>CAKKXW010000001.1:106601131-106635489 GCA_920937365.1 Sphaerophoria rueppellii | reverse complement strand
TAAGGTTTGAATCCGCTAGTCTTAAGAATATCTCTTGTAAAATAGTCTGCTCGAAAAAGAATTCCGCTGTATTTTTGGGCTAACTTTCACTGGTTAGATTCCAAGCTTAGTTACGTGTTGTATAGAAATGGGAGCCCTACCAGTGTGTCGGTTATCGTTTAACAATTATTATTATTAACAACAATTATCAGAAGTTGCTTATAAAACGAATTCATAACCTCAGGATACGGCGAAACCAGGGGTTTCGTTTTGGTGGCTGTGTGAAACCCAGCACATTAGAGGCGGCATCTCTAATTGCTCTTTGGCAATGTTGCCACTGGTCTTCGATACTTGATGTTGGCGGCATAGGACTCCAATACTTAAGCAAAATATTCGTTGAAGACTATTAACAACAATTATTATTATTAACAATTTGCTATTGGCTGTGTGACCATCCCGAGGGTAAAGATATGTTGTGCATTGATTCGAACCTTAGATTGGTCACTTTCAATCGGGTTTTTATGTCGCCTTAAGAAAAAGCTCGTCTGATAAAATGTTCTCTATAAGAATTCTGATCGCCTAAGTTTGGAATAATTATGAACATGGGTTATTTCGTCCAAGTTGGAACGACAATCAACTTTCCTAGACACTCAATTGAATGGGTATCACCGAAGACAGTCAATAATTTTGGTTCTTAAGAAATATTTGAAGTTTCACGCACGTAAATAAGACGTGAAGGTCATTGATAATCGTAAGACCATATCTCACTATCACTATATTTAACTTCAGCAAATCTAATATCGATAATTTATCCATTTTACTAAACAATACAAACTGGAACCAACTATTTATAAACTGTGATATTAATGTAATGTGCAATTCATTTTATAGTAAATTATTTGAGATATTTATTCAAACGACACCTTTTAAGACATCTTATAAGGATTCTAATGACCCACCATGGTTTTAAAAAACAAAAGGAACAAAGCTTGGTTAAAATTTAATGCTTCAAGGACAGTTGAAGATTATAATATTTTCCTAATATTGAAAAATCTTTTTCTCGACTACCACAACCTTTTATTTGAAGATTATACCGCAAAGACAGAAAGGGAGTTAAAAATAAATCCTAAATTATTTTGGCAATTAGTAAATGCAAAACGAAATAATGGTGGCTTTCCTAGCTCTATGACTTACATGAATTCCACGCTACAAAATTCTGAAGAAATTGCTAATATGTTTGCGGACTTTTTTAAGAATGCTTTTGATGAACCTGTTAACCCTATCTGTGACTCCAATATCTCTTCTTTTGTCCAGTTTACACACCTCAATTCAATAAATTTTAACATTACTGAGGATGCAATAATCCAAGGCATTTTAAGGCTTGACGATAATAACTGTCCGGGACCTGATGGTGTTCCAGCATCTATCTTAAAAAAATGTGTCTCTCATGTTCTGTTTAACAAGTCATTAAGTAGCTCTATTTTTCCCAATCTTTGGAAAAGTGCTTTCATAACTCCTATACACAAGAAGGGTTTGAAATCGGAGATACAAAACTACCGTCCCATTGCAAAACTTTCTGTTATTCCTAAATTGTTTGAGTCCATTGTGTGTGATGTCCTCTCTTTTCACTGTAAATCTATTTTATGTAGTAGTCAACATATTTTCGTCAAAAATAAGGCCACTGTAACTAATTTACTTGACTTCACGCGTGATCAAGTTGATTGTATCTTCACTGATTTTAGTAAGGCGTTTGACAAACTGTGCCACAACACCCTTATTAAAAAATTATACAAACTAGGTTTCAATACCCAATTTCTTAAATAGATTTCTTCGTACCTTAAAAATAGAAATTATCGTGTAGTTTTTCGTAATGTTTGTTCAAATAACTTTTTTGTTAATTCAGGTGTACCCCAAGGTAGCCATTTAGGGCCTGTCTTGTTTATCCTTTTTATTAATGATGTCGTCTCAACTGTTCATAATTCCAATATTCTTATTTATGCCGATGACATTAAACTTTACAAAAGAATAAGATTCGAAACTGACTGTACTCTTTGCAAGACGATTTAATTAGTTTAGGGATTGGTGCAATAACAACAGACTTTTTCTTAATATTGACAAGTGTAAAGTAATGAGCTTTACACGCAAAAAACGACTATAACACATAACTACACATTTAGCTCGGACCCTTTGAATAGAGTTTCTCTCTTCTCTGACCTAGGAATTGCTTTAGACTCTAAACTTACTTTTAATGACCACTTAGACTTTATTATTAAGAAAGCTAACAAAACACTCGGTTTTATTCTTCAAGGATCCATATGTTCTTAAAACTCTCTATATTTCGTTTGTGGAACCAATCCTTGAGTACGACTGCGTAGTTTGGGCACCTTACTACTCTGTTCATATATAGGATTGAAACAATTCAGCGAAGGCTTACACGATTCTGTCTCCGTTTTCTCTCCTGGTCACAGGGATCTGCACTTGTAATGTACTCTCAAAGACCTCTTTTGATAAATCTACCATCACTCGAAAATCATCGAAAGTTTGTCCAATTCTGTTTCATCGCTGGTATTATAAATAGTAAAATATCGACTTCACTTCTTTGTCGACTGAATTTTAACTGAAGCCAATCTAGCATTAGACTTAGGCAACCCTTAAGCCCCAGGTTTAGCAGGTCAAACTATGGTGCACAATGCACATAGTCCTTTAAATCAAATGATCTCAATATATAATAAATTATACCTTCTTATTACTGCTGTTAATGACGATTTGAAAACTGTTTTTTATAGAACATTAGATTTATAATTAGATTTAAGCTTTTTTTATGTAACGTTAGTATTTAACGATTTCCAAATAAACTATACACACTTATGCTTTGGAAATTTTGAAATTTTGAAATTTCAATTTCCACCATTAATGAACAAGAGATAGTCAAGTTAAGTTTAAAACTAGCGCAATTGCTAATATAAAATTTATTTGAACTTATTTTGCTTCGTTCTCCATGATTCTCAGCGTTTCGAGTCTCATAAAATGTTCCTTTATGAAAAAGAGTGTGGCCCAATTTATGTTGACTTTTAGAAAAATCGAAAAATTTACCAAATGTCGGTCTCCTTTATTCTCATAACTTCAAGTAACGAAAAGGAGTAGATGGTCTTCAAAAAAATGATAGAATTTTTGCGGGCGAATCGCAAATGGCAAAAGTACTCGGTGCATCTCGGCAGCATGCAAAGCAAATGACAGATTTACTACCTTTCGGAAAAAGAAATAGTGCTATTTTTTGCGGGATTTACTAATTTGGATTTTTTTTTCGGAAATTGTAGTTTTGTATTGGAATGTTTTATATGCAAAATTGACGTTTTTTTTTTTTTTATTTTAGGCTGAGATCAAAAGGGGTACAGATTTTGTATTCAGCAAAAAACAACAATTAAATGACGTTAACTTCCAAATCTGACATAAGGTCGTTTGAGTTTAAAGGTTTTAACAAAAAATTGTCTTATTTTTATTTCAAGTTTAGAACAATTGAACTCTATCTCTTTTTTAACTATTTTCGTCCAAAAAATGAAGTTTTTTTCTTTTACAAGAAGAGGTATCACAGCGTTTATTAACAATTAAATATTATTAAATTCGCGGCAATTTTAAACTATAATTTTGTATTTTATTTAAAAAAAAAAGGAAATCGAAATATCCCTTCCCACGCATGAACAATCTAAAACTGCATGATTTAGTAAAAAAGAAGTTGTCTATAATTATAGAATAATTTGATCTTTTGAAAAAGGGTGTAGCCTAATTCAGGGCTGTTAGAAAAATCGAAAAACGTACCAGACTTCGATTTTTCTTAATTCTTTTAACTTTGAGTGATAAAGTAGTAGATTTTCATGCAAAAAGGTAGGATTTTTTTCAGGATTACATTATTGAGGATTTCGTTTTCCGGACTTTCGTTTTCTGGGCTTTCGCTTTCCGGTCTCTCAACACCAACTCGTTTGCGTTCAATTGGCTTGCGGGATTTTGTTTTGTAGTCTTTCGACCCTGACCCTATTATCCATTGAGTTTCGGCACTGATGAGGATATTTTTAAGAAAAGAGGTTCTGTTTTAGTTTTCGCGCGATTTTTATAATTATCATAGCTGCCAGTATTTCTAATTAGTAATAATAACAGCGGTTACGGTTCTCAAGTGCGAGTGAAGAACCTTAATTTTATGCGGCCTTGTTGAGATTTGTAAGGCCACGTTTCCACGTTTTTGTTCTTAATGCTATAAGAAACTTAAGGACTGATATTATTTTTTCCCCGAGAAGAATCACATATTGCAACGAAGTTACAAATTCATAACAAAAGCAAAACAACAACACTCAACATTCATCATAGCGCCAAAATGAAACAACAACAAACAAAAGCCATTAATAGAAGCATTGAACTAAAGTGTAAATAACAACAAACACACAGCCAAAGTATACAAATAAAAACCGTCAATAACACAGTACAAAATGAAAACAACAAGAAACTCACAAACAACCAAATCAAAGAAGCAGCAACATAGAAGTTACATGGTCGCATGTGCACTGCATGATTTGTACTTTTTTGTCTTCTTTCAATTCACTCCTACTTGTTACTTGAAATATATCAAGTAGGAGTTAAATCGGCTGTGAAAAACAGAATTAATTCGGACGTTGACCATCAAAATTAATATTTTTTGTTCGGAGTATTCCTGAGGCATGCTTTGGTTAACACCTCGAATAAAGTTTTGCTTCGGCCTTATATCGCCTTGAATAGGGATTATATCCCAATTTTCCGTCAAGGCTAGCGAAATTATGACACTGTAGTATTGGTAGCACTATTATTTTTCTGACTAGGTATTGAATTACATGTACTGTCGGAACTAGAAAACTATCCTTCCGTTGAATTCCTAGAACTAGGGATTACATCCCATCCGCTTCCGCCGTTTGTTCTGGGAATCCGCCGTTTGTTCTGGGAATCCGCCGTTTATTATTTTTATTTTAATAAATAAATTTGAATCAAAACTTTCTTCAGAAACCGAATTTTATTTTTTGTTTTCCTCAGAGAAACCTGGACCCACTGACCCACCTCAGCTGAGAAGAGCAAAAGAACATCACAATAGACAGTAAAATCTTGAAAAGATGAACAGATATTGGGCCGTTCATGTTTTCGAGGTTCTTCTGTATTATAAAAAATAAAATATATTGTTAAGTGAAACACAATTAACATCCAAAAAATTCAGTATTAAAACTAAACACACTTATAACCAGATGTCAAGTGATAACCAAAATATGCAGGCATTCAAAAAAAGGGTAGATGAGCATTTAAGGCGATGCGGATATGCGGAAGTGAGGAGAAACACTTTTTTAACCGTTCTGAAAACTGCATCTTAAATATAAAAGTTGTCCAATACAAGAGTAAAGTTTTAATTTGGATCTTCCCAATACTTTCAACAAAAATAAAACCTTTTAAGACAACCTTAGACGATCATTTCAGTTGAGCTATCAGTAAGCTTGCTGTGAAACTGATGTCTAATTGCTCAAACAGAAGCGTTTCATTGAAGCTTTAACTCGATAGATTCTAAATGCACAGGCCAAGTATCAGGAAATGGAGGAAGGATTTGATAGGAGATTTCGAGATTTCGATGTTTATAGATCTTACATTTCTAAATATTGCAATGACTTAGGGAAGACAGAGTGTGGTAAAGTGTTTCACATTCGAGCAGTATGGCTAAAAATGATTCTCTGTACCACGTAAACTGATTAGCGTTCCTAGAAGTGTGAGTATTAGGGTTTATCTCTGTAAGAGCACTTACCGTAGAAGTTACGTTAAAACAATGTCTATCGTCTCGTTAAGACGCGAAGTGAGGGTGTTCCAACGAATAGCACCAGCCCAGAGATGAGAACTATACTCAAGCTTTGAACGGATACAAGTTTTATAAATAATAGCCTGATCTGAAGCTGAATAAAATGTCTGCAATGTCTGAATAAACCCTAACATCTTGCGGCATTTTTGGCAATATCGGAGGAGGTAGGCAGGTAGGCTAACAATGTTTCAGTTTAAATCAGAAAAAAATTAAATCAAATTAATTTTCATTGAAAGTATGCATAACATTGAAAATGTTATCTTATCGAATGACAAAAATGTAGCAGATCATTAAGATTATAGCGTGTTTTTTAGTTGCCTCTTTTATGGGAAAATTACTCTTTTTTTATGATTAAAACACATTTGTGGTCACTATGGCGTTCACCTGTTTAAAATTAACATAAATTAACAGCTTATTAGCTGTAAGAAGGTTTTTAAGATAGACATGAGTCTGTCTTTTCTCTAAATGTTTTGAAAGAATTCGGAACCTTCCAACGTCTGTTCCCTTGTATTAAAAAAAAAATATTTGAGTAACATTGAAAATCCTGATTAGTTTCAATTACTTATATTTTATCTATCTATTTCAGTGACCATGAATACGAACCGATTGGAGAACCCTCAACTGAAATTAAAAAAGAACCAACCCCCGAACCGCCACCAACAACCACTCAAGTGTCGATCCTTAAAAAAGAGACATCCCCAGCACCAGTGCTTGAAGTTACACAACCCTCACTCGATATCGTCTCGGATGAAATCCCATCAAAGTCTGACGAACTCAGAGAAGCCAAAGAGCTTCAGAAAGATCTCGAAGATCGATATTTCAATTCGGCTGCCACAACATCTCAGCCATCAGAATCTCAGAATGAATATGAAATGCAAGCTGATTCAAGTGCCTTAGAAGATATACCAATAGAAGCTGAAGCCAAGAAGAAAGGCTTCATGGCAAATGCTCAAGACAAGACTCGACGCATGCAGGCGGGACTTAAAAATCAAGCGGGCAAGATCAAAACCAAATTCCGTACTCAAAAGAAAGCGCCATCGGGTAGTCCAAAAGCTACAGCCCGAAAACGCTTCAAGGCACCGGAATTCTCAAAGATCAAAATGCCAGAAATGAAACGGCCAGAATTTACAAAATTCAGCAAACCCGATATGTCAAAATTCAAGCTGCCCGATAAGTTCTCATCCTTGAAGCTTACTCGCAGCAAGTCTTTCAAGGAACCATCTGAAATGGAGGACACTACAGTTTCAGAAACAACTCCTGAATCGGCAGCCGCTGCGGCTCCACCCAAAAAACCGAAGTTCGACTTTAGTTTCGGAACGTATCCGAGAGCATTTAGGAAGAAGTCGAAACCTCCAGTGCCAGCTGAGAGCACTGTTGATGAGCCAAGTGTAATTCAGAGTACTGAGACTCAACCATCGGCAGAGTCCTCCAGCACCCCACAGGGTGACAGAGGTCCAGGCCCGGTGCGTTCCCGGTGGGCTGATAAATTCTCTGATGTTAGCTACAATGACAGTGAAGGCTCGCGATATCGTCGATTTGAGAGTGAACAAGAGAGTTCATTCGATCGTGAGTCGTCGATGGAGCGCCGCATGAAAGAGGTCCATGACGAAAATGCCAAGGAAGAAGCCGAACTTGCAATGCTGAGTGTTGTGGAGCAGAAACAATTCGCCGACTATGATGAAGAAAACAGGGTCATTCATGAGATATCGAAGACTCGTGAACGCGATTTCAAACGCCGTCCAATGGTGCACCAGGACTCCGATTTGGTCTCCGAGGAAGGCCGGGATATTGGCTGGACTCAACGTGAAGCCGAGAAAAACGAGTTTTTGCGAAAGGCCGAACTCGAATCAGAACAGCATTCGAAGAATCTCAATGAAAGAGATTACCATCCTGATACTCAATCAACTGCTAGCTCGAAACGTCTTGTTTTCGAAGAAATCAGTTCGGATGAGTTCCTGCTGAGGAAGAAGGGTGCTTCGCAGGAATTCAGCATTGGCAAACAAAAATACAATGATCCCAGTTTGGAGGGAGGATTTGAAAAACCTTTGAATCCACTTGAATTGATTGGCTCCCAAGCGGGCAGCAGCTTGAATGGCAGTAGTATTGATCGTATCGACTATGGTTACGATGTTCCGCCACCAAAGCCGAGACGCTTGAGTCAACAACATCGCCAGCAACGTCAGCAGGACGACTCAGAGAATGCTTCTCAAATCGAAGAATATGGCGATGATATGTCACTGTCACAAACCGGAAGTGATTACTTCCGACATGCGCCACCAGCACGTCCGTTGCGAAAGGGGCGGTTTAGGAACAGCCAAGACATATCAATCGGTGAAACTCCGTCAATACAATACGACGATGAGGATTATTCAATTCGCAACAGGAGTTTTGCCGCCGATGAAGAAAAGGAGAACATACGCCATTTGGAGCAGCAAGAACATCGTGAGGAGTCGCCAGTGCCGATGGATTTACCTCCACAACCACCACGAAGGCGTAAAAAGCAGTTAAGAGATTCATTGGAAAAGGATTCTTATGTCAATGGATTTGGAGGCAGATCCGTGTCAAATAGCTATTTGAGGGAAGACAACAAACCAGAGGAAGTAGGTTATAGTTTTCGTACGCTTGGGCGGCGAGCTGGTCAGCGTTTTGGTCAAGTCTTTTCATCAATTAAAAATCGAATCCAAGGCATAATATTATCTTGAAAAAAAAGAATTAAAAAAAAAATAAAAAAATAAGAGAAAAATTATTCTGAATTGTTTAAATTTGAAAAACTTGAGTGTTACTGGAAAATTAAAAAAAAAATATTTTTCATTTAAATTTAGTTTTAAGATTTTTTTTTTTCGAATAATAAAGACGCCCAACGAACGAACTATTTTACAAATATGAAATATTTAACACGAAATATAAGAAAAAAAAAATTATATACACATTTTATCTAAAGTTTAATCTATAACTTAAAATATTACTAATTTTTTGGTACAAAATTTTGTTAACGAAAACCAAAGATCTGAAAATAAATTGTTAAAAAATAAAAGGCAAACATTATTTATTTTTCTTTAAAATTGTAACACAAATAATTTAAGGATTTGTAAAATTTTTTTCTAATTTTCCAGCTTTTACTAATGTGATTTCGAATACTAAATTTTGTTTACAAATGTAATATTGAATGTAAAAAAAAGATAACCCTTGAGATTTGTATTGACGAATAATAACGACTTGAAAAATATTAACCAAAATGTTAACTAGCTCGAATGACTTCAACAGCTTTGTTCAATGAGAGATGGCAACACGTCTTGCTGTCAAATTGCAATTTAAACAGTTCGAGTCTCGAACTCATTGAACAAAGCCATTTTAAGTTTTTCCGCTTCCACATAACTGTTATAATTCTTGTCCCAAAAGGTGATCGTCTACCGTACTGAGCACGAATACAACATACCCCTAGCAACTCCAGAAAACTACACCGACACCTCCCAAACGCCCCGAAAATCAAAATCTCTATCTCGTCTTGGTAACGACGAGGATGATCGAACTTCACACGGAGCTGATTCTCTAGCTTTGGACATTGCCATGCAAGAAGAAAAGGAAAATCTGAATGCTGATGAATTGAATGAGAAGTACATTATTGAAATGATGGAAAACGATGGGTATGAGCTGTCGCACACCCTTTTAAATTTTTAACTGTTTTCTTGTTCATTGATTAAATTTCAGTTACGCTGTTGTACGTAAGGAAAATGTTCCCAAACCAACGCCACCTGCCAGACGGAAGAAATTCTCTCGTTCGCCGGGTGAGCGATTTGCCACTATGCCACATCAACGGAAGGCTTCACCCGCCCTCAGGGCTGGCACAACAAGCAATTATAGTACGATTGAAAGGCCGACTCCACCAAGGAGGAGATCGGCTTCGAGATCGAGTTTAGCAGCAAATTCTCAAAAGTAAGAAAACAACACTAAACTTGTTTTCAGAACAAATGAAAACTGAGCTCATTTCATACACACTTCCATAACAACTACATTGGGAAGTCTTGCATTTTTTTTTTTTTGAAGAAAAAATCATCGTTGAATTATTTTATTATTTGTTTTTATTAATTTTATAAATTAATTTGGTTTGCTTTTGTTGTGATAGCCTATTGGAAGAAACGGAAATGGTTGTTTTGTAACCGTTGATGTAGTTGTTCGTTAATTTATTGTTTTTTTTTTATTATAACAGCAAAGATGACACGCCCCTTAAAACACTAATTTTGTTTTGTTTTAAAATCTAAGTTTGAAGTTAGTAGATTTTGTGCTTAGCTAATTATTATTAAACAAAAAATAATTATTTTATTTTATTTTTACTAATGTTAAACAAATAATCATAATTATTTAAGAAAACATATTGAATTAAATTATTACAGAAAATAAAGATTGTATTTCTTTAACTAATATGGTTTATTTGTTTTGTTATACATTTTTTGTCATTTTATTTTGTTTGTTTGCTACAAATCACCCTTATTGTTTTGTCTAATCATAATTTGGCTGGTATCCATTTGCTTTTTTGTTAAATGCATATTTATAACATTTTTCGCAATAGGATTCAGAGTTGTCGTGTAATGCAAGTAGTTTTTTTTTTAATTAAGAGTTCTGGGTAACATATTAACACTTTCGAACCTAATGAAAAAAGGATGATGAAAAAGGTCAGATTGCGTCATAGATTGGTTCATAATTAAATATAATGTACTCGTATGTATGTACGCTTGCTCAATATTAATGGGGTAGAGAGTGTATGAATCGGTCAGCCTTATTCTTACTGCTAGCATTAACATTAGCCGTGTTTTTTTTTCACTACTCAGTAGCCAGCACAGTAATCAAGTGCAAATAAAACGTTCCAATTCACCTTATCTGTCAAATTCAATTTGTAAAGCAATTGTTACATAAAACGTCACAAAATGGACCTGAGGGTTGTGTCTCGGATAAAAAAAAAAAATATGCGAATACTTCATAACGCAGATCATAAGATTTGCGTAGCAAATAATTTTTTTTAACGCCATCAGCGCTGTCTTCATTTCAATAATTGAAAGTTCTATCGCCGGCACAACTGTCATTTTTTTTACTTGCCTTTTTATCGACTGCACTCGAAACTGGAAAAGACCTATGAACTCCAAATCGATACCCACCACTTTTTCATCGATTTTGAGGCCGCATATGACAGCATCTATAGAAACGAACTGTATAAAGCTATGTCTAGTTTTGGCATCCCTGCCAAGGGCGTTCGCTTGTGCAAAATGACGATGGAGAACTCACGCTGCTTCATCAAGGTTGGCAACGAGCTTACGGAATCTTTCGACGTAAAAAAAGGATTCAGACAAGGCGATGCACTGTCGTGCGATTTCTTTAACATCGTTCTTGAGAAGATAGTGCAGAACTCCACCGTCAACACCAGAGGCACTTACTTCCAAAAGTCTGTTCAACTTCTCGCGTACGCCGATGATCTTGATATAATGGGAAGAACACAGCGCAATGTCAATGGCGCCTTTGTGAGAATTGAGACAGAAGCGGCAAAAATGGGTTTAGCGGTAAATGAGGGAAAAACGAAGTATATGCTGTCTTCGAGGAAGGACACACAACACCGACGGCTCAGGCAGAACGTCACAATAGACGCATACAACTTCGAGGTAGTAGAGGAGTTTGTCTACCTAGGCTCCGCTATAAACACGTGAAATAACACCAGCTCCGAGATCAGATGAAGAATAACTCTTACTAATCGCTGTTTTTTGGGCTAAGAAAGCAATTGAGTGGAAAAGCCCTCTCTCGAGCAACTAAGCTAAAATTGTACAACACGTTCGTCATCCCAGTCCTGCTGTATGGTGCAGAAGCATCAAGTGGAAGAGGACCTCAATCAACTTGGAGTGCAAAACTGGAGATATCTAGCTAAGGACCGAGCTGGCTCGCGGAGACTGTTGATTGAGGCCCAATCCACAACGGACTGTAGCGCCACCTTAAGTAAGTATGTAAGTACTCCAAATTGTTAATGTTTGCCGAGGGAAATTTAGCTGTGCTGGCAACTGAGTAGTGAAAAAACGCGGATATTGGTCTACCGCAAACACTAAATTGAATCACTGACGAAACTATGCAAAGTTTTTAAATTTCTAAATTTAAAGGTCTTTTGATAAAGGGCGTGGCCTAATTCAAGGCTGTTGAATAAATCGAAAAACTTACTAGATTTCAATCGCATTAATTTTCAATACTTTGAGTGATGAAAAAGAACTGATTCTCATGAAAAAATTTAGGATTTCTGCGAGCAAATGGCATTCGGCCAAAAGTACGAGATTTTGTTTAATTTATGTTGTTGCCAATATCTCGGCTCTATCAGGTCTTCATGAAACTTGTAACCCATTTTGGTTTATAGAGTTCTGCGACAAATATGATTACTGCATGAAATTTCAATACAAGTTTTATTGGACGGATTCAAGTCTGAAATCCATAATATAAATGCTAGTGTGTGCCCCAGGGTTCCGTTTTGTCTCCGACCCTCATTCTCATTTTTATGAAATGATCTCTTGTCTGTAACTTCTAATCCAATACATCGATTCGCTGACGATAGTATCCTTAGCTTTTTATATTCGTTCCCAGACTCACGCTCCTGATCTTTGGATGTGAAACTGCAACGACAAAATATGATAAGCTCATTAAACACTCACTTAAACAGCATTGTTCGATAGGTTCGATATGCTTTGAAAACTCAATGCTGCCTTTTATCGTTAAATCGAGATGTGTCCTCTCGAGATTCTCGGTATGTGCATCACTGACTTGTGGAATGATCACGTGTTATGCTATGTTGCCAAAAATTCCGCAAGATGTTTAGATTCAAGAAATTTGTTTCCCCTTCTGATCTGGCTATCATCTACAAAACGCACATATGAACGTTCTTAGCTTAAGTACATCTCTCACGTCTGGGCTGGTGCTCCAGTGACGTACTTAAGTCTTTTCGGACAGTATATTAAAAAAAGAGCATTCAAAATGATTGCTGGCATACCATCGTTGAACGTTGAGTCATTTACATCTCTTGAACATCGGCGTAATGTCTCATGCCTCACCCTCTTCTACCGATATTTCAACGGTATATATTATGTTCACGTGAAATAGCCCAGTAGCATTCCTTACCTTAAAATATTGAACCGTAATACCCTCGCCACCAGGAATGCCCATCAGTTCACTCTTGAACCCAACTTCGGACATACTGTCGTTCTTTAACCGTACTACGCGAATGTGAAACTCTCTTCCACACTCTGTCTTCCCCATTCTCTTTTATATTCAAGACTTTGAGACCAATGTTCACCGACACCTCCTTTTACATCTTCTATCCTTTTCTTTTTATAATACCCGCATTGTGCTCATGGCATATAAAGAAGAAAGCCCTTGAGTGCGCGTTGATTATAAAAAAAATTAAAACGCTTCAGGTAAACTTCAGACGAATAACATCTTATCCGTTGAAGCATAAGTTCAAGAATATTACGGGTTTGTACCCATTGGTACTGAGCCTTGGAAAACTTGTTTAAAGTCAAAAAAGATAAATAAGGAAAGTGAAAAACTGACTTGTTGCACGAAATTTAACAAAATCTTTCTAACGAATTTTGTAATGGTGTTTCTTCCGCGCTCCAAATTTTTTCACCTCGTTTATACAGATGGCTATCTATCGCTTACTAAAAAAATTATTGTCGAAATAAAATTGTCAAAAAGTGGCGTCTTTAATTGGCAATCTGAAAGTTAAGAACAGCATTCTGAATGCGTTCAATTGCGTAAAAGTGACAGGTCTATATCTGAAGAGAAGAAGATTTCTCTTCTAATGCTTTATTATTCCAGATTTCCAGTCAAAAACGCCTTAAGAATTAACTTGACCGTTAAAATTTGAATCATTGATTTTCAGAATTTTATTTTTTAATCACCCGCAAAATGCACATTTCTTTGTTTTCATTTTTTTGTTTGATGACGTTTTTTTTCGAAATGGCATGGCTTTAAATAAATGCACCAAACCATCTGCATCGACACCATACTTCATTCCAAAAGCTCAGTCATGTTCCTTGCACATTCCGATTGTATTCGAATTTCAAATTAAATTTTAAAATTGTTAGGGATTACGGGAGTCAAGATTTTACCGATTACGAGGAACCGGAACTGGACGAACGGCCAGAATCGCCAAGGAATCTCCAATCGGGTGATATTATCAATAAAATGAAATACCGACCATTGCCGCCGCCACCTCGCCCTCCTCGAGAGAAGAGACACTCACATAAAGATAGGCGTGGCCCAGGCGCAGGTGCAGACGACGACAATGATGATATCGAAAGCCGAGACGATCGAGATGATCGCGATGGTGGCGGTGAGAGAATCGCTTATCATCAACTACACGAACAAAGCAGCGAAGACTACAATCCATCACACGATAATGTTGAGGTTGAGGTTTCCACACAAACCGATCCACTGCCCGATGATTTTGTATGCGAAGAATTCGAAATCACCGAAGATATGAAAATCATTGAGCCAAGGAGGACGAAGACACTCGATGAAATTTTGAAAGAGGAAGAAGAGGCCGAACTGGAGCGTGCCAAGCAAATTGATGAAGAGATTCTGCAAAGAGGTATCCAACGTTTTAGAGAAGCGAGTCAGAGAAGCGCTTCGGATAGATCTAGAGCGTCTTCGCAAGCGAAGTCGTTAAGTAGACCACAAACACCATCTGCCATACTTATAGAAAAGCGTATTCCAACACCTGTTCCGAATTCAAATGGACAGACAGTTGTGGAAGCTTCACTGACAGTACAGCCAATCGATGATTTGGATTTGGAAGAGGAAATGCTTCGGCGGGAAGGTCTCTACGATGGCTCCCATAGCAAATCGGACGAGGAGAGTCGCTACAAGGAAGAAGAGAAACGAAGCTCCCGGGCAGCATCTGAGGAAGAAAATGCAAGGGTCGATGAAGAAGTGGAATCATATACCCGAAGCACTGACGCTGAAAGCCAACAGCATGAAGAAGAGGAACATGAGCGAGAGTTGGAACGTCAACGGGAGCAGTCTCTAGCGTTCGAAGTTGAGCGCAAACTACAAGAAGAGGAAGAAAAACGACGACTTGAACGTGAGGCAGAGGAAGAGGAAAACCGAAGGCTGCAGGAAGAAGTCGAGGCTGATGAGAGACTTCTGAGAGAACTTGAGGAGGAACAAAGATTCCTAGAAGAAGCCCTTCAAAGACATGCCGAAAAGGAGAAGGAATTAGAACGCAGAATTCGTGAAGAAGAGGAAGAAGAAAAAAGAAGAATTCTGCAAGAACGCGAAATGGAAGAGAGATTACGACCAGATTCCCAGTCAGAGAGCCATGAAAGTTATGAAGAGGAAGATAGACTCAAAGCCGAAGATTCGTACGAACTCAAGTCAGAAGTGAGTGAAGAAAGACTAAGCACACCACCTCCTTCCCCCTCTGCTACTCTGACCCCTCCTCAAGTCCAGGAAGAAACATTAGTAGCAACTGTGAAAAAGCTTCTGCTTGAACAACCTCCTCAAGACGCATCACCTTCAAGAGAGAAGACCCTGAGCCCACCTCCAATGGCTCCTCCAAGAAAACGATCGGCAGCCAATGAAGCCCTTTCGGTGGCAGAGCAAACAACACCGGTTCCATTCACCGGCGTCATGCCCAGTCATTTAGCCATAGCTGACCTTGAAGTTGAACGTCTACGAGTGCACGCCTTGCAAGCCGGGCAGATTATGGTTTCTCATTTGCATGGATCCCAAATTCAAGCTGAGGAACTCGAATGCAGGTCTGGAAATTTGGTGGTGAAAAACATCGAACTACCGCCCGGTTTCATCGAGGACATCGTCGAAAGGGTACGCAGCACTGAACGTGAACACGCTCAAGCTTCCACTCAGACCATTGCCGAAGCTCGAACACAGACCGAGGACGAAGCCACAGCCATCCCACCACCACCATTACCCAGCCGAGAGCCTGAGATACCTCCTGTTCGTCCGCCTCCACCATCGGCCGCACACTTTTTACAGTTTCGCGACCACGATGACGCCAACGGTGTAAGAAATCTCCACCTTACCGACTACCATCTGCAGACAATTCCTCCCATCGGCTTCTACAATCACATTCATGCCGAAGAAGATGACGAATTGGCAGCTGCAGCTGCTGCTCCACCACCGCCAGTCTATCGTCGAAGACGTCATCATCGTCGACGTGATTCCTCATCCGAAGAGGAGCATCAGCGCCGTCGCAGTCGTAGCATCCGTCCAGAGCAACAGCTGCCGCCACCGCAGAGTGTCGCCCAAGCCGGACGTCAGTTCATCTCGGCATGCAGTTTGCCACTGGTCAATATTATAAATCAGTTGACAAATACTCTGCGTCCTAACACCGACAACAACAACAAGGACCAGGTGCAACCAAGGAACATATCTCCAGCAGTAGTTATTCTCGTAGTCATGGCTCTGAGCTTTGTGATTTACCTACTGACAGGCCGAAATATACACCATCATCATTGGGACTTTTTCAATCCGCCGAACAACAACGGACGACTGTCCTAGGTCACCATCTCCCTGTCTCTTTATCTCGCTCTCTGTCTCGATCACCAATCAGCCTTTACTGCATTTGTTAAGAAGTTTGTTTTGTTATGATTATTTGGTCAAATCTCGCTGGAATGCTGGCGGAACTCAAGACAATGACAAATTCCTAAACCACGACCAGGAGAAGATGCTCTCTATTTTCTCTTCACTACGAACAAAACAGGAAATAAAACAAAAAAACATATTTTTTCATGAAGAAAACGAATCGATTAATCCATTTTCAGTTGTTTTCGTTTAAACGTTTGTTCAATAAAATTAAAAATAATTTTTCATAAATAAATCAACCGTTAGAAAATGGAAAATTTATTAATAAAACTTGTTATGTTGTTTAAAACCTTAGATACGTTAATTTAAATTTTAAAAGAAAATTTAATGAAAGAAATTAAAACAAAATCAAAATTGGAATCGAAGTAATACAAATAAATAACTGTATTTAATATTTAAATTGTTTATTAAGCATTTTGTTTAATTGTTTTATTGGAAGAGGTCCTCGTTGTAAATGACCATTTCTCGGCGGTCCTTGTGACTGCCCTTTTGAGATTTACTGGCGGCTGGAAAAGGAAACAAACTTTAGTTTAAGTAAGCCATTTTCGGAAACTGAACTTACCAATAGTAGACCACACTGCAGATGAAGAAGCATCGTTAATAGGCTCGATTTGTGGTTGACGTCTGGCCAACTGAACTTGCAGGTTGATTCCTCCAATGTTCTTACTGTGCATTTCGGCTATAGCTCGGTCTGCAGATTCTGGCTTTGAAAACGTCACAAAACCACGGCTGCAAGGGTTTCATGAAATCAAAAAGAGAATAGAGATGAAATGGACAAAAGATGTTACCCCTTTTCAATTTCCATTGAAACATTTACGATTGTCCCGAATTCATTGAAGTTCTTCTTCAAGAACTCTTCGGTAACCTTATTGCCAGAGACGAAAATCGTATGTCCGGCACGTGGCTTATCACCGCCAGCCGGTTCCAAGCCCTTCTCGTTAAGGCCACGTTCTTCACGGTCCCTTTCAGTGGCGAACTTCTGGTATAAATCCTGCATTCTCGGTTCCTCTTTGATGATTTCACTTATATTCTCCTGAGCCACATCGTTTTGAGTGGACGAAAACGGTTGATAAGCTGAAACACTTGCCTCCGGGATGACACGTTTCCTTTCCTGTCCCTTGGGTCGTTTGAAAGAAGTTTGATCCTGCTTGGTTTGTTGTTTTTGGATGGCGGGAATAGCTCCACTTTTGATGAGTTTGCGAGCTACCTCACGAGCATCTCGGGCATCGGTTGGACGCTTGAGAGATGGAGGCTTTTCGGGTTCTTGTTTGGGTGCTTTCAGGGCATGGAGGGCTTTTTTCTGCAAAAGCATATGAATAAGAGGTTACAATGGGCTGATTGCTGAGTAGAACTTACTTTCTTTTTGAGTTTTTGATATTTTGCTTGGAGCATGTGCTCCTCCTCGGTTAATTGTGAAGGAAAATGAATGTAAACCATTTGTTTGGCTGATTTCTTATCCAGAATGAAAAAAATTTGCACTGAAATACGTTTTGTTTACTTGTTTCTGTTTTCTGATATGAAATGGCTTTGACAGTTTATAAATGACAGAATGCAGATGACACTTGCATTGGTAGCGTCCAATGCTTTGTTGGTGATGAAGCAGTTCAGCTATGAGAATAACAAACAAAAATGTTTTTTGAAGGAAAATTTGCATCGGATTTTTATTATTTTTAATAATAAAAAAGTTTTTCTGCTTTTGAGACGCTTAATCCTATACATTCTTCCAGTGTGAACGCAGTCATATATATCTTGTATGTCCCTTCCCTTAAGCCTAGTATACAGTTCGTTGTGACAAAAAAAAAAACAAGTGGTGAAACGCAAATTTTTTTTCATGAAAAAATTTCTGAGAAATAAATTAGCTGTCACTGACGAATATTTTAAATTTTTTCTGCCAAAACAATGAGAAGCTCATTGTTTTGTGTGAAAAAAAATTGAGGTGAGTATAATTTTTTTTCTTCGATTTTGGTTTACAGCTCGGATCACAGTGGTGAAATGGAAAAATAATTTTTTGGCAAAAATCTCTCCCATAAGAAATACATAAGATTTTTTTTGAGGAACTGTACTCTAGGCTTTATCGTATATATATCAAAATGCTCTGAATGGTTTCAAATTAGTTCACAATCACATACAACCGGCAAATTATATTCCATTCACAGTGACACTGAAACTACAGACCACATGTGTTTATTTTTGTAAACATTAGCGAAACGTCATTTAATTTTTAAAAAAGTTAAAAGTTTTTACGAAAAATGGGTAAAAATTCACACAATTTTAAACGCGGAGGTCATAACAATCGTGGAAATTTTCGGGGAAACAGTCGAGGACATCATAGAGGTGCTCATCGTGGAAAATCATGGGGAAATAATTTCTCTAAACCAAGAAACTCAAATAATGATGCTCACAGGACTGACAGGTTTGCTTATTTTTTTAATTTTTTGGCTAAAACACTCAATTTTTCTCACTGAAGATCAAAAAACTTTGATAGAGTGACTCTCAAAGAAACCCAAGTAGGAATCACAGAATTCATAACACCCGGGAAAGGATTCACCGGAGTTGTAAAAGCTAGATTCTCTGATTTCCATGTGAATGAAATCGGACTAGACGGCACGGTAGCACATTTGAATGATTTCTCAATTCCCGAGGCAAAAGATCCTGACTGCAGTAAGAACAATCATTCATATACATGTCGAATCTGACTTGATGCAATTTCTTTTTCCAGCAATATCGTCTGAGGAGCTGGACAAATGTAAAACCGAAATCTCGGATGTTGTCACCGAAGACGTATTTAAGCAAATTGATGAAATTGCCAAAGGCATACGTCAGGAACCCTTAGAATTTGACGTTACAAATCTAGACAAAGACAAGAGGACTACAATTCATAAAGTCATCAAGAAACTGTACGAAGTGGAGTGCAATAGTTGCACTGTGAACAAAGAAAACGATACAAAGTTCATCAAAGTTAGTCGATCGAATCGAAGTGAGTATCTTTAAAATTCTTGAGGTAGAAAAATGAAACGTTTCCTATTACATCAGAGGAAAATAATCGAACCAAATGGCTCTTTCCTGGCGAGTTTGTGCACTTTCTTGTGTACAAGGAAAACATGGACTCCTCTGAAGTTGCTGTGATTATCGCCAATGGCTTACGGTCAGTTACTATTTAAATTGAAATAAGCATTTCATTTGCAATACGAATTTATTTAGTATGAAGCCGTCGTTTATAAATTATTGTGGAACAAAGGACAAACGTGGCAAGACTACTCAGAAATTCTGCATTAGGAAGAGACATCCCAAGCAGATTGTGGGTGCAGTCAGGTCAGTGCAATCGGTAAAAGTTGGGAACTTTACATTCCACGACAAAGTCATCAAGCTTGGAGAACTCAAAGGAAATAGGTTAGACTCTTCTTTTTTTCCAAAGCCATTTACTGTTTTTTGACTTTATCAAAAACCCTGTCAGGTTCCGAATAGCACTGCGGCACATAACCGAAGACCGTCAAGAAATCGAAAACGTGTTGCAGAGTGTCAAAGAGCTCGGATTCATCAACTACTATGGTCTCCAGCGGTTTGGGAACAATGCAGACATTCCAACTTATCAAATTGGCATAGCACTGCTGAAGAAAGACTACAAAACGGTAAATTAGCCCCCAAATCCTCAAAAAGCAATGACTGTATATTATTCAAATAATAGGCCTGTGAATTGATTCTGAAACCACGTGAAAACGATGTCTACTTCATGCGAAACATTCGTGAAACTTGGTGGAAAAACAGAGACTCCAAAGCGGCTGCTGAAATGTTCTACAATGACAGGTTTATCGAGAAGAAACTGCTAGACGGCTTAGCGAAATATGGCGAGAACGATTACGCAAATGCCTTGCGGAAGGTAGCGTCCAAAATACGTTAACCTTTTTCCAAATCACATTTATTTGTTTCCAGATCCCAAGGAACATGCTTCTTTTATACACGCATGCTTATCAATCTCTTGTTTTCAATCGCATTGCCTCAAGGAGGATCCAAGAACATGGTCCAAAGTTGATGGTCGGTGATTTGGTCTACCGCAGTCAGGATGAATTGAAAGAATTGAATCCACAGTTGCTCGAAGCTTGCAGTGAATTGCCCGATGATGCTGTAGATGTTGATGATCCCGAAATTGATCAAGAGGAAGTCGAAGGCGAAGAAATAGTTTACGAAGGTGCTGCAGAATCAAAGGAACCAGAACCAACAGACAAGTATAAGCTTCTGGTGAAACCGTTGACGGAAGAAGATATCTCCAGCGGTAAATATACGATTTTCGACGTTGTCCTACCACTTCCAGGGCATGACATTCTATACCCAGCCAATGAGTTGCAACAATGGTATGAAGATATCCTTGCTGAGGAAGATTTGAGTTCGGAAAAACTAAAGCATGGTGTGAAAACGTATTCCTTGGCTGGAGCTTATAGGAAGCTGATGGTAAAACCGGAAAATATGTCTTGGTACTTTAAGACTTACAGCTCACCTCAGGAGGATATAATTCCCTCACATTTCGAAAAGAAAGAAACAGATAATGCGGGGGCTCTGAATGAAAAGGCGATACAAGAGGAAGGCGATGGTAAGGAGAAGTTCACCGCACTTGTGTTGGATTTCTGCTTGCCAGCATCGGTGTATGCAACGATGTTCTTGAGAGAGATTCTGAAAACTGATACATCGTCGACGAATCAAGCTGCGCTAGGGAAATCGGAAATGAAGAAGTTTGAAGAACGAAATTCGTCAAGAAAGGAAGAAGAGGCAGAGAAAGATGGTTCTGAAAAGCTGGAGGAACAGGAAGGTAGTAAAAATGACATGTCCGAAGTCATGGAGGCCCAAAGTGCCATTGAAGATGAACAATCGTTGTCAACAGAAAAACCAACCGCAGAAAAGCGACCAATCGAACAAGATGATGGTGAAGTTGATGCTAAGAAGGCGAAAGCAGATACGGAGTAGCGACACGATAATCAGTTTGAAATTGACTTTTGCCTAATTAATCGAACATAATGTTGAAATATAAAATAGACGCCAGTAAAATGATTTTTTTTTATTTTTTAAATTAAAAAGCAAACTTATTTGTGTTGTCCAGATGGAATTCAATAGACCCGAATTATCGGACCTAACCTAGAAAATATATATGATTCTTGTGATTGATCTTGAACAATTGAATTTCCTTTTCCTCCTCACGGAAATCCTTTTAAAAATAACAACTTTTCATTTAATTTCGCTCTTTTATAGCGTTTTATTTTTGGTCGTCCGGAACTGTTCCGAACGATTCTGAATTCGTTCACTTGGCACAAGATGACAGTTCTTGTTCTGGATAGAACAGAAAAACGATTCCGAATTTGAAGTCGGAATCAAAAACAGAATCACGCATAAATGCACACATTTGCACATACGTACTCGCCGCCATGTTTACAAATAAAGAAAATAAAAACAATGTCATGTAATCTGCAATTCTGCATATGATGTTTTACAAATACATAGACATTCAACCATTAGAAGCAAAAAAATGTGTTTGCATGTTCGTTTGGTATCCGGAATCGGACAGTTCTGTGCAGTGATCACTTTATAACAAGATTGGAAACCTACCTACGTTTTACCCTCCAAATACCGAAAAAGTTATTTTTTTTCATACACACATACTCTTGCAGCAAACTTGCTTTATTATGTAGGCAATTGTATCATTATTACAATAAAACGCATACTCTTACAGCTAACCTGTGTCTTTAAGTTTGTATTACACGCATACTCTTACAGCTAACCTGCTCCCCTAGCTTGTAGGCAAATGTCATTTTGACAGCAAGGTTTCCAATCTTGGTATAAGTGATCAGTGGTTCTGTGTACCAATTCCGGATTACCAAAAAATAAAAGCTATTAGTTCGGTTTGCAGTTTCCGGTTTCCTATTTCCGATATATGGTTTTCGGTTTCCGGATTTTTGGTTTCCGATGAACTTTTTTGGTCGACTTTGAAGCCAAATAGAGAAATTAATGCCACTTCCGTGTCCTGTAAAGTTTTACTTCAAACAAAAATTAAAAAAATCTTAATTCTTTTGAATTAAGTAGATGCAGTAGTTTTTAAGGAAGCGACCCGTCAATCCGTTAGCGTTGACGTTTTTAACTGACTCAATAAAATACACATCAGCGTTACCACTTTACTCCTTTCGAAGTAGATATTCTCGATTTTTGAAGCAAGACAAATTTTATGAACGGATATCAATTACCTTCATATAATTTTATGTGACATTGGTTTTAAATTGGGAACATGGAAAACTTTTGGTGAAAAACTCGGAAAACTCTAAAATCAATATTTTGCATAGAATTCTGGGTACAATGTTCAGAATTAAATTTTCGAACGAAACAAATTGTTTGCTGAAATATTCGGAAAATCTAGAATTTTTCTCAACTAAATTTTGCATTTTCATTAGATTCAAGTAAATCTAATTGCATTTTGACAAAATCATGTGTCTAAGAATATTATTCTGAAGTTGGTCTGAAGGCTGGCGTGACAAGGTTCGCGGGGTAGCCGACCCCATATCAAGAATATCTCCTAATGCAAATATCTCGGCAACTAGGGCTTGGAATTGAGTTTGGCCATAAGTTGTAGCGGTAGGCCCAGGAAAATGAGAACTATGAAATGTGTAGAAGTTAGCGAAATCGATTTTCTCACGATTTTTGAAAACAAAAATTCTTCCAACGACCAACGAATGAACGAAAATTAGTCGATTTTGACATTTCTTTCATATGAAAGTTCTTGATTCGTCGCGAATGAACAACCAAAACACAAAGCAAGATTGATTTTTGAGGTAAGACGCGTGCGAACATTTTGTTCGTTGGGAGTGTGGATGATGTGGAACGCGAATAATATGTTTGGCAGTTCGTATCACCTACAATTCCTTTCGCGACGAATAAATTTATTTACTCAAGTTTATTAACATTTGAGATTAAAAAGTAAATGTATGCTTCAAACGTATCTAAAATCACTTTTCTTCATTCATTCGTTTGTTGGTCGTGCTCATGTGAATATGAATAGTTTTTAATCCCTTGCCAAAATTCTTAACAGAAAAACAATTCTCCCGAAATCCATCAAATGATATATTAAAAGAAAGGTCTACATGATCTCTAATCTTCAAAATGTGCATTGCATATTGGTAAAAAGACAAATATTTCGCAGACATCCTCCCACGATTTCAAATCGATATTTCTCACAATTTTTCTCGACAAGCGGTATATAATTGTACGGCTTGGTCCGACAGTCAAAACTTATTCCCTTTGTATAAATAAAACACACATTTTACTTTATTCAAATCAATCACACAATTTTTTATTCAACACTTTCAATTTTCACTTTCAAACGCAGTATCTTTACTTTATTGCAGTTTAGAATCAATTAAATCTGCTTCGCCACCAACGGGCTATTTTTATCACTCAAATAGGTTCGAGTAACTACTAGGTTCTCTGGTAGGTGCTGATCGTTCTCGATGCTTAACGAAGTTCTCTTTTTAACCACTAGAGTTTCCACTACGCTAAAGAGTTTATACACAATTACTTACAACTACAAATTAAACTTTTACTACATAACTATTCTGCTATATCATATACACATCACAGGGTGTACACATACATATAGATAGACATATAGAGATATAGAGAGGTAGCGATATAAAGTGTGTATACTATAGGCTAGGATTCGCCTGTAGCAGAAGAAATAAATTTGCTAGAAACAGGTGGCGATGGATTTGACCCAACCCTTCCGAGCAAACTTTCCCTGCTTCTTCATCTTCAGGAGAGAAAAATATCCTCAAGGATGAAGCCGAAGAGCAAAGGATCCAGATGATTTTTTCCACAAGTAGTGGTAGTTAGGGGCTAAAAAAATTATAAAGGCTACATCTGCCCGGTTAGATATCGCGGGCAAGACCGCGGGAATAGGCTAGTGTTCTATAAGTTAATTATTAATAAAAATGACGAAATTTAATATTAAATTGAATATAAAACAAACAAAATATGAGTGCGACCCATGCAGTTCACACCACTAACTTCCCAGAGCAAAAAAATAATTTAAATCATTAGCTGTTTTTGAAGTATAGTTGATAATGTATGTAGGTACACGCGCACGTTGGTTTTCAAAGTCAAATTCCAAAAAACTGATTATTTGAGGACTTTCATTAAGTACATTGCATAACAGTGGCGCCATCTGCCAAAGGTTTGTCGTACCAACACATGGACTCATGCACAACTACTTTGCTCATTAAAATACCTGCATATTGTAGTTTTCTATTTGTGAAAGAATTTTTCTAATCGGAAAAGTATATCCGAAGATTAACATTTACATGACAAAACATCGTTTGGTGGGTCAGCTAGTAATCTAGTATAGTCTATGATACTCCTGAATATTGTTTTTTTTTTTCACACTAACTATAAGATTTTTTGCATTTTTGTTGAAATTATTGCAGAAATTATCATAGTTTTCATTATAATAGGGTTGTCTTAGATTTTTGATTGCCATCAAAATCAGCTAATCAGCTCTTAACAACACAATACCGCGCCGAATTAGACCAATTTCATGAATGAGTAGTTCACGAGATAATCGAGCTGAAAAAACGTAACGCATATACGCACATACGAACACACATACACACACACAGATCATCATAAAAACGCTTGATTCGGGTTCTAGTGACCTCGAAACATGGAGATAAGCAAAAATTTAAGATTCACAAAATCGGACCCATTACAAAAACTTCCTCTGGGAAGTTAATAATCGAACTTATCACGGAAAATGATCAATCGCAAATGAAATTTTTGCTTTGCATACTATTAAAAAGCTTTTCAGTATTTGAAATGCAAATTACAAATTTTGACGGCTACCGATTTTGTATTTTGGGCCGTTAAATCTTACGTAATCAGATTTTCTACATTCGCAGACCCCATTACCTCCCTTGTTAAGCTTCAATGAGAAAAAAAAGTAAATAAATTAGTACCAAATTCCCTTATGATCAAATAAAGTTTGAGCAGCTCATTAAACGCATTCAAGGGGTTTAAATCCTTTTTTATACCAAAGCACAGTGCGAGCGTTATGGAAAGTGGGATAAATGGAGAGGGCTTGGCTTAGGATGAGGTGTCGGTTAACATTGGTCTTGAATTCTTGAACACTGCAGTGACTGGGGAAGACAGAGTGTGGAAGAGAGTTCCACATTAACGTAGTACGGCTAAAGAATGATTCTCTGAACATGACCGTACGTCCGAAGTTGGGATCGAGGGCATTCCTGGAGGCGCGGGTATTACGGTTGAATATCTTAAGGGGAGGAATGCAACTGGGTATTTTACTAGAGCATATACCGTTAAAGTAACGGTAGTAGAGGGTGAGGGGATACTTTGATTTGCCAAAACCCAGGATTCTAATTTAACGCCTTTTTATACGTGAGAATTTTTATTTCGGAAAAGTCTGAGGTAACCCTACCGAAAATGCTTATACTTTTTTGGTTTGGAGCCAAATTGTTTTCAGATCTCTTAAAATCCTGGAATGCAATCAGAAAATCAGACTCTATTCATTTTCGAAGTTGCATCTTGTTTAAAATTCTCTCTGTTCATTGAGCAAACATAAAAATCCTACAACATGTTAATCCTTTTTCATCGCCATGTTAATTGTCATCTTCCACAATGTAAACACTGGCATTTCCTTAAAGCTACATAATTCACACACAAACATAAACAAAATAATAAAAAACTAAAAAAAAAATCAATATCCGCCCTCACGAAGTCATGGCCCATGGATCGATAATAGAGAGAGTTTGTCCCGAAACAAACACAAATGCGCACATACACACTCTGCCACTCACAAAGAACACCATACACAAATCTGATGCTGGACTTGCTAGAAGCATTTGGTACTCGGGTGCTCAACTCAACCAAATCCAAACAACCCCCTTTAAAATCATCTTCCACTTTTTGTATCCCAAGCCTTTAAACCGCCACCCAAAAACCCCCACAAGCCAACCCTACATATAATTCCGGATTCGATTAATACGATTCGCACCAAGAGACTGCCTCCTCGTCGAGCAGTCAATGCAACTTATTCAACTCATTGCACGATTTGCTTCGCAATCGTTCGGAAGTGCTACTCAGAAGGTTGTTATTTTTCTTTATTAACTTCCATATGTGTAAGAAATAATTCTATTTTCTAAATAAACGGATGCTATTTCTATAAGTGTTTCCAATACGATTTCCAATTTTTGATTGTCGTGTCTTGGTAAGAAGTTTAATTTGCCTTTTGTGGCTCAGTGATTATTTTTATGAACGTTGGAAGACGCGACGAATTTTAGTGAACAAAACAAAAGAAGCGGTTCAATAGTAAGTTATTGAGTTTGGAACTTTCGAGGGTTGAATTGGAACTTTCATCTAAGCAAAAGGCGGGAACTCCTTTCGCTGAACTGAATTTCTTTGCTTGAAGAATAAAAAAAAAAACATCAATATCTTCTCGCCATCATTAGTATTGATTAAAATTTATCGATCGAATGAGTGAAAATCCGTTTGGGACATAAAAGTTAAACAAACACAAAAGGTGTCTGTGGATATTTTTGTAACATATGTGAAGACGAAAGCGGAGACATTTGAGATTGAGTGCGAAAACTATTTGAAAATATAGGTAAATAAAAAAATTTGCAATAATGGTGTATTTCCGGTGATGATAAAGTTGTCCAGTAGTTTATTTCGCTCCACCTGTCGATGATGGCACTATAGGAGTTTTTTATTCTTTTTGCTTGTATTGTTTAGGGGTCGATTATGGCCTCGCCTTACACGACAATGATGAATAGTGCGTGGGGTAATTTTCAAGGCGTGTTGAACCTAGTTCAGGTTTTTCTTTGTGGTTGCTTTGTTTATAAAAGCGCTTCGTTTTGGGCGCGAAATATTAACCCGGACAAGTAAGACGAAAAAAAGGTGAACGAGCGTCAAGATTTAGGAAAGTTACTCCAGAGATTTCGAGTTTAAGCCTCCATTTTGATTTGTATGGAACTCCCAAATACCGATGTGATATGACTTGCTTTGTTTTGTTGTTGTTGTTTGTGTTTATTGATTTTTATTGATTTCGTTCGGTCCTTGAGTGGGTTTTGCTTCTCTAAATGAGTTTGTTAACGCTTTTTGAAGTGTAATAAAGGAATATTGATTTTAGGGCGAATATGTGAGATGCAAGAGAGTTGTTTTAACTGGGGGGCGGTTGAAAAAAAAAATCATAAACGTAGGTGGATCTGTTTGTTATTGTTTAAAGTTGCTGGTGAAAGTCGTTGTTTTTTGTCTTCTTTAAATATTTATGAGGTTTGGCAACACTAAAGCTAGTAGAAATGTTGGGTCGCTCGCATATGTCATTTGAACAGTTGGAATAATTTCCGTTGACGATTTAACTGAGTTAAAATTGATATAAAAACGATGCGACTTTTATATCTACTCCCCAACTGAATAAATCATTTGGCTATACCCTTATACAGTGCTCTCGGGTCCCGTTCGGACCAAGCCCAATTGTCGGTCGCTCAGAAAATTACGGGAGTAATCAGAGCCTTCACAAAATTGCAGAATCCACTACGTAACTACGAGGTTTAGTTTTGTTGAGAAAGGCTTATTTGTCTCCTGATTGATCTCGTAGGATAGATTCGTCTTGCTCCTGATTCTAAAACTCCCCTGCGGACAAAGCACCTATCAACACTGTTTAAAGTTTCGAATAAATTCCGCACTAAACGGACGGACTTTGGTCTATTGAAGGGGATGGTGTCAAATTTGGTTACAAATCTAAGAATCATTGCTCGATTTTGAACCTCCCCAAGTTTCTTCTTGTAGCAGGATCTTCTGTTGTGGATGAGAAGAGAGCGGTGACTAGTGTTGAATTTAAACCTTGACAGCTCGGAAAAACTATCACTTGATAACTCGAATCTTCTTCATTTGTAAACTATCACCTGTCATCGCAGTGTCACGAATCCAAACTGTAATGCCGTTGTATATTGGTCTATTTTTGACGTCTCTTCTTCTACCCCCAATGGAACGGATTAGATATATGTGTGATTCTTCGGACGGTTCTGTTTTCAAAACGGAAGAATTTCGCTCTTCTCAGAATCATTCCGTCTGTCACAGTTAGTCCAATGGAATGGTTTCAGAAGATTTCTGGTCCTCCGAATGCTTTTGGATGTCCCATGGAAAACGACAAGAGAAAAGTTAAGGCAGCGACCCATAGAATCTGTCAATCCGTCAGCGTTGATGGTCTTAACTGACAGTTCAATTAATACACATGTTCTAAAGGAACACGTTCTGTAAGCAATTCACTCGACTTTTTACTTTTTGCGTCCGTTGATCCGCTGACAACTGAATTTCAGCAGCAGTCAATTTTGATGTTTTAATTTCAGATTTTGTGGTTAATTTTATCATCAAGCAAATGAAACTGTCAAACTATACAAATACGTTAACGCTGACAGATCGACAAATTCTATGGGTGACCGCCTTTAGCCTTTCACCTTTTTGCGCGGTGAGATTATTTTTTTTGCGCACAACAAAAATGTGGAACTGTTAACCAAACTCTATACCTCCCAATCATTGTTATGTTCAGAAATTCAAAACCAATGTATACCACCCAAAATTCGCTTCCAACCCCTTCCCTTCATCACTAATGTGCCCATTGTGCCTCCGATTAATTGTGTACAATTTATTAAAAACAAAAAAAAAAAAAAAATACGAATAATTTGATTAAAGAATATTAAATTTTCCCTCTTTTTTCAGAAGATCTCTTGGAACAAAATTACAAAAGTGCAAAAAATGACAGTAGAAAACTATCATCTCAAGTGGGATTCCCATTTGACGCATCTGAACGCAGCTGTATCAACTTTATTCCGGTAAAACCTTCAACACAACATTTGTTTTCTTTCTTAACACACCAATTTCTTTTTTCCAAAGAAATGAACGTTTTGCCGATGTCCTGCTCTACAGTAGCAATCCAGAACCAGGTGTTCCAAAAATGGGCATATCAGCGCACAAATTTATTCTCAGCTCATCTAGTCAGGTACACTCATAAAACATCCAATAACAGTTTTCAAAATTTTGAGGACTAACCCATCGAATCTCCTCACAGTTCTTTGCTTCAATTTTTGACTCAACACTACCATCATCAACGCCAACAGGAATCTTTCATATTGTTCTTCCGCCCGAATTGACTCAACGCACCATTCAAATTTTAGTTCAATACATGTACAGCGGTGAGGCAACTGTACCCAATGAAGTCCTCAGCGAAGTGCTCCGTGGCGGTGAATTGCTGAAAATCCGTGGACTGTGTCGAGCACCTCCAAATAACAACACAGAACTTAATCCCGCCTGTGAATACCCCAAGCTACCCCACGGAGAAATCAATACGGGCCGATTTGCCAACGAGCTCCGGGGTCTTGGCGCATCTGTGCTTCCAGAAGAAAGTCCAGTCATCGTCAAATCACCAAAACCACCGCACATTGGTCTATTGCGAGTTGTCAATTCGAATTCGTTGGGTGGACGAATATCAGTAAACAAAGACGTCGCCATCGATCCAGAACCAGTCGAATCGAACTATCCTTATCCACCAGAGATCAATCCACAGTGTCCACCATCAGTGCGTGTATCATGCCGAGAGAGTGGTTGCACTGGATGTCCTGGTAGTGGTGGTGAACCACAATCAGAAATCGACACTCCAATGGAACTGACAACAACGCCAGCACCGAAGCTAACAATGAGAACGGACCTCCACAACAGTCAATCCATGGAAGACAAATCAACAGTTGCACTTAATAGTCAGCCCTTCCGTAGAATAAGCCTTCCCATCGATCCATTGGCGGCACCATCCGACGAACCTCTGAATTGCTGTCACATTAAAGAGGAACCTTCCGATTCGTGGCATGCTCCATCGGTTGGCGGTGATGTCTCCCCACAGCCAGTTGGTGTTCCGAAAATTGTGCTCAAACTGAAAATGCCACGTCCAGCACCGATCAAACTCGAAGCTCCGACAAGTGGCGATGAAGAATGCAGTCAACCACCATTGGACAACATTGAACACTTGCCCTATACCCGATTGGCTTGTGACGCTTGTAAGACATCATTTGATGAGCCGAAGGCTTGGGTACGGCATATGGAAAGTCACATGGATAAACCGGAACCGGACAAGGAGACGGATAATTCTTCCTGTCAGCCATTCAATCGGTCGGCGTCTTCAAAGACACCGGTCTATGTGCCAAAGAAACGACGACGAATGTCGGTAAGTAATTGGGATTTTATACAACCGGGAGGTATCACATTTTCATCAATTGATTTTGTCAAGGCTCAAAATCTAACCGAGGATCATGTAACATTGATTTGCGATCTCTGCACAATGTAAGTCATTCTTTTTTTTTTAAGATTTGATGTGAATTTAATTTATTTCCCTCACAGGTCCTTTACGACACCCGCCGAGTGGGTACGCCACACAAACACTCAACACACAGAATCCGAACTGGCCTTATTCAATAACCAACGCAACGCAGTCCAAGCCAAGTCGACAACATCGGAAAACGAGGCAGTAAGGTACAGTCGGCGCCATCATGCGGGCGGGCTTTTCAAAGCGTGAGTTCCCTCAGTTGTCGGAAATACAATTTGCAATAGTCTCGAGTCAATGTCAGCTAATCCTAGAACAGTCAAAAGTTTAAATCGGAAGACTTCAAACGGATCAGCAGCGGTAATGAGATTTTCCCCAGCACGATTTCTAGATAAGATTTGTGATAAATGCACGAAAAGATTTCCAACGACAGATCTTATGATAGACCATAAGAGAACACATCATAATTGAGGGCGAATAACGGTGCAAATTATATTTCATATGAAATTTGTTAAATGCACAAAATTTTCAAATTTTTGAGAGTGATCAACGAACTATTGGCTAAAAAGTAAAATTTAAAAAATAAATCAAAAAGAGTATTGGTACAAATTGTGTAACTGTAATTACACCACTACACAATGCGAGGAATATACAAATACAAACAAAAACTGTACATAATTTACACTTAAATTTTTTTCAAATTCCATTTAAAACGTTATTTTAAACTTAAAATTATAAAATTAAAATCTTTAAAAACATAACCATGGTTTGTTGTTTTAATTTAAAACAGCGGGTAACGCTGACCGTTACGTCAACAAAATCACTCGAAAGTTGGAGTTTTATATTCTTATCTCGTTTTTCATTGGACGTCCAGAAGCATTCGGAAGAATTCACAAGTTTTCTGAAACCGTTCCATTGGACTGACTTTGACAGATTGAATGCTTCTGAGAAGAGCAAAACTCTTCTGTTTTGAAAACAGAATCGTCCAAAGAATGAGAAATATACAGCATAACCCGTTCCATTGGAGGAAGAAGAAGAAACATCGAAAAAAGAAATATGGAACACGACATTAATTTGGCCATTGTAGCCATTGTAGAAACTGACAGTTAAGGTCTTGAAAGATTGCAACAGACCTGGCTAGATTGTATCAGTAATATGTCATTAATGGTGTTTTCAATTTTCACTTTGGAATCGTTTTTGACAGTTCTGAAAGCCTTCATCTGGGCAATCGTGACAGTTATAAGTACGAACAAAAGTACATTATCTTCTGGATATACATTCAAAATCTAAAACAGAATTTGACTCCGTTACGCTTCTAAACTTTGGATTGAATTTTGACTGACATCTGTCATTTTACTAAATTTATTAAATGTTCTTCAAATATTTTTTCTCAAAAATGTATTTGTTTTTGTCATTGACATATTATTATATGGACTGCTAGTTACCAACTTCACGCGTGTTCCAGAGTAAAGAGCGCTATTGGTTTTTGGTGGCCAAAAATAGAACAATTCCAGCTGTAAAAATCAACGAAAACAAAAACATAAGCAAGATGTCGCTGTTTTCTTGATTTTTTGGCTAAAGAAAACATACAAAATAATCAAAGGCGAACATGTTAAATACATAAATTTGTTTTGTTTTTATAGAACGGTCAAATTAAGCAGATAACGTTCGTTGTTTTTCCAATTATTTGAATTCAAACATATTTCTTGGGACTAATTTGGCCACTTCGAACCAATGGCGCTGCCGTAGCTTGTACCTTTTTTCTTCGCATGAAATGTATGGAAATGACAAATGACTAGCAGTCCATATATATTACGTCAATGGTTTTTGTTCTTTAAAAACAAAACCGACAGTTGAAGTGAAAAATAATCAAAATACAAATACAATGTTCATACATTTAAACAAGCAGACGTTTGCTACAGCTTTTACAACGTTACGTTTATGTAACGGGATTCTCACAGTACGCCAAATTAAAGGTTGAGCAACAAAGCTCCTTTGTGATAAGTTGTAAGCAATTCATGTGCTTGAACTTTATTCGTATACCTAAACGTCACTCAACGCTAACAGCAGCATTGTGTTGCAATCGACCTAGGATTCGGTTCCAGCGCCACCTAGTTACCAGCAGAGATAGCCATATTTTGCATAAGGCCGTGTGCGAATTGGATGAATTGTGGTTAAAAATGGATAAATATTAAATTTTTAACCACTACTGTCATATTTTAACCTGCTCCGCTGCTTGTCTAATTTTTAACACATTTTATTCAATGCGAAGTGTCAAAATTTAACCAAACGTTAAGTTTTAACCACTTTTTAACCCAATTCTCACACGGCCTAAGTTTGTTTTGTTTGTTTTTGAGCAAAAATTTTTGATGATGCAGAGAAAATTGAAATCGTCAATCTTGATAAAACCAGTAATAGATATAAAAGGGACAAACAGAACTCACAATTTCTCTCGCAAGAAATTTTTGCGTGTAAAATCGGGAGATAGGGGAAATATTTTTCTCCTTCAAAAGTGACAGAACCTACAAAAATCTTGAGTTAAAACAGAAAGAACAGAACGCAATCATTTGTTTTTGGAGGGATGATTATGATGATGATGGATGGAGAAATTTCATTCAAACCAAACTCGAGGCAGGTGCATCGTAATGTAGACGAAGACGAAGCTAAAGCGTCACTTCTACTTCACAGTTTGTAGAAAGAATATAGAACTAAAAATTTCCAGTTTTGAAAATAAAAGATAAAAATGTTAAAATATCAAAAATACTTTATCTCTTGTAACAAATTGATCCCAGTGTGTACTAGGCTTTAACCAAAATATCATACTCCGGTTTACCAGTGTGCTTAGACTTCACATGCATCGCATGCGTTTTGCCATCCAAGAAAAACAATTTAACAGCTCTATCCTCCTTCATGGCGTCAATCCACTTTGCCTAAGGTTACCAATTTACCAATAAAAAATATCAGAATTTCAAATTTTTATGAAATTTACCAAAGTCTTCAATTTCCCGTAGTCAACATCATATTTTTCTCCATCAAGATGCTTAACCATTGCCAAACGTTCGCACCACGGCCAAATCATATAGTCCACCCAAGCAGGTTTGTCTCCTCCGAAAAATATTGTTTTGCGTGTTGCAAGTTCCTTATCGAACTCTGTAAGAGCTTCAGTAGCCTCTTCTACACAACCAGGACTCTTGGAAGGTCCTATCAAGTACACCTTGGACCATGCTGACATTACAGCTCCAAACTTTTCCATTAGAGTGTTATCATAATACTTCTTCAGAGGATCACGCGGCAACAATGGATTTTGTGGATATTTTTCATCCAAATATTCACAAATTGCAAGTGAGCCTAAAATTGTGGGACAACCTTCTTCATTGGGCAACTCAAGAGCAGGCACTTTACCGAGGGGACTCTTTTCAAAAAGGAACTCGGGTTTTTCCAAGGTTCTCAGGACCAACACATCTTCTCCGATGACTTCGAGAATGTCTCAAGCTATTCCTTGAACGTTGTGCGTTTTGTTATAAAAAGCCTCCTCTGTTTGGACGAACC
>CAKKXW010000001.1:106521443-106536765 GCA_920937365.1 Sphaerophoria rueppellii | reverse complement strand
CAAATAATTTTATTTCAGTTTAAAGTCAACAATTGAAGAATGCAAAATTGCAAGTTAAAATTAAAAAGTTATCTTCGAAAATGCGCCAATAACCGGCAATCCGGCATAGTTAGAAGAAAATTGACACTTGACAGAACGCAAAAGTCAAAAGAAGAAAGATCGCAAAATCATGAACAAGATAGAGAGGGACAGGCATTGCATTTCATTTGTGTATTCAGCCAGAGCTGAATGAGCTGAGAAGTAATAACCTGAGAAGAATGCTTGTGGTTAGCACACACTGAAGCTTATGTGTAGTCGTAGTGACAACCAGAGGGCGAAAGTACCGTTTCGGCAGAACATTTGAAAAAGCAGGTGATATAAATTCTTATTCTATTATTATTTTACTTTTATGATGTAAAGTGGAGCCTTGAGAAAGAGGTCAAGAAAACGAGTTAAGGGGTTACTGAGAGCAAAATCAAGCTTATTTGTTGCTTTGTTTTTGTTTTTCCCACTAGCGCTGAAAACAAACTAAGAATAAACACTTTATTAGGGATCGTAAATCGTAATCCAGGCAGACGCGATCAAATCCGAATAAGAATTCTCTTCCAAAATTAGTCAGCTCTAGTCGTTGTTATTCATTGACGAAGTCACTATTTTTCTATCCTAAATACGTGGTTCATAGTTGACCCGCGACTGTACAAATTGATTTAAACTTCTACCCAAGCGTTTACCTCGAACGAGGAAAGAAAGCAGTCAAAATGAATTGCAACCGTGTGCCCTTTGTGAAAGGTTGATGATAAGATGCCCAAAGTCTTTTTCTTAAAATTTTTATGTCAATTGGTATCATTGTCATCTTCAATATTATTCCATGTGCATAGATACAAAGATGATTGAAGAACTCGGAAAATAGGCATATCGAGCACTTCTTTGATCGATTTCTTAACAGGAAAAGGTCTTAAGTCGTGAACCAAGAAGTAACAGCATAAAATCGTATATGTATATCTGAATGGAATAATATAGCTTTTAAACTTCTGAACTGCAACCTTCGTTGAGTACTTTTTAGCAAAATTTAAGCTGTAAATTTTGAGGGTAACTTTTTTTATAATTTGTACCGACTCGAGGGATTTTTATACCCTTTTTACGCCAGAGACACATTGAGTGCATTAGGAAGAAGGGAAGGGGTTGGAAAGGAGGTGTCGAAGTGTCCGTAGCTTAGTGATAAGGTGCGTTGGCTGCTAAGCAGAACGTCATGGGTTCGAATCCTACTCGGGCCCAAAGTTTTTATTTCATCTTTCACGGGCACTGCCTCTTGCGAAGAACTGACAAAACTTCCAAAAGTATCATCTGTCATGAAAAAGTGCTTCTCAACTTTGCCGTTCGGAATCGGCGTAAAATTGTAGGTCCACTCAATTCTTCACACGCTATAATTGAGAGTACGTCCGAAGTCGAGCTCGAAGTTAAACAGATGGGCATTCCTGGAAGCGCGAGTATTACGGGTGAATTGTTTGGGACAGGAATGCAACTGGCTATTTCACTAGAGCAATTACCGTAAAAGTAGCGGTAGAACAAGGAGAGACACGCTACATTACGACGCACGGTGGTCTTAAGGGATGAATGAGTCATTGGTCTGTCTATCACCAATCATTCTTATAGCTCTTGTTTGTATTCCATCCAAGAGGCCCAAAAAAGTAGCTGGAGCACCAGCCCAGAGATGTGAATTGTAGATACTCAAGCTTTGGACGGATATAGGTTTTATAGATAATAGCCAGACCAGCGATCTTGCTTTGTCTTAAGAAACCCAATAATCTTGTGGCATTTTTGGTAACATCGCGTATGTGCTCGGTCCACAAGAGGTGGTCAGTGATGCACATACCGAGGATCTCGAGATGTTCGGTCTATATCGGGGGGTATATCTCGATTTAACGATACAAGACAGCATTGAGTTTTCGAAGCATTAAACTCTACACGGTTCTTAATTCTCCATTGCACAATGCTGTTTAAGTCAGAGTTCAATGAGTTTATCATATTTTGTCGTTGGAATTCCACATCCGAGGAGGAGGGATGTGAATCTAGAAAAAATATGAGAAGCTAAGGGTACCATCGTCAGCGAAAAAATTTATTGGACTAGAAGTAACAGACAAGAGATCATTTATAAAAATGAGAAAAAGCGTCGGGGACAAAAACGGAGCCCAGCATTTATATTGTGGTTTTCAGACTTGAATCCGTCCAATACAACTTGTATTGAACGGTTCGAAAGAAAGTTTCTAATCCAACGAAGAAGGGATTCATCGATACCGAAGGCACGCATTTTCGATAAAAGAGCAAGATGCCAGACTTTATCAAATGCCTTTGAAATATCAAGTGCAACAATCTTACTTTCTCCAAAACGATGTAAAGATTTGTTCTACTGTTCGGTGAGATAAACCATAAAATCACCAGTGGACCTGTTGCTGCGAAAGCCGTACTGCCGGTCATTAAGAAGCTTTCGGTTATCGAGATATTTCTTGAGCTGATAGTTTATCAGCGTTTCCACGACCTTAGAAAGAAGGGACGCTCAAGAACTGGAGGAGTCATGACACTCTCTGGCAGCGAAGAGTTGGCGGCGAACTGCCTAGTAAAAAGGTTCGCTTTTGCGAGCGAGCTAACAGCTGGAGTGTCACTGTTAACGAGCGTATGGACCGAGGAAGAAGAAGAATTCTTCATATTTTTTACAAATGACCAAGAAAAAGATACCTATGGGACATTGCAGTTTTTTTCGCCTTAGTTTTTGGTCATGTAAAAATTTGGTCCGCCCAATATGAGCATTGCAAGCCTTCCTGGCTTGTTTAAACTGGTTCCGGTTTTCCTCAGTTAGGTTGGCTCTAAAACACCGAAACTTCAATTCTTTTTCCGTTCTATTGCCATTTCTTCTGATAACTAAGGACCTGTACTCATTTTCTCCTTAAATTCCGTGTTCATCACCCAACTATAAGATTAAGTGTCCACCTCCACTGTCCAATCCAGCTGTTGCAACGAAGTAACAAATTCAGAACGAGAAGCAAAACAACAACACACAACATAGCGCCGAAATAAAACAACAACCACTGATCAGTTATAACAAGATGGGAAAGCTTGCTGTCAAAAGGATATTTCCCTACAAGCTAAAGGAGCAGGTTAGCTGTAAGAGTATGCGTGCAACACAAACTAAAAGGAGCAGGTTAGCTGTAAGAGTATGCGTTTTATTTTAATAATGATACAATTGCCTACATAATACAAGCAAATTTGCTGCAAGAGTATGTGTGTATGAAAAAAAAAGTTTTGAGGTATTTGGAGGGTAAAACGTAGGTAGGTTTCCAATCTTGTTATAACTGATCAGTGACAACAACCAACAGCAGCCATCAATAGAAGCGTAAAACTAAAATGAGAACAACAAACATCAGCCAAAGTATACAAACAACAACCACCGTCAATGGCAGTGTACATAATGAAACAACAACAAACACACAAACAACGAAAAAGACAAGCAGCAACACAGAAGTTACAAGGTCACATAAGCAACCGCACGATTTTTACTTTTCTGTATTCTTTTAATTCGCTCCTACATGTTACTCGAAATATATCAAGTAGGAGTGATATCGATCAAAAGCAGAATTCATTTTGTCGTTCATCATGGAGGTTCTCAATGTACAAAAACTATTTTTTATTCAGAGTATTCCTCAGCCATGCTTTTGGTAAATGCCATAAGAAGCCTCGAATAAAGTTTTGCTTCGGCCTTATATGTTATATCGTCTTAACTAGGGATTAAATCCCAATTTTCCCGCAAGGCTAGGGAAATTATCCCACTGTTTCTTTTTTTTCTTTCTCTTTATCGTCTCGACTGGGGATTAAATCCCAATGTACCGTCGAGACTAGGGAAATTATCCCACTGTAAGTATCGCTTCAACTAGGGATTGAATCCCATAACTGTTAAGGCTAGGTAATAACTGTTGAGGCTAGGGGAATACCCCACCGTAGGCCCGCTTAAGCTAGGGATTAAATCCCAATTTTCCGTCAAGGCTGGGGAAATTATCCCACTGTTAATTTTAGCACTATTATTGTCCTGACTAGGGATTGAATCCTATGTACTGTCGGAACAAGGGAAACTATCCTTTCGTTAAATTCGTAGAACTAGGCATTGAATCACATCCACCGCCGGCCGTTTGTTCTAAGAATCCACCGTTTATTATATTTTTATTGCAATAAATAAATCTGAACTGTAATTTTCTTTAAGAACCGAGTTTTATTTTGTTCTTTCCTCGAAGAAACCTGGATCCGCTGACCTACCTCAGTTGAGAAAAACAAAAGTTAACTCCAACCAAAGTTTCTATTTATATGACTCGTGGATTGGGGTGGGGTTGTGAAAACAAATATAATACTCACCAATGTAAACAGTGCTTAAGAAAAAGTAAAAACAGTTGTTTTTTTGTACAAATACAAGTTATTAACAATTTAAAATATTTTATTCTATTTTTTTATAAGCTTAATACTGAATATAACACATGTAAATATATAAGTAACAAAATAGTTTTTTATATGTTTAAAGAAATTAGTTACAAATTTGACAACGAAAAATGATATTGTTTCTTACAATTATAAAATTTTAATGTATTTTTTAATATTACTGCGAAACTCTAAAATTTGGGGTATCCTAAAACCTTTGAATACTGTAAGCTTGGAAATGTAGTTCCTTATTTGCATTAAATTTTCATGGTTTACATCACAACTTTTGTCGGTATACTTAATCGAGAAAGTGAGAAGCTTTTCAACAAGTATCCATATGCTGCTGGAATACATTTTTTCCACAAAATACCAAATGTCTTTTTGTTTTTGTGAAGTAAAGCAATTCATCCAGAATGGCATATTTGATTGACTCAAGAACAGTGGAAACAAATATTTTTATGAAGCCTTTGAAAAATTTCTTACAAACCACCTGGGGAATAAAAAAAAATTAAAAAAAAAAAAAAAAAAACAAAAAAACAAATCAAACTGGACAAAGTGCTTTGTTATTACTAGCCGTGTACAGATGTATATTTGTTTGCGCAGTTAAAAATTATTTTTTAAAAGAAAAGTATGTCGCAGTGCGAGGTAAAGAAATGCTAGACCCTGCGCATTTGAGTGTGCCTAAGTGTAACCGGAGTATTAAGTCACTGGCGCTTTGTGTGAGCCAATAGATGTCAACAGATCGAGACTCTAGAGTATCGAACTGGGATTTTATATTTTTGGAAATAAAAGAGTCAATTAGTTAGAAGAACGGAAGACTAGCGACTGCTCTGGGATTGGGATTGCTGCATTAAATCATAAATAGCCTCGTTATAGACAAGGATTCGTTATCACAAAAGCTATTCATCACACCTCAACTAAATATGGATACAGAAGGATGGAAACTATTATTTGAGCAGTAGAACAAATATTCTATGGCACTACTTCAGGCAATGAAGACACCAACGACAAGCAACAATGTACAGTTGCTTGTATATGATCCTGACAAATAGAATGCGAATGCCCAGAGCTTGGATTTCAACATCAGACATTAGTTATTGAGTTGAGTCGTGCTCTCAAACGATAAGCTTCGGAATGGTTTTCTACTGTTTAATTTTCTGGTATGACATGGAACCAGTTCAAGGACATGTTTCAGACTAGGTATGACTGCCCGGGAACATCTGCGGCGGCGTTCCTAATTAATGTTGGTAACACCAAGCCCAAGGAGGGCTTGTATCGCCAGTACAAATTGTTGTGGCTTCAGTTTGGCACAATTGTCTCAGTTCGAATCCCATGTTCAACGGCTTGCATTCACGACTGAAATTGAAGATAGGATTCGTTTGCAACAGCAATTAAAGGCATTATCATTCCTGAATAGACGAGCTTATTCATCTGAAGTGATTGGAGTTGATGCTAAGCGATTTAAAGCTCCTCCGACAAACATAAGGTGTTTCACATGTTGCAGAGTTGGCCATAAATCTGTTACCTGTCGTTACTCAAGCACGTGGTTAGCGGAATCATCGTGTAAGGAGATTCCAGCTGCGAAGTCGACAAACAATATTACTTATTTCATGTGCGGAGAAGCTGGACATTTTGCATCACGTTGCCTTGGTGTAAGTAGCAGGAGTGGTAGCAGTTCTGTATTTTCTTCAGATGTACGCAGAGTTGATGTTTGTCATATTGATTCACCTACAGGGACATTAACACATTTTGGTAAGCAAATTTTATTTGTGTGTGCGCGGTGTGCGTCAGATTCAATGAGATATGAGAACTGGATGGAAGTTCTTTGTGGGTTACTACCACTTTATTAGAGGTTGGTAATGAAAATGGAATATTAAAAAAAAAAATGGAATAATAATGATTGTAGTTCGATGCATAGCCGTAGCTTAATTGAAATCAGAATCTCTTAAATGTAGACCGTGAGTGAGCGGTCTGCATCTGCTAATAAATTTAATCGACTCATTTAAAACTGCAATTAAAATGTGATTTTCTTCACGTTTAATCACTCAAATTAACAAGGCATTAATACTTAATCTCCAATTAAAAAATGCTTCCAGTATTCCAATATTTCCATTCTAATGTCAATAAAAGTGCCTACTCTTTCTTCCTTGTTGTCTATGGTTTTGAAAACTAAATAAGTAAAAACAGTTGGTTCGTCGATGCATTTCTGTTGTGGACTTTTGGTAATTAATTTGTATGGTAATTATGTATGCTCTCTCTTCCTGACATAAACAAGAAGCAGTGGAGCAGGACTATAATGCAACTTGCTTGCAAGCGGTAAAGAAAAATTTGGCTTTTTTTCGAGTTTTTTAATAAAGTTTTCTTTCTTTTCATTCAGCCTCGATCATTGAAAGCACTACGCTAAAATATACCAACTTAAAATCGAATTTAAGGTGTTAGAAATTATAAACATCATTTCAATATCATCTGTTATACTCTATTATCTGTTATATTCTATTATCTGTAATATTATCTGTTATTTATGAATACATCCCCATTTGTGCGTGTAAACCTAGAATGTTAACCAGGACAGAGCGTCATACAGTCCACAAGGATCCACGATCCACAAGCCATTGTAAAGCCATTTTCTATTTGAAAGTAAAGTTGTGTTATTTTATCCTGGTTAAATATTTTGTTGGTCCGATCGAGACGGATTGTATGTGATTGAAATATGTAACGGTATAAAAGGATTTTTAACCCTTCCACCCAGTAGGTACAGATCCTACCTGCAAAGCTCGGGAGGAAGGGTGTCCAGTCAGGCTAGGACGGGTGGCATGCTGGCTTGCTTGTTTAGCTCGTCGGATGTGGGGGTGGGTTCTTTGTCCAGCCTGACTAGACTACCGTGTATATTTCATGCCAAAGTTATTTAAAAAGAAAATCTAACGCGTAAAAAAAAAATAACTAGAGAAAAAATTGAAATAAACTAGGAGTTGAAAAAAAGGAAACGGACTAACATACGAACAACAGAACATAAAAAAAAAACTACTTTAACCGCGAAATGATTTGAAATGAATTGAAATTCCTAACTAAATCCCCTTCTAAACTTACCAATACACGGGCACCTTAGGTGTTAACGGCATCCTTGAGCAACCCGCCCCATTGCCAATCTCAGGTCTGAGATGGCACCTTGGCTGCCGCGCGCTCAAAAAAAAAATGCGACAGCCCCTAGACTCAATAGCCTCACCTGCAAATACTCACTCAGGACATCCCTTATTTCGGTCCGTCACCAATCACTCCATTTGTCGAAAATTCAAAATTTCATATTAAATCAAAGAAAAAATATATCAATGAATTCATTAATAATCTGGCAACGCTTATTTTATTTGAAATATATCGGAAATTAAAACTAAAGTTCATTGCCTTTTGGCCTACATTTAAATTTGCTCGAAACAATATGAAATTAAAACAAAATAAATCAATCTTTATTGTTCACTTCGTTCTTGTAGCTTCTTGACCAGCATTCAGGCTCCAGGTTGGGTTGATGTAGGGCACGATATTAATTACTGTCACTTGCATGTACTTGCATGTATTAAGTTAATTTGATATCTTTATACAAAGGGTATCACCACAGCAGACACACTCTTATTGCATTTAAGTTTTCTTCATTATTTTTATTTCAGTTTCCTTTTTTTTGTTTTTATTGAGACACATAGGTATGAGCATATTTTTTTTTTTATTTTTTTAAATTTGAATGGAACTTTAGCACTCTGGTTTTAATGCAATTACAGTTCACTTTTCCTTTATTTTATTTTGTTTATTTTTTTTAAACTCTTTGGTTTTCTTATTTATTTATTTTTTTGTTTGTTTAAATGATTTGGGTTTTGTTAAGTCCAGACCCTGTTTTGCACACCACGCTATCATTTTTTTTTCTTTTTTTTTTTTCAGCCTTGCAAGACCTTTTTATCTCTCGAAAAATTCTTAATACTTTTTTTTTTATTTTTCCTGGGCAACCTGTTTCTCAGAGACGAGCGATTGTTTTTTAATTATTATTTATTTTTGAAAAGCATAGTGCCGATTTTTAAAGTGGCGATCCTACAAAACATTTCACTCCGATGAACGCCAGTGTTCGAGTAGTGAAATGGAAAAGGAGCCATATGTTTTGGTTTATGCTCGTATATCCTTGGCATGAAAAATTCCTAAAGAAACCCCCGTCATGTCCTCGAGTTCGTACAGTTTGTTTCCCTTCACGTCTTTTACCCTGGCTTTAACGAACTTTGGACAAAGCTTTGCATTTAGGCGCTTAAATGCATCACTCTGTACAAAATTACGTTTGTAAACCACATCGCCTACCTGAAAATGTCTGTCTTTGCTTCTCGTGTTGTATGTCTGTTCGAACACTAAGAATAGCGTCATGTCCAACAATTCATTTATTAAGAAATTCTGTAAACTGAGGATCGATAATAAGATACTAAAAAACAATGGTGAATCAGAAATACTAAAGAAGCTTGAGCAGAATGATTATAAGAACTGGAATGAAACTGATTTTATAAAAGCCGTCTGTGCGAAAATAAGATTGAGCATGTCGGGGGCAAATATGAACAAGGCAAGCACCTTCAAAATGGATATCATCGACACTTTTTTAAGTTCATGCTACAGTACCTTGCCTTTCCCTCTTGATATCTCATTAAATACTGAAAACTACAAGTATCCAAGTATTTATTTGATGTGCATTACTTGGATGGTGTTGAACGACCAAAATAAAGAGATTAGCCCCACGTTGGGCGCCATCTGTAACGGTATAAAAGGATTTTTAACCGTTCCACCCAGTAGGTACAGAGCCTACCTGCAAAGCTCGGGAGGAAGAGTGTCCAGTCAGGCTGGACAAAGAACCCACCCCCACATCCGACGAGCTAAGCAAGCAAGACAGCATGCCACCCGTCCTAGCCTGACTGGACACCCTTCCTCCCGAGCTTTGCAGGTAGGCTCTGTACCTACTGGGTGGAAGGGTTAAAAATCCTTTTATACCGTTACAAATATAGCAAATATTTCTTTTTTTTTTTTTAATTGAGTGCTAACAATGGAAACAGAGCAATAAACCAATACGAATGTTACGTAGAATTTTTGGGAACGCGATTCACAGATCAGAGCTATTTAGGGCGTCGTCGATTGAGGAACTGCAGTAAAGGATGCAACACCTAGAGTCCTCGTACAACAAGTTTGTACAGGAACACAAGAAGCTGGTGTCGGAGCACCAAGACAAGGAGCGGTTTATGGCTGAAGACAGCTTCTTCAGTCAAATCGAAGAAATTTACCAAAGTTCGATGCCCAGATACAAGGGCCAACTAAAAGAGCGTGAAGTAAGGGACATGCTGCTGGGCATAGGAGAGAGGACTCCGAAGCTCGAATTAGAAAATGAGAAGAACCAAGCGAGGAATAAATCGGCATCGACATCGCCATCCTCAAGGGAGAGTTATCCAGGTGCGAGACAAAAATTCCGGAAGCACCAGGAGAAGGAGTGGGATACGTAAAAGGAAAACAAGATTAAGAGCGTGATGGACGACACACACCACATAGACGAACACATTCGAGCGGAAAACAGATCGAGAGTATAAAATGCCATTGCTGTGGTGGCACACACAAAATTTGACGATGCTCACTGTCGGTGAGATGGAGGCTGATGGTTAGCGATTTAAATTTGTGTGCAAACTGCCTAATGAGAAAAAGCAGGGGTGAAAGGCATGACTGTAGATACGGCGTCTGTCGTCGTTGTGGTGTAGGGCAATACCCAATACAACAACAGTTTGCTCTGTCCACAGCTGCGTTAATGGCAGTTGCAAATAATTTGAATTTTTTGTTTGTTTCTTTCTCTATCTAGTTTCTTTCTCGAACAGTCAGCAAGACAACACATCAGAGCGACTACGATATAAAAATCATTTTTTTCTTTTTTGGATATTTTGTGTGCGAACAGTCAGCAAGACTACCATTGAAATCTTGAAGATCACTTTTTCTATTGGATCATTCTTGTGCGAATCGTCATTGAGAAAACAAGCATTGCTGATGTTTGGAGCAAATAATTACATTTTTTATTATAATTGTATAAGAAAAATTTATTTTTGCTTTGAATAAATTGTGAATTTATTATTTGTGAAACGCCGGCAAGATGGAATTAAATCGTTGCGAGTTATTGAAAAATAATATTGCTAGAGCGTTAGCATTTGCGAAGAGCGAGGAATTTGGGCGAATGGGTATTATACAAATCCGAGAGCGTTTGAGAATGCTTGAGAGCTATTTCGAGAGATTCAATGCCTAGCATATGAATATACTCGATAATGAAGAGCAGATTGAATTAGAAATCCATGGCAGACCGGCTGAGGAAGTCGAAAATGTCTATTTGGAGCCAGTGGAAATAATGGTGGAGCGACTGAATATAATTGAGGAATAGACGCGTAGAGCGGTGCCTGAACCTGATGAGCATCTTACCGAGAAATCGAATGGGAAGAACGAGGTTCCATTGACACAAGCAATGTTGTCAGTAATACGGTTGGAAAGAATTGTTCCAAGCATATTTGATGGAGTTGATGCATCAAAATTTCTGGAATGGATTCAGAAAAGATTATTTGAGTTCTCTGCAAACGAGATATGCTATACCCGACGTAAATATGACTATTTTTAACTTAGGTAAAGCTAAATATTTTACTACATTAGATCTAGAGTCAGGTTTTCATCACATTTTGATAAAAGAAGATCGTGAAAAAACAGCGTTCGCTATCAATGGAGCCAAGTACGAATTCATACTTATGCATTTTGGGCTGAAAAATGCTCCTAGTACATTCCAAAGATGTTGCAGTAGTAAGCATATATTTATGTTAAGGTATTGCATGCTACCATATTGTTATAATGATTATAGTTACTCTTCCCCTTAAGACATTGTTGTACACATATTGATTCAAACATAAACTGAGCGCTTTTGTATTTCAACAACCGATAGTTATCTATACATGTATCAGTTTCTTTTATTCTGCTTTATCCGTCTTACTATTCTTGTATGTATTAGTGCATAATTAGTTTTAGTTTTAGAATAAGATAAAGAAGAAAGAGATTCATTCTGTACGTATCATTAAAACGAAGTAGACGTGTTGTGCGAACCTCTGAATTTTTGCGAATAAAGAACTCTTACAAAAAATACACGTGTTTGGTGATTTTCTGGATTTTTCGAACTAACTTATAAAATCTTCTACTATAATGTGTAGATGATATTTTACGTGAATACGTAGGCAAATTTGATCATGTCTATATTGACGACGTGTTTATACATTTATCTTCAGCTAAAGAACACATGGAGCACATACGCATTGTTTCCGAACAGTTAAATAAAGCCACTATAAGTGTTTCTAATGAAAAAAGTAAATTTTTTCAAACCCAAGTTGAATATTTAGGTCATCTGATAAAAAATAATAGAATTTCAACCAATCCCGAAAAAATGAAAGCAATAAAAGAATATCCTATTCCCAAATATGTTAAAGAATTGCGTGGATTCTTATGCCTTACTGGATATTATAGGAAATTCATTCCAAATTATACAACTATAGCGAAACCATTAACGATTCATTTCAGAGGAGAAAATGGTAATGTAAAAGCTTATCAAAGCAAAAATGTGGAGGTCAACTTAGACGAAATCGCGATTGTAGCAGTCCATAAATTGAAGAGTGCATTAAAAGAGAAAGTGTAATTTTATCAACCAGATTTCAATAACCCTTTTGAACTCACTACTGACGCGTTAAACACAGCTATCGGAGCTGTTCTAGGCCAAAAAACCCCGTATTTTTTCTCAGTCGTAAATTAAGTGAAAGACATATAGTAACTTTCCGAGGTGGAGATGAACTCATATCATTACTAAAACAAATCATTAACCTAAACAAAATTATCGCATTGCATGCTTCATCCGAAATTATCTACAAATACAAACAAACAATCAAAGAAACATTCAATACTACCACTGAACCTTCAAGATATCACTTCACTTGATGAACAGATAAAAATTTTGAGCGAAACTCACAACCGAGCTCATAGAAGTTATCGTAACAATATTCTTGAAATAAGCGAAAATTATTACTGGCCTGAAATCAGAAAAAATAAATAAATATCTTTCCTCACTGTAAAAGACTTATGACAGACAATGAAAATTGTTTCAATACTGCCATTGTAAAAAATATATGCGAAAAATACGGTATTGACCAAGTGAAATTTTCTTCAATCATACAAAATTTAATAATAATAAAGAAATATTTGACAAACTTCAAAGTGCTTCAACTAAAGTCTTAGAACGTCTTATCAAAAATTCAAAGCAAAAAAGTTACAAGGAAGGTGATCAAATTCTGGTTATAATTAAAGGCTTTAGGAAAAAATCGAACGCTAGGCATATTAAATATACGGTGGCAAAAGATCAAGTTGAAACTATACTTACTACAAAAGGTGTCACAGTTCATAAAAATAATATAAAATCGTACAATTGTAGCAAAAAAAAAAATTGTAAATGCTGTCGGTGGAGGGTTGTATCGTTCACTTTTTATGATTCCTAAGTTCGTTCAGTTTTAATTTGGCTGTGAACAACAGAACAAGCGTTTTCTTTACACGGAATTTTTTATAAGACAAAAAATTAAAATTTCAGAAGTGGGATAGGAAACCCATCCATCGTGATAAAACGAAATAAATACTTAAATAGTTTTCATAAAAAAAAGAGAGAGATAGCTAACGAACAGAAATGTTTGCCCCAGAGGCTAGAGTGTGTTCAAATAAAAGTTTCAAGTTTCTTCGTGTTCAGTAAATCGCGCATAGAAAAAGAAATATAGTATTCGTGTCTGAAAATAAGAAGAAAAAAGAAACGACGCATAGACAGAAACGGTTGTTTTACTGACCCTGAATTTCCAACACATAGCACAATGAATACAGACATCGAAATGCTTAAATTATACACTGCTGCGCAGTTAAAAATGTGGCTACATCAGCTAAACAAGAAAACAACAGGAAACAAGAGCGAGCTAGTGTTGCGGCTCTTAGCTACACCCGAATACGCGGTGAATTTCCGAAGCAGACAAAAAATAATGACGAAGACAATGATGAATCTGATGACGAAGATGATGAAGAAAATGAAGAGACAGAGAGAGACAAAAATGAACATTCAAATGAGAGACCAACAAATGAACAGGATGATGATGAAATATAAGTGTTCTTCTTGTTTAAATTAATAGTTTTTTGCTGGTTGTCTACGTCATATTCATTATTTATTTTCAATTTTTGTCAGTGCCGTAAGGTGTGGAGAGAAAAAAGAAAAAGTAGTATGGCTTGAGACAAATGTAAGAAAATGTAAAATTAAACAAAAACAATTTGACAATTTATCACACAGATTGAATAAAGATAAGATCCCCTGAAGAAGTTAGGAATTCTTACAAGACGTTGGGAGAAAGAATGAAATAGCTTTTTATTTGCATTCCCAAACAAAAAAGACCAAAAGAGCCTATTTTAACACAATCAATAAAACAAGTTTAAAGAATTGGTGAAACACAATCAATAAATTTAAAAGTAGTTGGTGAAACCAAAAATACCTATTTTAAGGCTAAATGACGTTTTAAATATTTAAAGGTCTTTTATGAAATCGGCCATAAGATTGTTAAACGGCGACGTTTAAATTTTTTAAGAGGGAGGAGAGTTAACACACCACCCTGTTGATATAATATGTAAATCTAATTTTAAATATCCGTTTGCTGATCTAATCGATCTCTTTGTCATAGCTTTTGGAAATGCTGAGATGACGATATTCATTAACCGATCTTATCGATCTCTTGTTTGTTTAATGGACATCGATAATTTGCATTTGCCGCACATGAAGAACGATATACATCTGAGTATTTCATATTCATTAATGTATTCAGTTCAATATTATCCGTGAAATAAAGAGCATCGCTTCATTCAAAAAATATTTTTTTGAACACATAAATTTGTGTTTCATTTATTCGCGCGGGATAAGTCGATTCTTCCGCCTAAAATAAACATTTCAATAGATTGCATGACATAATGTAATTTTAAACTTTTGCGAAACATATCAAAAGTTGAAAATGCAATAAAAACTAATATAAATTACATTAACAAATAAATGTTAAAATGTATATATATGTGGGAGAGAGAGAATAATAATAATATCGAAGACGAACGCACTAATACATCGAGTGTCCAATAAATGACACAGTTCTTGTGTGACAGCCAAGCCGATAGGGTCAGAAAAGTTTGCCTTCATGCAACCAGTCAAAATTATAAAGTAAAGTTTGCCTTTAAGCAATTATTAAAATTATAAAGTAAAGTTTGCCTTTAAGCAATTAATAAAATTATAAAGTAAAGTTTGCCTTTAAGCAATCAATAGAATAGAAGTGCCTTCAAGCAATTTGACTGTATATAACTGAAAATAAAATCAAACGATAAATCGAAGCGTTTTGCGTTTTATTTAAAAGAGACAATGGACCCACATACATATATATAATTTATAACAGTAGATAAGGATGACAGACGGATATTCTGAAATCCATACTTTACAAATAAGATATCAATTTGCATACTTCAAACCACACACGAATATTCTGATATCCATACTTTAAGAACAAAGGAAATGCCACGCAGGCAATTATAACTTTAAGTCTTTTTCATAAAGAGTCTCGACTCGAGACCTCACGAAATAAACTTACATTGAATTTCTGATTTTAGATAGACATTGCAGCGTCTGCTGGTCTCGAACTTCTGAATTTCAATATTAACGGACGCACCGTAAAGGAAACAAGAATTTCATACCTATAGTCTTATAAGCACACACCAAACTTCATACGTTTAACTATAGAATAAACATTTCATACCTAAAGTC
>CAKKXW010000001.1:106507164-106520068 GCA_920937365.1 Sphaerophoria rueppellii | reverse complement strand
GATAGTTTCCCTTGTTCCGACAGTACATAGGATTCAATCCCTAGTCAGGACAATAATAGTGCTAAAATTAACAGTGGGATAATTTCCCCAGCCTTGACGGAAAATTGGGATTTAATCCCTAGCTTAAGCGGGCCTACGGTGGGGTATTCCCCTAGCCTCAACAGTTTATGGGATTCAATCCCTAGTTGAAGCGATACTTACAGTGGGATAATTTCCCTAGTCTCGACGGTACATTGGGATTTAATCCCTAGTCAAGGCGATATAACATATAAGGCCGAAACAAAACTTTATTCGAGGCTTCTTATGGCGTTTACCAAAAGCATGCCTGAGGAATACTCTGAATAAAAAATAGTTTTTGTATATTGAGAACCTCCATGGTGAACGACAAAATGAATTCTGCTTTTGATCGATATCACTCCTAATTGATATATTTCGGGTAACAAGTAGGAGCGAATTAAAAGAATACAGAAAAGTAAAAATCGTGCGGTTGCACATGTGACCTTGTAACTTCTGTGTTGCTGCTTGTCTTTTTCGTTGTTTGTGTGTATGTTGTTGTTTCATTTTGTACTCTGCTATTGACGGTGGTTGTTGTTTGTATACTTTGGCTGATGTTTGTTGTTGTTCTCATTTTAGTTTTACGCTTCTATTGATGGCTGCTGTTGGTTGTTGTCACTGATCAGTTATAACAAGATTGGAAACTTACCTACGTTTTGCCCTCCAAATACCTCAAAACTTTTTTTTTCATACACACATGCTCTTGCAGCAAACTTGCTTTTATTATGTAGGCAATTGTATCATTTATTGCAATAAAACGCATTCTCTTACAGCTAACCTGCTCCTTTGAGTTTGTGTTACACGCATACTCTTACAGCTTACCCGCTCCCTTAGCTTGTAGGCAAATGTCATTTTGACAGCAAGCTTTCCCATCTTGTTATAACTGATCAGCATTGAATAAGAAGTACAGGAAGCGGTGTTAGCTACATGTACAGTGTACGTGATTGAAGCAACAAAAATGTCTGATGATGTCCATTTCTCGGGTATGTGCTGTCAATTTTTAGAGTATGAGCTGTCAAACTTTGACTTTGTTGTCAGTCGAGTTCAGAGGTGTATTATTTCTGTTCGTGATGGTAAGGCGCTGCAATTCGTTGAGTTCCCGTAGTGTGCACGGTTGTTTTGAATAGTTCTTCCATCGTGTTTCGAAACGTTTTTATTTGTTGGTTGTATTACAATAGGCGTAATAAACGTGATAAATTACGGATGAAAAATCAAGAAAATGTACTGAAAAATAAAAAAATTAATCATTAAAAACCGTGCCGTGCACCTTTAGCGTTAAAACACCATGCTTCAGAATTGAGATTGAAAAAAAAAAGTTGAAGCGAAATCGATGAAATCTTGATTCAATCAAATTTCGCTTGGTGCCCCTGAGATTAACTATTCAACTGCAGACCAGCAATGTTGTAATGCGTTTGTGTTTGTGAAACTCACACTACTTAGAAAATTGCTTCAATTCTTGTTCATAAGACCCCTTCTTGTACTTCTTATTCAATGCTGATCAGTGGTTGTTGTTTTATTTCGGCGCTATGTTGTGCGTTGTTGTTTTGCTTCTCATTCTGAATTTGTTACTTCGTTACAACAGCTGGATTGGACAGTGGACACTTAATCTTATAGTTGGGTGATGAACACGGAATTTAAGGAGAAAATGAGTACAGGTCCTTAGTTATCAGAAGAAATGGCAATAGAACGGAAAAAGAATTGAAGTTTCGGTGTTTTAGAGCCAACCTAACTGAGGAAAACCGGAACCAGTTTAAACAAGCCAGGAAGGCTTGCAATGCTCATATTGGGCGGACCAAATGTTTACATGGTCATTTGTAAAAAATATGAAGAATTCTTCTTCTTCCTCGGTCCATACGCTCGTTAACGGTGACATTCCAGCTGTTAGCTCGCTCGCAAAAGCGAACCTTTTTGCTGAGCAGTTCGCCGCCAACTCTTCGCTGCCAGAGAGTGTCATGCCTCCTCCAGTTCTTGAGCGTCCCTTCTTTCTAAGGTCGTGGAAACGCTGATAAACTATCAGCTCAAGAAATATCTCGAGGACCGAAAGCTTCTTAATGACCGGCAGTACGGCTTTCGCAGCAACAGGTCCACTGGTGATTTGATGGTTTATCTCACCGAACAGTGGAACAAATCTTTACATCGTTTTGAAGAAAGTAAGATTGTTGCACTTGATATTTCAAAGGCATTTGATAAAGTCTGGCATCTTGCTCTTTTATCGAAAATGCGTGCCTTCGATATAGATGAATCCATTCTTTGTTGGTTAGAAACTTTCTTTCGAACCGGTAAATACAAGTTGTATTGGACGGTTTCGAGTGTGAAACCCACAATATAAATGCTGGTGTGCCCCAGGGCTCCGTTTTGTCTCCGACCCTTTTTCTCATTTTTATTAAAGATCTCTTGTCTGTTACTTCAAATCCAATAAATTGTTTCGCTGACGATAGTACCCTTAGCTTCTCATATTTTTTCTAGATTCACATCCTTCCTCTTCGGATGTGGAATTCCAATTCCAACGACAAAATATGATCAAATCATTGAACTCTGACTTAAACAGCATTGTGCAATGGAGAATTAAAAACCGTGTAGAGTTTAATGCTTCGAAAACTCAATGCTGTCTTGTATCGTTAAATCGAGATATACCCCCCTTGTCACTGTCCATGAGTGGCACTTGCATCCATGAGACCGAACATCTCGAGATTTTCAGTATGTGCATCACACACATACGCGATGTCGCCAAAAATAAGATACTTGGGTTTCTTAAGCAGGTGCAAGAAATTTTTCTCCCCGTCTGATCTGGCTATTATCTATAAAACCTATATCCGTTCAAAACTTGAGTACAATTCACATCTCTACATCTCTGGGCTGGTGATCCAGCTACTTACTTAAGCCTCTTGGATGAAATAGAAAAAAGAGCTGAAAGAATGATTGGTGATAGAGAGACCACTGACTCATTCACCTCTTAAGACCACCGTGCGTCGTTATATAGCGTGTCTCACTTTGTTCTATCGCTACTTTTACGGTATTTGCTCTAGTGAAATAGCCAGTAGCATTCCTCCCCCAAACAATTCAGCCGTAATACTCGCGCTTCCAGTAACGCCCATCTGTTTAACTTCGAGCTCAACTTCGGACGTACTCTCAATTATAGCGTGTGAGGAATTGAGGGGACCTACAATTTTACGCCGGTTCCGACTTTGCCGTGGGAAGCACTTTTTCATGACAGATGATACCTACTCTTCTTGTCAGTTCTTCGCGTCCGTGAAAGATGAAATAAAAACTTTGGGCCCGAGTAGGATTCGAACCCACGACGTTCTGCTTAGCAGCCAACGCACCTAACCACTAAGCTACGGACACTTCGACACATCCCCTCCAACCCCTTCTCTTCTTCCTAATGCACTCAATGTGCATAAAAATCCCTTGAGTCGGTACAAATTATAAAATTAGGCACTTCAAAATTTACAGCTTAAATTTTGCTAAAAAGTACTCAACGAAGGAGATTCCATCTGGGTTGCAGTTAAGAAGTTTAAAAGCTATGTAATTCCATTTAGATATATACGATTTTATGCTGTTACTTCTTGGTTCACGACTTAAGACCTTTTCCTGTTAAGAAATCGATCAAAGAAGTGCTCGATATGCCTATTTTCCGAGTTCTTCAATCATCTTTGTATCTATGCACATGGAATAATATTGAAGATGACAATGATACCAATTGACAGAGAAAATTAAGAAAAAGACTTTGGGCATCTTATCATCAACCTTTCACAAAGGGCACACGGTTGCAATTCATTTTGACTGCTTTCTTTCCTCGTTCGAGGTAAACGCTTGGGTAGAAGTTTAAATCAATTTGTACAGTCGCGGGTCAACTCTGAACCACGTATTTAGGATAGAAAAATAGTGACTTCGTCAATGAATAACAACGACTAGAGCTGACTAATTTTGGAAGAGTTCTTATTCGGATGTGATCGCGTCTGCCTGGATTACGATTTACGATCCCTAATAATGTGTTTATTCTTAGTTTGTTTTCAGCGCTAGTGGGAAAAACAAAAACAAAGCAACAAATAAGCTTGATTTTGCTCTCAGTAACCCCTTAACTCATTTTCTTGACCTCTGTCTCACGGCTCCACTTTACATAATAAAAGTAAAATAAAAATAGAATAAGAATTTATATCAGCTGCTTTTTCAAATGTTCTGCCGAAACGGTACTTTCGCCCTCTGGTTGTCACTACGACTACACATAAGCTTCAGTGTATGCTAACCACAAGCATTCTTCTCAGGTTATTACTCATGGGATTTTACATTGGGCCAAGAAATTGATTCTTCACGGATCTGTGGCAATTTTTTTCCCCTTAAATGAATTACATTGGAAAAAGTATTGAATTTTTTACTTGAAGAATTGATTTCTCTAAAATCTCTTTTTGGAGACAGATTTACACATATTCTCACACGTATTTTAACACATACAACGAGATATTTTTTAATATTCAAAACGAATGGAGTTTGTTGCAAGATTTGTATTAAAAAATTATTTTGCCGAATATAAATTTACGAATTGTGTTTAAATTCAATTTATTAAACATTTTAAATTGAAGAATATTCAATCATAAATCTGTTTTGATACCTTTCACCCACACATTCAAAAAAGAGATTGCTACTTTTGGCTTAACAAATTACATTGAACCCAAAAAACATTGAATTTTAGTAGCGATTCGTGGTGGTTGAATGTAAAATCCCATCAAAGATTAAATAAGTAACAAGATGGGAAACAAGGCTGTCAAAGTGACAGTTGCCTACAAGCTTCGGACCATAGTTACTGTGAAAGTATGCGTGGTTTTACCAATATTATCACAGTTTGGACCATAGTTTTTGTGAAAGTATGCGTGTTTTTACACAGTAAATATGGTCCTACCATATTGTTTTTGTTTTTATATTATTCATGTACAAGGAAAGAAAATAAAATGAAAGAAAATGAAAATTGCGGGATCTAGGGAGTGAAACGTAAGTCAGTTTCCCATCTTGTTACTTATTTAATCTTTGTTATTACTTCTCAGCTCATTCAGCTCTGGCTGAATACACAAATGAAATGCAATGCCTGTCCCTCTCTATCTTGTTCATGATTTTGCGATCTTTCTTCTTTTGACTTTTGCGTTCTGTCAAGTGTCAATTTTCTTCTAACTATGCCGGATTGCCGGTTATTGGCGCATTTTCGAAGATAACTTTTTAATTTTAACTTGCAATTTTGCATTCTTCAATTGTTGACTTTAAACTGAAATAAAATTATTTGAAAATGTGTTTTTCGTAATTATTTTCATACCCAAAATGCTGATTCGGTATATTTGCAAGTGTTTTCATTTTCAATATTCAGTGTGTGTCCTAAATTTAAAAGAAATGGTCACGTAAAAGTAACTTAAAAATATAAAACAAATGAATTATATGAACTTCAAGAGTTCGTGTGTTAATTGAATAATCACAGCAGCGCACAGTATTCAAGATAAAGATTCGTTAAAAATAGAATCCAATTGATTGATACGCAAGCATCACAAAAATTATAATTTTGCTGCTTACATGATGCCATTTTGTTCTTTTGGCGTTATTGAAATATTTTCTTGGAAGTCCGAAGAGCCATAGTTCGCCTGCATTCCTGCAATTAAAATGCGTTGTTACAACAGGGTAAGTTCGTATTTTTCTTTTGCTAGAAGTTATAATTTATTTCTTGCATCTCTGCAGGTTAACAACTTCTAAAGGATCCAAACCTCAGCGGTGGCCCACATGTCTAACCGGTGCCATTTCCATAAAGTCATTTCCCACATTATGGAGCAAGCAGGGCATGAACAGAGCAGATGTCGAATAGTTTTCACTTCCTACTTGTCTATACACCTTCTGCGAACATATTTTGGGAATGCATCAAGCTGACTTGAAAAATTCCTGCCATTAAAGCAGCGCCGTGCTATGTCAAGTACGCTGAAGGTTGGTCTTGCTGCCGACATACTTAGATCCACTGTTGTGACATTGTGCTGGATAATGGCAGCAAAAGTGAGCAGTGTCTTTAAGCTTGCATTCGTCATCAGCCGCATGATCTGCAAATATTTTCGATACTCAGCCTCATTTTCTTTGAAGCTGGGCGCTGGGCAAGCGTTTTACACTGTAAGGAGCTCTGCTTGGAAGATGCCGCTGTGAAGGGTGAGTTTGAAAGAACTGGTAGAGTTTAATCGTTTTGAGAATACGAATCTGGTTCCTACTTTACTGACTATATTCGTGCCATCAGTAAAGATAGAAAATGTGGATTCACAAGAGAAGTGTACTCTGTTGGTGTAGTCCTCCAGTCATTTCAGATAATAGAATAGGTCTGTCTACAATGACCCTTTTGCAAGAGTACAATGCAATCATGGCACCTAGGTCTATTAGGGTTATGTTCTTCTATGATAAGATATTGAAAACATGTTTTGCAAGAAGTAATTAATTCTTTTTTTCAAACTGAAACAAAAGTAAATAAAAACGAATTCTGAATTAATCGATTTATTGGAAGATGATGTCAAGGTTCTGGAACCTCAGCATAGTATGCCCGATCCTCAAAAAAGGAGATCCTACTACAAGATCTTGTATACCGTGCTGTGTGAACGTTTGAAGCCCTTCGTCAACAACCTGATAGGTCCTTATCAGTGTGGCTTCAGACCCGGAAAGTCCACCATCGATCAAATATTCACCCTACCTACCATCTTTTCATCGATTTCAAGGCCGCGTATGACAGCGTCTATAGAGACCAACTATATAGAGCAATGTCTAGTTTTGGCGTCCCAGAAAAACTCATCCGTCTGTGTAAGATGACAATGGAAAATTCACAATGTTCCATCATGGTCGGAAAAAAGCTAACGGACGCTTTTGATGTCAAAAAAGTTTTAAGAGAAGGCGATGCGTTGTCATGCGATTTCTTCAAAACCATTCTTGAAAAGATTGTGCAAAGCCCCAACGTACGCACCAGAGGCACAATCTTTCAAAAGTCCGTCCAGCTACTTGGATACGCAGACGACATTGACATAATTGGAAAAACACAGCGTGATGTCAGTGGAGGAGCGTTTGTGAGTCTTGAGACAGAGGCCAGGAACGAGGGCAAGACCAAGTTAATGTTGTCGACAAGAAAGGACTACCAACATCGACGCCTTGGAGTAAACGTCAACATAGACAGATTTAACTTCGAGGTAGTTAAGGACTTTGGTCTACCTGGGATCCGCTATCAACTCAGGCAACAACACCAGCGCTGAAATCAAACGAATAATCACTCTTGCCAATAGCTGCTTCTTTGGACTTAGAAGGCAATTGAGTAGTAAAGTCCTCTCCCGTGCAACTAAAGTGACACTCTACAAAACTCTTATCATCCCGATCCTCTGTATGGTGTAGAGACATGAACAATGACAGCATCTGATGAAAACGCTATGAGCTGCTTTGAGAGAAAAATTCTTCCAGTGATTTTGGTCCTGTCTGCGTTAATGGAGAATGGAGACGAAGATTCAATCAAGAACTGTCTGAGTAAAGTTAAGGTCCATTGACTTAGATGGTTGGGTCATATTGAGCGTGGAAGACCGCGACACAGGTGGTAGCGAACCTGAACCAACTTGGCGTGCGAAACCAGAGACAGCTTTCTAGGGACTAAGCTGGCTAAAAGAGTTTGTTGGGTGAGGCCCTGATCTGACCTGGGCTGTAGTGCCACCATAAGTTAGTAAGATGTCGAGGTTGTTGAATTGATTGAAGGTGCTATTCCCCGATAAATTTACGATAGAAATGAGTATTTTTTTAGTTTTGATAATTTGTTGATAGCTGTGAATATTGCTCCGTTCTATTGCTGCTACGCAATGTTGAAGCAACTGGTCGGCACCTTCCGCACCATTTACTTTCAGTTTCTGTTTCCGTGGTGGAACTGCTGAACTGCCTTTTAAATCCTTTGGACATTGGGATGTAATTTTTGGGAGTATTTTCAACTAAATAGTCAATGGAGGTAGCTTCCTGCTTATCCGAGATATTTTCATGCTTTACTTTTGGATGAACTGGGGTTTTCAATTGACTGGACTTGTATTTTACCCAATCTATAGTTGTATCATCCAGTTTTTCTTCAATCTGGATGCATAGTAAAGCTAATAAGAACCAAAAAATAATTCATCTTACAATGTTCGAACTGCTGCCTGATTATTCTTCCAATAACTCCTCCACACCATCGCCATCAAACGTCAACGGTTTCTGCAGACGGAGCCACAAAGTACTTGGTTATTTCTTTCATTGGATAAATGAAGCTTGTAATTACAGCATATGGCTTCTTTCCAAAGATGTCAAAATCGTCTGCATAACCCAATAAGAAGGATTTCGTTGAGGGAGCTAGTAATTGTAATAAAACTGCTAACGTAATACTTGAACCCATTTGTCTGTGGAGTGTTAGACCCTAAATTAGCAGTCTCTAACGCTCGACACTCAGATCTTCAAGACTTGCTCTTATAAGGTAGTCCAAGCATATGACTGTGATAATTTGACTGTTTTGCCATGAGGCTCAAGTGCTGTGCGACAATCTATTTACACTTTACCAACAAGTGCTATCTCAACCTCCTCAAAATGATTGGCAGTTGTAACGGTATAAAATTTTCTTTAACTTTTCCATCCTGTAGGTACAGATCCTACACAAAAAACCTTGGATGGAAAAGTGTCCAGTTGGCAGCGACCAGGCCAGGCATGCTTTATTTGAGCTGAGCTCGTCGGATGTGGGAGTGGGTTCTTGGTCCGCCAGACTGGACTACCGTAATTTAACATCATGCCTGTTCAAAAATTATTTTAAAAAGATCACAATTTACACCAAAAAAAAAAAAAAATTAAACAAACTAGGACAGCAAAATAATGTGACAAAGACGGACAAAATACGAACAATAAAATTAAGCTACGTTACGTTAAATAAAAGAATCTAAAAATGTTTGATAATGAAAAACAATTTCTGGACTGATTTGCTTACCAGTCCTTTTGATACACGGATGCCTAAGGTGTTAACGGCACCCTTGAGCATCCCGCCCCATTGCCAATCCCAGAACTGAGAAGGCACCTTGGCTGCCGCGCGCTCAAAAAAATATGCGACAGCCCCAAAAAAAAAGTCATCGACCTCACCTGCGGAAACTCACCTGTCGATGGATCTCAAGGACATGGTTCAATCACCACTTGGCACCCCCCTGAAATGTTTTTAAAACTTCTCCATGTTCGTACTTGAATTATTGACAACAATCGATTTCATGTTTTAAGTTTCATTTAATAAAGGTATTTGTTTCAGTAATATCATAAATTTTCTTAATTGTTCAAAATGATTCGCAATAACAATAAGTTAGTATTAGAGATCTAAAAAAGAATAAATTCCATGAGGACATACGACAAATGAATCCTTTCATAAATGCAATGCAAAACTATACAAATACAAACTTATAATTAGGTCAAACAAAATTTCATGCAAAATAAGAAGTGTGTCAAGATCAAGAGTCAATGCCCTCGGGTTATAATTTTATGACAAGAGAATAAAATGTTCAAAACAAACAAAACAAAACAAAAACTAACACATTCACATACCTCTTTTTTTTTTTCTGCATCCCCACTTGTGCGCACACGTAGAAGATTCAGTTTAATCTGTGAACGTAAAATTGTAAATAGTAATAGGCAAAGAATAACAACACAACCCGAGTGAATTTCCTAACGACGAACGCACGCACAAAACAAAAGTAAAGAAAACACACAAGAAAAATGTGAATTAAGGGGAAATATGTACAAATACAAACGCAAACTAAACTAAAAACTACTCACTAAGGGAAATATAAAATTAAGATGACATGCAGTAAGAATGACAAAAAAGAACAAAATATTAAACACACAAGAGAATGGAAAATAACATTGAACAGTAGGGTGGTAATTTAAAAAAAAAATATGAAAAGTAAATGTTGATTGATGAATATTATGACAGTATGGCTGTATATCACGAAGGTAAGAATCGGGGGTAATTAATTAGGATGGTAGGTAGGTACGTAGGATGACGTTTATAGTTTAAAAGCCAAAGGCTATGGGCGCACAAAGAATTAAGTACATAATGCGTTTTCAAGAAACATGCATCAGTCTATCACTTTTTTCACGGGACAACAACAATTGTATTGTTTTGCACTCTTACTACATAACACACAGAAACAGGAAAAGGGACATGAACTGTTCTTTTTTTTTTTTTTTTTTTTTTTTTTGTAGCGGCACTTTTCTCGTTTATTTATCGGTGTCAGAACCGGAGCAAGATGGGAACAGCTAAACACCCACAATCCACAAACACAATTTTAGAAAAGAAATTTTTGCAAGTTGACTTCGTCATCAACCCAGAACTTTCTTTTTGTTTTTTTTTTTTTTTTTGAAAATTTTTTCTTATTTCGCACTCAAAATGGGATAGGTACACATCAATGATCACAAAAGAAATCTTTCATAGACTTTACACAATTGGCAAACTCAAATGCACTATGCACGCCAATAAAAAATGTTTTTCTCCAACAAACATATCTTTTTCCAAAAAAAGTATCCTCTAGCAAACTTCTTTCTCGTCAGTTCAAAAATTTCTTCACGAATTATATTTTCCGTAAAAATTTTTCTTCTATGTTATTTTGTTACCTAGGTAACGAGCAAAAAAAATATCTCAGAGACTTTTGATTGTTTTTTAATTATTTGATGCTAAGTGTAAAAATGTAGAGTGGATTAATGTGAAATATGTATGTCTGATTATGTTTAATGTAAGTATGTGTATTGATGTATGTTTTTGATCCGTGGCGACCCTACAAAACATTGCATTCCGCCGAACGCCAGCGTTCCAGGGATGGAATGGAAAAGGAGCCGTTTGTTCCGTTAGTCGGGTGTCAGTTTAAAATATAGTGTTGTGCATTGTGATGTGTACATTTTTGTCTGGGTGTGTTTTCAAGTCCTTATGTCCTTGGCGTGAAAAATACCCAAGGAAACACCCTTCATGTCTTCAAGTTCATAAAGGCTGTTTCCGCGATTACCTCTCACTCTGGCCTTAACAAACTTTGGGCAAAGCTTTGCATTCAGGCGCTTGAAAGCATCGCTTTGTACAAAGTTACGTTTAAACACAATATCGCCTACTTGGAATTGCACGTCCTTACTTCTCAAATTATATTTTCGTTCGTACACTTTATGGGCACGATCCAATGAGTCTTTCAGGCGGCTATGGATCATGTTCATCTTTGACGACTTCGGCACCACATCAAATTCGGGATTATTTATGGAGTGCAAATTCCTCAGTAATTGGTAGTCGGAACCGTGTTCTATTTTTGACTGTCCAAATAGTGCTTCATATGGAGACATGTCTATGGCAGAGTGAACCGTCGTCCGGAGAGCAGAAGCGATAGAGAAAAGTTGTTTATCCCAGTGCCTTTGATCTTTCGCTAAGTAGGATCGAATAGCACTCAGTATAGACCGATTAACTCTCTCACTTGCGTTCGCCTGTGGTGAATACACTGCTGTTTTAACATGAGTGACTCCATATGAATCCAAAAACTTGGAAAAGTCCTTGCTAACAAATTGTTTGCCATTGTCAGACAACAACGATTCCGGAACACCGAAAACCGAGAAAATCTCTTCCTCCAGAAATCGCACCGCATTCTCGGTGGTAGCCTGTCGAAGCGGATGGACATGAACGAATTTTGTCAGTTGATCCAAGCAGACAATTATGTGAGTATGTCCCTTTGTTGATCTAGGATAAGGTCCCAAAAAGTCGATAAAAATGTGTTGGTACGGCCTTTCCACTTCATACGCCTTTCCCATTTTCGGCCTTAAAATCGTATTAGGAGCTTTCGAGACCTTGCACACGTCACAATTCGATACAATAAAATTTACTTCAGCTGCCATATTTGGCCAGTAAAATCTATTTCGAAGACGATACAAGGTCTTAGCAATACCACCATGCGCAGCCTTAGGAGGTTGATGTGCGAGAAGAATCAAGGATTTAGTTAGCATTGATGGAACCCAAAGCTTCCACACCCTGTCGTCTTCAACTGGGTTGCCGGTACAGTGTTTGACTTTTTTGTACACAAACCCATCAGAGATTTGAAGATCAGGGAGCTGAACTTCGTTTTCTTTGATTATCTCGACTAACTTCATATATTCCTCTGATTTAAAGCTTAAATCATTCAGGTCAATATGAAGGACATCATGTGGACTCTCTAACAAAGGAACATTTTCAAGGGCGTCAACAGCGTATACTCGCGATAGTGCGTCAGGAACAACGTGTTGAGATCCTTTTCGATGTTCAATGTCAAAATCGAAGCCTTGAAGCTTCAAACTCCATCGTGCCAACCTACCATGAAGGTCCTTCTGGTTCATCAACCACTTCAAGCTAGCATGATCGGTTACTATCTTAAAAGTATGTCCTTCTACGTACGGTCGAAATTTCTTAACTCCCAAAACCGCAGCCAAACATTCCTGTTCAGTCACAGAAAAATTTCGTTGAGATTTTGTGAGTTTATGGGAGTAGTAGTAAATAGGGCGTTCCACACCTTCATCGTCTTCCTGGCAAAGCACACAACCAACACCGGTACTTGAGGCGTCACAAAGGATCTTGAATGGTTTAGTGTAATCGGGTGTCTGTAGAACTGGAGCAGTAGTAAGTGCCTCTTTAAGCTGGTTAAATGCAACAAGTGCATCTTCACCAAACTCAAATTTAACACCTTTCTTCAAAGTATTCGTGATTGGTGCCGCAAGTCCTGAATAATTATTCACAAATCTACGGTACCAACCAGAAAGCCCAAGAAATCGCCTTACCTGACGAACGCTTGTTGGAACTGGAAACTCCGTGATCGCCGAAATC
>CAKKXW010000001.1:106260970-106492212 GCA_920937365.1 Sphaerophoria rueppellii | reverse complement strand
TGATTTCCCCAATCTTCATGTTTTGCGTTCAAATCTCCGACCATTACGAAGTAGTTTTCTTCCAAGCTCAGTTTTAGTACCCTGAAGATAATCTCGAGCTCTGATATAAAGATAGTAGCCTGCGGAGCTTCAGCCGCATAAGCCGCAATCATATACATCCGCTTCCCTTGAGTGAGAGAGATGCATATGACGCAGACTTCTAGCGTCCTCAGCTTTCGCAAATCATTATTGTACATGACTTTATAATTAATGCCCTTACGTATGAAGATTGCAACACCGCCTCCTTGAGTGGAGCCGGGTCGATCCCTTCTTACGATATTGTAATTGTTATCAGTCAGTTTATGTTTCTGGTTTAGCTTGGTTTCGCTAGCCATAAACACATCAGGACACTTGAGTTTATTTTGTTATTTAAATGTTAACTTTATAGCCAGAAGTTCGATATAAGAACAATCTAGCAGCAATAATTATTTTTCTTCAATAAAAATGTATTTTGATCAGATCCGCCCCTGAACGACTTAAGTCAGAGTGCTGCCTTATCAAAATATAAACATATAGATTGAGAAAATTAACTATACAGTCACTGCAACACGAACGACAATGCGAAGCTGCAACCGTTTATAAATGTCAGTTCATTTATTCAGTCAGTTGAAGATAATCAGAGAATACAAACGTTAACGATCGCAGCCTTCGACAAGATCACTGATGTCAACAATAATACAAAAATAAATCAACATGCAATCGAAAACGATTTACACCATAACAAGTGTTCTCTTGATTTTGACTAACTATAGTTTTGAAGTTCATGGCGCCAATATTCTCGGATTACTGGGAATGACATCTCCTAGCTCACAAATTTGGTAAGCAATGAAGTCATGAGAAGCGACCTAGTTTATGTGACTTGAGTGCGTCCCAACAGGAACACCGTTCTCCTCCACAAACTAGCTGAAATCGGTCACAATGTGACAATCCTCTCCGTTGATCTGCCAAAGTCCATGGAAAAACTACCGCCCAACCTTCATTATATTTATCTGGAAAAAGGCTATGCAATGTACGATTCCGAAAAGAGTGAAAAGAAAGTAGACATCGTGGATTACATTGGATTTCATAATCCTTTCAAATCCATCCCACCGTTCTACGCATTTGGCATTGAAACTTGTAATGGAATTGTTGCCTCAAAAGGTCTCAAGACCCTGCTAGACTATCCAAATGATTTTAAATTCGATTTAATTTTGAATGACTACACTTTGGGACCTTATTTGCTGGGATTTCTACACAAATTCAAATATCCACCATTGATCGGGTTGACAGCGTTCCATAATTCTCCACTCACAATTGACGCAATGTTCAATCATTATTTTCCCGCATATGTGCCCTATCATTCAACTATCTACAGCCCAGAGATGAGCTTTTTAGAAAGGCTTGAGAATACGTTGATATTCATTGCAGACACAGCGTGAGAAATCTTCAATTTGTTGGGTTAACTCTCCAAAATGTTGTTTTTCTTAACATATAGGTATCGCCGATTGGTGTATCTGCCCCAGATTGATGCTATAATGCGACCGTATTTCGGTGAGGACACTCCATATCTTGGAGACTTATCAGCTCACACCGCATTATCGATGGTCAACTCACATCCGGCTATCGATTATGCTGAACCCTTGCCTCCCAATGTTATCGAAGTTGGAGGAATGCAAATTCTTGATGCCAAGCCTCTGCCCAAAGATCTAGACGAATTCATGAATAAAAGTCGCAAAGGTGTGGTATTCATTTCGTTCGGAACAAATATGAAGAGTGAGGATTTCGGCGAAGAACGTGTCAAAGTGTTTCTGGGTGCAATGTCTGAATTGCCCGAATACAATTTTATGTGGAAGTTTGACAAGAAATACTTGACAAGTAAACTGCCGGAAAATGTGTTGGTTCAGACGTTCTTCCCTCAGAGAGATATTTTAGGTAAGAATTTCTAACGGTGCTGGTGGAGAACTCCATTAAAATTCACATTGTTTAGCTCATCCCAAGATTAAGGCATTCGTAACCCACTGTGGAGGCTTAAGCTCTCAAGAGGCTACATGGCGGGGAGTACCAATGATTGGCGTTCCGCTCTTTCTAGATCAACATAGGGTAAATTCATTCAAATAGATATCGGTTCTTATTAAATTTTTGTCTCCACAGAATTTACGTCAGTCAATGTTGGCTGGAGTTGCTGAAAAAATCGATTTTCTCACAATGACGACAACATCACTCCGTGATATCATCAAAAAAGTAGCTGAAGACCCCAAAATGGCAGAAAATGTTCGAATTCGCTCTCAACGATTTCGTGATCAGCCAATGAAACCGCTGGATCTAGCCATTTGGTGGGTAGAGTATTTGCTGAGGAACCCCAATCCGACGCACCTGAAGTCAGCTGCTGGGAAATTGAATATTTTTCAGGCAAATTCCTTGGATGTTTTGTTGTTGTTGTGGTCAATTTTTGTTATTATGATTTTTTGTGTAGTTAAGTTTGTGTGTGTTGTTATGAGTTGTCTCAAAGGCAACAATGTTGAAAAATTAAAACAAAACTAAATAGTTTCAGAAAATATAATAATGACAGTGTGTTTTCTTTGTTTTTGGCGTTATTTTAAACTAAGCACATACTAAAGGGTTTTTCAATAGGGACGCTTTAAATAAAACAAAAACAGTTTTGAATATCAATGAAATTCTTTATTCCTTTGGAAGTACATTTGATGCCATTATGCATGGAACTCGATTTCTTTTGCACGGGCACGCTTGCAGAAGTCCAGACGCTGAACCCAATTTTCGACGGTTTTCAAGCATCATTGCATTGATCAGCATGGAAGAAGTACGGCCCAATGACACCACCAGAATGTAAACCGCACCAAACAGTGATTTTTTCGGGATGTAATGGTGCCTCGTGAAGCACATGTGGATTACTGCCTGACCAATAACGCATATTTTGCTTATTGAGGAAGCCATCCAGCCAGAAATGAGCCTCATCGCTGAAGATGATTTTTCGATGAAAACCCGGATCATTTTCAAGTTGTTGCTCACGATCATACGACGCTTCTGGTGATCGAGCGGCTTCAGTTCTTGCGTCAATTTGATCTTGTAAGGATGTAGGCCAAGATCTTTTCGCGAAATTCGCCACAACGACATCACAGAGATGCCCAACGCTTAAGAACGACGTGTGAGAGACTGATTTGGGTCTTCTGCAATTGATGCGCTAGAGGAAGCAATATTCTCGATACTACGGGCACTTCTTTGTCTCACTGGAACGGGAACATTTTGTACTGAGCCTGTGGATTCAAATTTTTCCACTAGACGCTCAATTGTTGATCTGACAGGGCAATTATGACGACCATAAATTGTACGTAGCGCTCTTAAAGTGTTGACAACTGACTCCGAATTTCGGTAGCAAATTTTAATAATTTTGACTCGTTGTTGGATCGTGTACCTTTTCATGATGAAATGGCAAGCCTTACTGAAGAGAAATGTCAAGGGACGGGAAAAAATATGGCGTCGTTTGCTGTCCCTATCGGTCTACTTTTGTAGCGTCCCTATTGAAAAACCCTTTATGTGAACGCATGTAATATTGAACTCTGGAGGGCTACATTACCTAGAAAATAGCAGAAAAACGGTTCCTTGTAGATCCAATAACGAAAAACTATTTCGGAGTAACCAATGGCCTAAGATGCCAAACATTTCTACAGCGGACTTGGGCCAGCCCGCTCGGTCATTAGCTAGCTGTCTCCAGTTTGCACTCCAAGTTGATTGAGGTCCTCTTCCACTTGAGTGCGCTACCTGAGTCGCGATCTTCATATCCTCCTACGTCCCTCGATATAGTGTCGAAGGATTTCCGGGCCGTAGCATTGGTGTCCATCCGTTCTAAATGACCAAGCCCTCTGAGTCTCTGGACCTTGACCCTTCTGGCTAGGTCCATGTCGTTGTACAATACAACCCGTAAAGTTCTCTGTTACATCATCTTCGCCAATTCTCTTCAATGCTCACGGGGCCAAAGATGACCCGAAGAACTTTTCTGTCGAAACAGCCTAAGGCACTCATCCGATTTTGTCAAGGTCCAAGTTTCTGCACCATACAGCAGGCAGCACTGGGATGATGAGTGTGTTGTACATTTTACCTTAGTTCCTCGAGAGAGGGCTTTTCCACTCAATTGCTTTCTTAGCCCAAAGAAACAGCGATTAGCAAGAGTTTTTCTTCGTCTGATCTCGGCGCTGGTGTTATTGCCCTTTCTTAGAGCGGAGGCTAGGTAGACAAACTCCTCTACCACCGCGGAGTTGTATGCCGTCCGTGTTGGGTGTCCTTCCTCGAAGACAGCATATACATCGTTTTTCCCTCATTTACCTCTAAACCGATTTTTGCCGCTTCTGTCTCAATTCTCTCAAAGGTGCCATTAACATCACGCTGTGTTCTTCCCATTATATCAATATCATCGGCGTATACGCGAGAAGTTGAACAGACTTTTGGAAGATAAGGCCTCTGGTGTTGACGGCAGAGCTTTGCACCATCTTCTCAAGAACGATGTTAAGAAAATCGTATGACAGTTCATCGCCTCGTCTGAATCATTTTTTGACGTCGAAAGATTCCGTAAGCTCGTTGCCAACCTTGATGGAGCAGCGTGAGTAAAATCGAAATAAATTTTTGCTGAGTGAAGTAGATTTTAAGAAATTCTTAATGGTGCGAAGCAGATAGTAGCTTTTCAAAGATTTTTTTTTTTTTTTTTAAATCTAAAAGAGTAAAGTGGCAAAGCTGTTTTGGAAGGATGATGATGTGATGGAGGGCGAACTGTCATTCAAAGCAAGCTCAAAGCGTGTGCATCGTAACGCAGGCGAAGCTGAAGCTGAAGCGTCTTCAGCCTTAAAGCTTCAACCTCAAATATGCAGAATATTTGCTTTGTCTGACAGCTCAACAGCAGTAACAATAAAATCAACGAACAAAATTCAATTGATTTTGGAGGGATGATGATGGAGGCCGAATTGTCATTCAAAGCAAACTCACTCGACTTACTTACTTACTTATCCGGCTCACAATCCAGCTTGAGATACTGCAGCCTTCCATCTTGAAAGCGGGTGCATCGTAACGTAAACGAAAACGAAGCTTTGCGTATTTGCATTTCAGCTATACGAGCTCAGTTGTAGGTTTTCAATGCATACTTACTTACACAATGATACTCTGACCTCACTTTTCGTACGTAATATTATAAAATGTAACGAAATGGTACGTTATCATAAAGAATTACTCCACATTTCCCATACCAGAATTTTAAAAGAAGACCTGAAGGAATTATATGACAAAACTACTTTTTTGACAAACATTGTCATCTCATACATGTTTTCCCGAGTCCAATAGTTATTATTCATTAATTTATTATGTAGCTATAGCTAGCAAATAATAATGATAACAGCTTTTAGGAAGACCCAAGCACTGCTGAATGATAACAATTGGGAAACTATCAAATAATGTGTTGAATATTTTTATTTAATATTCTAATCAGCTCTGATAATAAACAATGCACTGTCATTGTCATTGTTAAAATTTACGTCACTTTTAGATAGGTATTGTATTGAGAAGAGAATGTTTAAATTAATTAACAACTACTTTAAATAGATCCCATAACAGCTCTCGAGTGTTCCCACATGCATTGTTCAAATTGCGTGCTTTGCTTTCAATTTCAACTCTTTAATTTCACACTAGTTTAGTTCTGCACTATAATGTCAAGTTCGAAACTGTAAGTTTTTTTCTATTTTTAAAAAATCGCCAAGCTCTAACTGATCTCTCCAAGTGGAACCACCCTATTTTGTGATAGTTGTTTCCCTCAATACTAATGGGCACTTGTTTTGTTTTGCTTTTGTTTCTTAGCATCAATCATGGAGATCAAAAGCACGCGCATCACCCAGTCATTCACGATGTGTTTGCTTCCTTAATTCGAATTAGAATTGATAATGGACGCAGTGGCGTAGTATCAATAATGATTATTGGCTAACTGATCGCCCTTTTATTTGAAAACAAATAAATAAAAACAAATTTGCCTGGACTTTCAACCAGATAACCAGCCGGTGGTATTGCTTTCGAAGACTTATCAATTTTTGTTTATATCAACTTACTTGTTTTTTTTTTATCAGCAATTAAATTGAACATGTATAGATTGTCGATATTGCCTCTTCAACCAGATTACAAGAATTGCTTGAATGCCTTGTTGTTGGTTTTATTTTGTTACTATAACGAAATATTCTCATTCACAAAAAAAACATATGTTTTAGTAAGAGTTTAAGACTCCTAATAAGTACACAATTTATTCGTCATTTTATTTCAATTTGTCTTCAATTTTTTCGTATTGGTTGAGATAACTATTCTCCACGCGATTGCTACAATCTTGACTACAACATAGACTGCCACAACAATAACCAGTAAAATAAACCCTAAGCAATCCAATGAGTTGGCCTGGAAAAGGTTCAGCTTATGCGCAGGAGATCGCAGATGACTTGGATTTGGATTCCGCAGAACATACTCGACCCACCAAACAGCCGTATCGAGTGGCTTCATTGGTCTGTCTCGGTATTGCTTCGACTTGGTTTTAGCATTTTTAAGCATCACCGGATCTTCAGTCACTTTCTTGATGGCATCAACAAGATCCTTTGTTGACATGGTGAGAAAATCCAATTTCACAGCTATTCCCATTTGGAGAGATTGTTCTAGATTCTACACGAAATTTGCTTTAAGTCAATTTTCATAAAATATTCCTGGGAGATTTACTCTATATTGATCCGCAATTAGTGGAACACCGACCATTGGCACTCCTCGCCATGTTGCTTCATGTGAACTCAATCCACCACAGTGAGTAACAAACGCCTTCAATTTTGGATGTGCTGAAAATACACAAACTCTTAAACACCAAATAACATCACAAGTCAAAAAGAAATCTCACCAAGAATATCCCTCTGTGGATAGAAAGTCTTTATGAGAACATTTTTGGGGTTTTTCTCCTTTAAATACTTCACATCGAATTTCCACATGAAATTGTACTCCGGCAGTTGGGTCATTGCATTCAAAATCGTTCGAACTTGGTCTTCAGTGAAATCTTGCGGCTTCATGTTGGTACCGAAAGAGAAGAAAATGGCTCCCTTCTTCGATTGATTGATGAAATCTTCCAAATCTTTTGGCAAGGGCTTCGGATCAAGGATTTGCATTCCACCTACTTCAATGACATTCGGGGGAACAGGTTCCACATAATTGGTAGCCGGATGTGAGTTAACAAGAGATATTGCAGTGCGCCGACCAATTTCATCGAGGCTAGGAAGACCCTTGGAATAATAGTTCTGTGCCAGGGCATCGAGTTTGGGTGAGAGGATCAAACGCCGGTGTCTGAAATAAACAAAATGAGTTGGACCAAGACTTCAAAGCACGACAAGTCTCCATACACACCCAATATCGTAAATAAACAGGAGAGTATTTTGCAGACGTTGCCAGAAGTTCATTTCTGTTCGATAAAGTGTTGCGTGGAAAGGTATGTACGCAGGAAAAAAGTGGTTCGCCATATAATCTACAGTTATCGGTGGATTGTGGAAAGCACTTATTCCAATCAGCGGCGGGTAGTTGAACTCATGCAAAAATCCTAGTAGAACTGGGCCCATTGTATAATCGTGAATAACTAAATCGAATTTGAAGTCTTTTGGATAATTTAGGAGTGTCTGAAATCCGTCTGATTTGTATATCAGTTCAGCTATAATGAGCACATACTCATTCATTGCTGAAATGGATGAGAAAGGGTTTATGTTTATAAAATCGTTGATATCGATTTTTGTATCATTTTCTTGATAAATGGAATATCCTTTTTCCAAATGAATATAGTGAACAGTGGATGGTATTTTTTCTTTGGGTTTGGGGATATCTACTGATAAAATTGTCACATTATGTCCAAGTTCGCCGAGTTTGTGCATCAACACACTATTCCTATAGAAGACAGAAATACATATACATAAGTCAAAGTGGAATTGATTTTGTTTGAAAAATATTTACCAACCATGATGACTTGGTGAGACAATTGGCATCAAACCCAAGATGTTTGCGGCATAGCCAAGGGGAGTGTAGTAGCCCCAGATGAGTATTAAACATACAAGTTTGTGCTTAGTGTCCATATTTTTGAACGGTTTTTGGCAGTCAATTATGTTTACTGCATGAACGAAAACAAGTAAATAAACTTAACTTGCAATCAGCACTAACTTAAATAATACTATAACATGCTTAGTGAAATGGTTTTGCCTATCAATAGATAAGATTAAAATTTTTTGAGGCGCATGAAGGCAAACACAATTATTGTTCAGGTTTCAACATGCATGAAGCAAATTATATTGAAATGACTTACTATGTCGTTTTTTTTCGTCTGAAGTGTCTTATCTTAGGGATTTAAAAAAAGACTTTGTTTTAATCGTTAAGAAAGATTTGAACTGCAAAATAAATCAGTTAAGCATACTTTTGAAATTGCAGGAACATACTTGGGCAACTTAGAAAAGAAGCAAAATTAAAGCTACAAGATGAGCCCTTCCTTAAATTTGGTTGTGATGCTTGGAGACTTGGATAGACTCATTGGATATAAGGAAGTCCTTAGGAAGTAGATTGTTCAAATATATCGGTTTTGTTGACACTAGAGAGGAAGATCAAGGCAGGTCGGCATTACAGTAAATATGTTTGCAAATAAAGGTATTTCAAGCTACCAAATTAAGTTGTATAGACGTTCAAAATAGCGTTACATTACTTTATACCTCAGTCTCATTTATGACTGAAAGTCAAACAGGCTTAAACTTCGTCTTCGTCTGCGTTACGATGAACCCGCTTTGGGCCTGCTTTGAATGACAGTTCTCTCTCCATCATCATCATCCCTCCAAAAACGAATGACTTGTTAACTTTTTTTTACAGCAGTTGAGCTGTCAGATAAAGCGAATGTTCAGCATAAAGACTGAATCACAAAGACACTTCAGCTTCAGCTTCACCTGGGTTACGATGCGATGCACCCGCTTTGAGTTTGCTTTGATTGACATTTCTAATACGACATTTCTTAAATGACTATACTGACATAAGCAGCTGTTGTTTTTTCTGAAAGGTTTGTTTTGATTTTTGGTGTTATAAAAAATATGTATCATGAAATCGAAATAAATTAAATTTATTGCGGAAGTAGCATATACTACCGTGGGTATGTTCAGTTCATGGAGCAAGAGGAAGTGCAAACTGAGGGACGTTGGTGAGTTCTTGAGTTCAATCTACGGTGAGATGAGGAAGGATTCTTTGCCATGAACTTGCAAAAAATGAAGAATAAGGACCTAGAGCACTTTTACAAAAGAACAAGGATATCTCCAAAAGCTTTTGAGATACTCCGTGTTCTTCTTGAACCACATCTGGAGAAGACGTGTTGGAGAAAACCAATCGAACCGAGTGCACGCCTTTTCTAAACCCTCTTGTAGGTTGTTCATGGAAAAAATTTATATTTCTTTGCTTACCAAATTTAATACCAAAGCAAGTCATCGCGTGGATGTTTCGTTTAGGATATGCTGCACCAGAACGAAAAAATAAAGAAAAATCTCAAATAGGAGAATTTGTATAAATTGGACCTGCTTAATGCCCCTCTCCTTATCGCCACCAACAAGAGTGATTGGAAGCAAATATTTCAAGCCTTAGAGACGTTGTGGAATTTACCCAATCGATGGTAAGCCCAAGCACGTCAATATTCAGTGCCCACCAGGAGCTGGTTTGGAATAGGGCTAAACTCTCTCTTGAACTTCATTAAAAAGCCATAAAACCTTTTTTTTTTCTTCAAAAAATATACTCATTACTCACAATAATTGAAATCAGCTCTTATCTTTATAAATGTTCTTGAGACTAAAAGGTATTTTGGAATCCCTAAAAATAAAATAGCCAATATCAGAAGATAGGTAGTTGAACCAATCGTTATCAAACTTTTCAATAAAGTTTTTTTTTCATGCATGTTCAAACCAATTGTCTCACCAAGTCATCACATTTGGTATAACAATTTCGATCCATCAAATCAATCAAATATGTACCTACTCACATTTCTGTTACCTTATCAGGAATAGTGTGTTGATGCACAAATTCGGAGAACTTGGACGTAATGCGACAATTTAGTCAGTGCATGTCGCGAAAGACAAAGACAAAGTACCAACCAGTGTTGCAATTTCCGCAATTTACCGATAACTGTAGACTGTGAAGAACAACTTATATTTTCGTAAAAATATATCAACATTTGTTCTTGAAGGCACACACCTTTGAAGCTTTCTTTTAAATAAAATCAAAAACAAAGCAGACTCCTTAATTTCAACCCGAAAAATAGAGCGTTTTATCAATAGGTCAGTTCGCGAACCCTCCTAAAACAGTCAAATTTTACAAAAAAATGCAAAATTTAAGCAAATCCTGTTCGCGTACTCTAAAATTTTGTAATTTTTCGGAGAAGAGAGCGCTCACGAGAGATTAAAATATTTCCCCAACCTACGAATTTAATCCCAAGAAATTTCTTCGACTGATCCTGATTTGTCAAATGTTTCAAATTTTATTGAAAAGCAAATGTGAGAGAATTTTAAGCCCACTCTTTAAAATGTTTGTTTTTACGAATTTTAGTGCAGAAAGTACGCGAACGGACCTTATATGAAACACGTTTACTTGTTTTGAATTTTTATTTTTTTCATTCAATTAATAAAAAAAAGAATTAAAATCACAAAATATATGGGAGGATGTTTTAAGAAAATCGTATGAGCTGTTTTTGATAAAATTTAAATTTTTGGTTTTTGACCAAACAAATTTTATGGTGGCTAGGCTACCCTAAATAATGATCTTAAAATAAGAACTCAAAATAAATGCCTCACGCGAATGTAGTCAATCTGAACAGTGGTTAAGGCTCTAAGTGCGTTTACAGATAGACAGTGAGACGGGCGGAATCGCCAGACCTCCTTTTTTCGACTTCTCTATCTTCGCATTCTTATATTGCATCAAAATCTCAACTTTTTTTTGCGAATTCAATACTTTCCATAAAATTATATGTCGCAAGTAAAAAACCAAACCAAGATTAAAATTTTAATGACTAATTATTGCATAATTTAATTCTAGATACAAGAGTCTAAATCACTGTTTCTTCAATTTCTTTGGACTTGAAGAACTGACTAATCGCCAAGCCAAGGCGATTATTTTCACAAAAGCATAGACTGCCACAACAATAATCAGTAAAATAAACCCTAAGCAATCCAATGAGTTGGCCTGGAAAAGGTTCAGCTTATGCGCAGGAGATCGCAGATGACTTGGATTTGGATTCCGCAGAATATACTCGACCCACCAAACAGCCGTATCAAGTGGTTTCATAGGTCTGTCTCGGTATTGCTTCGACTTGGTTTTAGCATTCTCACGCATCACCGGATCTTCAGTCACTTTCTTGATGGCATCAACAAGATCCTTTGTTGTCATGGTGAGAAAATCCAATTTCAGAGCAATTCCCATTTGGAGAGATTGTTCTAGATTCTACACGAAATTTTCAATTTTCAATTCAATTTTCATCAAGTATTCCTGAGAGATTTACCCTATATTGATCAGCAATAAGTGGAACCCCGACCATTGGAACTCCTCGCCATGTTGCTTCATGTGAACTCAATCCACCGCAGTGAGTAACAAATGCCTTCAATTTTGGATGTGCTGAAAATACAGACTCTCAAACACTAAACAACATCACAAGTCAAAATGAAATCTCACCAAGAATATCCCTCTGGGGATAGAAAGTCTTTATGAGAACATTTTTGGGGATTTTCTCCTTTAAATACTTGACATCGAATTTCCACATGAAATTGTACTCCGGCAGTTGAGCCATTGCATTCAAAATCGTTCGAACTTGCTCTTCAGTGAAATCTTGCGGCTTCATGTTGGTACCAAAGGAGAAGAAAATGGCTCCCTTTTTCGATTGATTGATGAAATCTTCCAAATCTTTTGGCAAGGGCTTGGGATCAAGGATTTGCATTCCACCTACTTCAATGACATTCGGGGGAACAGGTTCCACATAATTGGTAGCCGGATGTGAGTTAACAAGAGATATTGCAGTGCGCCGACCAATTTCATCGAGGCTAGGAATACCCTTGGAATAATAGTTCTGTGCCAGGGCATCGAGTTTGGGTGAGAGGATCAAACGCCTGTGTCTGAAATAAACAAAATGAGTTGGACCAAGAGTTCAAAGCACGACAAGTCTCCATACACACCCAATATCGTAAATAAATAGGAGAGTATTTTGCAGACGTTGCCAGAAGTTCATTTCTGTTCGATAAAGTGTTGCGTGGAAAGGTATGTACGCAGGGAAAAAGTGGTTTGCCATATAGTCTACAGTTATCGGTGGATTGTGAAAAGCACTTACTCCAATCAGGGGCGGGTAGTTGAACTCATGCACAAATCCTAGTAGAACTGGGCCCATTGTATAGTCGTGAATAACTAAATCGAATTTGAAGTCTTTTGGATAATTTAGGAGTGTCTGAAATCCGTCTGATTTGTAAATAAATTCCGCTATAATGAGCACAGCATCATTTATTAAGGGAATGAATGAGAAAGTGTTTGCGTTTATAAAGTCGTTGATATCGACTTTTGCGTCGTTTTCCTTATGAATCAAATATGCTTTTTCCAAGTGAATGTAATGTACACTGGGTGGTATTTTCTCATTGGCTTTGGGGACATCTACTGATAAAATTGTCACATTATGTCCAAGTTCGCCGAGTTTGTGCATCAGCACACTATTCCTAGAAGATCGACAAAAATGTAAGTTTGAATTAATTTTTTTTTTGAAAATTTCTACCAAACATGATGACTTGGTGAGACAATTGGCATCAAACCCAAAATGTTTGCGGCATCCCCCAGGGGACTGTAGTAGCCCCAGATGAGTATAAAGCATAGAAATTTGTACTTGGCTTCCATATTTTCAAATGGTACGTGGCAGTAAATTATGTATACTCCATGAACGAAAACAAACGAATAAACTAAAATCGCAATCAGCACTTGCTTAAATAATGCTGACATGCTTGTAGACAAATTATTGGGCCTATCAGAAGATAAGATTAAAATTTGTTGAGACGCATGCAGGTTTACATTTACACCATCAATGTTCAGGTTTCAACATGCATGGAACAAATTATATTCCAAAGACTAACACTGCCTTACCTATCTTAAATCCAAAGTGTCTAGTTTTGGTTATCTGAAGGACTTCAACAAAGTCTTTAATTTTGAAGAACGTCAATAAAGATTTGAATTGCAAAACAAGTCAATTAAGCATATTTGTGAAGTTACAGGAACTAACTGCTACTACTTACTTGGGCAGATTAGAAAACCTTGGTATGCTACAAGAGTATTTCTTTGATGTTGATTGTGATGCTTAGAAACTTAGTTGTCTTACTGGTTAAAAAGATGGCCACATTAAGCAGATTGTTCAAATATTATAGTTTTGTTGATCATACTACAGAGAAAGGTTGGTGACGTTTTCCCCAAGTCAAAGTCGACTCCTTCGGAGAAGGATCAAGGACAGGATAATATGTTCAAATCGGAAAGGTGGACTTAAAAATCAAGTTGTTACAGACACATGTATTCCAAGCTTCCAAAGTAGGGTGTCTAGACGTTCAAAATAGCGTTATACATATTAACTTATATATCAGTCCCATTTATGACTGAAACACAAACAGGCTTTAACTTCGTCTTCTTTTGCGTTACGATCAACCCGCTTCGAGTTTGCTTCGAATGACATCATAATTATCCCTCCAAAAACAAATTAATTTTGTTTGTTGATTCTTTTTTTACAGCTGTTGAGCTGTCAGACAAAACAAATGTTCAGCATAATTGAACTAGATCTTCCGTTTGAAGTCACGTTACGTAACAATACATACGTAACGTGAAGTCGAAGCTTCAATGTGATAGCATCTGAATTCCTATGGCTGAACTCTTAAACGACATTAAACAGCCATAAAACCTTCAGTTTTCTTTTTCAAAAAATAGGCTTATACCTACAATAATTTAAATCAGATTTTATCTTTGAATCCCTTAAAATAAAATCACCAATATGTACACTCTGGAAGATAGGTAGTTGAACCAATCGTTATCAATTTTTTCAAAATATTTTGTTTCATGCATGTTCAAACCTGATTACCTTCGTATATCTTATTTCATGCAGCAAATTAAAGCCTTATCTACTGATAAACCGAATTAATTGACCGAGAATGTTACAGAATTATTGAATTAGTGCTGATTGTAAGTTTAGTTGATTCGCATGTTGTCGCTCATGCAGGAAAAATTTACTTGCCGAAAACTATTGTAAAATATGGACACAAAGGGCAGCATAATATGTCTTATACTCGTTTTGGGCTACTGCACATCTCCTGGAGAAGCTGCAAACATCTTGGGTTTAATGCCAATTGTGTCACCAAGTCATCATATTTGGTAAAACAATTTCTATCCAAACCAATAGAAAATGTGGTCACAATTCTGTTACCTTATCAGGAATAGTGTGTTGATGCACAAACTCGGAGAACTTGGTCACAATGTGACAATTTTATCAGTAAATGTTCCAAAAGACAAAGATAAAGTACCACCCAGTGTGCACTATATTCATTTGGAAAAAGGATATTCCATTTATGAAGAAAACGACACAAAAATCGATATCAGCGACCTCATCAACGCAAATCCTTTCTCATCAATTTCATTATGGAATGATGCTATTCTCGTAATAGCAGAACTGTTATATCAATCAGATGGCTTTCAAACACTCCTCAACTATCCAAAAGACTTCAAATTCGATTTAGTTGTGCATGATTACACAATGGGTTCACTTTTACTAGGCTTTATGCATGAGTTCAACTACCCACCGTTGATTGGAATAAGTGCTTTCCACAATCCACCGATAACTGTAGACTATATGGCAAACCACTTTTTCCCTGCGTACATACCTTTCCACGCAACACTTTATCGAACAGAAATGAATTTCTGGCAGCGTTTGCACAATATTCTCCTGTTTATTTACGATATTGGGTTTGTTTGAAGACTATTCCTGCTAAAAGGTCTTGAGCCAACTCATTTTGTTTATTTCAGATATCGGCGTTTGATTCTCTCACCCAAACTCGATGCCCTGGCGCAAAACTATCATTCCAAGGGTCTTCCTAGCCTCGATGAAATTGGTCGACGCACTGCAATATCTCTTGTTAACTCACATCCGGCTACCAATTATGTGGAACCTGTTCCTCCAAATGTCATTGAAGTTGGTGGATTGCAAATCGCTGATCCGAAGTCCCTGCCTAAAGATTTGGAAGATTTCATCAATACATCCAGGAAAGGGGCAGTTTTCTTCTCATTCGGCACAAATATGAAGCCTCAAGATTTTACGGATGAGCAAGTTCGGACCATTGTAAGTGCAATGGCACAGCTTCCTGAGTACAATTTCATGTGGAAATTCGATGTCAAGTATTTGAAGGAGAAAATTCCCAAAAATGTTCTCATTAGGACATTCTATCCCCAGAGGGATATTCTTGGTAAGATTTTTTTTGACACTTGATGTGTTGCGTTGTTTGAGTATTTTTCTTATCAGCACATCCAAGACTGAAGTCATTCGTTACTCACTGCGGAGGATTGAGTACACATGAAGCAACTTGGAGAGGAGTTCCGATGGTTGTTGTTCCTCTGTTTGTTGATCAACATCGGGTAGGATTGTGTTTTAAAACAAAACTGACGTATTTTAATTTTCAATTCGATTTTAATTACAAGAACTTACAACAAACCCTTCAAGCGGGAATTGCTGTGAAAATTGATTTCCCCACCATGACAACCAAGGATCTTGTTGATGCCATCAAGAAAGTGACTGAAGATCCGGTGATGCGTGAAAATGCTAGAACAAAGTCGAAGCAATACCGGGACAGACCAATGAAGCCACTTGATACAGCGGTTTGGTGGGTCGAGTATGTTCTGCGGAACCCAAATCCTAGTCATCTGCGATCTCCTGCGCATAAACTGAACATATTCCAGGCAAACTCATTGGATTGCTTAGGGATTATTTTATTGGTTATAATTGTGGCTGTCTTTATTTTCGTGAAAATACTCGCATTGGCTTGGCAACTTGTCACTGCTTCAAGTCCAAAAAAATTGAAGGATCAATGATTCTTGTATCGAGAATTATTCTAAAATAAAATCTTTAGGTATTGATCCTTGTTTTTAACGTTTTAACGTTCTTTTTTCAAAGTGGTATCGATGGACCATTGCAAACAGTTGACATTTATTAACTAACTGAGGGGGTTAACAGCACTTAAAGTCGGAAATAGTAAGATTTGAAGTAGAAGAAAATAGTATTGTGAACCTCATCTCAGAGATCTTGAAGAGACCCGTTGATGCAATAAATAGCATGAAGAGTTTTACGTCGGCACCTAGCTATTAAGCCTTATCCGACGTGTGACCATTCACACCGGTATCTATTTAGAGTGTTGATAATCACCCTTAATTACATTGTTTGAAATTCATTAATATCAAACATTATGCGTTAACGCTCCCAATACGCATTATTTAATATAATTTATTTCATTATGTTGTTAAGTACCATTTCATTATTGCCATGTACTAACCATAATGGTAAATGTTTTTTCTATCTATATAACTGGGATTGGAAACGCCTTCCCAGTTACCGAGAACGAATCTCTCGACAACCACAGCCCCTCTGAAACTCCCACTAGGGGGCCTACCGCGACTGTAGTTGCCATCCATAGGTCCTATGCTGCCTCATAGGCATTCTGGATGGGGCTTGCAACTACCCCAGAGTACCAGCTTATTCAGTAGACATGGTAGTCTTTCTATTGATTATATGTACTCCTGTGAATAAATTCACGTACACTTTTCCAATAGGAAATTTTCCAGCTTTCGTTCTTAACATGGATTAACAAGGATTCACTGGTGTCCTTGTCATGCAGTCTCTTGCCAGTTGTCAGGGCGGTTGAACAAGCTGGAAGACTGCATGACATAGCGTAAACCATTCGCCTAGACCGAAGTCTAGTTTCCACCCTGCACCATCTAGGAGGTTGGTTATTCCGCACTTGAGTTTGTAGAAATATGTACTCGATATTGCAAGCAACACTTTCTAAATAACCCAACACTCTTCGCAGGGCACCCGTTGATGCAATAACAATACCGGCGATTTCTACATCACTTTTATCGACAGATATTCTAAGTAAGCTTTTGGCCAAGCAGATCAAATCCACCGCACCAGCCGAGAACTTCAAACATATTAGAACCCAGCTTCCTGAAAATACTGGTAAATCTGCGCTGCAAGACTTTACACAATTCGCAGTACAGTGAACTATAGTCGAAAAGATCACGAGAATTTTTCGATGATGGTGATGATTATTTCAGACTTTGACCAAATAACTAAATTGATATTATTGTTTCATTCCGTAGTAGTAGTGGAGGTAATTTTGTTCTTTAGTACTAGTTAACTTATAATAATTTCCGAAGAGAGTGGGTGCGAATTGTATAAATAAACTTCAATTCTATACGGGAAAATATTATTAAATGTAAAATCAGTCCTATTGACGAGATTTAATCAGAAGAAAGAGTCAAATTTTAAAAATTACAACAATCTTCTCTTTTAAAATCCAGCGTTGCCTCTCTCTCTGTGAGTGTTCCTAAAAAAAAAAAAAACAATTACAAGGATCAACATTCTAAAATTTTATTTTTGTATGATTCTCGATACAAGAATCTTCATCACTGTTTCTTCAATTTGTTTGGACTTGCAGAACTGATTAATTGCCAAGCCAATGCTACAATTTTCACAAACGCATAGACAGCCACAATTATAACCAATAAAATAAGTCCTAGGCAATCCAATGAGTTGGCCTGGAATGTGTTCAACTTATGGGCTGGCGATCGCAGATGAGTTGGATTTGGATTCCTTAGAATATACTCGACCCACCAAACAGCAGTTTCTAATGGTTTCATTGGTCTGTCTCGATATTGCTTCGATATAGTCTTGGCATTTTCACGCATCACCGGATCTTCAGTCACTTTCTTGATGGCATCAACAATACCCTTGGTTGTCATGGTGGTGAAATCAAGTTTCACGGCTATTCCAGCTTGTAGAGATTGTTCAATGTTCTTCGAATTAAGATAGAATTACAAATAAAAACATGCCAGTTTTGTTTTAAAAGGAAACCCTACCCGATGTTGATCAACAAACAGAGGAACACCAACTATCGGAACTCCTCTCCAAGTTGCTTCATGTGAGCTCAATCCTCCGCAGTGAGTCACGAAGGCCTTAATTTTTGGATGAGCTGAAATACACAAATTTTCAATCACACAAGCTCATTCAATGTCAAAAAGAAATCTCACCAAGAATATCTCTTTGTGGATAAAACGTCTTAACAAGAACATTTATGGGAATTTTCTCTTTCAAATAATTGACATCGAATTTCCACATAAAATTGTACTCAGGAAGCTGTGCCATTGCGTTTACAATCGTCCGAACTTGTTCATCCGTAAAATCTTGAGGCTTCATATTTGTGCCGAATGAGAAGAAAACTGCTCCCTTCTTGGATTTATTGACAAAGTCTTCTAAATCCTTTGGCAATGGTTTCGGGTCGATAATTTGCATTCCACCAACTTCAATGACACTTGGAGGAAGAGGTTCCACATAGTTGGTTGCGGGATGTGAGTTCACCAGCGCTATTGTCATTCGTCGACCGAGTTCATCAAGATCTGGAATGTCTTCGGAGAAATATTTCCGAGCCAAGGCGTTGAGTCTTCCTGATACAATCAAGCGGCGATATCTAAAAAAAAAAAAATCAAAAAACCGAATTTTTTTTTTAAACTATCAAATTAAAAAGTTTCAAACAAACCCTGTGTCATAAATGAAGAGAAGAGTATTACGCAGACGTTCCCAGAAATTCATTTCTGTCCTGTACATTGTTCCGTGAAACGGTATGTAGGCTGGAAAATGATGGCTTGACATAAAATCCGCAGTTATTGGTGGGTTGTGGAACGCACTCATGCCAATCAATGGTGGGTAGTTGAACTTGTGTAGGAACCCAAGCAAAGACGGACCCATTGTAAAATCGAGAATGACTAGGTCGAACTTAAAGTTATCTGGGTAGTTTAGAAGTGTTTTGAAGCCATTTGACTCGAGTATCACTTCTGCCATAAGCGTCACAGCATCGTTAAACAGCCGAATACCTTTGAACGCTCCGGCTGTAATAAATTCATTGATGTCTAATTTGGTATCATTTTCCTGATAGATTGAATATCCTTTTTCCAAATGAATGTAATGAACACTAGGTGGAATTTTTTCATTGGGCTTAGGTATATCGACAGATAAGACTGTGACGTTGTGTCCAAGTTCACCAAGTTTGTGCATCAATACGCTATTCCTGATTATGTGGAGGATGAGAGAAATTTTACTAAAATTCAAAATATAAAAATGAAGAAAATTCACCAAACATGATGACTTGGAGAGACAATCGGCATTAAGCCCAATATATTAGCTCCATCTCCAAGAGAACTTAGACAACTCCAGTGGAGAATGAAAACAATCACTTTGTACTTTAAATCCATACTTTTATGAATGGCTTGTGAGAATTTATTTTAAGAGTACATGAACTTGAAACGACCGAATCAACTAAACGGACAAGTAACACTAAACTAATGATATTATGCTAAAGTTACTGAGTGGGCTTTTATATATTAATAGATAAGATTCAAATTTGTTTCAACTATCGTTAATAAAATTAATAATACAACAAGGCAGTGGCGTGCGTAAAATATGGAATTGGAACAGAACAAATAACAAAAGGCACACAAAAAGTTTTTTTTTCTAGGGAGTAGTTTTAAATCAGTTATAGTGGAATTTGTAAAATATAAACAAATGTTCGATACGTTAACATCAAAGGTGCCTGTAACAAGTATTTACCCAGCTAAACGGTTTTTCAATAAGGACGCTACAAAAGTAGACGACGACATATTTTTTGCCGCTCTCTTGACATTTCTCTTCAGTAAGATTTGCCATTTTATCATGGAAAGGTATATGCAACAACGAGTCGAAATTATTATAATTTACTACCGAAATTCGGAGTCAGTGGTCAACACTTTAAGAGCGCTACGTACAATTTATGGTCGTCATAATCGTCCTGCCAGATCAACAATTGAGCGTCTAGTGGAAAAAATTTGAATCCACAGGCTCAGTACAAAATGTTCCCGTGCCAGTGAGACAAAGAAGTGCCCGTAGTGTCGAGAATATTGCTGCCGCTAGCGCATCAATTGCGGAAGACCCAAATCAGTCTCTCACACGTCGTTCTCAAGCGTTGGGCATCTCTGTGACGTCGTTGTGGCGAATTTCTCGAAAAGATCTTGGCCTACATCCTTACAAGATCAAATTGACGCAAGAACTGAAGCCGCTTGATCACCAGAAGCGTCGTATGTTCATGAATTTGGCTGAGCAACAACTTGAAAATGATCCGAATTTTCATCGAAAAATCATCTTCAGCAATGAGGCTCATTTCTGGCTGGATGGCTTCGTCAATAAGCAAAATATGCGTTCTTGGTCAGATAGCAATCCACATGTGCTTCACAAGGCACCATTACATCCCGAAAAAATCACTGTTTGGTGCGGTTTACATGCTGGTGGTGATGATCAAGACCGGCACGTTACTGTGAATAGGAATCGCTACCGCTCAATGCTTACCGATTATTTTTGGAATGATATGGACTTGGACGATATGTGGTTTCAACAGGACGGTGCCACATGTCACACAGCGGGCTAATCAATCGAATTATTGAGAACGAAGTTCGATGAGCGCATTATCTCCAGAAATGGACCTGTGAATTGGCCGCCTCGTTCATGCGATTTAACGCCGTTAGACTATTTCCTGTGGGGCTAAGTCAAATTTATGGTTTATGCCAACAAGCCAGCGACGATTGATGAACTTCGTTTTAGTGTCTGGACTTCTGCAAGCGTGCCCGTGGTGGCCATGGGCATCAAATGTACTTCCACAGGAATAAAGAATTTCATTGATATCTAAAACCGTTTTTGTTTTATTTAAGAAAACTTTTGTAGCGTCCCTATTGAAAAACCCTTTAGTTGAGGCGAGCCATTGCGTTGCCAATTCCACCTCCTCGTCTCTCCGGTTATGAACTTAATGTTTTATCAATTGTTTTAATAGGCAGTAGTTATTTCCGGATATATCCTTATCTTTCTTCTCTGTCCCAAAAAGTTATCTTATGTTTTTCAATTTTGTCTCTTGTACTAAGGACTGACTATTTGTTATGTCAATTCACGTCAAATTCACTTTAGTGAAAAATGAGTTCAAAATAGTTTACAGCCTTGTTTCAATGGATATTGTGGATGTATTATAAAGGGTTTTCAATTAGGGGTAGGTCTATTTTAAAGTTGAATAAAACAAGTTATATGAGATATTAAAATCGTTCAAAAGGCCGCCACGTCTTCGCTCCTTAGTGCGTTCTTTGAGGAACGTCCGCATAAACCTGCAACTTAAAAAAAAGCACCACAAACAAAAATTTAAAGAGGTCAAATCTAACGATCTTTGTGGCTAATTCACGTCGTCATAAATTCGCTCGTGCAAAATATCGATAGTCTCTTGAGGTGTATGGCACTTAGCGCAATGCGTTGGCACCTTGAGAATCTTGCGTGAATTGGTGATCGTCCCAAATCCGTCAATTTTCTTTATTTACATTCTCATTCGTCTAAAAATGGGCATCTACGCTAAAGATGATTTTTCCCCATAAAATGGGCGCAACATTTGTATCGTTGCTACTAGAGAACACACGATCGGTTTGATGTAGTAAAGCTTTGCTTGGTGCCGTGCACTAGATTCTGTCTTTAATGTCTGAAAGTGAAAGAAACAATATGGCCACCACGAGCTGTCAAATGCCGTCTCTATTGGGACGAAAAATATTGTTTGAAGTTATGATTTTTACTGTGGTTTTTTCGATGCCAGTGGAACTCGTTCGCCATTAATTTGCGTAAAAAGTTAATATCTAGTAATTTTGTCTAAATGTCTTATTCGCTCATTTTGAAATAATCTTTCCATGTTAATTGCATTCTAAATTCGTCTTGTCATGCCCACTTCAGTTTAGTTAGTTAAGATAAACAAAAATAAAATTCAAACAAGACATAATCGAAGGAAATAAAAAGATAACGAAAGAAGATTTCAAACACACTTCAAATATTACCAACGAATTGACTCCCTGACTTGAGTTCTACAATAGAGTGGATGGTTAAAAGTACTCTATTACTTTTCTTATCGGGTCCGGGTAACTATGCGGACTTATGATTTACAAGGTTCCTGTGAACTGTTTTTACAATTTTTTAAATCAGTTTATGTCGACCATACTGTATTCAATTCAAATCAAACCGGAAGAAATTTTATTCGCAATACTTATGTAGCAAGGCCTAATCTTTGTGAGGCCGATATGTCAACTGGTAACTTACTTATCCGACTCACACTCTCGAGTATACGAAATCGAGCGCTCTGGCATCCGCAGCCACTGGGTCCTTGTACCGTAGATTCGGTCTTCCTTGTCGTTTTCAACCTGGGGGCTGGGATGAGAAGACTTCTCGCTCTAGCACTGTCGCACATTGGCTCGATGTGGCCGAGCCAATGTAATTGTCTTTTGTTAGCCTTCTGAACAACAACCACAGCTTCTTCTCCAACCTTCTTCTCCATTCGCCATCGTCGGTTTTTTATTTCGAATAAGTGCCCAATATCAATTCCCCTTTTTTACTTATCGTCAAGTACTCAGCACCCTAGCGTAGGACTGGTAAAATCAAAGTTTTGTATAGCAGGCACTTTGTCTTTCGAGTGAGAATTTTTAAACCCAGTTGTTTGGCCAACCCGAAGCAGCAGCGGTTTGCTAGGGTAATTCTTCTTCGGATCTCCACTAAGGTGTCATTTGTTGGATAGGATTTTGTATGTAACAGAAAGCAGGGATATGCTTGAAAACATTTACAATTACCTGTGCTTCGGTGACTAGGTTTCCTTCACTGTTTCGAAGAGCCTCAAAACTAAAATCCAGTGTCAATCCTTTACCACTTCGTACAATTTTTAATTAATCCTTTTCTGCTGGTGAGTTTTTGTACAAATGAAATTTTCACACGTTAGTCCCATTTACAAATCAGGAGCAAAAAATTTGGTAGTAAATTTCAAAGTTATTTGAGCTTATATTAAGAAATCATTTACTTTTTAATATACACATTTGTGAAGAGCAGCATGGCTTTATATCGGAAGATCTCCTGCGACGAATCTGATGCTGTTTTGCAAAGTATATCACCGATTCTCTTGAATACGGGTATGAACTGGATACCATATACCTATACAGATTTTATAAAGGCTTTTGACTCAATTTGCCACCAAGTTCTTATAGCTAAATTTAAAGTTTTTGGTATAAAGGTTTGATTTTGAAATGGATATCTAGCAACATAACTGATAGATCACAAAGTGTGAAATTGTGAATTTTCGTTTCTTGCATAGTAAAAGTTTCATCTGGAGTTCCTCAAGGAAGCCACTTAGGACCACTTCTTTTTAATATTTCATCAATGATATCCCGTCTCTTTTTCAAAATTCTGTATGTTTGATGTTCGCTATACCTATGCATTAGAAACAGTGATGATCCTCAAGAACTTCAAAATTATTTAAGTATTTTATCTGTGTGGTGTGCACAACGAAGTTGTGAATATACGTAAATATAATGTTTTTACTGCACATCGTACTTTAGTCCCCATTATTCATAATTTTATACTTTTTAACCAGTTTCTTGAGCGAAAATCTGAGCTTCGTGATTTTGGTGTCATTTTCCATCCAAAGTTGTCGTTTTCGTTGCAATTCTTGGCGTCGTAAAGCGAAACTGCAGCCAAACTGCAGCCAAACTGCAGCAAAACTGCAGCGAATTCTGTAACCCTTATGCATTAAAATCTGTTTACATGTCCCTTGTTCGTCCAACTCTAGAGTATTGTTCAATTGTGCGTTCATTTGGATCTCTCGAATTTGAAGAGTTCAAAAGGTCTTCAGAAGATTTGTAGCTAAGCAGTTAAGGTGGAGAATTGATTCCTTTTCTTATGTGTGTTGATCGGACTATATAGTCATAAGAAGAAAGACGGTTTGTTGAAGAATGATTTTGAAAAAAACGCCTATGACACAAATGCACCCGCAAATATTTTCCTTTTGTCATCATGACTTCAACCCACGTGTACTGATATAATAATGAACATTGGACATGTCTGATAAAACATTTTCTAAGAGAAGATGTGCAGTTCTTATAACCGAAGAATGTAAAAACACAGTAGGCGTACCCCAGGGAAGCGTCTTGAGTCCTCAGCTCTTTATCACAATGCTTTGAACATTGAACTTACAGTACTTCGCACATGAATGTAACGAACTACAGACAAGTAGCAGCACTGGGGACTCAGACCATCGGTTAAACAGAGTAAGACATTAATACAACAGAGAGAGACAGATATGTATATATAAACAGAAAGAAAGCTGACAACGGAGTGAAGATATCTCTTCAATGAGCGCTTGACGAATGGGTAAATGTTCTGGATAGAAGCACAAAAATATAAGCGTTAACTAATGATAATGCTTCGTATAACGACAGACGTAGCAAAGCTTTACGAAATAAGCAGAACGAAGATTTGTCGCAAAAATGACAGTGGCGTCAAGCCCCATCTTCCCTTGCTCTGAGACATAATCTTGAATTATTAAAGTACTTGGTACATGATATCAACCGCTTGGAGAGTAACTCCATATAGTAATGATATAATATTTGTGTTGATAAAGAATTATAACTTTCAATTAATCTCAATCTCAACAGCTTACCTATCTTCAAAATTTCAAAGCAACCGAACTATCCCAATGTCGAAATATTAAACATTTTGAGATGGAAAAACTATTGACCCGAGACTTTCATATTTTGTCAAAGTCCTAAAAAAAAATATTCAAATAAATATTCTAACTTGTTGAATGCTGATAAGACGTACAAATTTCTAAACAGAAATTTTGAATGTCATGCCATCTCGTCTGTTAAACCAATTTGTTAACAAACTTAATTACACAGAACAAACAAATTGCTTCCTAGCTTGAGAAATTATCTCAAATGTGAATTATCTGAAATGCTTTTCACTATTTAAGCATGCAATCTTGTCAATCAAACAAAACTGTACATAATAGTAGTCATATCACATCTCTGATTGGAAGTGCAGTCAGTTCTACCCTATAAGTCTACAAAACAAGATCAAAACTTTGATCAGTTAAGAATTCTTGAAAATGCAGTCTCTACTTTTGGTGTTATTCCTACTTGGCCAACATTTTGTGAATTCTGCTAACATTCTAGGTTTGATGGGGATTCCTTCACCAAGTCATCACATTTGGTAGTTTTTTCCAAACCTCTAAGACTTTACAGAATAATCGAATCCACCTTTCTCAATTCCAGGAATAGTGTCCTTCTCACAAGACTAGCCGAACTCGGCCACAACGTCACGGTACTTTCAGTGGATATGCCGAAACCAAACGAAAAACTTCCCCCTAATTTGCACTACATCCACTTGGAACAATGCTATTCAATGTACGACAACGAATTCAAATTCGATATCACAAGTTTCATTGGCATCAATCCGTTCGATTCTATACCGTTATTCTATGATATCGGCTGGAAAACTTGTATCGGTCTATCACGTTCGAAAGGGATGCAGACACTTTTGGACTACCCGGATGATTTTAAGTTCGATTTAATTTTCAACGATTACACTCTGGGTCCCATGTTGCTTGGATTTCTACACAAATTCAATTATCCACCGTTGATTGGACTCAGCGCTTATCTGAATCCACCGAATACAATCGATGGAATGTCAACTCACAATTATCCGGCTTATGTTCCGTTTCTTACGACAAGCTACACTGGAGAAATGAACTTTTGGGAACGATTTCAAAACACTCTTCTTTTCATTTAGACATAGCGTGAGTTGCCACAATCATTGATTTTTGATGCTATCGATAACCTGTGAGTTTTATTTTCAGGTATCGAAGATTGCTATACTTCCCCAAGATCGATGCGGTAATGAGGCCATATTTTGCGAAAAATATGCCGACTTTAGCCGAACTAGAAAAACACACCAAACTATCAATGGTTAATTCACATTCGACCATTACGTATGTCGAACCAGTGCCACCGAATGTTATCGAAATCGGAGGGATGCAAGTCATCGAGCCGAAACGTCTACCAGAAGATTTTGAAGGCTTTTTGAACAATACTCAGAAGAAAGTGATTTTGTTTTCATTCGGGACGAATATGAAAAGCACAGACTTCAAGGACAATCAACTGGAAGTGATTCTGAATGCTATGAAGGGACTTCCGCAGTATGATTTCATTTGGAAATTTGATGTGAAGCATTTGAAGCAGAAGCTACCGAGTAATATTTTCGTGAGGCCGTTCTTACCACAAAATGATCTTCTGGGTGAGTCTCATTGCCAAACAAATTAACACAATTTTCCGTATTCAAATCAAAAACTTGTAACATCTCGATGAGGGAATAAAATGTGTTACTCAAATTAGCCTGCATCGTTAATGACTTCCCAGACATTTGTGACACTGACTTTAACACTCCATGAACCATCAACACTTTTTTTCGTCATTTCAACACCTTGAATAATACTTTTCTATTCTTTCAAGCTCATCCGAAGATCAAGGCCTTTGTCACGCACTGTGGAGCACTAAGCACCCACGAATCCATTTGGCGCGGTGTACCAATGATTGGCGTTCCATTGTATTTCGACCAACACAGGGTAAGCTCTTGTTCAAAAAGCAATTATTACCTAACTTAATTTTGTTGTTCAGAACATCCATCGATCAATTTTGTCGGGCATAGCTGTGGAACCAGAGATTAAAATGAATACGTTCAAATATATTCCAATACATCACAAAATTACTCAATGATCGCTCAGACTTGATCGTTTTCCACCCCTATTCACAAGCAAACTGCTCACAAGCATTTTTGCTCACACACATTCAAATGTTTTCGAGCAAGCAGAATGAGTACATTATATTCACAAGTCCTTTTTGCTTTTTTCACTCACAAATAAAATGACTTGTGAGCGGATGATTTGCTTGAACTTGCTTGAACATATTCAAACATTTTGAATACTCAAACTGACTGAGTACTCAAACTGACTGAATATATTCAAACGACTGAGTGTATTCAAACCGACTGAGTATATTCAAACGACTGAGTATATTCAAACCGATTGAATATATTCAAACCGTCTGAGTATACTCAAATGTTCAAACAGATTGAATAATTGTGAGCTTGAATGAATATTTTCTAACTTGATTCTAGAAAAAAAATGAGGTTGATTATGAATGAGGACTTGTTTATTGTAAGTTTTTTTTTGTTTTTTGTTACGATGTGCATAATGAAATAAAGGATTTATCAATGAATGAGCGTAGGCATTTAATATAATGGTATGAATATGAATATGAACATAAATATGCACATAACGTAACTATATACTGAATGTTTTAGATTGACGTGAACTATTGAAGGAGAACTTAGTTGTGTTCACTGACGCTGTGCTGGACTGTTCTAGACAGAAAAGTACAGCTTTTTGCTGTTCATTGAGGTTTTTTCTGTGCTGATCTGTTCTACTTTCCTGTTCATTGACAAACCTAGAACAGTTTAGAACAGGATTTTCTGTTCTTGCTTTTGAGTTAGAACAGGTTAGAACAGACTCGTGAGAAATGTCATGTTTGTTTACGTTTTGATTTGGCTGTGCTTTGTGTTTTTTTTTCTCGTGATTTGAAAAAATTAAAATAAAGTTATTTTGCCAATTTGTTTAATTTGTTTTATTAGATAATAATAAAATACATTGAAAAAAAAAATGCATCAAATTCTTTTACATTTCATCAAATAAAAGGTTATAACATTCGTCACACTTTCATTCCAATCATCTGAAGAGGAATCCGACGAAAAATCACTATCGGTGTCTGAACCACTAACATTTTCACTTAGTATTATCTTAGGAATCACTTGATTTTCCATTTTAATAATTTTTAATAATATTTTTCACAATAAAAACACAAAAAACTGAAAAAAAAAAATAAGCGAGAAACGAAAAATTCACACAATTTGCAATTTGTTTTGTTTTTTTTTTTTTACAACTGACGTTTAACTGACTGTTCTAACTTGATCTGACGTTTCTCACGAAACTGTGCTGTGCTGTGCTGTTCTGATCTAGAAAAACCTCAATGAACACAATTCTTGTTTATTATTTTTTTTTAAATAGTTCCGGCAATACAAAAATTAAATGGATTACATTTATAAAAGTATAACCGACATAATATGCAGGTTTGTTAGGAAGTAAGGAAAATGTATTTTTGTTGCATTTTAAGGAAAGGTTTTAAATTTGAAATAATATATCAGAGGGTTAATTAATGAATACCAAATGGTAAATGAATGAGTAACTCTTGGAAAAAACGTTTTCGTATTTCAAAATAGCAGGTAGTTAAAATTCAGGGACAGACTAGCATTGATTGGGTAAGTTCTTAAATACTGTGTGATTGTGTACCTGGTATAGATGCATTATGCATTCATATACAGTTTTTTTACCCACCATAAAATTAGCGACGACGCACTTTATTAAATACTGAAAAAAATTGAATGTCCGTGGTCAAGTTGTTTGTTGATTGGCAGTATGTATCATAAAAGTGTTAGGTAATTTAAAGATCGTCAATGAAGGAGAAGGAGAAGGAGAAGGAGATACAAATGCATTTAGGTTGTTTGTGGATAGGAATTTGAAAAAAAAAAATTGTTGTTATTCGCGGTTATAGGTACTCGTAGAATATCACAAAAGGGTTAATCTTTGAAAAAAGTGGGCTGTTTAAGCGTTACATTTGTCATAATATTGGAAAAATTGGGTTTTTTTGGTAGGAGAAATTTTTTTTTCCTGGTGCCCGATTTTGAAAATTGAAAATATATAAAGCAACCGTTAAGTAACCACAATCTAATCATTTAAGTCCATCCGTGAAGTGCATCTTTAAGCGCCTTTATGAAGGATTTTAAATTGCATTCCTGCAACATCAGCCCCATCAGAACGAGCTTTCTCCCTAGCCGGAAACATTATCACCGAAAAACGAACCAGGCTAAACCCAGAAAGAGTAAATGATTTGATTGTGTCTTATTCAAATCTTAAGATTAACGAAATTTAATTTTTATAATGTACATATCTTTATATCTAACATTTTAATTTTTTTCTCATTTCCTGTGCTTTTATTTCCTTAATTTGAATTGTACCTTCTTTTTAATCATTAAATAAAAAAAACTATTTTATCCTTTTTAAATCGTTGTCACTTTTTAATCTAAACAAACAAAAAATCATCCAACTTTTAATATTGTTTCTCCTTTTAAATCAAACCGCACCATCAAATAGACAAATCACAAACAGATACCTGCAATGCTTACGCTTGGCAGGAACCCTTGCCTGCTCATGAATAGCTCGCTTGTTCATGAACATTTTGCTCACAGAAACTCAGTTCAAAGTTATTCAAACTCATTTTGACTTGAAAACAAAAATACTCATTTGTATTCATTTGAAAATAGGGGTTGCTCAGAGTTACTTGATTCATAAATAAAAATGTTCAAATTTACTTGCTTGTGCGTTGACTCAGTTTGTTCAAACTTGTTTTTTTCAAATAAATACTCAGTATTCGTGAGCAAGCTTGATTCATTTTAATCTCTGTGTGGAACTTGACTTCCGGACCATGACCACAGAAGAGCTACTCAATGCAATCATGCATGTTGTAGAAAGTCCTCAAATGGCAGCTAAAGCGAAATACATCTCTGCTCAATTCCGTGATCGGCCAATGAAACCTTTGGACACGGCTGTATGGTGGACGGAGTACCTGCTACGTAATCCGAACCCTGTTCATCTGCAATCACCAGCTGCGAAGTTGAATATCTTCCAGGCTAATTCTTTGGATGTTCTCCTTGTTTTGTGGACCTTGTTAGTTCTATTGACTTGGTTAGGTGTCAGGGTTCTTCTGACAACATGGAAGCAGTTGAATGGACTATTGAAACCGCCAACTAAAACATCGAAACTAAAGAAACAGTGAAATCAATAGCTTTTACCCGATATTGGCTTTGCGTTCTGGCAAATCAAATTATAAAACCTATCTGCTAATTAGCCGAAACGAAACAAATTGTAGACTCTTCAAAGAAGAACGTCAAATTAGAGAATCAAGAATAAAAAATGATGCTGTGTGCTTCGTATTTGGTCAGAACCACTCAATTAGCGAACGGACTTATTTGTTTGGTGAAAGTTCATTGACTTGTTTGTTCAAATCAAATTCCTAATTGAGGAGGCAGTCATCTTTTAAATACGCACTTTTATAATTTTTGAATTACTGGGAAGATCGGTATGGACTAGATTCACTGCAAATTATATGAATTCCCTAATTAAAATTGATGGGAATCAATAAATTATTTCTAATTAAGTTTTTGAATGATTTTTCCAGATCAAAAACGTGCCAATGACCTCTTTTGAGAGCGAATTGTTGCTATTATTGTGGAGGAGTTCCGAGTCCAAAATGAAATCAGAATAAAGTGGTATAGGGAGCGATAAGGTAGGTCAGTCTCGCACACGATATCGATTTCTACATTCATCTGAAATCGGAAATAAAACATTGAGAATGATTTGTGGGCGATGTTGGGTTTCCTTTTTAGAAAAGTTGTGAGCTTTTTGCTGGGAGCCATATTGGTCATAGATTTTTAAGTCTCTGACTTGATGGAAAGATTGTTTTGTTAAATTTTTCGCAACTGCGTGGATTTTTATGGGTTTGTTTACACAAAATCTTTTGTTGTTGATCTTAATTTGATTCATCTGTCAGAAGTAGTAATTTTAACGAAAGATTTATTCAAACTTAGTACAAGGTTGGTTGTAAAATTTCAAGTTCAATTTGAGTTTCCAAGGTTTCATAAAACGGCAATAACACTAAACATTCTGCTGACAACAGAAACTGAACTAGACTGGTCTGGTAGTACACGTTTGAAAACGATTTTTAGGATATAGTTTGACAGGACGAAGTCTGCTGTATCACTAAGTCCTTGGACCTTAATTTTTCTGGCTAGGTCCATGTCGCTTAATAGCTCGTACAGATCTTGATTGAATCTTCGTATCCATTTTCCATTTATGCAGACAGGACCAAAGATCACACGAAGAATTTTTCTCTCAAAGCAGCCAAAAGCGTTTTCATCGGCTGTTGTCATGATCCATGTCTCTTCACCATACATTAGGACCTGGATGATGAGGGTTTTGTAGAATGTCACTTTAGTTGCTCGGGAGAGGACTTTACTACTTAATTGCCTTCAAAGTCCACAGAAGCAGCGATTGGCAAGAGTCATCCTTCATTTGATGTCAGCAATGACGTTATTGTCTGAGTTTATAGCGGATCCTAGGTAACGAAGTCTTTAACTACCTCGAAGTTAAATCTGTCTACACTGACGTTGGCTCCAAGACGTCGATGTTGGGTGTCCTTTCTTGTTGACAGCATTAACATGGTCTTTTCCTAGTTAACCCATGAACCTATCTTCTTGACCTCCATCTCAAGATTCACATACGCTCCACTAACTGTTGTTCGCTTATATTTGGTGTTGACGTTGTAGTTTTGCACAATCTTTTCAAGATGATGTTGAACAAGTCGCATGACCTTTTTTGACATCAAAAGCGTCCGTTAGGTTATTTCCGATCATAATGGAACAGCGGGCGAGTTTTTCTTGGATTCCAAAACTAGACAATTCTCTATATAGTTGGTCCGTATAGACTGTGGCCTTGTGCTTAGGTGCGTTGGCTGCTTTAAAGAACGTTGTGGGTTCGATTCCTCTTCGGGCCCAAAGTTTTTATTTCATCTTTCACGGGCACTGCCTCTTGCGAAGAACTGACAAAACTTCCAAGACTACCAATCTGTTATGAAAAAGTGCTTCTCAACTTTGCCGTTTGGAATCGGCGTTAAATTGAAGGTCCCCTCAATTCTTCACACGCACCCATAGAATTGTTAATGAGATTAAGCCACACTAAGGGCTTGGCTCTTCAAGAGCTGTCGCTCCACTTTTGTTTTTTTATAGACGCTGTCATACACGGCCTTGAAATCGATGAAAAGGTGTTAGGTATCGATTTGAAGTTCTTGGGTCTTCTCGAAGATCTACCGAAGAGTGAATATTTAAGCCACACTGAAACGGACCTATCAGGTTGTTGACGAAAGGCTTCAAACGTTCACACAGCATGGCAGACAAGATATTGTAGGCGATGTTAAGGTGACTAATACCACTGCAGTTGGTGCAGTTCAGTTCAGGGGATCTCCTTTCTTGATGATCGGTCATACGGTGCTGAAGTTCCATTTTTCGGGCATGCTTTCCTCCGACCAAATTTTGCAGAATCATCTCCAGCAGCTTTGAACAGTTCGACGACGGCCCGTCTGCTCCAGCGGCTTTGTTCGACTTTAGTTTAGAAATCGCTATCTTTACTTCGTCAATGTAAGGTGGATGGAATTAGTGGACCCAAATTCAATGGTTCTGTTCAGCTGGTGGAATTCTGCTCGGCATCGCCATTATACAGTTTGGAATAGTGGTCCTTCCATATCCCCAACACGACTGTTCTTCCACTACGATGTTCCCATGATGGTCTCAACAAGCTTTGGTTCGGGGTGTAAGACGCCTCTTGGTTTGTTTTACCTTTTTGTAAGACCTCGATCCTGTTGTGACGTCCCTCTATCTCCTCCATCGCGCGCTTTTCATGCTCCCTTGTTTTCTTTCTGAGAAGTTTGTACTCCTCTCTCCTTTTCTGCTCGTAGAACTTGCTAACGGTGCAAGTCCTTCTTTGCAGTGCTGCTTTGTATGCCTCTTGTTTAGCTGCATGTGCTCGCCGGCACTCTTTGCAAACCAGGGGTTTCGTTGTGGTGACCGTGTAAACCCTAACACTTCAGGGGCGGTATCTCTGATGGCTGCTTGGCAGTGTTGGGACTATGGTTCTCTACATTTTGTGCTGACAGCAAAGGACTGCTGTGTCGCATATTAACATATATTTGAATGAAAATGTTTAGCAGTGAGCAAAAGCCTTAGTTCTGTAGCGTCAAACAACATATCAAGTGAAAATAATACTCATACGCCGTAGTAAATCATCTCTAAAGCTTTCAAACGTACACTTAGCTGTTTAACCACTGAATTGATTTCAAATGAGTCCTAGTTCAGTTTTCATAAAGTAACGTCTTTGACGCCTCCATGCTCTGAGTATTCAACGGCTACAATGTAAATGTTTGCATACCTGAACTGCTAGCATTGAAAAAGGACAATAACGACTTCGAAACAAATTCAATTGCATTCCATTGCTATTTTTGTGTACAATGTCCACCTTTAAAACAGCCCACTTCTACAAATTTGCTGTAAAAGAAAAAACAAATCTAATTCCAATGAGACACACAAAACTTATTGCCTCCGCAAACACTTGCCACAATTCGTGAAATATCCCAAACACATCGCCACGCACCATGTATGGATATCCATTCCCTAGAATCACAGCGCAGATGACTGCTAAGAGGAAAACCACAAATTGATACAAAATCCTAGAAAAATGCAAAAGCGACCACAAAAATGTTTGCCAACAAATCTAACATTGCCTTCTTAAGTTACATTTTTGTCTGAACAATACCAACGATTCGTTGCAGATTTATGTTTAGAACAAAAAAGAGAGAATTTGATACCATATTTGGAGATATTCCTAAACACCTACATCGTGTTCACTTCCAAACCAGAAGTAGATGTTCTTCGCTATTCGCGCGCGTGTCTAGAAATATTGGCCATTTGTTTGCATAAACATAAAGTGGCGCAGCACACAACGTGACCAACGTCTTATTGGCTGAAATAACGATCCTTTTTGGCAGGGATCATATCCCACGAATGTTTTTCTGTTTGCAAATTTTCTATCCGAAGCGGATGTGTTACAATAAAAATAATAATAAATTAATCACACTTGCGTGGTCTCCATTTCCATAGCACTTACCCAATGGCTATTGACGGCGCTGGCACGCGTGGGCTGTCGTCTTAGAGTTGAACTCTGAGAGCAAATAACAAAATTTTGAACTTGTTTTGTCTTTCAATCGATGGCCCTGAAAATTTCGTTGAGACTATCATCGAACTTTTTTGAGCTTTATGTGAGTCATTGCGGTCGTGATGAATTACCATATAATTTAATGACGACATCACTGAGTTAGTAGTGTCATTCTACCGTTGATCACTTTGTCGATGTCAATAACAACCGATAAAGTTCACGTTGTCACGTCAGTTGTTTTTTAGTGTCAACAAAATTCAGTATTGATGATGATCAATATTCAGAAAGTGTATCTTAATCCAGAGCACAAAGTAATCCAAGGTACAATTATTATTATTACGGTTTGCAAAACTTGTTGCAAATACATGTTGGCGGGGCACACTATAGTTGAGAACCAACTGACTGTTGGCTGGTTGGTGCCTGATACCGATCAGAGGCGTTAATGTATGTGACAGGCGTTATTGGCGGCGTTCTGTCGCCTCTCGTTAAACAATTGGTAGGTACTTTGCTATGAAATGCTTTCTGAGTCAATATGTTTTCGAGGATTAGTAAGACTTCCAAGAACATATGGGTGTAACTTAGAGATTTTATGTGGGATGCTTTTTTCAATTAAGTGATTTTGATTAGCAGAGAAATGTATCACGACATGTGTTTCTGATAAATTAGATAAACCAGAGTTGCCACTTTGCTTCGGAACATCAAGTGCAAAGATTCATTACTCATTCCTTCTTAAATTACTGGATTAACAAATTCTGGGAAACTACAGACCATAGAATTCCAAAGTTCTCAAAACTGACGAAATTAAGATCATCACAAAAGACCGGGTAAATAGGCAATTTACAAATAAAGTACAATTCGTATGCAAAACATGAAAATATTTTGCTGAGAAATATTTGACTTTGTTACAATATGGTTTGATTATGATCGTAATTTCTCAAAAACAAAGTAAATAAGAGGCCTCAAGCTTCCAGAGGAAACTCCTAGCAATTATAACGGCAGAAGAGTTTGTCTTTTTCTTTTTTTGCTTGATTTCGAATGCGGTCATTATTCCAGTTGATTTATTGAGGTACAGCTATACGTGATCCATCAACAGAACAAACCGAAGACTGAATGTATAGCTCACGCCTTTTAACGCCACCAGCAGCCAGAGGCGATCTCGATTCACAATGTCTGCCTTTAAGCAAAACATTATCCATACAGTCCACACATAGCAAGATTTTGCGGTTTTCTCTAAAATTTTGCTTAGGCCTGTTGTGCAATTTCTCAATTGAAGGAAAGTATCAAACATTTGGAACACCTCAAAACCGAAATTAGGACAGCTTTCAAGGTCCTCTCAAATTCATTAAAATTGATAGTAAAAAGACTCTCGCCAAGGCCTCTTCCACTAACGACTTGAAAGATTATACCATGTCAATCAAGTAGATCGATTCAGTTCCATCTTCCATCTATCATTCGACTCGGACACACGCTTCTCAATTAACTTACATAACAAAAAGCAATAAATTTAGTAAAGAAATCTAAATCTTGACATTCAATTGGATTAAAACAAAATAAGTGAAAAACAATAAAACGTTTTGTAAAGCATTCCAAAGAAGGGCCGTCATCACTTTCATAAATAATTACAGTGGAAAGCCATGGGCGAGTGCGACAACAATTTCGTTTTCAAGCAACACGCTCTTTGGAATACTCTTGTTGCTAGTTGCCAGTTGGGAAGTTTTGGTAAAGGTGTTCGTAACAAGTAAGTTACGTGCGTAATCAGAATGTTTGCACGCTCTATACTATCGGCTACTGGCTCTATTTTCATTTAATATTCAACGAGTGTAACTTCCACCTTAAAGTGCATCAATTTAATTATACTGACTTTTTGTTCACTTAACCTAAGGGCCCAGCACTGGGCTTTAAGAAAAAACATGTTAAAAAAGGTTTCGGCTTTTTTATCATCCTAGCACCTTCTTGGACCTATATGTTTTGGGTAAACAGCTGGAAAATTTGCTTGGGCTCTCTTGAGAAGCTAACTAGCTCGCATTGAGTGTTTTGGCTGGAGTACCACAGGATTCCGTCATTGAACCAATTCTTTTTCATTTCATTAACTCTCGATCGAGCTAGTACTTGCAACCGCTTTGTGAGTATCATCAGTCTTATTCTAGAAATATAAAAATAACACCCGACTTTATCCCCTTTCATGCGGGCCGCATGGTCAATCTCAAGTTTAAAACGTCTCATTTCCAACTATGCCTGACTTTGATTGGACTTCAATTAATAATATTTATCATAATTATTGTATGATAGCAAAATTCAGAATTCGTGACCGATTTTGTGTAGTTATTTTACATTTTGCTGAATGCGTGCAAAAATCGCACGTAGTTGTTACTCATAGAAACAACTCATAGAATTAACAGTTCAATTCGAGCTGAGCTCTAGTATTAAATTGAACGGTATAGGCTTGCGAAAATGTGCTAATTTCGTTTCCATATTGCTATCTCTAAATCAATCTCAAACAAGAATAGCAACAATGAATCGTTATGCAAAATGGAATCACGAAAAGTTGGGAAATTTGTTCCGCTTAAGAAAAAGTTCTTTCGCGGGCTGTATGTCGACTTTGTCGGATAGAAAACACGTCAAATTGAGAAATAACAGCCCGCTGTTCCATCAATCACACAATGTGTTGAAGTATCGAAGACAACTAGTTGAGTCTTATCATCGGCTTGGTGATCGATATGATTGTGGCTGAGAGGTGTTGCAATTGAGCTATGGAATTTGAAATAGGCTTGATATGTGGAATTCAATTTCAATCAAACGTTCGATAGGTTATTCCAATGCGATGCAACGAGCTTTGTGTAAAACAAAATCAATCAAATGGCGCACGTTTGAATGCAGTGCAGGAAAACAATTCGTTTGGTCTGTACATCTTTTGCTCTTCGACGATATATGGCAGTGGCAACAAGTGATAAAACGATGCATTCGATATTCCATCAACGCACCTTTCCGTCGGGTAAAGATGTATGTGTAGGGTGTATAGAGACGCGGAAAAAATATGGCATTGTCGATTGAGGAACAGTCCGCGACTTTGGATCAGTAGTCACGTAGTTTAGCGATTAAATTTATGGTGAACCGAAAGAAAAAAGGTGGGAACTAAAACATCAGTCCATTATAAATCAATTTCCTTGTTTCTTATGCAAATTTCGATTTCGATTTCAAAAAAACTGCCCCAGTGACACGATTTCATTTCTCTTTTCGTTTTTTAGTAATCTTTTTTCACTCTTCCCTGTGTCTATCGAAGAATAATTGGCGGTAGGGAGTTATATTATGAAGGGAGATGGATTTGCATGCGATTCACTTTTAAGGGCTTTCGATTTTTAATTACTTACAATTTACGGTATCAATTATTGAGAAAGTATTAAATTCAATTGTTTTTGTATCAAACTATACTCAGTCAGCCAAATTATTGAACACAGAATAGCGAAGGGTTTAACTTATTCTGTGGATTAAGTGGAAATTGCTATCTATAAAATATAATCTCTATTAACTGACGTTTACTAACTTATTCCATCGTGGAGGTGGCTTACCGAAGGAATAAAAGTAATGCAAAAAGAATTGCTTCCCTGTCTTGCTTCCTTGGTTAGTAGATGGTACCATCATCGATTACCAGTTATATGGCTAAGACAATAACAAATCGGTTGTCAAGGTATCAACGTCACTTAACTATTTCGGAAAGAAATTATTTTTATTAATGACAAATTTTAACCCATGGTTTAACTCTCATTCTATGGATTAGTAGTTAAGCTTGTGAGATGCTTTTTAGTTATGCTGAGGTAAGCTCATCGGATCCAGGGTCTACTAAAGAAGCACAAACTTTAGTTTATTGAAGGTTGTTTTATTTCATTCAAAAATTCTTAATACAATTTTGAATACAATTTTAATGAGATCTTAATATTTATTTTCTACTTTATATAATTCCAAAAGAATAATCTTAATCTAAATTGACTCTGAGATAGCTGGATCTGTTAAGTCTCAACTGAGGAAGCAGTGGACACTTTGAAGTCTCGACTGAGATAGCAGCGGACACTAAGTCTCAACTGAGGAAGCAGCGGACACTTTGAAGTCTCGACTGAATAGCAGCGGACACTAAGTCTCAACTGAGGAAGCAGTGGACACTTGGAACAGTCTCGGCTGAGATAGCAGCGGACTCTAAGTCTCAACTGAGGAAGCAGTGGACACTTGGAACAGTCTCGGCTGAGATAGCAGCGGACACTAAGTCTCAACTGAGGAAGCAGTGGACACTTGGAACAGTCTCGGCTGAGATAGCAGCGGACACTAAGTCTCAACTGAGGAAGCAGTGGACACTTGGAACAGTCTCGGCTGAGATAGCAGCGGACACTAAGTCTCAACTGAGGAAGCAGTGGACACTTGGAACAGTCTCGGCTGAGATAGCAGCGGACACTTAGTCTCAACTGAGGAAGCAGTGGACACTTGGAACAGTCTCGGCTGAGATAAGTCTCAACTGAAGAAGCAGTGGACACTTGGAACAGTCTCGGCTGAGATAGCAGCGGACACTTAGTCTCAACTGAGAAAGCAGTGGACACTTGTTTTAAAAACCTGGAAGCCCACGTCAACTCTGGGACCTAAGTTCTGTCAAAAAAATGAGGGTTCGTCGGTGTACTCTAGATTGGTACTCGGTCTACGGTCGGCGGACTCCCTCCGGACTGAACCAAATTCGGTGACTTTAAGAATATTTTGCCGATAAGCCAGTGTGAATTATAAGCATACAAATGAACGTATTGTAAATTACATTTGTGTGTCACCGAGAGTTGATCAGTGTTGCTGACTTCGGGTGATGCTTGGCAGTTGTACAAACTGGTTTTGTAGGCATCAGCGGAGTATTGCTTGTTTGCAATAGAATTATGCGGCGGTAGGGGCGAAGGGAAGTTCTTCGTCATAGTATGAATTATGCGGCGGTAGGGGCGAAGTATAGTTGATTGCTTACATGCAATGCACTGTTCTGCTATATCGTTCGTGTATGACAAAGTCATCGGCGGCGGGGAATTGCTTGTTTGCAATGGAATTATGCGGAAGTGGGGCGAAATGTGATGTTTCATTACAAGCTGTGGGACAAGAGTGAGAAGTTTTTTTTATTAAACTGGCTGAATGTCTTTCGTATCGATGGTAAATCTAAAATTCCATTTTTTAAGCATTTCTCACATACTTTCCCTGAAGTTAAATTATTGGGGTGTCTTATAACAATCCATCCAGGCGTTTAGAAGTAATAGAGTCACTTACCCAGGGACAGAAGAATTGTTTGCGCAGAGAAAATCATAAGAGTTGTTTTTAGTTATTTGACCCTTGTGGCCGAGCATCATTTGTCATCATAAATTTTGTCATCATATAATTCACACTCTCTTAGGATTTATTTCTGGAAATTCATAAAATTACCGTTTGCAAGGGCGATTTTAGTATTAGAAGTTGTACATTCCTGGTGGGGTATTGAGTGCAACAAAATGTGTTGTACCTTATGCTGTTCTATCAGATCTATCAGAGAAAAACTTGCTGTCTTTAATGCCACAAGTGGCATTTCCCAAATTCTCACACTTTTCAGTACTTTTACTAAAGTTTTTTGTAAGTTCTGTCACTTTTGAAGGAGAACAATATTTCCTCCGATCTTACACGCAAATATTTCTTGCGGGAGATTTTATGAGTTCTGTCAAACCATAAGAATTACGATGTGAGATTTTATATTTTAGGAGAATTGCAAAATTTCATCCCCATTCCTCGAAATTTAACAGTTATTACAAAACTCCCGAAAAAGTGAAAGAACGGACCTAATGATGAATCTTTAAGTTTCGAACTTTTATTAAAACTACATTTAACTTCTGTTTATCAATTGCTGTAATGGGGGAATCACAAATTAAAAACATAACAAACAAGCTTATTCCCATTTATTCATACACGAAGTAACATAAAAATATAATTTGCGGTATCCGGAGAATAAAACGTACGTCAGTTTCGGATCTCCTTTTATCTCTGATTCTAACATACAAACAAATTTGTTTTTTTTTTTGACATAAATGACAGCACAGGCTTGCTCTTATGAATGATAAGTTTAACTGTCGTGTTAAGTAAAAAACCGATTGCCGGACATCCGGAGTCTATTTCAACACAGTTTTTTTTTCTTCAATGAAAAGGTACCATCGAACTCACTCTAATAAACCAACATTCCCACACTCCATTCCGACATTTTTGATAGATTCAAAGCTTTTTTCAATTAATTTAAATCATCGCTAATTGACTTTTCTCCGCAAAATTTTCTATTGAACTCTTCAACTGGTTATTATTTTCTCCAGCGATAGCGATTAGTCATTGAGGCCAAATTTTTAAAAGCGAAAACTATTCGCATCCAATTTTGTCTAATGTTCTGACATAGCTTAAGGCTTTCAAAAACTATTAGTCTATAATTTAATACCCACCTTCTAGCTAATTTCTACGTTTATTAACCTCGATTTGATCAAAATTTAGTTAAACACTTTTCTTTATTCTATTTTTCACCAAAACCCCTCGAGCCTTCAAATTTACAAAAAAAGAACCCTACTCCTTGATCTCTCTGCATACCTCGATAAAGAAGCATACAAGCAAAAAATCTCTTTAAAATAATTAATTTCAATTAGCACTTTTTTCTGACGTTTCGGCTTTACGAGCCTCTTAATGACACTGTTCACATCACAAGCTAACAATACGAAAATATCCAAAAGACCATCATTAACACCGCCTAGTAATTTGTCTTAAAAGTTAATTACGTACAATCAATTAATAGACAAAAATCCACTTCTCGTTTTCTTTTCCAAGAGCTCAAGAGCTGCAAAAGATTAAAGATCTGCACTCGGTGCAAGTTACAAGAAGTAAACAACAAATAAAACTCCAACAATCAATCAATCTGCAATTCGCACTTGAACTACCTTATCGCAGATGCTTTAAATGTATCTCCACCTGTGAATCTATGTATCTGCCGAATTGCGTGAGTTAATTACGAATCACACCAGAAACATGGGCTGCGCCAACACTATCACCATCACCAATCAACCCACCTATACCTTTGTTGTACCTCGAGTAAGTCACACCAGGTAAGAGTATCTATCAATTTGTATTTATCTCTATCGCCTCGCTCGGTGAAGTGTGTATCTATGGGCCGCATCGTGATAGAGGGCGAAAATACTTTTCACAAGTTTTCATTTCCAAGGTTGTTGTGATGTACGCGGGCATTTAAATCTAATCTGAAGTCAACCATGCGACAAACAACAATTTAAGAGTGGAGCTATATGGAAATTATCTGTACCATCCCATTCTCCTTTTTCTATCGTTATGTTGTTGTTGGTCTAACAACAGAAAAAAAATTGGCAACAAAATGATAATGTCCTACAAATGCGTTTGACTTTGGCTTTGGATTGCTTTTGCCATCAATTTGCTTCTCGTCAGTAGTTACCGGTTGGTGGAAGTTTGCGAAGAGAATAGGTATTTTCTTTTAAAGTATACCACCTCCACGCCACTTATTGAATCTAATAAACCGAGCGTGCATTGTACAGTGGTTCGATGCTGGACAAAAATCGATTTCATGTGAATTTAATCGACATAAATTCTCTTTAAAATTGATAAAAAATGTTAGTATTAACATTTTTTTTGCCATAAAAGTGGGCGTGTCCAGAATATACACTCTGAAATTCTACAAATGTCTTCACATCCCTTTATTGTTGAAAAATACATATAACACGAAATAAAATCTTATGAAATCCCCCAAAAAGTGGGCGTGTCAATTTTTTTTTTTAAAGTTTTCAGCAAAATATTTAGGATTTAAATTTTATTTCTTAGTAATGAGAATCCTTTCCTATTTCTTTTAACTTTTTAGAATAATGATCGTATATTAATTCTTTTTGAACCACTGTCAACTTACAACCGTTGGCGCTGGCTGGCAGCTGTTGCTGCTGGCGTCTCCAAGCTCCAGCGCTTTTCCTTGTCGATTTTCATTTTCGATTCAGTTCAGGTGGGAAAACGAGCCGAGCCGCAAAATCAAAGGTGGAGGCGAAAATTGCACACCTAACCGTGCCCTCTCTCCCAATCGATCCACACAAACTACATTCAAGCGAATACACTAACTTGGAGTGAATCTCAAGTGCTTTGTCTTGGGCTTAAAGGCAAGGCATAAAATTTGCATCCACTTCAACAATTTTTAACGCTTAACGCTCTCAGCTTTTGCATGCGGCAAATTGAACTGACTTCAGCTCAACAAGGCAGCAAATCAGGCAGCAAACAACCAGAAAACCAAGTCAAATCAAATCGATAGTGGGTAGAAAAGTTCGCATTTTGTGGTTCAGTCTACAGAGCGACAACGACGACGCTCGCTGCCGACAATAACGACATAAAACCCCCAAAAGCCAAACGAAACGAAAAACGACAAAATTCATGACGCGATGACGATGATGACGACGACTACGAAATCGAATCGGAATTGGTTATTCGTGTAACTCTTTTCACGTTGTGTTTCTGTTTAGCCGGGATTTAGTGGCGATTTAGCCAGCTTCGAAGTTAGACGTGACTATTTCTGCAATTACATTGCCATTGCCAGCAGATCCGTTCGTTTGTTCGTTCGTCTTTTCGAGGAGTCTCATTCAGCTGAGAGAGTTGGTTTTTGATATAGTTTCGAGACGCTAAGGAAATTCCGTGCTTCATTTCGTATTCCGATCGGAAAGCCGCTCATCGTCGACCGGGCAGCACTGTTGCACTTTAAACGAAGGTTTTTTTTTTTTTTGTTCTTTGGATTTTGAGTTTGAGTGTTGTTTTTTTTTGTAAATTATTTTCTGTAGCGATCGCATTCTTTGGGTGCCTCGTTGTTGGGTGATTTATTTTTGTAACGCTTTTTGCGAGTTTCCCCGAATAATTGAATTTGAAAAAAAATAAAGGAGAAGTGCTTTTTCCTGAGCGTTAAACGTGCGTGTTTGGGGAAATCGTACCACATACAACAGCCAAGAGTGAGTGCACATAAGTTTAATTCGAAGTGGTAAAGTTATTTTTATGAATGATTCGGGTTGCTTTTGATTTGATCAGATCGTGTCGATGCAATGAGAACGAATTTTTGTAACATCGCCTTCATCGTTGATCGTTCAAAATAACGTTTGGTATTGAATTTCTATTAGTAGTACTTAGGTACATTTTTTTTGTTGTTGTGTCTATTTTGGAATTCAATAGAGACTTTGGATGTGCAAGAAGTGAACCAAAGTAACCAAAACAAAACAACTGCACAAGCGAAATAAAAGGAAAATACAAGAAAACTTACATTGCGGAAATGAGGCGCACTATTTGGATTGCATTTTTGCTATGGGTAAGATGCTTTAAAAATGTTTTTTTTTTTTATATTTTTTGGTTTATGAACGAGTGCAATAGAGTGCGCTGTTGCTATTGTGGTGCACGCGGGGCACGTTTTTTCTAATAAATATTTATTATTGGTCTTGTTGAAGAGTATCTCTTTAGGTTTTTTTTTTATGTCCGTGTTATTTTTTATTCTTTGAATTCTTTTTTTGTTGTTGTTGGTGAGGGTTTAATTTGCATTTCAATTGAGTGGAAAAATATTAGTGAGTAAGGAAAGAGCATTTGAAATAAAATGAATCATTTATATCGAGACTGTGGCAATGGTGGTATTTTTGAAATGAGGATCAATCCACGATGCATGGTGGAAGATTTGGTTTAGTTTGAAAATAAGGAAGAAATTAACTCGTGAATTTGAAAACAGGGATTAAGAGTGGAATATTGAGACAAAAGAATTTGATATTAATTTGTTGGGGATGCGTTATCATTATTTCCGTTATTGGTTTCTTTTGTACGTTATTTTCTCATTGAAGTGAAAATCATGACATTCAACGACTTACAGAAATATGTACATTATATGGAAGTAACTATGAAAGGCAAGCATGCAAACATGGAAACAAGTAAGAGTTTGGAAAATGTATCTTATCCCATATCGAGTTCAGCGATTGAACAAAACTTGCATAAGTAATGATTTGCCAATATGGTTTCTTTAAACGATTCATTAAGAAAATAACGAGGTTACCTGACAGATAAAGTCTTATCAAGACTTTTTAAAGAAATACTAATACATACATCTTTTTTTGACAATTGGGTGTTTGCTTCAAATAGGGCAAAACTGCACTTTTTGATGAAATTTAGTACAAAAGAGTACCAGATTTTTTTCTTCAACAAACCTTTTTCAAAAAATGGTATCAACTCATCAGAGAGATAATTTAAGATTTTAAGATATTTATTTACTTATTTTTTTGTTATTTTTGTCTGTGACATTGGAAAACAGACGTTTATTTGTCTTCTTTCAGCTATTTGCTTGATTTGGTCGGTTATTTTATCCTGAGCAAATAGATTTAGCTCCGGACATGTACAGTTTCTGCACTAATACATCTGAGCTAGAAAGAAACATTGTTTTTTGACACTTCTCTGATCTGCTCAGAGGTAAAAAGCCATATGGGTGTTGTTTAAAAAATAGTACTCATACGCCAGAGTGAACAATATTTTAATGCATTACTAGGAATTGTAGTAGACTGCATGTGCAGTTGATGTGATAAGTTTTTAAAATTTTACGGAGCGCGCTTGAACATTGATTTCCCTCGATTAGAGCGAGTTATTATTTTCTTTTCACAACTCTTTTTTTATAATTAATGTTTTCTGATGTTCTTGCTTCTGCAGAACATAATATACTAAAATTGGAACGATACAGAGAAGGCTAATATCAAAACCTTAGCCAGTGAGACCATTAAATCAAAGGTACTTTTAAACTGTAGGAAAGAATTAAATAGAATCTGCCACACTAACCAGGTTAAGCTGTGCTAGGTTCCTGAAGGGAACGAAATAGTAGATGAAAGGGTCAGAAGCAGATACAAGTAGTAGCGACCATTCAGATAGGGAATCACTCATCCCGATTGGGGTAATCAAGAGGAAGAGAGACCTTAAAACAAAAGAGATAATCAATAACTCCTGGAAATCCAGGGACGATTGTGTAATCTCTAGAAGTTTATGGCCTAACGTTAATGAAAAGGAAACTCGGTATATTTTATCGCTGAGTAAAAAAAAAACATTAAAGTCCTGATATGTGTTGTAACGGGTCATTGCACCATTGGCACAATGTCCAACAAGAAAGAGGCTTTTGCACGCGATTTCTGTAGGAGCTGTCAGGATGAGAAGGAAATAGAAACCATTAAACACCTGCTCTGTGACTGTCCGAACCTCCAAACAAACCGACTCCGTCAATTTGGGAACAGGTTTGTTGGGGAACTGGATGATCTAGCACAGGTCTCAATGGCAAACATGAGGACATTTATTGATAGCACAGGCTGTTTCGTTAACGAGCCGGTTTACGTTAATCAGCACCTTTGAATAGCATCGATACTAACTTTTATTTCAATAGGGCATCACAATGGACCAGTAGGCCCCCGTGTATGCAACAGTTCACGCTGTGCACACCCCTTTATAACCTAACCTAACCTAACCTAATATTTTCTGATTGAAAGTTATACTTTTATTTATTAACTTATCAAGTTTATTCCAGAATTAATCCATAGGTAACTTTTTATGATTAAGCAGGATTAAGAAATTATTTTATTTTTCATAAAATCGTACTAAAAACCTTCTAAGAATTGAAACCGTAAACTTGCAGTGAAACAAATCCGAGCAAGCGTGTATGACGTAATCGGTTCCTTGGTTCGTACTTTGACGATGTCAACCTTAATTAAAACTGCTAATGTTCAATATTTTTTTCATGCATTTGCAAATTTTGTACATTCATTATGTTTTGGGGAACGTTTGTCCAATATGTAAGAGGTCCCCCACAGTTTCCTTTTTTTTCTGAAAAGATTAGCTTAGTCGAAAAATATTATGCAAAACTATGATTTAAAAAAAAACCCACCGATTGATATACTGCACGTTAAAATTCAATGATTTTTTGGTTTTGAAATTCAGTTATAAGTGCTTTCCATCCCTCGCAAGTCTTTACTTGCGACATTTATAGAACATTTTGCTCAATTATGACATAACGATGATAAGTAAGTTCTGTCTGTCTGTAAACGCACCTACAGCCTAGTCCGATTCACTTCAATATTGAAAATTAGAGGTTCGAGCGAAATCGCCAGGGTGTTTTTTTTTTTGCCAATAACCAAAAGTTTCAATTTTCTCAAAAACGGTTCCTACGATCTCTTTTAAAGATCCTTGTATACATTTTTTCGGAACGCTTACTCTCATAGAACCGTTTTACTTAAAATAAGATTTTCTTGAAAATAAAAGTAGGTTTATTTTGTCCCGGTAATATTTTGTTTTCAAAAAAATTCAAAAATTTGTTTGTATTTTACAAAAATTTGTCTAACTTTTTTTTTCAAAAATCTGTATCTCGAAAAATATGAAGAATCGAAATTTCATTATAAAATGTATATTTATAGTTCTTGAATACTGCATACCCAAAATACTTTGAAGACACTTCTGTTCTGTTCTTTTCCGTCTTTTTTACATTTTCAGCTTTAGACGCTTTAAAAGGTTGTAGATAGAGTGTTCTACGAATACTTGAATATACAAGATATTTCCTTATTTAAAGAAAGGAATTTTAACGAGAAAAGACATGTTTAATATTTGTTAAATAAAATTTTGAAAATCGTAGGAGCTATGATGAACCAAGGCCTAAAAGGCTTAAACTCTTCAAAAATTCTTTTAGTGCGTGTATGGAATTGAAGAGGCATAAATTTATAAGTCGATTTCGAAGGGTTGAGTTGGATTCACTTTTCTACTGCAAATTATTATTATTTTGGGAGCTTTGTCAGTTATTCGCGAGAGGCAGTAAATATGAAAGGTGAAATCAACATCAACACAATTGAGGTCTTGATTCGTTCTTTGTAACTGATAACACAAATAACCACAGGTACTACCGTTATTTTACAAAAACTCATACATTTCCTTGAAATAAGTTCTATTTATATTTGCCAGAAGTTCCAGGAATGATTCGACTTAATTAATATTCTCATCTGGAGGAATACCTTCTTTCCAACCAAAAAGAAAACCTTGTCCAAAAAGTCAGGAATGCAACAAAAATAAAATCAACCTTCAATTACATTCAGCTCATTATAAACCAATCAAAACAAATAATTATTATTTAAGCCAAATCTCATTACCACAAAATTATGAATAGGTTACTCCACACTTTTCAGATTTAAGGAACGTATTATAACTTACTTGGGGCATCACCTAATTGAGTGAATGAATGACTAAAATCACAATAATTCAAAACCTACTGGAAATAATCGCATGCATTATAATGTTCTAAGGAAAATCACAACCAGCCTCCACGCACCAGCAATAACAAAAGCAGCAACACAAACCGACAAAATTAACACTCATTAAATAACTTTTTGACATCATCAATTGTTTTGTCAGCAATAATAATTGCAGGTTCTCAATTTAACATACGTATTTACCCAAATGGCTTAGAAGCATGTCTTACTCTGCATCTAACCTTGGCAGGTTGTCAATTTTAACTCAATTCTAATCTAGAACGTGGGAAGGATCAAATCCGACTTAAATAGCAACACCCACAGTACCAACTATAAGTCTCATTATTCAAAATCTCGAATGTACATTTCAGATTCTTAAGCAAGGCTCGAGATTGAAAGATCAATTTGCAACGTAACTTCTAAAACTGATTTCAATTATAGATTGTCAATGAAAAATTTACAATTTAAAATTCCAAAAAAATCTAGGCCAGCTTCCGTGTCACGGACAATCCTTCTTGCTGATTTAACGATCAAGGTCATCAAAAGTTTATAGTTCTTATTTAGGTTCTCGATGGCTTAGAAAACTCATTTTGGTATGCAAAATTTCATATTCAAGCATCATAACCTATTTGAGTTGTTTGTTTTGTAATATGATTCAGATTTTGCAAAGAATTTGAATGGCCTGCGGCTACATCGAAAAAAAGAATCTCCTTTCTCTCTTCTGGTGGATCAGTAATGTCACCTGTTGTTTATGTGTATGCAAATTGAGCAAAACAAACGAAGACGAATATGAAGAAGAAAATTAGGTTAGCATGTCTTGAGAGTTGCGTTTGCCTTTTCTCGCGATTTTCGTAGATATAAATTACTTAATGCAAATCAAAAATTCACAAAGACCTGTCAACTCTTTCGATTCTATTGCATGGAACCCTATTCCTAATAAGCTGTGTCTAATTTAAATGAAAATGCCATATATCGCAACGTGGGCATATTAATTAAGACAACAAACAACAATCTGCTCCATATGGGTTTCACAGTTGGTTTTTTCTGTTTTTGTTTTGGCACATCATCGCCATCTTCATCATCATCAACATCATCATCGTGTCGTGGCGTCAACATCGGTTTTTGTGTAACTAATTTTCGTTCCCTTGACAAGGTCAACACGGCGGATGAGTAACATTGTTTTTGTGTTACATGAGGTGTTAAGGGGCATTGTTTGTTCGATGACAAGCATTGAAACAGAAGCTCGTCCATCATAAAGTACAAGCTTGATAAGATCTTTTAAGCAGAGTGTATGCAGACAAGTTGAATAATTTGATAAAAGTGCTACGCAATCAATTGAACTCTGAAGCGAAACAAATTACTCAAATGTTTTGTTAGGCTTGAGTTAAATTATGTGTTAATAGATTTGAATGTACAAGCGGTGTGTTAATTGCAATAGATTTGCTCATCATGAAATTATTTGAACGAAGAATTATTTTGCTTCGTTCTCCATGATTCTCAGCATTTGGTGTCTTATTCAGACCTGTAAAAAAAATTGAAAAAGGTACCAGCTTTCGATCTCCTTAGTTCGCATAATTTTGAGTAACGAAAAAGAGTAGATTATCATAACAAAGGTATAGGATGTATGCTGGGCAAATGGTATTATGATATGAGGGTAAATGTACAGCGGGAAACTTTCCGAGATTATTTCCGAGATTTTGATTTCAGCTCTTCACCCAACTTTACCTCTTCAGAACATGAATCAATATGATTCAAGAACAATATGTACGCAATGTGTTTTAGTTTTAAAATGTCCATCTTCATTGTATTGTATATGATTCATGGTGGTGCTATAGGGTGGCAAGTGGGTAAGACCCTTAAAAAATGTAAGCTGTAGGTATATTTTGTATTAAGTATGACTTGTGATTTATGTACGAAGGATGGAATCGTTTAAATATATCAAATACAATTCATAGGAAAGTCTTGTCAAATTAAAAACAAATAAATTCCTTTCTACACGAAAAAGGAAGGAGTCTAACCACGGCTGTTAAAATAAACCAACATAACCTTATATTTCTACTGAAACTTACTTGTTTGAAAGAAATGAAAGCGTTTGTTTTGTTATTCATTTTCTTATCAAAACCATGAAACATTACAAATTAGAATTTAAAACATCCAAATTCTTCATTGTAAGAAGTGATCCAATCAATTGACCTTAAAACGTCATATTACCGTCAAAATAACAACATAGTATAACCCATTGCTTAAATGAAACAACATTTAATTGGCTGTAATTAAATAGGAATAATGGTTGTCTATCAATTGAAGCACCATACACACATCCATCATCAGCTGAATTGGTAGATCTATTATGATTGAAATGCATAGGTAATAAATTATCCTTCTCATTTGCAACAGGTTTAATCCAATGTCAAGATAGTTCAATGAACTGCCTTTAATTGCATAAAACAATGTAAATAGTAAATTCAATCGTTTCTTTGAAATAGAGAGTAGCTATAGTGCAAGCTATTATTCCGAATACATTAAAGTAACAGTGAATGTTTTGAAGAAAGAATGATAATTTTCTTTGCAAAAGAATTCATTGTCTTCGTAGTTTAACTTGCGACATAAAGAAAATATGGCAAGTATTGAATTCGAAAAAAAATGATATTTTGATCAAATATCACATTACGATGAGGAGTTGCAAATAGGTCCAGCGATTCCGTCCGTCTGCATGCCTGTGTGTAAAACCATCTATAGATCTAGAGCCTAAGCCACTGGACCGATTGACTTCAAACTTCAAAATTAGAGGTTTGAGCGAATTCGCTTGGGTCATTTTTTTTTTAATTTTTTTTTTTTTAAGATCAAAATATAGGATAGCCACCTCACAATACATTTTTTTTTGACAAAAAACAAAAGTTTCAATTTTTTCGAAAACAGCTCCTACGATTTTTTTAATTATCAACGTAACACTTGTGTTTTTAATCAAGAAAATTATTTTTGCATTGCTCTAAAACGGTACCTCTCCTAGAAAAGATTCTAGATTATAAGATTTTCTCAAGAGAAAATAGTAAGACGAGTGTCTCTTTTTTGAGGAGTATATTATATTATATTTTGTTTCAAAAGAATGTCAATTCAGTATCTCAAAAACGGAACATTAAAATTCAAATTTAAGACGTTTATAAACATTTTTTGAATGTCCAAGATTTTTTTTTTATTTGAAAAATCAACAATTTCTGATAAAATGTGCTTTTGAGTTTCACATTTAAATTTAAATTTTAATTTATAAATTTTAATTACATTTTTTTTTTAATATGCACGCACTCAAGGGGATTTTGTTTCCTTTTTATGCCAAAGCACAGTGCAAGCGTTACGGAAAGGGTTAAGGATGAGATGTCGGTTAACATTGGTCTTGAATTCCTGAACATTGCAGTGCCTGGGGTAGACAGACTGTGGAAGCGAGTTCCACATTCGCGTAGTACGGCTAAAGAATAATTCTCTGAATATGACCGTATGTCCGAAGTTGGGCTCGAGGGTGAACTGATGGGTATTCCTGGAGGCGCGGGTATTACGGTTGAATATCTTAAGGGGAGGAATGCAGCTGGCTACTTTACTAGAGCATAAACCATTGAAGTAACGGTAAAAGAGGGTGAGGCATGAGACATTACGTCGATATTCGATTGACGATGGTATGGTCACCAATCATCTTAATTGCTCTGCTGTGGATACCGTCGAAAAGACTTAAGTATACGTACCAGCCCAAACGTGGGAGTTGTACTCAAGCTTTGGACGTATATATGTTTTACAGATCTTAGCCAGATCAGAAGAGGAAACAAAATTCTTGCATCGTCTTAAGAAACCTAAGCATCTTGCGGCATGTTTGGCGACATCGCATATGCGATCATTCCACAAAAGGTGGTCGGTGATACACATACCGAGAATCTCGAGATGTTCGGTTTCACTGATGCAAGTGCCACTCATGGATAGTGGCAAGGGGGGTATATCTCACTTCAACGATACAAGACAGCATTGAGTTTTCGAAGCATTAAACTTTACTCGGTTTCTTATTCCCCATTGTACAATGCTGTTTAAGTCAGAGTATAATGAGCTTATCATATTTAGCTGTTGCAGTTCCACATCCGAAGGGGAGGGATGTGAGCCTGGGCCCGAATATGAAAAGCTAAGGGTACTATCGTTAGCGAAACAATGAATTGGATTAGAAGTTACAGACAAGAGATCATTTATGAAATGAGAAAGAGGGTCGGAGACAAATCGGAGTCCTGGGGCACACCAGCATTTATTTTGTGGGTTTCAGACTTGAACCCGTCCAATACAACTTGTATAGAACGATTCGAAAGAAAGTTTCTAATCCAACGAAGGAGGGACTCATCAATACCGAAAGCACGCATTTTCGATAAAAGAGCCTGGTGCCAAACTCTATCATATGCCTTTGAAATATCAAGTATGTTTTTATTTTCAATTCTATTTCTTGAGTTAGGAATACAGAGGAGCAAGCTCGTACGACCCAGTTGTGCACATATTTCGTTTTTTAACGGTAGGCGACTGTTGATAATGAATTTGTTTATAAGAATTTAAAGAATGTTGTACCTTACCTATTGCAGTTAAAAAAAAATATTGATTTTGTTAATTGATCTATTGTATTGAGATCAACTTCGAAATACCGCATGTTCAGAATTTGTGGCAACAGAAAACAACTCCAAAAATATCCATTCCATGCCCAACAATGTGTTTACATAAACGATAACACTTCCGTCAAGAAAAGTTAATTTTTTAATTATAACTAACCCAAAATGATATAATCGGTGTTGTATGACTCTTCAGATATTATTATCTTTGTGGTTCACCCCACCCGAATACCTTACACACAATACTCATTCAATTACAATTTTTTTAAATAATTTTAGCCTGCGGTAAAGTCAAAGTTAGTATCACGATATTATGATGCACTCAATTAGTAGCTCAGAAATACATAAAATTGTCACGCTATACCGACACGTTGACAATGCGCATTGAGCACTTAAAAATGTAAGCTATTAGATCATCGCGCGAAAGATTCAGATTGCAAGTTTGGTTTGGCTTGATTTTATAAGCAAAATGTAAAAACATCGTATATTTATATCGATGTTTCGATCGCCAAGATCGAAGAAAAGAGCAGAGAAGAAAAGGCCCTCTGGTCTTGCAGGTGGGAGGCTTGTTTATCTCAAAGTTGCCGTGCAGAGTCGCGCCGCTGGCTATTGTATGTACAAAATTCGGTTCAGACAAAAAAACTTGTGTCTCTGTGGTGTTGAAGGTATTTCGTCGTGCGTAGATGCCAATATGCCTCATGTAGGCAGTGTCTATAAAAAGAATAAACTTCGCGGCTTTGGCGATCCAGTAATTCGACCAATTCGGAGGCTTGTGTTATGCAACAAGCTTACTTAATTCAGACTGCGGTTTTTATTACTACTTTTTGTGGTATGTTGACTGATACAATATTCATAGTATACAATTTCAATAAAAATCTTTGTAACCATAGAAAAACCCAACAGTCCACTTCACAAAAAAACTCTTCAAACGCAAAATCCACGAAATTCGCTAGAGAGAACAAGACGCCGCACTGCGTTCGTAGACTAGATGAAATCAAATAAATTTTACCGACTTTGAAAAGCATTTTTGTTGAAAAAAACATAAATTTGTTTGATTTAATCAAAAATGACTGTGGCCACTTTGATTGAATGCAACAGAAAATTCAGTTCAATCTATAAACTAAGCACCCAAGCTTTGAAGCTTTGAACCCTTGGCCTTGGATGGATTAAATCTGTAGCTAATACAATTTTTTTTTTTTAGTTTCTGATTTGGCCTGACAGTCATTCAATCATTCTCCAACAACTACAACCTAGACGAGACGCCATCAATGAAATAATAGGTTTTGTATTTTGGCTTGACTTTAAGCCAATAATACTTCGCTTGCTGCTTGTCCGCCTACATTTATGCAAATCAGTTATGGCTTTTGTGAAGTTGAATGAAATGTTCAATCAAAATGCGATACAACCAGATGATAATGTTTGCATTTCATCAATAAAATTGAATTATTGAAGTGGATTACTTCTGTTTTTGCTTTGTTGTCATAACGTCGATCGGAACTTGAATGTTGACTGACAAAACACTTGGGTGCTTAGAAATGCTACTTTTTGACCCAGAATTCACCCAATAGTCGGAGATAACAAGTTGAAAACTGTTTGTTTCAATGATAAATGAAAAATGTATAAATTAACCACTTCGTTCTCCATGATTCTCATCGATTCGAGTACCCTAGTTACAAGAGAAGTGAATTGCTTCCTATGCCAATGCACTCTTCAATTCACGAAAAAAACAAAAACAAAAAGAAAATAAAAATGTCAAATCCGGTTTCAGCACACCTATCACACATTTTATTTGTTACAGACAAACAGTTAATTAGACCACTTCTTCAGCACAGTCAGTCTGTAAACTGTAATAGGAATCAGCTCATTTCTTTATATGGAAGCTTGTTCGGTCATTTGTCACTGCCATGCAGGTTTTGTTGTTAAAACAAATATTATGTAAGTCGATCCGCCATATGATTCTTTTTGCAGTAGTTTGTTGTGCAATTGATTTCACACACTGGGAGACTTTAGAGCGAACGTTTTGTGAGAGACACGGATGGCAGTTTTTGAAAAAAAAAGGAAATTGAAACGAAATGGCAACTTTTCAGAAAAATTGTTTTTTGACACACTATCATGATAGAAAACCGTGACAACCTTGAAAGACTGTGGTGGGAAATAATTAGAAAGACAGCTTTATACTTTATTCCTTGATAGGCTTCCAAGCTTTGAAGTCCAATATAACATGCGCCATGACGTATGTTATTGAGGCGTTATGGGAAAATCTGAATTGAAAAAATGTCTCTGAAAACAAATATCGGTGTTGTTTGGTCTGAAGATTGCCCATCAGTGATGCTGGGTTAAGCTTCTTCAAGTTGTTGAAGTTGTATAGTTGCTGGCTTTGGCTGCAGTTGTTGCACTGGTAAATTTTGCATTCAGTGATTTCTATTAATCATTGATTGGATCATCGTTAAAAATTGCAGTCGCTAGTTGGGAGAAGACAACGTTGAGATTCGTTATAGAGCCTCAAGCTTGAAGAGAATGTGGGCAAGGGCAAAGCGACATTGACACTTAATTTTTCCATAATGATTTAAATGCTTTAAATCGTTAAGAAAATGTTTAAGTACATTTGTATTAAAAGTTTTAAGAAGTTGATGTTTTTTTTTTTTAATGTTGCAGACAGGCAATCATTTAGCTCTCCTTTAATCTACAATTCATTAGAAATTCAAGACAATCATTTTGCGGAATATTTATGTGAAATAGTTACTAAGCTAATTTTAGTATTACACTTAATCATAAAGTTAAACTACTGGTGATAAAGGCTGTGTAGGTTAGGTTAGGTTAAAGTGGCTGTGGATACAGAATCCACACACTTAGGCCAGAAGAAAAGGCCCATTGTGATACCACATGAATCTAGTCGAACCATTTTGAGCTTTTTATAAAGCGAAGAAGATAGTTGATATCTTTATTAGCTAGTTCACTGGGGTTATCATAAAAGTACTCGCCCAGATGAAGCTTTCGTCTTAGTGAAAGAGCAGGGCAAGTGCAGAGAAGGTGAGAGATTGTTTCCTCTTCTTCCTCGTCCATACAGCTCCTGCAGAAGTCATTTGAGGCTACACCAAGTCGTGTTGCGTGTCTGCCTATAAGACAGTGTCCCGTAAGGATACCTATTAGGGAGCTAATATGAAGTCTGCTTTGAGATAACAAGTCTTTCGAGCGCTTTAGGTCCAGTGAAGGCCGAGTTTTGTGGCTGCGCACGTTGGTAAATTGTGCCACCTAGAGTTTGTTATCTTTAAGGCTGTTTCTTTTAGCAGAAGTTTACATGTAGCTATCGGTATACCTATCTTCTCCCTTTCAGGTGAAATAGGTATGACGGTTCCATTTTTAGCGAGTTCATCGGCTCTACAATTTCCTGCGATGTCTCTGTGGCCCGGCACCCAACAGAGGTGAATGTTAAATTGCTGCGCCATCTCCATAAGAAACGATCGACAATCGAGGGCCGTTCGAGATTTGGTTGAGACACCGTCAAGAGATTTAATAGCAGCTTGACTGTCAGATGCGGATATCGAAGTTGATATCACGTTTTCTCTTAGCCAGGAGAGAACCTCTTTGATCGCTAAGATTTCCGCTTGGAAGACGCTACAATGATTAGGGAGGCGGAATGAGATGCTTAGATTAAGCTTTTCTGAGTACACACCACTACCAACTCCATCACTTGTCTTGGATCCATCTGTATAAAAATGAATGCTTTTCTCATCCAGAAGTTTTTTTTTCTTCCCATTCATCTCTGGATGGAATGGATATATGGAAGTTTTTACCAAATTGGGGTTTTGGAATGGTATAGTCTATGTACTTTGGTATAGAACCGAAGAAGTTCAAAATGATGGAATGTCCCACATTATTGTTGGTCCATTGAGATGAGCCTTATAGCTGTACTCGCTGCCACTTGTTTGCTAAAAATTTCGAGGGGTGTCAGATGGAGGAGAGTGTCTAACGCTGCTGAGGGTGTGGTTCTCAATGCCCGCTTATGCAGAGACATGCAGTGCGTTGGACTCTGCTGAGTTTGTCGCAGTAAGTGACTTTCTCCAGTGCAGTCCACCATACTGCAACCCCGTACATGAGTATTGGTCGGATGACCGATGTGTATAGCCAATAGGTTATGCGAGGTGAAAACGCTATTTGTTTCCTATGGCTTTCTTGCAAGAGAGAAGAGCTCCAGTAGCTTTCTTAATTCTTTCCTGAATATTAGATTTCCAACTTAATTTTTTTCCAGTATTAGCCCAAGTATTGGCTTCATTGGTGAAAATTAGTGGTACACCTTTTATTGAAGGAGGTACAATTATAGGATCTTGTATTTCCGTGTGAAAGACGAGGTCGGTTTTTGGGATTAATACTAAGTCCACATTGATCAGCCATCTAGTGAGCATATAAGTGCGTTTTGAAGGAGGTCTCTCAGTGTATTAGGATGTTTTCCTGTGACGGCGATAGCAACATCATCGGCATACGCAATCACTCTGTACCTTCAATCTCGAGGGATATTAGCAGTTCGTTAACTACTATGTTCCACAGGAGAGGGGCAGAACACCCACCTTGCGGAGTGCCTCTGCTGACAGACCTTTTCGTACAAAATCCCCCATCTTAGAGTTGATGATCCTGCTTTTTAGCATTAGATTAATCAACTCACAGAGTGAGTTTCGACGTTTAGGTCGTCATAGCAGAAGTGATAGCAGATGTGTCAACGTTGTTGAAAGCACCTTCAATATCCAGGAAGGCAACCATAGTATATTCCTTTTGCTCTAGGGAGTATTCGATAGTCCTTACCAGAGTATGCAAGGCTGTTTCTACCGATTTCCCTTTGCAGTAAGCATGCTGAGACATCGATAGCCTCTTATCAATGCTATTGCGTATATGGATATCAATCAATCGTTCCAGCGTTTTGAGAATGAATGATGATAGACTAATAGGTCTAGATCTTTAGGATTGACATGCGAGCCTTTGCCCGCCTTGGGAATGAATACTACCTTTACTTCTCTCCATCGCTGAGGTATATAGACCAGATCTAGACAACTTTTGAAAATCATCTTAATAGGCTGTGTATAAATCGTCTTATTTAAAAAGCATTTGATTAATTTGCTAAATAACATTACCATCTGGCGGACTTGAACCTGAATAATATTATTTTTATTTGCAACGTTGTTTTCTCACTTTTGCAACCTTGACAAAGGCCCATTTTTGGCTAGCAAATTACACAAATCAAAAATGAACATACATCTTCGCCTTTATTGGCAACAAAGTTGGTATCGCACCAATATCCTGCCATCAATTAATTCACGATTAAACACCCGAGTTTCCCATCATTTATGCCAAACACCAAAGTTTTCCCACGCAAATAAATTTCTACGAAAACATATTGTGAACATATATCCCGAATGCCACATTTGATTTGCTCCTCGTCAACATGAGTGCAAACGAACAAGACACTATTTGCTTGGGCTATCTATTATAAACGCCAAACGATGTAGATTGACCGTTTTATGTTTCTCCTGCTGTTCCTCTGCTGCCGATCAATTGACCAGGGAAGTCATTGCAATTTGTAAATCAAAATACAATCATATAATTCTCCACAAGCTATGACCACGTCAGCACGACCCTCCGCACTGCCGATATGGTTTGATATAGGACAACGATTTCATTCACAAGACTTAAGGACGGGTTTTGCGAGCATAATATTATGTATTATTCGCCTCGTTTATGGAAACAACTACAAAACTCGGTTCGAAAATGTATACGGGAAAACATGAAAAAAAACATTCCGGAGTTGCGGTGCTATCAAAATTATAACACCCCACAGCACGCCAGCCAGCGGCAATTGACCAGTTTCCAAAGACCGGCAGTTGCATCACAGTGTTTTGAACACAAGGCTTCAGGAGTGAAAGTTTCACTTCTCAGTTGAAGTGCGCATAATCTTTGCAATGTCGGTGTGCGGCTATTAAGGTAATACCAGATTGGATATCAAGAGCACAGGTTAATATAGCGGTCTATTGTAGCCGCTAAGGCTGTCCTTTCCGCCTGTGAAGGTCAGCTATAAAATCCAGAATGTGTCGATGTGTGCGATGCGCTTTCTGGTTTAGCTTGTTTTAATTGTGAAAACCATTGCAATCGAACACATTTCTCGTTAATTAGATGCCAAAGTATGAAGTAACGATATTTGCGCGAAATGACTCGCGTTTTTTACTTTGCCGTCGATAATATTTCCAAAAGGGGATCGCCACTTGGTCGATTGGTTACATTTTTTTTTTTGCTTTTAGCACTGGCCGCCCACGCTGGGTCACGCTGTCTCAGTTTTCATTGTTTTCGAATTGAATCCTCTAATTTGACTCAATTGGTGGGCGCCGCGGGGCGTCGTGCGCTATGTGGATTGGCTATTACAAATTTTTTGGTAGATAGTCTTATGCACACAAGCGCGCTGGCTGCTGGTCGCGTTTTGACAGATCGCGGAATAGATGTAATTCTTTGTCGTATTTTTTTGTTTCAGAAAAGCCAAAATGCAGGGCTGGGCTGAGCAGTGCCAAATTTTGCCAAGCTCAAAGTTTATTGTGTTGTATGCTTTGACGCGATGCGGGCCCCGTGCTTATTCCCTGCGTCATTGATGGCTTCATTTAATTCTTACGGTCTTAGATCTTTAGCGATTTGGTTGACATGCGAGGCCTTTGCCCCGCACCTTGGGAAGATGAATACTACCTTTTCTTCTCTCCATGCGCTGAGGTTATATAGATCCACGATTCTAGATCAACTTTTGAAGGCTTCGCTCTTAATTGGCTGTGGTTTATATGAATCGTCTCTATTTAAAAAGTGCATTGTGATTAATTTTGCTAAATTTACATTGGACCATCTGGCGGACTTTGATATCCGTGAATAATATTTAGTTTTTATTTGACTACCGTTATGTTTTCCGCACTCTTTGCATACCTTGTACAATGTTGCCCATTTTTGGCTTAGCAATATGACACAAATCTAAAAATTGGAACTAGTACATCTGGTCGCCGCGCTGTTTATTGGCCACTACACAGTTGGATGGCTCAAACCGGCATCAATTTATGCACGATTATACACCACGTAGGTTTCCCTTCATCTATGCCGTAATCACCCAAAGTTTTCCCACGCAAATAAATTTCTACGAAAACATATTGTGAACTAATTCCGAATGCTCACCATTGTTATTAGTGTGACGATCCAACATGAGTCACAAACGAACTGCAGCACATTGCTTGCACATCGTATTAAAGCCAAACAGAGTAGATTTGACCGTTTTATGTTTTGTGCCTGCTGTCTCTGCTTTGCCGATCGCAAAGACCAGGGTAAGACTTTGCAAAATGTGAAACAAATAACACAACAAAAAACTCCACAAGCTCTGACCTACAGTCAGTACACCGACCCGCTGCCGCTGGTTTTGGAAATAGACAGAGACTTTCATGTACACGCAAAAGGACGGGTTTTGCGTAGCAAGTGAGTTATTTACTTATACTGCCTCGATAGGAAGAGACAACTCGAGACTCGGTTGAATTAATGAAAACGGAATAATGTGCAAAAACATCCGGAGATCGGGTGCTAATCTAAAAATTATCAACACCACGCACCACTGCACCGCTCAGCCCGGCGCGGGCGCAATTGCTCCGAGTTTCCGCAAATGACCCGCCAGTTGCATCGCACCATGTGATTGTTTTGAACAACAAGTGCCTTCAAGGAGTGAAAGATTTTCACTGATCTCAGTTGAAGTGCGTCCATTAAGTCCTTCTGCATTGTTCGGTGTGCGGCCTATTTAAGGTTAATCGCCAGATTGGAATCAGCACTGTTAAATAAGTGTGTGCAATAGCCGCGCTAAGGCTGTCCTTTCGCTGGAATGTCAGCGCAATTAAATCTCAGTTTCGATGTTCTGATGCGCGCGTTGCTTGTTGTACTTGTTTAATTGAAAACAGTGCATATCGAAATCACCTTTTTCGCTTAATTAGATGCCAAGAAGGGTGAATGTATCGGAGAATGGCGCCGAAAACGCGCGTTTTAAATCTTCTCTCGTCGACATATTTCCAGCGCACTTTCCAGATTTTACCATTTTTTTTTTTTTGTTTAGCTCTGGGCCGCCACGTGGTCCACGCACTTGCAGTTCATTGTGTTTTCGATTGGAAATCCAATTACTCAAGTCTGCGCCGCGGTGCGTGCATTGATTTGGCATAGCTCATTGCAAAATTATGATTAGTCTTTAGTTGGCTCACACAATGGCGCTTGCGTGCTAGCTGTCCGGTCTGTACAGATCGGAAAGATTAATCATTGTCTTCCGTTTTTTTGTTTTTCGCGAAAACCAATAATTCAGGGCTTGTGCTCGCATTGCAAATTTTGCCTAACGTCTAAAGTTGATTTGTTTTGGATGCATGACGCGCGCGATGGCGGCCAGTCTCTATTCCCTATCTATTGGATTGTCTTTCATTGTTTTCTTTTATAGGCGAGGCATAATTACTCGCTATAGTCGTTAGAGTTTTAAAAATACATGTTACCCCTTTAATGTCTGGGATGTGTCAGTTTGTGCCACTGACAATAAAGTTGTTGGAGAATATTTAATCAGACACTGACATTGTGCGGGTGCCAAACCAAAGATGATAAATTAAATTGGCTCTACATACCGGAAACTTTAATGTTCTGTTTTATTGTTTGAGCTTAGCATACGCATTTGTTGAATGCGGGAAAGACGACCTTCAGGGACTATAAAATTCGATGAATGTTTTAAAATTCCCTACTGTGCTTGCGTGACAGTAGTCGTCTCCTTCCTAATTAGGCGGGAATGACAGTAACAGCAAAATGTCTTCAAGACGACCGATCATGACGGCAGCGGCAGCGTTTTGGTACAAGCCACTGATATTTACATATCGTACTGCCTTCCAACGAAAGAGAAGTTGACGTTTTCCAAGGTACACCAAAGGGCTTGTCCTGTCCATTATTGGAAGTTCTTTGGACTGGCGCGACTCATGTGCGCTGGCCGGCTTTAGACGTTGTCACTGTTGTTGACTAAGTTAACAATTGACATTGTCAGTCGCTAATAACAAAGCTAAAGCAGCGACTTCAAGTTCCTAAGGTTGTAGCAGCCTTAGGAATAATTTCAAGAATAGTGCAGTTCTCTCAAAGTTGCAATGTCTTATGTCAGGTGGTATCAAGTTGATGTTTCAAAAGCATAACGACATTCCTATAGCAATCGCTTTGTTGTTACTTTGTTTTTTTCTAGCCGCTGCTGGAGGATATTACGTAAAGAATTTGAAATCAAGTATGAATGGTTTTCAATAACTAATTGAAATTACGTTCAACTCGGCTGATATCAAATTAAATTAATATAAAAAATGAAAACAAAAACTTGAATACATTCAAAAATGACCTCAATTTTGTTCTCAATTTTGAACGGATCTAAAAGCAACAACAAGCACTTGCGTGTCGAAAGATATTTATACTGACTGAAGCTCTTGCTGAGTAGGACGTAAGGTACTTCAAACAAAATTTGCAATGAATAAAGGTGGATGGACGACAAGTTAAACAAGATCTGTGTTTTTATTTTGTTTGCGCAATGAATAACGAATGAGCGAACTCTTAGCGATCACAATAAGATCAATCTCGATGACAATTAAATTAATTTTTTTTTTTTATATAAGCTTTTTCAAGAGGTTATCTTGGGGCATTTTTGTTTGTTAATTTTCTAATACCTAAGCGTTTGAGTAGTAACCGTGGGAGATTAAAGCATTAAGAGTGTAGGAACGGCTCACACATATGTACGTAATAATTGTTATGTTTTTATGGTTTTGAATTTATTTTTAAGTGAATTAGAGTTAGGAGTAGTTTAATTGAATCCGAACTTTAGGATGATTTAAGATAGCCGAAAGGCTTTGGGATTTTAATTCTACGCAAGACTTAAGTGTGAAAACGATCTTAAGTAAAAATAACAAGCTTCTCGAAATTATCTTCAAACGTTAAATACAAGAATTACAAATCAAAGTCTTTACTTTGATGACATACAAAAAAAAAAAAACACGTTGTTAATACCTTTTCCCGTTTTCCGTTATTTGTTGACCATTCTAAGCCATGCCTTTTGGATTTTTAGAAGCACATTCTTCTTCAATCATTACGGGTTCGGGTCGAAATACCTAATGCCAAAATATTGCAAACCGTAAGAGACCGTAAGCCATTTGACCCAAACTACATTCCCGCAGTACTTTTGCCCGAATGACATTTGACCGCAAAAAATTCTAACTTTTTTTATGAGAATTCTTTTTCATCAACTAAAGTTATGAGAATTAAGGAGGTCGAAATTTAGTACCTTTTTCGAATTTTCTAACAACCCTGAGTTAAGTCACACCCTATAGGGTCTACATTTAAACAGTCGTGTTTCGTTGTTCTTTGTATTGTAATTAATCAATCAATCACTAACATTATATTCAGGTGAAAATAAAATATTAAAATATGAGTGCGACCCCTGCGAACCACACGCACCACAAAAATGTATCCGCTTAAACTCATTTTCAATTATTTATAACAAGTTATTGTAAAATAATATATTTTCTAACATTGATGAATAAAATTTTTCGAACTATTGTTGCATTTTATGCTGAAATCATCATAATTGTGATGAATAAATGATGAATACTTTCAGATTTTGTTAGATTTTTTCAGTTTTTTCTTTTTTTTTCAATCCTTACAAAAAAAACCGCTAAGCCGACTTCATTCAACTCAGTTCTCAATCAAGTCATTTTGGGCCTCACGAGACCAATTTGATATCAACACCATAAGCGTTCTCGAGAAAGTCATAATTTTCATGAATAAATGACGAATTTTTACAACCTTCAAATTTTTAATGTCGTTATCGCTGAGAACTTAATCAGATCTTAATAAAGCGATTCGGCATCGAATGAGTCCAATTTCATGTCATTACTGTGTTCGCGAGATAATCGCAGAAAAAAACGTAACTCCAATACGAATATGCAAACGCTGACATGACGATTAAATAGTTTGATGCAAAAATTGTAGATTCACAAAATCGGACCCTTTACAATAACTTCCTCTGGGAATTCTCTGAGTGCGTGTGAAGAATTGAGGGGACCTACAATTTAACGCCAATTACGAACGGCCTTTCTTTCATGATAGATTGATACCTACTCTTTGGAGTTTTGTTAGTTCTTAGCAAGACGTAGAACACGTGAAAGGTGAAATAAAAAATGTATGGGCACGAGTAGGACTCAAACCCACGACGCACGTTCTGCTTAGCAACCAACGCACCTAACCACTAAGCGACGGACACTACCAAAAGAGATACCAATGGTATCCGAATATAAACGTGGAAAATAAAATGGAATTTGGAAAAGTATGACTGTTCTTTGGAACTTTGCATATATGATCTTGGGTAGTTCCTCCAAGATGGAAATCACACGTGCTCTCCAAATTTTTGTTGCGTTCAGTGCAGCAAGTGGAGAAATAACTTTTTCTATTCTCAGGAAAACTAAAATTTGGCTGCGATCAAGCATGGCAGAAGATCGACTACTTGGCTTAGCGCTATTAAACGTTCAGATTTGGACTTGAATACAGACTACATCATAGATAGATTTGAACAAAGCAAACATCGATTACAAAATTGTACTCGTTATACCTTTCAAAGCCCTGTACGATTATTTTAAAGACCTCTTTTTCCTTGCCTATTAAATCAACATTTTCAGGTTCGCCTCCCCTTACAAGAGTCTCTGGGATCCGCCACTGATGGTGTTTAATTGCTTATAAAGTTTATAAACGCTGTGTTATCTATTATTGTACAAGAAAAAAAAACGACCTTTTTAAGACAAAACAATATCTCAAAAAGAGACATGGTCGTAATTTGTTCAATTCAATTGTTCTAAGACTAAAATAAAAAAAAATTAAATACGACAATTTGTTTGTTAAAACCTAAAAATTCAATCGACATTACTTCAGTTTTAGCGGTCTACGTCCTCCAATTGTTGACTTAACAATAAAACCCCAAACATCTACGACTATTTACAATTTGTTCAATCTAAAATTAAAATGTTGGCAAAAACAAAATGAAAAAAAAGTCGAAAATGCAATTTGTTTTCCTCTTAAAACCGCACCTAAAAATAAAGACAAATGTCAAAAAAGTTTTTATCTCATCCTTAGAACAAAAATAAACAATATTTAAAAAAAATAACGATTTTGCATACATTCTGATACGAAATAAATTTCCAAAATAGTGCTTAATCCCACAAAAATTTATAATATTTTTTTTTTTGCAAAACACGAGAAAAAATTTAGGTTTTTTGACATTCGGTCATTTGTTTTGCGTGCTCCCGAGATGCATAGCCTTTATTCATGTCAATTTAGGTACTCCTTTTCGTCACTCTTAGTAGGTTAGGTACATATAATAAGAATTAAAGAGATCGAAATCTGGTACCTTTTTCGATTTTTTACTTCCCAGAGGAAGTTATTGTAATGGGCATAGAGAATATATAATACCTAGAGTAACGACTTCGGGTGTTCGCTCTCTTTTTGCCTACAAGCTGCAATTTGGTCGTTTTGTACTAACCCAGTGAGAATGTGTTAGTTTTCCAATGCTCTTTAAATGAGAAACTGCACCCATACATTCCCACTGAGTTAGATACAATGCTCAGGTTGGAGTCGAGGTGGGTTTCATGGGCTCAGATTTCGAAAATAAGATTCCGTTGAGCTCAGCATTTTCAAAAAAAAAACTTAAACATACAAAAAATGCATGTAATATGAAAAATAAATACGTTATATTGTTTCTTTGCACTTTTAACACATAATTGCACTATAATTTACAAATATTTGTATCAAAAATCTTAATAAATCTAAGAAAAAAGTCGTGCGTTTAGTCTCGTATTTGCTGTGGTGGAAGTCTGTCACTTTGGGTTTGTGCATCAGGTAAAAAAATTTTGTCATGGCTGAGTGCTCACTCTTTTGTCACCTCTTACACAGGTTCACGGAGACGAAAAAAAGAGAGGATTGTGTGAGTTCACCTCTTACACAGATTCATGGACACGAAAAAAAGAGAGGATTGTGTGAGTTCACCTCAGAAAAATTTTGAGGGTGTTTTCGGCAAGGGAGGAAAAGGTCGCGACTCTAGGTATTATATATTCTCTATGGTAATGGGTCCGATTTTGTGAATCTCCAATTTTTGCATATCTCCATGTTTCGAGTTCACTAGAATCAAGCGTTTTTATGATGATGTCTGTGTTTTTGTATGTGTGTTCGTATGTGCGTTCGTTAGTGCGTATGTACGTTGCGTTTTTTCTGCTCGTCTTCTGGTCTTATTCGAAGCGGTATTGAATTGTTAAGAGCTGATTAGGTTTTGAGCAAAATCGGCTTAGCGGTTTTTTAATGGCAATCAAAAATCTAAGACAACCCTAATATACCTAATGATAATTATATGATAATTTCTGCAATAATTCCAACAATAATGCAAAAAATCTTATAGTTAGTATGAAGAAAAACAATATTCAGGAGTATCATATATTAAATATACATATATTTGTTTACTAGCTGACCCTCTAGACGCTGTTTTGCCATATAAATGTCAATCTTTGGAAATTATAATCCGATTAGAAAAATTCTTTCAATAATAGAAAACTACAATATTCAGGAGTAATAGGCTATATTTTAATGTACAAAGTAGTTGTACATGAGCCCACGAGTTGGTACGACCAACTTTTGACAGATGGTGCCACTGTTATTCAATGAACTTAATGTATGTCCTCAAATCAAATCAAATCAAATTTATGGAATTTGACTAGGAAAACTAACGTGCATGTTCATTGTCAACTATACAACGAAAACAATTAATGTTTTTACTTATTTTTCTACTCTGGGAAGTTAGTCGTGTGAACTACGTGGGCCGCACTCATATTTTTCTAAAAGAAATTTTATGAGACACCAAAAGCTGTACAAGAAGCACAAAGCATTTCTTAATTTATTCTTATTTTGTTCTTAAATGGGTTTCACCGCTTCTTAACTTCTTAATTCAGTATTTTTTCCTACTTAAATTGGCTATTTCTTTGAATTCTTAACTCGTTCTTCTTATTTCTTCTTAAAGAATTTATAAAAGGTTCTTAAATCAGTATTTCTTACATGGGTTTGTTTCGAACTCCTTAAATCCTTTAAAATTACTATTTCCGGTGGTTCCTGTTTTTTCATTTTCATTTCATTTCATTTTCATTCTTAGAGTTCACAGACTATATTCCGTAACTGTGCTTGTGTAAATACGAATTTATTAACTTGCTTAAAAGACATAACTGTTGCTGGTTGTAATTCTAGTAATTTAAGAAATCAAGGAAAAGTGTAGGCGTGGCCGTCGGTGCCTTACGGAAGAAAAAGGGACACAAACGACGAGCCAACTTGCAGAAGAAACCAAAACAAATACTATTAATACCAGAGAAACAAACAATAGATACAGAATTCTTTTTTTAAAGAATTTTGTAAAAAAGGAGTTAAGAGTGCGAAAAGAAGTGTTTAAGAAAACGCTTAGTAGTATTTAAGAAGGAAAATATTCCGTTTTAAAACCTCAATAAGAACCAATTTATCTTCTTAATTCCTTCTATCGGACCGCCCACTTTCGCCTTTTATGCACTTAATAGGTACTTAAAGAACAGGGATAATAGCTTATAATACTTCTTAAAGCCTTCTATAAGTAATTTTATACTACTTATATGAGAATCATGGAGAACCAAGCTAAGTAAATTCTGCGTTCAAATAGTTGTATAAAAGCAAAACACCATTCGCGCTCCATTTTGGTTATTGAAATGTAGAACACTTTTTTCTTTTTAATTCCATTCATTAGGAGATTAATTTTCAGGAATTTTGACAAAATTGCTTTATTTCAATCCACAATTTTAAATTAGGCAATAAAAGTTTGTAACATTAACCAACAATTTGATTCTTAGATTTCATTTAATTGCTTAACTTTAATGAATAAATTGGCTCTTAAGCAACAGCACTGATTTAGTCAATTTAATTAAATCACAAACAATAAAGTTTTTAGATTTTTTTTTTTTGTTACCATTAATTTAACTATCTGCTAACTTCAGTCGACATGTCATTACTGTTCAAGTTTTTTTTCCCATGCAAATGTAAATTAAGTTTAAACAAAACATGAAAGCAAAAAACAATTGACCATGTGCTTCGGGAGTAAATCCATTTTTAAAACATGAACAAATTCCCACGATATTGTTTTGATTGTTCATTTTTTTTTCTATCTTTGTAAGAATGTAATACTGTCTAGTGGGAACATAATAATTTGCTAATTATTTGCATTTGCATAAAAAGTTAAAACTCTGGGTTCAATCATTTGTCTAATTCACTTTCGTTTTTGTTTTGCATTCAATTTTGTTTCGCATACGAAAATAAGAAGTAAAATACCTTTGCTTGTGCTTTGACTACCTTCATTTGGAGGCTAGGCTAGGGCAATTAGAAAAGCATAACTTCTGGCTCAAAAACAATGAACTACTTTTGATGGATTACAAACTCCCTCTCTTAATTGAATTCATTAAGTTGTTTCGAGAGATTAGAGACCACCTTAAAGATGATAAATTTATTTGGCAAAAAGCATATGGAAAATTCAAATGCACTCAGAAAATCATTTTTCTTGTTGATTAAATAAGAAACAGGTTTAATCTGTCTAATGCCATAATTTCAAATTATCTCAAAATTATGCATTTTTCTACAATGCAGTACCCACACGAGAACTTGACCTTCAGTTATTGCAAAGATGCAATAATAGGTAATGCAAATATAACTTACATCACTTTCGTCATAAGCTGTAACAAATTGGAAGCCTGCTCAGATATTTTAGATAAACGCTGTCGATAGGTCCATATATTAAATACATTATAGGGTAAGACATCTCAATACTGGAAATGTGAAAATGAGTAATTTCCGTCGCAGTGTCTGTATGGCTGAATGTTCCTATAAATGTTAATAATATGAGCGTTGTTCCAAAAAAAAGACGATCGTGTAAGTTGGGTTGAGACAAGAAAAAATCGTATTGGGAGGGAAGGGTCTGTTTCCCCTTTATTGCAAAGGCAAAAGCTTTTTCTTTCATTTGGTGTTTAAATTAAATTGCTTAGAAATGCATTTCGTTTTGCAGCAAAACGACTGTCTACCCTATCTACTTAGCTTTGAAATGCTGTTGAAGAATCTTGATCATCTTGATCATATTTGGAATTGAGAATATTTATAGATTGCAGAGAGTGAAGAATCTGCATTTTGCAGTCAATTGGATTTTTTTGTTCTTCTGGTAAATTTTAATTCAACTAAACACGAACTCAATGAAATCAATGAAAAAAAGAGAATCGTTTTACTTCCTAAAACCGAAAGGGGTGTTATGACGAAACAATTCAAATCGATATCTATAAATAAGCAACCGCATTATTGTTTTTAATCAAAACGTGATGGTCTATGAATATTGCAGGCCTTAATTATACTGCTACGTGCTATGAGCGAATCGTGCTTCGTATTAGGTGAGAGTGTAATAAAAGTTATTGTTACACACGATGTGATCGGTTTAAATATTTAAAACTAATGAAGGTGAATCAAAAATTGCTCTGACTCAAAATATTGATTCGGGAAAATTGTACTCCTTCAAACTAGGTTCATGCTTTGAATTTAAATACCAACTTAGTTTTATATATGACACAAGGCCTTGCTTAGGGCTAGAAATTACTATAATATTTGTCTATTTAATGGTAAAAAAAAATTATTGAATTGTTTTATCAATGATCTTGATTTCTTGTTGCAGGTGTGCAGTATATCATTTTGCGATGCATCATGGGGCACACCCGGCACTGGACAATACCACATACAAACCGATGAAGGACCCGAACGATATTTTAGATTTCAAACCGATAACGGACAATATCGAAAAGAGAAAAGACTTCAAGATGGAACAGTCATAGGTTTGATCAAATTTTCCATTTTCATATATTAAAGATATTTCAACTCGATTTATTGCAAATGAAAGGAACTGATGCTTGGATCGATGCTGCTGGTTATCTTCGCCAGAAGGACTACATTGCAGACAGTAAAGGCTACCGAATACTTAAATCAAAAACAGTTTATGTTGGATCAGGACGTCCAATTGAGGTATAATCTTGTTAAAACAACTCTTTGAAGTTTTGTTCAATGTTTTTCTTTCTCAAATAGGAAGCAATACGCTCGGTCAAAGGAGTTGCAGCACAATCTGGAGTCCTGGTTGATCCGAATCTCAGTTATGGTGCTAATCATTTAGCTCCAGCCTCCCGAACTACTCCAAAACCTCATTATGTTTATCCAACGACAACATCAACGACCTCGACCACAACAACTACCACTCCAGCCCCACCTCCCACTCAGGGCTATCTTACACCTTCCGAAGCTGCCCTTATACCTCCATCCCCATATTTGGGATATGATCATTATCCGCGACCAGAAGTGTTCATCCGGCCAAACTCTCAACCAATCGAGAGCAACATTGTACCTGAGACCTACTATCTTCTGGGAAGCAGTAGTACCGAAAAAGTTCCACTGCCATCCGATACTTTCCTGCCACCATATCAAAGTAGTCGACGAGTCAGACCAATTGGTGCATCATCAACAACATCCCCTCCCGATTCGGAGAACGAAGCTGTTGAATACTCTCATTCATCGACTGAAAACTACCCGTCTGGGTACTCCTACTCAAGTCCCAGACCGTTCTCACCATCCTCAACACAGTCGCCTGAACAACTGTCAAGCAGTTCACCAGCTCCCTACGATGATCCCTACGGTTACAACTCCTACTCGACCACAGAACGACCATCCACAGAGTACTCCACACCATATGCAGATCTCCTGCCTCCAACAAAACGAAGAAGACCAGCCTATGGCACCAGGTTACAGCCACCCAACAACAACAACCTTGGAGTTGGCTATGATGATCAGTACTCTCAGTATGATGGAGTCTCTGTGACCAAAAACGGCTTCCGGTACTACCTGCCTCGACAGTACCACGAAGAAGAACAAGTTGGTCCGCAGAAACGGGCCGGCAGCTTTGGCTACATCGATCCCTTCGGAATAAGGCGTGTGATCTACTACAATGCCTCACCCGAGAACGGATTCGTTCATCGAAAGAACAATCGATATGTCGGTTTTCAGGCTACACCCTACGATCCACGTCCATCGTAATTTCAAAACTCACATTAACTCACATTTCACTTTATTATTTATTTGATTCATCGAATGGACTGAAGCCAAAGATGGCGGCATTCTTTAAGCATCCTGCCAAGCCAATAATGTGGATCAGCGAGTAACGAGAAAGAAATAAAAAACACTTATAAACTGTTGATATTATTTTAGGTTCTTAAGGCTCAGCTTCATTAAAAAAATTCAATTTACCTTCGCCTAACAATGTCTGTGTTAATATTTAAATTTATAAAAAAAAACATTATTTGTATTTAACTTGTAAGCTTCATAAATCTATTCTAACTTATTTTCAACTTATTTATATTTGTAAGAAATTCACGATTTTATCGGCTAGCTAAATAGAAAAATAAACAAAATGCAAAAAAAACATTGTAACTGCCGACATTTTTTTTTTTTAGAAATAGATAGCATTATTGTTTAGCACTTACACTAATAATTGATATTAATCTTGCCATATTAACAGATCAATTTAGTTGCTAAGTCACTCATTTAAATAAATAAAATTGTTTGCGTAGGAAAAAAAAAAGTTCTCGACAAAAAAATCATATGTGTAAACTAAAAATCATGTACTAAACAGCACTTACAAATTTGTACTAAAACGAAAATGAAACACCCGAAAGAATTGTTTCTTTGCTAATAGACGTCCATTGGCCAGTTTAATGGATATCCGTTGCGAAGAAATTTTATTGTGATTAGATAGAGGTCAATTTAGATGTAAATAAAACAAAAATCAAACGAGAAATACTTGCGTTGTGTGTTTTTTTTTTTAAATCTAAATTAAGGAACAAGATTATTGCGCTTTAATCACCTATACATTTTTTCTATAAATAATTAAATAAAATATAAATTAATTGTTTAAAATTCGCACGAATTCAAAAATAAAAAAAAAAAAAAAACTTGCTCGCATGAAATTATTTGAAAGAAGAATTATTTTGCTTCGTTCTCCATGATTCTCATCATTTGGTGTCTACTAAAATTTCTGGCTTTGAAAAAGGAGGCCAGATTTTGATATCCTTGATTATAATAACTTTGAGTACAGTTATGAAATAGTAGATTGTAATGAAAAAAGGTACAATTTATTCAATCAAATGACATTCGGGCAAAAGCACAGCCAGAAAAGTACAGGGTTGCCCATTTTGCGTTTCCAAAAGTTTGAACATTGATAACATAATGTGTGAAACACTACATCATTGCAAGCATCGATTCTTTTTAGGTAATTTTCGACCACTTTTTGACACTCATATTTTGGGCGGTATCTCAGCCATAAATTGACGAATGTTGGTTTTTAAGTGCTCAAGAGTTAAGGGTTTATCTGCATAAACATGGTCTTTCGCGTAGCGGTGTCAAATCGCATGATTTTGGTGGCCAGTTAATAACACCACGACGCGAAATTACGCGGCCATAAAATGTATCTTGCAATGAAGCCATATTCGCTCGAGTTATGTGGCATGTGTGCACCGTCTTACTGAAACGTCATATTCTCCAAGTCGTATTTTTCAATAGCAGGCAATTAAAAATCGGTTATCATAGACTATAACGCTCCGAATTGACGGTGACAGTCGTTCCATCATCGTTTTCGAAGAAGTATCTAAGGTCCATAATCACACCTCCAGACAAAAAAGGCCACCAAACAGTGACTTTTTGTGGATGTTATGGCCTCTCATCAAGTACTTGAGGATTCTCAGAACTCCAAATACACACACATACACACCGAGTGAGAAATGTGCTTCGTCGCTGAAGAAAATTTTATGTTCGAAAAATTGCCGTCCACCGGTTGTAGTTCAAGCACCTATTCAAAGTATCGACGACGTTGTGAATAGTCAGCTGGCTTCAGTTGTTGTGTGAACTGGGCTTTATACGTGATAAAGTGCCGTAAGACAGTCCTTATTCCTGAGAACGACGAGGAATCGACAGATTCGGGTCTTCGGCAACACTTTCACTTACAGCAGCGATATTTTTAGTGATACGAAAGAGACGATGATGCACAATATCTTTAACCAATCCAGTCTCTTCAAATTTCTTCACAATTTTGCTTGCGTAGTTGAACGATTATGTAAACCATAATCTCCTCTTAAAGCACGATATGTGGCTGTGATAGAATCACTATTTTTGTAGTAGGTTTTAATAATTTGTTAGCGTTATGCGATAGTTAAGCGATCTGTTTTCGTTAATGTCAGACTTTCAACTAAAAAAAAACAAAAAAAAAAAAAAAATGGTTTAACAACTTAGTTTGACAGATGTCGAGTTCCAGCCCTATTCTTTTGAAACCGCAAAATGGGTAACCCGTTCGTTTGCGGTCATATTGTTGACAATATTGAATTTAAATAAAGGAAAATTTAGTTTTCTATATAATAATGTATTTCAATAAAAATCGTTCCTATGTAGTTGAGTTTTCAATATCGAGTAAATAAAAATACTTAAGCTTCTTTGGCACCTTCTCACAACGCAATAGTTCTTGAAGTTGATTTGTATCTATATGTTACTGGCCCTTCGTTAAACATTGAAATTACTCCAGTAGTTGATCGCCTTGTTTTCAGATCTCCAGCGAAATTATTGCAGAGATTACTGCAAATGCAAAGTCTATTGTCCCGACTTGCAGACGTTGTTACAGGATTGCATTCATTCATACAAAACCGTTCTAGAATGTTGTTTGTTCTTGTAGTATCTGTGGCTTAGTGGTTAGGTGCGTTGGCTGCTAAGCAGTCGTGCGTCGTGCCCATAAAAGTTTTTATTTCATCTTTCACGGACACTGCCTCCATTCTTCACACGCACTCAGAGAATTGTTGATGTGAGTAAGCCACTTAGGCATTGTCGTGTCGTTTATTTTATTTATTATTCTTGAGACAAATTTATTGATCCATCACTTGTTATTTCAATCTTGATGCCGAGGTAGTTCCAATTTTGATCTTGAGTTCTTTCTTGTGCTCATCCACGAATTCTTGTATTTCTTTGATATTTCCAAAAATCATCAAGCCATCGCCATTATAAATGACAACTTAGTTCTCTTCCTTTTTCATTTAGGTAAAATAAACGTGGTTCTCCTTTACTAAATCTTAAGCCAGTCTTCTTCATAAATCCCGAGAAACATTTATGCCAGCATCGAGGAGCTTCTTTCAATCCATATGAACTCATTTTCAACTTACAGACTGCTTCCAGATATACTTCCTCCTCAAGCTCTCCGTATATAAAGGCTGTTTTTCCATCGAAATGTTGTATGCTGAGCTTATTTCTTGCTGCTAAAGATAACAAGCAAACGCACAATATCTTAAATTGCTACAGTACTTAACGTTTTGTTGTATATAACCGTTTTGCAAGAGTCTTGCTTTGAATCTTGTCTTCTTTCCATTTTTCGTATCCTTAATTTTGAAAACCCATCGGTTTCGAACGACTTTTTCAATTTCTGGCTTCATTACTGAATCCCAAATTTGGTTTCCTGCCAGAGGTGCCAATTCTTCGTCGATAGGTAAAAGCAATTCCTCAGAATTATTTGATTTCACAGCTTTGGTGTAGGTCTTCGGTTGTTCTAGTATTATCACTTTCTGCTAACATCAAATATTCAACTTTGGTCATAAAGCAGGTAAGGCTTTTTACTAGGTCTTCTTGGCCTTCTTACAAATTCTTCTAAAAGTGTTGCATTTCCATTTGATTCTTCAGAATAATCTTCAAAATCACCATATTTTGATTAATTTCGTCTTCCTCGTTAGAATCTACTTTAATATTAATTGAAAACATGTAACATGTTTGTCTTCAAGATCTCGGTAAGTTAACACAAACTCGGCTTTTTCTTCTTCTTGTGAATCAACTTTGTCTTGACAAACGTTTTCAAAGGTTTTATTGATAACATTTTTAGGCTTGAACAATTGTTTTCAGCTTAGGAACCCAAATTCTATAACCATAATTTTCATTCAGATAACCAACCATTCTGCTATACAAAGATTTTTCATCGAACTTCTTTCGATGTTCTTTTGGAACATGAGCATAACATTCGGTTTCAAACATTTTTAAATGGTTTAATGATCTCAATTCTTTATTGTTCCATAATCCGAACGGGACTTTGTTTTCTTCTGATTTTGGTCCAGTGCGATTTCAAACATACACTGCAATCTTCAGCCCAGATACATTTTTGTTACTTACTAGAAACCTTCATGCTTCGAGCAGCTTCTACAATAGTTCGATGTTCAGGTTCTGGTGCTCCATTCAATTTAGGTTTTCTATATGGATAAGTAATACACTGCTCAACTCCATACTCACCTAAGAAAGTTGAAACTTCTTTGTTCCGAATTCTAAGCCACCGTCGCATGTTAACTTTTCAACAGTGTGACACAAAGTTATGGCTTCGTGAAGAAAATCATTAAGACATCTAAATACCTTATTCTTGTGGTTGAGGAAGAACAGTTTGCGAAATGCTGTAGTAATTTCCTTTTGCGAGGGAAAATTCGAAGAAGAATGTGTGCTGATTCTACATTCACCTTTGTGTTTAAATTAAAAAACAAATAAAATAATTGCTAAAAAAAGCAATTGCTATGCAGAAAGAAAATTTATTTTGCTTCGTTCTCTCTGATTCTCAGAATCTATAGTCTCCTTAAATTTCTGCCTTTCTCGACTTATAGTTATCAGTATTGCTTCTGACCAGTAAAGTCAAGGGCAGATCTTGGCAAACACTTCAAATCGGACTAATCAACTTCTAAGCAACATATGATAATCTCCGTAAAAGCCAAGTATGAGTAAAAAATTATTTTTAGTTTGACATTTCAACATTTCAGCGTAAAGGAGATACTTGTTTTAATAGTCCCTGGTATGAGTAAGATTTGTTAATTATCATTTTGCAATGGTTGTGATGTTAGCTTTTGGATTTTGGAATAAGAACATTTCGTAGTGAAACGTTTATTTGTTTCGTAGAAGAGGGTATCTTTAAGATTTTATTCGGACCTACTTGCATATGACAGCCCTGGTAAATCAAATATATAAAATCAAAACCGTGAAACCATTGAAATTTAAGGCCGTACGACCGCGAAGTAAGAATGAATCTTATCTATCTGCAACTGACTGAGCGATAAGCTGTTCAAACGATTTCTATCTTCTCTCTGAGAAATGAGAATATCTATCATTCAGCTATCTTTGTGCCAATGTAATAAATAACATTCATTGTTAGACAAAACGTTGAGCGAAACAAGTGTCTGAACTCTGAAAGCATGGTAGTACTTGGCCTTACTTTCATTTCACTTTTCCATGTGGGGTTGGCGGCAAATATCTTAGGACTGATGGGATGTGCATCCCATAGCCATCATCTTTGGTAAGATCCAATGAGACCATTGAACTTATTGCACCCATTTTTTATTTAATTTTTCAAACATAGGAACGAAGTAATTGTAAATGCACTTGCTGATCGTGGCCACACTCTCACCGTTGTTTCAGTAGATGAGAATAACTCACCTCACCCTAATGTCACTTATGTTCACCTTGAAGATGCTTACAATACGGTAGCAGAATATTACAAAGATTCAGATGCAAGCCTCGACGTATATGGACCTTTTGCCAATATAAGGCTGTATAGTAACTTCAAAATTCTTTCATGCAAAGGAATCTTCAAATCAATGGGGTTCAATGAAGCATCAAATCTGCGACAAAAATTCGATCTGATTGTTTTTGATATATCTGCGGGGCCGTGCATGATGAGATTGATTCAAAAATACCCGAACATTCCTGCAGTTGGTGTGAGTGCCTTTAAAATTGATCCCTTCATTGTGGACATTCTCGGGGGACACAGATTTCCGGGATATGTTCCCTATTTTCTGGAACATAAGGATGTGCCGATGAATTTGTGGACTCGAATAACCAACTCGGCAACTTATGTTTTTGCACATTTGTAAGTAAAAGGTTTATATTCTTCTATGAAACTAATGGAAATGTTTGCAGCTTACGTAAAATCATAACTGAACCGACAATCGAAGACTATGCTCAACAATATGTCCCTGGAAAAAGACCAACTCTGGAAAGCCTCTACAAGAGGGTTAAAATCGCTCTCATAAATACCCATCCGGCAATAGATTACACTCAGTCACTGCCGCCGAATGTGATTGAAGTTGGAGGACTTCACATCAAGGACCCTCAAAATCTCCCAAAAGACATTCAGAATTTTATAGAGTCATCCGAGGAAGGTGCAATCCTCATATCATTGGGTTCAAATACAATTGTGGAAACTATTGGAGCGAAAAGAATCGAGGCAATATTAAGCGTTGTCAAAAGCTTTCCAAGGTACAACTTTTTGTGGAAAGTCGAAAACGATAAAATTTTCAAGGATATTCCGAAGAATTTAATGACTCACAAATGGTTGCCGCAAAGTGATATTCTAGGTAATTTTTTTTTAAAGAAGTTCTTAGAAAGCAGCCATTGCATTTTTTTTTAATTCTTGCAGCTCATCCAAAAACTAAAGCATTTTTCACACATGCTGGGGGCTTGGGTATGCAAGAAGCCACCTGGCATGGGGTTCCTGTAATTGCCATGCCTCTGTTATTAGATCAGTTCAGTGTAATACTACTATCTTATTCATATTTTTGAAAATTGAGAATTATCTTATACTTTATAAACAGAATGCACATAGTGCTCGATCCAAGGGATGTGGAATTGAAGTGAACTTTGAAAATTTAGATTATCAATCACTTTTAGAATCCTTTACAAAAGTTCTGAGTGATAAGAGTTACAAGAACAGAATGAAGGAGGTTCAAAGGAAATTTCGAGATCGCCAGAATAGACCATTGGACACAGCCATATGGTGGATTGAATATTTTCTTAGAAATCCAAGTGCGGAGCATATGAGTCCTGCTGCCAGAGAGACTTCGTTCATCGTAGCCAATTCCATAGATGTGTATATTATCACTTTTGTAATGTGTCTTGTGTTTTTAGTTAACAGTTGGATTGCGTTAAAAAAAGTGAAGGCTTTGTTCTTTCAATCAAAGAAGACAGTTGTTAAGCTTACAAAAATTAAGAAAAGTGACTTGGAGAGCGTTTTATTTACTTCGGGACTTATATTGTATTTTTATAAAACAAGGAACAACTAGGATATTCGGTAACAGGCATTTTTTTACATTTATTTTTAGATTTGTTATCTCTATAGCTAGACAATATTATAAACGCTTTCTTTTTATCAAATTAATTCGGTAGTAGCTCCTTCCATTGTTTATATAATTCTTCTATCTTATCATTACTTTTTATTATGCCAGATAATATAGTTTGTGACACATTCAAAATATTTAAATATACCTAAATGATTAATATTGTAACGTTACTCATTTTTTCAAGATTAAGGGTTGTCCTTCGAAAAGAAAACAATAACAAAATGCACTGACCGCACCGGTCCAAATGCATTGTTTTGCTAAATAAATGTTTTTGAATTGACATGTCAACAAACGTCTTTTTTAAAAATTTGCTAAATATTGGAAAGTTTAAAAGGTAAGTTTCACTTAGCAGCCGATCATTTTTTTCTAAAATTTGGAAATTTTCCGTCTGTCATTTTTGTTTTGAATGATCACTTGGGGAAGTTAACTGTTCAAAACCCAGCGAACACATTTCTTTGCATAACAATTCTTCAAACAACAATCCCTACTCCCTACACTGGAGGAATTTTTTGGAAACATGTTCTTCGAATGAAAATTTATCGAATTTGAATTTTGCCTTGCAAAGTCTAATTTTAAGTTTTTTCAAGTTCCTTTCTCATATTGCTTCAAAAGTTGTGCTCTATTTTTATTTAATTTATTTTTTGCATTAAAAAATGTTTTAATTTTTTCATTTTCCTGGGTGAAATTTATTTTCCTGAAAAGCTTTCAAAATATTGAGTTTTTTCTTTGTTCCATCTACTTCTCTTGTTAGTCGCAGAACAGAGAATAAGAGATAGGAAATCAAGCGTTCATAATAAATTTTGTCTACAAGCTGGTCCAGCGGAATATTTAAAAAAGGAAGAGACCACATCCTTTTCCAAAAACAGAAATTTTAGGAGACACTAAATGCTGAGAATCGTGGAGAACGAAGCTAACAAATTCTTCGTTTAAATGCTTTTTTCTGTGAAACCAGTCAGTTGCGGATAAATCATGGTACAGGAATGACAGGTTGATTGCTTCGTACATACACAGGGTTACCCATTTTGCGGTGTCTAAAGTAAACGTTAATAAAACACTTTTTGACACACATATTGGGCGGTATCTCAGCCATAATTTGACGAATGTTGGCTTTTAAGTGCTCAAGAGTTAAGGGTTTATCTGCATAAGCACGGTCTTTCGCGTAGCCCCACAAAAAAGCATGATTTTGTTGGCCAGTTGATAACGCCACGACGAGAAATTATACGCGGCCATGAAATGTATCTTGCAATGAAGCCATATTCGCTCGAGTTGTGTGGCATGTGTGCACCGTCTTGTTGAAACCAAGTCGTATTCTTCAATAGCTTGCAAATAAAAATCGGTTTTCATAGATCATAACGCTCCAAATTGTCGGTGACAGTCGTTCCATCGTCGTTTTCGAAGAAGTAAGGTCCATAATCGATAATCATCGGGTTTTAACAAAAGAAGACCGACAGAGAAATCACGAGAGAACGCGTAAAAAACGATTAAATATGTGTATTATTACAAGTTAACTAACTGCGGTTTCATCCATATAGAGTCCAACTCACACAACAAATGAAGCCAGCTGACCATTGACAACATCGTTCGCTCACAAAAGCGAACCTTTGTGCTAGGCAGTTCGCCGCCAATTCTTGTTTAAGTGTCATGACTCCTCCAGTTCTGGAGCGCGTCAATGATTCCATGGGAAAAATCTTCTTCCGCACTCGTGCTGTGGCGAGAGTATTAAGGGATCTCAACATATGTACATAAATTCGCTGGTCCGGATGGTATCCCCGCTATTATTCTGAAGAGCTGTTCTTCCACGCTGGCAAAACCCTTGCGTAAGCTTTTCCATCTATCCTATTCTTCTGGGCTCGTTCCGAGCAGTTGGAAAACAGCATTTGTCTAGCCTATCCCAAAAAAAGGTGAATCTTCTTCTCCCTCCAATTATCGTCCGATTGCACTTACGTCCCTTCTTTTTAAGGTCATGGAAACGCTGATAAACTATCAGCTTAAGAAATATCTCAAAGACCGAAAGCTTCTTAATGACCGGCAGTACGGCTTCCGCAGCAACAGGTCCACTGGTGATTTGATGGTTTATCTCACCGAACAGTGGAACAAATCTTTACATCGTTTTAGAGAAAGTAAGATTGTTGCACTTGATATTTCAAAGGCATTTGATAAAGTCTGACATCTTGCTCTTTTATCGAAAATGCGTGCCTTTGGTATCGATGAATCCCTACTTCGTTGTATTAGAAACTTTCTTTCGAACCGTTCAATACAAGTTGTATTAGACAGATTCAAGTCTGAAACCCACAATATAAATGCTGGTGTGCCCCAGGGCTCCGTTTTGTCTCCGACCCTCTTTATCATTTTTATTAATGACCTCTTTTCTGTTACTTCTACTCAAATAAATTGTTTCGCTGACGATAGTACCCTTAACTTCTCATATTCGTTTCCAGATTCACATTCCTCCTCTTCGGATGTGGAATTGCAACGGCAAAATATGATAAGCTCATTAAACTCTGACTTAAACAGCACTGTCCAATGTGGAATTAAAAACCTTGTAGAGTTTAGTGCTTCGAAAACCCAATGCTGTCTTGTATCGTTGAAGCGAGATATACCCCACTTGCTTTCCATGAGTGGCACTTGCATCAAAGAGACCGAACATCTCGAGATTCTCGGTATGTGCATCACTGACCACCTCTTGTGGACCGAAAAACGCGATTTAGCCAAAAATGCCGCAAGATGTTTGTATTTCTTAAGACGATGCAAGACATTTTTCTCCCCGTCTGATCTGGCTGTTATCTATAAGACTTATATTCGTCCAAAGCTTGAGTACAATTCTTATCTTTGAGCTGGTGCTCCAGTAACTTACTTAAGCCTCTTGGATGGTATACAAAGAAGAGTCGTGAGAATGATCGGTGATAGAGCCATCACTGATTCATTCACTTCATTGCAACACCGTCGTAACGTTTCGTGTCTCTCACTGTTTTATTGTTACTTCTACGGTAAGTGCTCTAGAGAAATAGCCAGTTGCATTCCACCCCTTAAACAATTCAACCGTAATACCCGCGCTTCCAGGAATGCCCATCAGATTACACTCGAGCCCAACTTCGGTCGTGCGCTCAAGTATAAGAATCGTTCTTTAGCCGTACTACGCGAATGTGGAACTCTCTTCCACACTCCGTTTTTCCCGATCATTGCAATGTTCAGGTATTTAAAACCAATGTACACCGGCACCTCCTCTCTAACCCCTTCCTTCTTTCCTAAAGCACTCACTGTGTCTATGGCATAATAAGGGTATAAAAACCCCTTGAGTGTGTGCTCATTATAAAAAAAAAAAGAAAAAACGTAGATACGTCGAATGGGTCCCTGAAAAGTCGGTGGACTGCGCTTTTTCGAACAACATTTTCTTCAGCGACCAAGCACATTTCTCACTCGTTGAATATTTTAATAAAATAAATTGCCGTATTTGGGGTTCTTTTACATTATGAGTACAAACGATTTGTTTAAGTTCATTACTCTCCCATGAGTAACTTCTTTAGTATCATCACAATGGACCCTTGAGGCTTAAGTGAGTCAACAACATCTAGACAGCCACTCCACCCTAACCCTAACCTTGGGGTTCTGAGAATCCTCAAGTTATTGAAGAGAGGCCATTACATCCGCAAAAAGTCTCTGTTTGGTGCACTCTTTGGTTTGGAGGTGTGATTGGACCTTTCTTCTTTTCGAAGACGATAATGGAACGACTTTCATGCTTCACCGTCAATTCGGAGCGTTATGGTCATATGATAACCAACTCTTTCTTGCCTGCTATTGACAAATCCGACTTGGAGAATATGTGGTTTAACAAGACGGTACCACATGATATGCCACACAACTCGAGTGAATATGGCTTTTTTGTAAGAGAGATTTCCCCCTCTACGCGTAATTGCAAAAGGTATGCGCGACCTTTCCGACTAACTAAATTTACGCCGACCAAGCGAATCTTATTCGTCTTGGCTTTATTTCTTATTTAAAATTTTAGTGGGCCCGATGACGGAAATTTTATGTATGGGGGCTCCCCGCCTATAACATGGTTTTATTTTGTATATTTTTTTTGTGTGTTAAGTTTTGGTCAGTTAAGTCGTGAAATTTATTTTTCATATGCAAACGATTCGCTACCAAAGTGCAAAACATAAATATTTTTCAGTCAAAAAATATTTGCAAACCACCAAACTCTTTGCTCCTTGAAAAGGATTTAAGCAAAATCAAATTGCAATTATTTCAAACTACTGAATTATCAATGCGGTTAGTGCACTCTTAACAATGACTTTTGAAATTTTTTAAATTACTTAATCTCGTTTCTCGAAAGATTTTGTAGCCTGCGAAATATTAAGAACCGTAAACAAGTATTAGAAGCAAGTTGTTTTCTTGCTATGTGGTTTTTAAAGTTGAGAAAAAAAAACTTCATTAATTTTCTGTTATCATATTTCTCAATGCGCTGAGTACAATATATTCAAGTAAAATGCCATCGTGTTGACTTGAAAATATATTCAAATCTTATACAAAAAACCACTTTAAATTTCTCTTTCGAATTTCAAAAGATACAAAAATCGACGTTTGACTTGAAAAAATAACCTTGAAATTGTATCAGTAAATTTGGCATTATTTAGAAATCATTGCACTCCCTCTATGTTAGATATTGTTACAATTTCGCTGAGTGTGACTCGAATGATAAAGTCTATACGCAGTATTCGACAAGAGCAAGTATTATTTATTATTGTTTCTCTTCTCAGATGTTTCACAAGCCTAATTTCATACTCTTACCGTGTATAGAATCCAGATAAGTTCCCACTTTGTAAGAAGAACTTGGAACTTCAGCAAAATATTATCTTTTTACACAAAGAACCTCGGTGAATGTATATAATTTGTCTACAATGGCAACACTGGTTTGCTAAGCCGATAGAATTCTGTATCGCTGTTTATATTTTATTTGCAATTCAATGAGAATTATATACATTTCAGCTTCTTACACACATTAGCCTCAACATTTCCCTATCTCTTTCGATCCACACATAAAAAAACCAGAAACGATCGTATAAACAAATTCTGACTTGTGTAGGTAGGTACTCTTAAGCCGGTGTTCTAAGTCAATTCAACACTAAAGATCGTTTTGTAACTTCAATCCAACAGATACAACAAGCTAGCAAGTAGTTGATTATTTGATCGTGTTCGGTGCGGGTGTGTGCAGGTACTGACAATTCATCTTTTTTTTTGTAATTGATGCAAAATGAGAAGTAAACAATCTTAAACCAATCAATTGAGAAAACAAACCACTTGTGATTACGAACAGATTATAAAAAAATTCACTTTCATTCAAAAAACAAGAGAAAAAATGTTAAAATCATTTCGATCACAAGAAAACACATTGAAGAAACATGTGTACTATTTATACTGCACCCAGGCGATTGAGACAAACAAAATTAGATCTTTCGATGACATACCCGGGCCAAGAGGTCCCTTGGGCTTAGGCAATCTGTACAACTATCTACCTGTGATTGGAAAGTATTCGTGGTTGAAACTACATAAATCTGGATTCGATAAGTATAAGAACTATGGATCGATAGTGCGTGAGACAATGGCACCGGGAGTGAATATTGTTTGGATATACGACCCTAACGATATTGCAATGCTGCTTAATGATAAGGACTATCCGCACCGACGGAGTCATTTGGCATTGGAGAAATACCGAACTGATCGTCCACATGTTTATCGATCAGCTGGACTGATACCAACGTAGGTGGAGGATATTTGAATTTCCATGAAAATTCATTATTGTTTTGTTTATAGAAATGGTGCCGAGTGGTGGCGATTGCGATCTGAATTGCAAAAAGAACTCAGTGCTCCGAAGAATGTTCGTAGTTTTTTAACCGATGTCGATAAAATAACTCACGAGTTCTTGGATGTTCTGCCAGTCAAGACTGAATTCAATCTGTTGCCTGAGCTTGCTCGACTGAATCTGGAATGTAAGTATACTTTCAATTAACCGAATTTTGTGAACTTTTTTCATGCACCTACTTATAATTTTTCAGTGACGTGCCTTCTGACATTTGACGAGCGGCTAGACGCCTTTTCCCCAGAAGAACACCATCCTGATTCAAGGACATCCAAACTGATAAAATCCACTGAAACAACCAATAGCTGTATTCTACCAACCGATCAAGGTCTTCAACTATGGCGGTACTTTGAGACCCCCACTTACAAGAAGCTACGAAAGGCTCAAAACTATATGGAGAGTGTAGCTGTCGACTTGGTCGCTCAAAAACTAGCATATTTCAAGGAAGAAAACTCTCAACAAACATCTGGAGGCAGTTTAACCAGAAGTTCCCTCATCGAAGAGTACTTGAAAAACCCAAACCTCGATTTGTCCGATGTTGTGGGAATGGCTTCTGACCTTCTGTTGGCTGGAGTTGATACAACGTCGTATTCGACATCATTTGCTGTTTATCATATTGCAAGGCATCCAGAAATCCAAGAGAAACTGTATGAAGAAGCCAGGACAGTAATGCCGAGTGTCAATGATTTCTTGACTGGCGAGGCCCTGAGAACTGGCATCACTTACACTAGAGCTGTGCTAAAAGAATCGTTTCGTTTGAATCCGGTTTCGGTTGGATTTGGAAGGGTTTTGCAGAAGGATATTGTATTAAGTGGCTACCATGTTCCGGCAGGGGTAGGTTTTCACTATCCTAACAAAAAAAAATTGTTTATTTCACATTTCTCTTTAGACTATTGCTGTGACTCAGAATATGATAGCATCTCGTCTGGAGAAGCATTTTGAACGACCAAATGAATTCGATCCACAGAGATGGTTGCAGAGAAAGACCAACATCAATCCTTATGTGGTTCTGCCGTTTGGTCATGGAATGAGATCGTGCATTGCTAGACGAATGGCTGAGCAGAGTATTCTTGTTTTTCTGCTAAAAGTATAAAAAAATACACTCTTTGTTGTTGGTATTTCAATACTGAGTTCATTTATCTTGCAGCTTGTTCGAAGGTACAAAGTAGAATGGAAGGGAGTTGACGATTTGGATGTGAGGACCTTACTTATCAATAAGCCAGAAGACCCTGTAAGCATTGTCCTCGAAGAAAGAAAGTAGCCTTAGCGATTGATTAAAATAAATTGAGCAAATTCATTTTTTAAGCCGAACTCTCGTTAACTCGAACTATTTCGACTTATTCATACCATTTCCCACTTAAGAAATAATAATTTGAAGAAAATTCTGAAACTTGAGCTTGCTTTTGGATGTACATAGCAGTAACAACCCCGGGCAGAATTTTAGTTTGAAAAATGTTTTTAAAAAAATTAAAAAGGCTTATATATTTAATTTGTCTTTATTTTTAGAATTAAGTAGTAAAAAATTGTAATGATGAGAAATAATTATAAAGACTGGTTCAGAGTTTTCATAAATAAGCTGTGTTGCTTCTTAAATTAGAAAAAAGTGAAAAAAAATAAATAAATGTTATTTAAAGAAAAGCTTATAGTGTTTTAATTTGAAATTAAATAAACATTTGAGTATCAGTTTTTTGAAAAAGGAAAAGAAGTTAAATCTAGAAATTCGTGTAACTTATTCCACTTGGTTCACTAAAGTTTATTTACAAGGCATACAGGATTAGTAATTCAGTTTTAAACACAGTGTAAGTATTACAGTATAGTTAACAATTTATAATAACTTGTTTTTTTTTATGATTTTTTCTTCGAAATATTAAAGATGGATCTTTGTTTCAGTTTAAGAACAGTTGATTTTATTTTCTATATGTCTTGTAGTTAAATTTATAGATTTTGTGTAGGTATGTGTGTTGAAGTGATGGTGTATAGTGTGTATTAATGTGTGCTTAAAATTCTAAATTGCGTTACATTCATTACAACAACATTCTTACGTCTGTATCAAATACAATAATTACATGTATATAATAAAACACCTATAATAACACATTACAAATGTTTAAAATATCCATACTTATACAATTTACGTATGAATGTGTCATAATTGCTAAATTAAATTATGATCTAGTTTTTTCATAATAATTGTTAGAGATTTTTTTTTTAATTTATTGACTATAAAAGGATGGATTATTACATTAATATATGAAAATTAAAATATCAGTATTTTTTTTTATTTTTAAACAAAGTGTTGTTTTTTTATTTAAAGTTGTAATTATTCAATTGGAAAATCCTTTAGATAATATTAGCACTTTTTTAAATTATTATACTGAACGCAATGAAATATTCTGTAATCTGTTAGATAAGCGGGATGTTCATTGTATTATTTCATAAAGTCAACTTTAAAAACATTGATTTTTCGCTTTTCTGTTCAAATTTAATCTAAGCATATGCACAATTTGACAAGACAATCAGGAAGACCAAAGAAGAACAGTTTAAAGAACTTTGATTTTTTCTTTCCTGCACAGATTCAGTGAACAAACATATTAAGGTTTCTTTAATTTATGGAAATTCATTTGAAGAGTTAAAAAACCAAACAAGAAAATTGTTGATTGATGAACAACAAAAAGTATCACTGTAGAGGATGAGAGAGTAGTGCCTTCAACTGTTTTGGAATATAAACTGTAGTAGTAATGGGTAAAGCTTTCCCTGAACAGATAAAACATAAATTCCACAGATAGAGTCATAACAGGATCCTACCTCATAGGATGGAATGTCAAATGAGGCTGGGGATCAACTCAAACAATTTCTGTAGAAGCTGCAACACCTTCTCTGTACATTTCCGACACTCTCCAACAGAAGGAACACTTATCTCGGTAACCCCTTCTTCAATTATAGCAGTGCCAAACAGTAAACTGGCAAAAATTGACATGACATTTCTCTCGCATTTCATAAATAGTCTTAAATGGCTTGCTTCCTCCTCTTTCTCATTACTAACTTTCTATAGTTTTATCATAATGGAGCCTTAGGGTTTAAGTGAGCCAACAATATCTAGCAAGCCACTCTAACCTTACCTTACCTAAAAAGAAATAATATGGAAGAAGATTCTTATAAAGTTCGCTGAATCAAAAAATCTGACATTTCTTTGAATATCATTACTGTTAAAACTATGGGTCAAAGACTTGGGTCAAAAGGCACTATAAAGTGTGAACCCATTTTATTGAATTTAATAATACGACTGGAGTTGGACTTAGGAAGAAAAAAAACTGGGTTGATCAACTTTGTCATTTTTCATTGTGCCCTTGCTAAGAGTAATTCAGGCTGCTGCATAAAGGTTGCGAACGAGTTTTTGGAATCATTCGATGTCAATAAAGGATTTAGACAAGTCGATGCACACTTATGCGATTTTTTAAAGACCTTAAGAAGATAATACAAAACTCCACCGTCAACATCAGAGGCACTATATTCCAAACAACAAATCGCGTAAGCCGATGATATTGACATAATGGGAAGAATATAGCGTGATATCAATGGCACATGAGAAATGAGGAAAATTAAAGTAGTTGTGTGCTGTCTTCAAAACGGGACACACAACACCGATGGCTCGAACAGAACGTCACTATATAGACGCATATTACTTCAAGGTAGTGTAGAGGAGTTTATCTACCTAGGCTCTGCTATTGACACAGGCAGGCAGAGATCAGACAAAGTATTTGTTGCTTCTTTGGGCTTAAAAAGCAATTGAGTGGTAAAGCTTTCTCTCGATCAACTTAGGCAAAACTGTATAATACCTTCAATACCTAGACTGTTTCGAGAGGAATGTTCTTCGGGTAATCTATGACTTCGTACACCTTGATGGAGATGGAGAAATAGATTCAACAGCAAGTCTTACGAGTTGTACAACAATACGGATATTGCCATTAGTATCAAGGTCCAGTGACTCCGATGGTTTGGTCATATTATGGAGCTCTCCTACCCGGAAAGCCTCCCTGAGTTTTGATGAAGAAGTAGAGAAAGACCGTGACTCAGTTGGCGCACGCAAGTGCAAAACTGGACCAAGCTGGCCGGCAGAGACTGTTGGTTGAGGCCCAAGTCAACAAAGGTCTGTAGCACCACCTTGAGTAAGTAAGTAAGTAAGAACGTTTTTGTGTCACATCATTGCAATAAGATGAAACAAGTAGCCATACCTACAATTCATGTTTGTACTACAAACATGAAATAGAATGATCATAACAGAACTATTAAACAGAAATAAATAACGGAAACGACTGTACTGCTGACTGATCTGTTTTCAAAAAATTAAACTTTCTTGCAATAATCCGCCCGAAACTTGTGTTCAACTTGAAGTCGCTTACCTCCTAGTAAAGTATTGAATTTTTGTTGGCTTAACTTAACTTGATACTAAATTTTTCTAGATTCAAAATACAAATGATTTCTTTCACTAATCCTCCAAAAATGCTATATATCTACAAGAAAATCAAAAAACACCCTGTTAGTTTTCAGTTTCTAATATATATGGCAACACTTGGTCCAATTATAATATCTACTTGTTTTTCTTAAAGTTTTGTTTTTCGTGTACAAAAAAGAAAAGAAAAATTTCTACAAATATTTGGTTTTCTAAGCAAGTCTTCTTGGTATACAGTGTGGAAACTCCTTGTGGTATTTTTCTTTATGTAAGGCAAGTTATCTAATGTCTACAATTTAATTCTATAAAAAAACATTTCCTACATAGTTAAAGTACCAAGAGTGGAGACTTAATATTCAAATACACAAAAGGTCTCCAAAACAACTACCTATTCACGTACAACAACAAAAATCACGTGTATCAAATGTTTTTCTACTACTATAGCTGTGTTTTGTGTCTTCTAAGTGTATTTATGTACAAAAAAAGAGTCCTAATCCTAAAATGCTGTTAGCAAATAATTGTTATCACGTCCTGTCTACAACTCCAGTAGCAGGACCTCCTCATGCTAGAGAATATTCAACGTCGACGAGTCCATCATTCGATCATCGTATAAGCTCAATGTTTTCGAGGCGCGAACTTTTCGCACCGATGGTGGAACATCACCCGGCGTCTTGACCCGTTGACTGATATTTCGCAGACGCTTATCTCCGGTGGTGGAACTACTGCGAGCATTGAAGACCTCTCGGAAAATCTCCAAACTCCGCTGACGAACAATTTGCTTATCCTCAGACATGGCTTGAGGAGTTGAGGCTTTATTGGGAATGCTTTTGACAGCGTTCGCCGAACGGGACACAACCATCCGCGGAACACCAGAATCGACAACATCACTTTGAACACTTGAAGGCAATGGTAGATCAGGCGGATACACCATCGAATTGGGACACTCTTCGGATATGCTCTTGATCAAGTTCGATTTATTTTCCGGTGAGAGTCCGTTCACACGAACCGTAATGGGAACCAGGTCCAAATTGTTTGGTCGTCTTGTGCTGGTCGAGTCGACTGTTGTCAGGATACTATTGTGCTGGCTATTGTGATGTTTGGTTTCGATCAGGCTGACTGTGGTGTTTTTGGTGGGTGAGATGAATTGATGGTCGAGTGGAGATTTGGTTATGTTGCGATTATCGACTAGATTTGATTTCTCATCGAAAGTTTGATAGAAATCCTTGCGAAACAGCTTCTTTTGGATGAGTGCTCGAACTCCATGCCAGCCGCGGAGTTTCTTATCAGTGTTGTTTTGCTTGGGGCAGCCCTGACCCAAGTAAACTGCGTCTTGGGAGAGCTTCTTCGAGTTCGATGAGATGAGGTCTTCCACTGAGACATCATCTTCCAGGCAGGAAAAACTATTGTCTTGAGACTTGTCTTGGAAGCTGTGTTTCTTGCTCTTCTCCACGAGTATCGGAATGGTCTTTAAGGTGACTGGAGCGAGATTTCGTTCTTGACATGGATTCCGCCCTTGATATGGCTGAAGTTGCTGTGAATAGATGAGATGATTCTTTTCTGTTGTACCTGGTGCCGTCTGCAGGGCTGATATTGTGGTTGTGGATTCATTGCCACAACTTCGTACCCGGGGGATTATTTGATTTGGAGGTGTGACAATGGTTTGCTCGGACTCAAGATTGCACGAGTTCGATGACAAGCTGCGGAGCCGTCGTGTCGGTGATTGTCCCACAAAGTTATTAGCACTTAGTGGTGGACTGGGTCCATGACCCAGACTTATGTGAGAATGAGGTCTTAGGTTACTGAGCTCCTGCATTCGTTCTTCGGCGCAGAGCGATGTTAGTCGGGCTTCAGCATCATGATCCCAGCAGTCTTCGCAAGTGTCTTTGATCAGTTTTCCAGCCGCTGCTCCTCCCCAACAGGATGGGAAGAGTGGTCTGGCCTTATGGCGTGCTACCAGAACCTGCATTTGTTCAAAAGTTGGATGCTTCCCCACTTCTGATTCGTAAGGAGCCTTGTATGGTGGCACTGCCTGACCGTAGGCGTAAAAATCACTGCATCGCGTACAGAGCTCCCACAAACATAGTCCAAGGGCGTACACATCAGTTTGTTTCAGGGCCGACTCACAGTCTCGCAAGTTGACTGCACCCTCGAGAATCTCAGGTGCCATGTACCTTAGGGTTCCCACTTCATTGATACTTTTTGTCTCTGCCAATGCAATTTCTCCTCGATACTCATACTTTGAACCGAAGACCTTCAATGCAAAGCCGAAGTCTGCTATCGAGCAGGAGAGATCAGCGTTTACGAGAATGTTTCGAGTATTAAGATCCCGATGCGCAATGCACGGCTTGAGATCGTCACCTCTCTGGAGCTCAGTGTGAAGATGAGAGAGTCCTCGAGTGATGCTCTTGGCCATTTTGCAAAACGTCCCAAAAGTCATTGTGTTGGCTATCAGCCAATCCTGGAGACAGCCTAATGGGGCCAGTGAGAGCACAAGGAAGTACTCGATTTGATCTTCCATATTGCGGCGTTCATCACAACCTAAAACGAGCTGGGAAGTTAGCAAACTGTCTGATTGTAATCCAAAAACTCACCGATATAAGACAAGAGCGATGGTGAATCCATCAGAGGTAGTGAATAGATGTTCTTCTCGTTGATGAAACATTGCTTGTGCTGTGCTGGGAAAATCTTCACTGCAACAGGTTTTTCGTTGATCATGCCTTTCCAAACGGTTCCGTACTTGCCCTGGCCAATCATTCCACATAGTTTCAAATTGTCCACGTTGTGAAGATTTGAGCTGTAGCCTGGGCCCGATGGAGCAAGTGGTGCCTCCTCGGGGCCAGTTACGTTGTTTGAAGTTCGACATCGAACAAAGAGAAACCCGACCATCATGAAGCCGATGGCAATGCAGAGGGCTATCAAGAAGAGCGGATTCACCGACAGAACACTCTTGGTATGATCGAATTTGTCTGCTCTTGATTCATGTCCGGTCGAATAGATTGGGTGTGAAAGCTACAAATGTATCGGTGTTGATTGACATGCCAAAAACTTATCGAAAACGGTCTTACCTCTAACGGATAACTGACAGTCATGTTTTGGTTGCACATGTCTCCAGAGCAGCAACAGTAGTACAAGTTCGTGGCGCCATTGGTGCGCTTGTGGCCAATACTCAGACATTCTTTCTGCACACAAGTTACATTTCTATCACCACTTTCCTTCCAACAACCTGTTAAAGTTTCAAATCGATTGAGAAAAAAAATTGAATCCAAAAATGTTCAATAAGAAAATTTCAGAATTTTGATGAACGCCGAACTGAATACTTGTCATCCAGATTAATCCGTCAAAATATTTGTGTTTCGCAATGAAGAGGGACCCTCAACAATGGTAAGCTTACAGCCTGTTAAATGCTAACATTGATTACATAGGACGACAAATTTCCCTTAGCTCTACTAGCCCTGAAAATCAATTGAAATTGGGTATCGATTTCGAGTCAAGAAAGAAACGTAAGCCCAAGAAGGGTAATCGTCTTGATTTAAAGAACAAATTTATAAACGTGCTTCATTGTCTGCATGGAAATTTGGGATTGACGAAGAACTCAAAACTTGTGCTCAATAGCCTTGTTAATGATGTTTTCGAACGCCTTACGGACCAAGCAATTCTATTTCAAAAAGCTGCGAAACGAGCCACCTTGACCCATCATGATATGGCTTCGGCATGCTCAGTGCTTTTTACTGGAGGCTTGAAGGACCATGCAAGGAAAGCTGGAACCCAAGCAGTTGCAAAATTTTTGGGAACCTATCAAAAATAAATAAAGATTGTTTGTGTCGGTATTACCTTGTTTGACAATTTTGGTGCCGTTTGTATCGAGAAACCATAGACCAAAACAGAATTCGTAGTCTTGAGAGCATTCTACAAAGTTACTGGGGGTGCTACCAGAGCCTGTGGGCTTATTGACACTGTTCGAAGATGATAACGCTTCGGGTGAGGAACTCGAAACGTATTCGGAATAGTCATCGTCGTCCTGCGAGGAATCGTCCTCTGGAAATTGAGCACAAATTCTTGGCTTTGGAACTGTAAGAGGGGAAATTTTGGTTTAGTGTTTGTTCATAGTTTGATTGGTGTTTTTTGAACTTACCAGCTAAGGTATGAGCTGTAAGAGTTAGTATTACAACAAAAAACAAATACTTTTTAGCCATTTTCGATTGATTTTATTTTAGTTCTTCCTCGTTGAATCTTTTGGTAAGTTTGTCGAAAATTAGCCTTAATTAAACTTTTTACACCTCCATTTTTATTAGGAAAATATCTGCAACCGGCATTTTATCTGAAAAAGTGTATAATGAATTTTAAAATTTGGATTTAAAAGTACTCGGAAAAGAAACGTTAAAAATGTTTCTCAGTTTTTGAGCCCGAACCAGAAGGCTCTTGTCTTATTCCATATAATTATGTCCTAGCAGATTCCACTCACTTCAAATTATGTACCTACTTATGTGAACTTCCTAAATTATTGTAGAGCAGTTGATTCAATTTGGAAACTAAATTCAGCGGATTGAAAACTCTTTAAATCTTGTTCACGGACTAGTTTTGGAAATTTCGAACTCTAGTTTTCTTAATTAAATGTTAACACTATAAAGCTATATTCCAGAGTCCAGACACGCCGCCGGTCTTCTTTACTGTTAGCCTATTTTTGTATTTAAAACTCAAGCCATGGTCTTGTCATCTCTTTCCCTGCTTCTTCAGACGTATTCGTGTGGACGAAATTGAAAGGTAAGTTTGGAAGTCATCAATACCTCATGGTGGAAACAACATGTGTAAAGTCCTCCAAAACCGTCACCATTGGGAAGATTCTTGTGAGACCTGCAAAGAACGTTTTTGCTGTTCAAGCCGTATGAGATAAGGTGAGATTGTTGGACAATGTGAAACTATATCAGCAATAACGAGGATCAACGAAAAAAAGTCAAGGCAAACCTTGAAGTCCGAAGAGCTGAATTCCATAAACACCAACATTATCAAATCATCTAATCTTGGCCACCAAAAACGAATAACTGCAGAAGGTCTCCTCGAAGAATTCACAGACATCTTTTCGTCATCGAAAGGAAAATATGGCAGAACACAACTGGTTCAACATGGAATCAATACCGGGGATGAAAATCCGATTCTTCAACCTGCAGACGCCATCCACTAGCCAAACAAAGTGAGGTTGAAGAACTGATAACCACTATGAAAGAAGAGGGTCTAATCGAAAACTCTAAAAGCCCTTGGGCGTCACCAGTGGTCCTGGTAAAGAAGAAATACGGGTCAAACCACTTTTGCGTGGATTATCGAAGGTTGAATGATGTGACAAAGAAGGACAGGGAAAGGTTCCCTAGGATCAATGATACTCTGGACACAATGAAGATTCTCAACTTTGGACTTGAAAAGTGGTTACAGGCAAGTCGAAGTCCACTCTGAAGACAAAGAAAAGACAGCATTCTCACCAGGAAACGGATTGTGGTCGTTCAAAGTGATACCTTTCAGATAATCGTTTGGGAAAACCGTTCAATATTGATACTGATGCCAGTAATTTCAGGATTGGTGCTGTACTATCGCAGGTACAACAAGGTACTCTTGAATTCGGAAAAAAAAAACTATTCTTGCACTGATCTTTGCAAGAAAATACTTGCGCAACATCTTTTAAAAGTTGTGGACCACCGAGATTGGGACCGGCAAATTTTGCTGTTTTTGATGGCGTATCGAAGTGCAAGGCATAGCTCAACTGGGCATTTTGCTTGAAAGGAACATCAGATTGCTGAGCGAAATAAATTCAGATGTTCTTCATTGGAGCCGCAAGTTACTGATCAATAGAAAACTTAAAGAAAGACTCCTTCAGATCTACGACTGTACAAGTTCAAAAAATAAAGATGTTCAGTAACCGAATGAAAACACACTACGACATTCGAACAACTACGACAGAGTTCTAATCATCCCGCTTGATCTCTACAGTGTTGATGAGAACGCTGGTTTTGTTTCGGGACGATAAGTCCTATGGAAAAGGCAGTATAAGGTGCATACACTCTATTTGAAACACAAGAGCGATATTGTGTTTTGAACAATTATTGATACATTTTTCGATTAAGTCAATATTTCCAAAAATATTAGAAATTGAAATTAAAAAAAAAAATTATTCCTTCGGTAAACAGTGATAAATATCTGTCTAATTTTTTAGAAGCTGCTTAAAAAATAACCTACGAATTGCAAAAGCTAACAAAGAAAAACCTTTTGCAGTTATTTTTTGCTAGAAGACTCTTTAATTGTTTTTTGTTAAATGTTTGCTTTAATTTTACCCTCAGCGTCAGCAATCATTCCATTTTTCTTTGTTCATGGAAAAAGTCCTCCCGTTTTTACTCTTTTTGTAGATTTGTACAAAAGCCTTTTTCAAATAAATCAATGAACACAATTTACACCCTGCATTATACACTTTTCACACTGTGTGCAATGTGCAGCTTAAACAACGCCATCCTTCTACATACCCACGTATATATTGCACATTTATCCTTAAATCAAAAAAGCATCCACTCAGACAATCCACACGGAAACAGGTGAAATAGAAGACATCACAAGCACTATTTTCAAGTAGGTATAATGTCAAGGTTTTCTTGAGTGGATTTGAGAAGCTAAAATGCTAAAAATGTCATCCACAAAACACCACACTAGACCAATTTATTATAACACTCTCTCCATGTACCTTTATACAAAAACAATAAGAGAAATGCAGACAGATAGGTTAAGCAGTGCAGTGCAGACAAAAAAACGAAAAACACTTGAAAATAATAAATACGGCACCAAGCACCGAGCAGACTGCATTTTAATTCAAAATGAGCCTTTGCCAGTCCACCAAAGTCTCTTCGAAAAACGTTCTTTTGCACTCAAAAGTTCAAATGGCGAAAAATACACGAACGTAATATCGCACTCACACAACCACAGATTGACGGTACAAAAGTCTCTTTCTTAAATTTTTATTTATTTGCTTCACAATTTGTGCATTTTATTTAATTGATTTTTTTTTTGGAGAATGTATTTAGTATTCCATTCAGATAAGAATATAACAATCAACTAATTGACTATTCCCCCGGCTCCAGTCGATAAATGCGCCTTTCTCCCCGTTTCGTCTTTGTCTTGAGTCAAGACTTTACCACAAAACTCATTTTGCAAATAAATAAAAAAAAATTGTTTGATAACACAAACAATACCTTCTGTGAGTATTGACAGAAATGTACAGCAAAAAATTCTATAAACGGAAAGGGGCTAGAATTTATAGAGAGATGTATCTACAAGGATGTGTCATTCAAGAGATAGTTCTACGGAAAAACAATAAAAGTCTAAAACGATATATAGGTCGATGGAGCCTCATAAAACTACACTTCTCTTATCTTTCAAAAATTGCACACCAAACAGAAAAAAAAAATCGTTTTTTTTCATTAAAACATTTTTTAATGAAAATTCCAGAGAACCAGAAAAAATCTCTCGTAGAAATTGCAACCACAACACAACACACATTGGAATATATTGGATCCTTGCTTCATTACTTGTATTTATTTATTTTTGTCTGCATATCCGTAAGATACACAAACACGAAAAATTGATTTTTCCAGCATAGTAAGGAACCTGGTACGCACCGATTTTTTTTTCGTTTTCCTTTTTCTTCACGAAATTGTTAAATTTGATTGCGAAATGAGCAAAGAAAATCACCCACAATCGCTTGAAATTTGACTTTTTTATTTTAAATTGACGCCAAAGTAAGAGTTTATGGAATGTCGCAAGAGATAGATTAACGAAAATAAATAAATAAATAATTTATTAACCCGGCGCTAACATTATTTTGTGCGGAGGCGAACAACGAATTATTTTCAACTGCCAGAGTCAGATAGTCCGGTAGTGATTTAACGTCGTTTTCAGCGTTGTTGTTGTTGGTTTTGCTCATCGCGTCGCCGTCGTTGTAGTTCGTTGTCTACACCCACCCCCTCTTTGGAGTAGGTTGAAAGAGTAAAATATACATTTCAACAGATACCTCACAATCCTACAGAGAAGTTTGTTGGTTTTGTAATTGGAACTGCATCATTTTTCACTTGCTTTTATTTATTTTGAAAATTTTTAAATGTTTCTGAAAAGGGCAGCTAATTTGAAGACACTTTAAGGATTTGAAAACTTTAATATTGAGAGATTGTTGGGAGAACTTTTGAATAATATTAAGGCTCAGCTGGAAGGTGAATGTTTTGGAAACAAGTGCCCGATTAAATAATATAAATAGCTTCTGCGCATCTGTCATCGTGACGCCACTTTGCTTTGGACTTTTGAGAGTTTCAATATAGTCGATCTTTTCTGTTCCAGCGGATAGTAAAGGCAAATCAATATAATAACAATGTCGGTTTGAGGTATTTTATAGCAAAGACCAGGAACGGACCCACTGGTGGGCGATGATTTGCTATAATTTTGCTTACGTTGTTATTTTCATACATTTTAGAGTTTTTTTTCTTTTTTTATTAATAATGCGAAAAGTTCCGAAGCCAAAATGTTAAGAACGTTTATAGTGTTGTCATGTCTATCTGTCCGTTAATCACAAGAACTCGTAAGCTATATTATCTTGATATTTGGTTGCATGTCAATTTATTAATAAATATATTTAGAGTGTAATGGCACCCCATTACATTCAAAAACTTACTTATACCTATCCGGCTTACAACCCATGAAGGATCTCCGCCTGAGAATCAGTAGCCTTCCTTCGTGAACGGTTCCTCGCATACACTCTCCAGATGCAAAACCAGGCACTCTGGCATCCGCTGTCTATTGGTCCTTGTACCGCAGGTTGGGTCTTCCTTGTCGTCTCGAACCTGAGGGCTGGGATGAGAAGACTTTCTTGGCTGGAGCGTTGTCGACCATTCGCTCGATGTCGCCGAGCCAAAGTAGTCGTCTTTTTTTGGCCCTCTGATGGACTACATCTACATCTTGGTACAGCTCGTATAGTTTTCGGATAAACCTTCTTCTCTATTCACCATGGTCGCATACGGGACTGAAAATCCGTCGAAGCATTTTTCTTTCGAAAAGGCATAAGAGACTGCAATGCGTATTTCTAAGCGTCATGCGGAACAGTTATATCAGTTTGTTCGGGATCCCGAATTCAGATATCGCCATCATAAGCTTTTGGCGGTGGATGCTATCATAAGCAGCTTTGAAGTCGATGAAAAGATGGTGGGCTTCGACTTGAAATTCAGAACACCAACTTCACCAATTTTGATGAAACCGACTAATATGTAAACACTAACAGCCAAATTAATAAACCCAGAATACTAATTTCGCTTTACTGACGTTTACGAAATTATTCTACCATGGAGGGTCAAAATCACCCTCAGTTCAGTTCATTAGATGGCGCTATAGTCGTTATCTACATATATAACAAGAGCAGTTTTTTTTTGTTTCACTTCTCAGTAGCCAGCACCGTAATCCAACTCACTTTATCTGTCAAATTCAATTTGTATGGAAATTGTTGCATAAAATGTCGCAAAATGGACCTGAGGATTGCGTCTCGGATCATGCAAAATAGCAAATACTTCAACCTAAGAAAATTCGTAACTCAGATCATTAGATTCGCGTGACAAAATAATTCTTTTTAACACGATCAGCGCTGACTTCATTTCAATAATTGAAAGTTGCAATACAAATTGTTGTTGTTTGCCAAGAGAAAAAAACACGGCTCAAGACAATAAAAAAAACCCTAGAGGGAATTTTAAGTAAACGTCTCATTACTATTCCGGGAAAAATTATTTTTGGTGATGAAATTTATTAACTCTTATTCTATGGGTAAGTCAACCCTTGGAATAATAGTGAAATAGGTTTTTTTTAATTAATTATATGTCTGTAAGCTTATTATTATAACTTTCTAAAAACTTATTAAATTGTTTGAAAACTCAAATATTTACCAAAAATAAGAACAGTAAGACTTAATGAATGTTTCCTTTTTTTAATGTTTAAGCCACAAAGGCAACCCTACTACATTATGACGGCAAATAACCGGTATACAAACAACCAACCCAACCTACACGTTTAGTGCTGACAAATACAAGTTTGAATATTTACTATCGTTTTTGCTGATAAAAACAAGTTCTCTGATTTCAAGCAATCCCCAAGAATTTTCACTCTTCATTTCGTTTTTATTTTTCGTGTTTTTTAAGAGCATTTTGAGCACCTCAAAAGAATGCTGGTTTTTAGTTCTCTAACGACTGCCATCACGATCGGTGTTGCTTCTTTGGTCGTAGCTTATACTCTCTGTTCAATTCCGCTACTAAACGAGAAATATTTTATAAACAATCATAATTTATTCGATAAAATGAGCTCATTTGTTGCCGTTCCCGAGGGAAGCGATTTCCCCATTGAAAATTTGCCTTATGGTGTTTTTTCAACTGTGAAAAATGTAAGTTTTCCCAATCGCGGTTTTGCTGAGCTAGTGGATAAGAACTAGAATTTTGTTTTTCTAATATGTTAATTCGGGTTTTCGTACCAAATCGAATGACTTAAGAAATGTAGAATTTATTCAAATCAGAAAATCTAGTATTACCGCTTTTACAAGATTTCAACGGATGGGATGGTCTAGTTTTTATAGCCAATGGAGAATGCTACGTCAGCCTTAATTAAAACTGGAATAAGTTTGTTTTTATCATTTTTTCTTAATTACATATTTTGAGAGATTTTTATCTTGCATTGGTGTGACAGTGATATAATTTAACCGGGGCACGAAAATAAATTTCCATAAAATAGAGCTAATGCTTGAATAAACAACAAACTTAGCAATTTTCAGGGACACAAAAAACAATGCTTTTTTTGAATTACTTATAATTGTTCATTAAATTTCACTTATCGAACTTTCAGCCCCAGAAGAGGATAGCAGTTGCGATTGGTGACTATGTTCTTGATCTGCATGCTGTGGCTAGTTTATACCCTCCAGGAGTTCAGGTAAACAAATATCTCACGCAACGAGTATTAAGACTTAATTTTTATTTTTTATGTGAAAGAATGCCCTCAAGTCTGATTCCTTAAATTTGCTGATGGGTCTTGGTCATGAAGCCTGGACTCTTGTTAGGAGCACAACTCGAGAATTACTGTTGAAAAACTCACGTCTTCATGAAAATCCCGATCTCCAAGCAGAGTGAGTATTCAATAAATTAATTGTTACTTCATAACCAATGTGTCTCTTACATTTCAGGGCCTTAGTTCCCCAATCCGAGATCGAACTTCACTTGCCGGCTCGAATTGGAGACTATACTGACTTTTATTCCTCCATTCATCATGCCACAAATGTCGGAATTATGTTCCGAGGAAAGGATAACGCTCTCATGCCGAATTGGAAGTACTTGCCTGTTGGTTATCATGGACGAGCCAGTTCTGTCGTGGTCTCCGGCACACCAATTCGTCGTCCACTTGGTCAGACCGTTCCAGTCGATGGACAACCCCCGGTTTTCGGACCATGTCGTCAATTAGATTTCGAACTGGAAATGGCATTTTTCATCGGAGGGCCGGAGAACAAGATTGGCGAACGAATTGCCATCGAGGACGCCTGGAAACATGTCTTCGGATTCACTTTGATGAACGATTGGAGTGCTAGAGACATTCAAAAGTGGGAATATGTTCCCCTTGGTCCGTTCACATCGAAAAATCTCGGTACTACAATATCGCCTTGGGTGGTGCCAATAGCAGCTCTTGAACCATTCTTGATTGATAACTTTCCACAAGATGTAGAAGTGTTCCCGTACTTGCGACAAATGCAGAAGTTCAATTTTGACATTAATCTTGAAATAGGACTTAAGCGTAAGGGATTGTTTTGTTGAATATTGAAGATTGTCAAATTGATTGTCTTTCTAGCTGAAAATGAACCGGAAACTACCATTTCACGATCAAACTACAAATATCTGTATTGGACGCCATTGCAACAGGTAACACATCACACTGTTACTGGCTGTAATATTCGTCCAGGCGATTTGATGGCATCGGGAACAATTAGTGGAGAGACTGAAGATTCGTATGGGTCAATGTTGGAACTCAGTTGGAAGGGAACAAAGGTGTTGAATCTAATTGGGGGAAGCACAAGGAAATTCATTCAAGACGGCGATGAGGTTGTGATACGTGGTTTTTGTCAGAAAAATGGTTTGAGAATTGGATTTGGAGAGTGTAGGGGTAAAGTGTTGCCAGCTATTCCACTGTAGATAACAATTTTAAATAAAAAGAATTTTATTTTTTCAATTTTTTGTTTTATATTATTGTTTGATATAGTCTAAAGCCTCGAAATTACTGTGGACTGAGGAAACAATTTTTTTTTTCTGGTTTTTTCGCTAAAACTTTTCGTGAACAATTTTTGGGATCTTATGCTTGACAAACTACTTGAACTTTGTATGCAGTTTTGACTTCGTGTTTTATTTAAACCCATCAACCTGGAACTCACTGACTTCCCAGAAAAGCAATTGCTCCTATATTGAATCATTTGAACGAAGAATTTTAATACTTCCTTCTCCATGCTTCTCAGCATTTGGTGTCTCCTTAAATTTCTTTTTATTCAAAAAGAGAGTGGCCTGATTTAATATTGTTAAAAAATCGCAAGACGTAACAGATTTTGATCTCTTTAATTCTCATAACTTTGAGTGACAAAAAGGAGCAATTGCTCATATAGAATCATTTGAACGAATAAGTTTAATGCTTCGTTCTCCATGATTCTCAGCATTTGGTGTCTCCTTAAATTTCTTTTTATTCAAAAAGAGAGTGGCCTGATTCACAATTGTTAAAAAATCGCAAGAGGTACCAGATTTTGATCTCTTTAATTCTCATTACTTTGAGTGACAAAAAGGAGGAGATAGCTATTTTTTTTTATAATACGCACACAATCAAGGGTTTTTATACCCTTGTTATGCTATAAACAGTGAGTGCTTTAGGAAAGAGGGTAGGGGTTGGAGAGGAGGTGAACATTGGTCTTAAACTCCTGAACACTGCAATGATCGGGAAAGACAGAGTGTGAAAGAGAGTTCCACATTCGCGTAGTACGGCTAAAGAACTCTCTCTCTATACTTGAGCGTACAACCGAAATTGAGCTCTAGAGTAAGCTGAATGTTTAAGGAAAGAAATGAAACTGGCTATTTCACTAGAGCAATAACCGTAGAAGTAACGATTAAACAAGGAGACACGAAACGTTACGACACTACGGTGTTCCAATGAAGTGAATGAGTTAGTGATCTCTCTACCACCAACTATTTTTACAGCTCTTTTTTGTGTTTTCCATCCAAGAGGCTTAATTAAGTAGCTGGAGCACCAGCCCAGAGATGTGAATTGTACTCAAGTAAAGTGGAAAAGGTTAGGCAGTATTTTTTCCGAGCAAATGATAATATAAAGGCGAAGCTACTATTGCATTCTTTCGATCTCAACCGATAATTCGATATCGATAAGTTAAACACATTTGTTCGAATTTCAAAAGGGATCAGAGAATTTGTACTAATATTCGAATTCCAATAGAATTTTTACCAAAAAATTGTATATTTACCTAAAATTAATGTTTGAAAAAAGTGTTTTTATTTTTTCATGTAAGTGTAAGTACCAACATTTCTCAAAAAACATACCTGCAAAAATGTAATCTAAAATAAAACAAACAACTTTTTTTTCAGGGGGCTAAGTTATAACATTTAAACATTTTAATACACACACATATTATATATATTTTTACGTTTGTATTGTTTTTTATATATACTTAGTTTGCTTTTTGTTTTATAAGAATAAGAATAAAAGCAAATAACTTTTTAGATATTTATTTGCTTCCGCACAATATTGCCACAGTTGTTATTTCATATTTTTTGTTCAAGAATTATTTTTTTGTCATTTGTTTTATGTTTAATAATCAAATAACATTTAAGAATATTATAATAATAAGAAGTTTACATAATTGTTGTTTATATGATATGATAAATATATATATACGCGTCACAAAAAATTCAAGGATTAAATATTGACATAAGGATAAAGCAACAATTTGCTTTCAGATGTTATTGTTGCAAACTGTTGCCTACATTTTTTTTTTAATGTGACATTTATTTTAATTATTGTCAGTCACAGCGAAGATTTCAGATCTAGTTCATGGATAATCTCTGATTTTTTTTTTTTTTAATTGTGTTTTTGTTTTACTGTTACCGTTTCGATAAAACCTTATATACTAAGCATACTTATTTCTTACAATATATTAATGTCTTCCAAAAAAGCCAATGTTCTTTTTGTTTATATATATTTTTTAATTAATGTCTTCCAACAGTATGTATATTAGATCTTAACATTATAAACATTTTTGAATTGATTATTATTTTTTTTTTCATTTTTTTTATTTTTTAACTAGAAATGTATGTATAAATATTTTGTATTATTATTTTTAATAATATTTTAAAGAAGATAAGAAACTGAACATATTTAATTGTTTTAAAATTGATATGCTGATTCTATCAATCAAAAACAATACCTTAATTCCATTCAATAAATTTGTTTTCATAGACTATTAAAATGGTTGACTGTCACAGTTTGTTGCCTTGGATGCCAGACACAAGATGGTCTCGAGCTGGGAACGTGTAATATCAATGGACAGTAGATTTGAGTACATATATATTTGTAAATCCAATTGGGGTTGAATTTTCCTGTATTTGTCTAATTCTTTCTTCTTGAAAAAAAAAAAAACAACCGCACTCCTTAAACTTTATTCTTTTTACCAAAGTTGGCAACCACCAAACTCAATGCGATAACAGCGACCTCTTTGTTGCAAAAACCAAGAAACAACTTGTAGGATATTTCTGTTACCAAAACAAGCTCGGTCTGAAGAGGGAGTTTAGCCAATTGAAGTTACAATATACACTGCGGTTGTTCAGCAGAATTTTCAACACAAGCGACATCTAGTGTCAGTTAGTCAAGGCCGGTCGTGACAGTCGACGTTCTAATAATTCTGGTTTTTCTTTTCAATGTTATAAAATTTAAATAATTCTGTTTACAGATGTATGTGTTTGTTTGTATTATATTTAAGGTTTTGTACCAAGCCAGCGGCTTGGGACATGGAAGCCCTTTGTGATTTTTGTTGTTTCATGTTTTGTAAAATGTCAAAATCAAAATAGATAAATAATTATTTGTTACATTTTTTTATACATTTTTTGATGTAACATCAAATTTTTGTGTTTGTTTTAAAATTAATAATATACAAATTAATTGATTCTCATAGGGATTTATTTAACAATAACATTTTTAATAAAAACAAAATTTGTGTGATTTGTCAGCAAATATACATTGAACACAGTTAAAAAACAGATGAAAACAGATATCTTCTTTCTCAATACAATAAAACAAAAAAAAAAATCACATAAAAGGATTCAACTTACAATAATTTTATAAAATCGATTAAAGAAAAATTTCAAAAAAACGGAGACAAATCACAATTGCACAATGACCCACCATCATTAGTTTTACATAGTGTGACGCAGAGGGCGTCCCAATCCGGTGTTGTTGCTCCGGCTACAGCAGCGGTGGCTGTGGCAGCAGGATTCTTGGAGCTTGTCGCAACGGCAAAGTCAGTGTTCTTGTTGCTGTTTGATGGATTCGCTGATAGTGAATTGATGTTATCAGACATCATATCATCGGTTGTCCAGGTTCTTAGCGGTTGAATTTTTGCACAGAGACTACAACCGGCCAATGTTTCTGAATTATTAATGCAGAATGTTTGACATACTTGATTGCGTTCTTGTACGGAACGACCTGATGGGAGAATCGAACATTGGCAGACGTTTCCACCTTCGAATTTTAATGTTGAATTTAATACTATGGTTAAATGTTGTAATTCATGAAATTCTTACCCAGTTTCAATGCGCAAAGATCTTCACATATCGAATCCTTATTGGGACTGAGAAGAATTTCTGCGTTCGACTTTTGAACACTGACTGGAACCGCTACAGATGTACAGTAGGGGTCGCATGGGGTACCCCCCAATGCAGCTCTAAAATGAAAACAAAAAATTTAACAAGTTTTTCAATGAAAAAATTCCATGGTGGTTATTTTGCTGAAATATTGTTCTTCTTCTTTTTCAATTAATGCAATTATTTTTTACAAAAAAACTATATCTTGTTTTCAATATCAAATATTTAATAATTTACGACTTTTTCCATTAAATAGTTTTTTTCTTATGTACAAGTTACGCCTCCATTTTATCATTAAAAATATAATATTTTAAACCGACAAGCAGACATCATAAATCGACAGAAAGTAACGCCAGGAAGTCAGAATCAGTAACAGGATATTAAGAGAGAGAGAAAGAAAAAAAAACAATAACTGGAACACATGATTGCAAAAAGTCGACAGTAATTTATGTAACGGAACTCCATACATTAAAGTAAGCTTCACTTTGTGTCACGACGTAAATTTACGCCAACATTTCTTTCGGTTTAAGCTTTTTTCTCCTAACAATATATTTTTATTCCGAAGAGGAGGAAAAGCGCATAAATACTCCGTTCTCAGGCTGCCTATATGGTTCGAATGTCCTTGCAATCATTGATTTATTGAAAGCTGCGTAAAAAAAAGAAAAAAACATATAGATAGTGTGTAGAGGAAATGATAGTGTTATGGGCACTTGGTATATTTTTATAGGAAAGGTTTATATGGGAGTCACACATTAAAATGCAGACAGTTTTCAGGACGTTATTTTGTGGAAAAAAGAACATTCATATTTAATGCTCCTTTCACTCGATTAACACACACATATATACACGAACATTTTGCTGGAGTTGAATACGAAATGCATTTAAATATTTAATGGATTTTTAATGTCAAATGAAATGAACATTATTTTGAAACGACCAACTAACGATATTGTTTGCACTTTAAACAGGTGTTTGGTGTTTGATTGTCAAAGTGCACAGTTTCGTATTAATGAATAGGTACTGTGTTTTCGTTGTTGAATCTCTTATACAAAGTTTTTTTTTTTTTTTGTTTGTGTATTCCGACCAAATTATGGGATCCTTCAATATTCGTATTTCTTAGAAAAAATCGACTTAATAGAAAAACGTTATTTTAATAGATTCTTAATCACTTATGCATACATAATGTAGGTGTTTTGCATTACCAATGTAATCCATATCTATACTCTATACTAATATAATACAGCTGAAGAGTTTGTTCGTTTGAATGCGGTATTCTCTGGAACTACTGGTTCAAATGTTGGATAGCCCATAATCGAGGAAGGCTTTACTAAGCTGTGACCAATAGGAGCAAAGAATGGAAATGGAAAAAACTGCAAAAAAAGTTAATTTTTCTGCGTTTAAACGCGCTTATTTCAGGAACTGCTTAATCAAATTGAACAATTCTTTTAATGTTGAATGGTCCATTTATCGTAGAAGGCTTGAAACTATATAATATTTCTCTGTGACCAATAGGAGCGAAGCGTCAGTGAAAAAAAGTGCAAAAAGTGGCAAAAAATATTCATTTCTGTCGTTTGCTTGAACGTGCTGATCTGAGGAACTACAAAATCAAATCGAACAATTCTTTCTGTGTTGAATAGTTCATTAATTATGGAAGGACTTAGTCTATATAGTAATAGAAATCAGTGGAAAATATTTAAAAAAACGGAATCTTTTTATTCATTTTTCTGATTGTTTGAACTCGCTTATCCTAGTAACTGGTAAATTAAATTGAACAATTCTTTTTGTATTGAATAGTAAATTTATCGATGAAGGGTTTTAGCTATACAACGTTACATGAGTAAGTTATGAATATTAAGAGCAAAGCATCAGTAAAAAATGTAGCAAAAACGGGGAAAAATAAACATATATGAAGCATTAAGAACAATTTCGATTCAGAGAGACTTCATTGTTTAATAATTACTTTGCAACAAAATTTCCATGCGGGCATGATGCACAAGTCGAAGACGCAACTTTGGCCGGTGGATGGGGTAGAGGCGGACGAAGTCACGGGCAACTGCTAGTAACCTACATATATTTTTTTAAGATAAGGAATTTTGTTCCTAACCATTCTCTTATTATTGACATCAGGATGTAAACAGCTTTTTTACCAATAATTTGGTGTACGTTCTTGCTACTTAATGTTTTCTGTTCTGAATAGGGCATTCTTTTCCCCTTACCGTTATGAAGCAAGGACTTATTTCCTTTCAGATCACAAAACAATTGGTAGAAAATTTGTTCCTCAAAAAAAATATATGTAAGCTTTCTAATTTTTGAAAACACCCAATTGAAAACAATTCTAACTGTTCCTAAATCCTTACGCTTTACATTGCGTTTTAATCAGTTATATGATATTGCACAAGTGTTAGTCATACTAACTAACTAACATTTTCAACCCTTTTTCCATCTGAAAAGTAGGTACGAACTTCTTGTATAGAACATTATTTTTTAACATTGTGTTTCTTAAAGGTTCCGTTGAAAATGGCACAAACGGAACTCTGATAGTTTCGGCTTGGATAAAAGTTTAATTAATTCAGTAATTTTCAGTTTCATATCAAACACTTATTTTCTATAAGTTGTCCTCAACTTATGGGTTAAGGCCCTAAATAAAGACTTTACTTTGATTGCGAAAATAGCTTAGATAGTTCGTAGAAATAATTCATATGATAAAACAACGTTTATTGTGTCAGCTAGTAGGATGAAAAGCAGCATTCTTCTAAGCTACCTCCATGAGCCAAACAGGTCAGGCGTTCGTAAAAATGATTGATATGATAAAAAAAGGTTTAACGGGTAAGCTTGTAGAATAAAAGGATCCTTTAGCCATCCCCTGGTTCCTAGCTACTACCCAATGAAATAGGGCCAAATCGAATACAGCTGTTCTTAGATATTATATTTGTGACAAAGTAACGTTTACCGGGGCAGCTAGTAGGATTAAAAGCATCTTATAGCCGTCTCCGGATTCTTAGCTATCTCTCCACCATAGAGCACTCTTCGAAAGCGTACGAAAAAAATCATTTAGATCCGACCGCTTAAGAGGAGTTCAGTGACACACAGTCGTTCTTATAATTAAATTAATGTTTTCTGGGTGAGCTAGTAGGATAAAAAGTAATCTATAGCTGTCTCGAGGTTCTGAGCTATCTCCCCACCAAATTTGAGCGAAATCCGTAGAACCGTTCTTGGAAATAACTTATATGGGAAAACAACGTTTACTGGGTCATCTAACCCATCCTGGGCCCCACCTAACCCAAAAAAAAATTATTGAAATCGGTCCAGCCATTAAGGAGAAATTCAGTGACATACACACGTACAGAAGAATTTTGTATATTCATAGGTATAAAGACTATATGCATGGCACGACAAGCAGATTTGCTAATTTTTACTTGCGACATATAGAATATATGGCAAGTATTGAATTCGTAAAAAAAACTTGAGATATTGATTAAATATGATGATAGAGAAGTCGAAAAAAGTGGGTCCGGCTATTCCGTTCGTCTGTCTGTTTGCTGGCTGTCTGTCGGTAAACGCACCTTCAGCCTTAACCACTGGTCTGATTGACTTCAAATTTGAAAATTAGAGATTCTAGCGAATTCACGTGGGTCTTTTTTTTTTTTGATTTTTCTTGATATCAAAACTTATTAGGGTAGCCAGCATACACATTTTCCAGCCAAAAACCAAAAGTTTCAATTTTCTCAAAAATGGCTCATAAGATATATTTTATACATATTTTTAAATATTTGTTTTCAAAAAAAATTTAAAACCTTTTTTTTTTTTTGATTTAATAAAAAAATATTTTCAAACTTCTCGTTGAAAATTCTGTAATCTATTAATTTTAGGACATTTTTGACAAAATGTTATAAAAAATTATTAAGAAAATAACTTCTCGAAGAATAAGGAAAACAAAAAATGAAAAATAAAAAACTCCTTAAGAAATGGGGATCATGGCGTTATCTCGAATACAAAAATCACGAATGTAAGAAATCTCGAAACACAGAAATTAAAATCTCGAAAGTACAAGAAGGTCGAAAGACGATAAATTGAGATTTTTCGAGATTTTCTTTTAATTCTATTTCTGACAGAAAACATGTTTTTGTAATTTAATTTATAATGGTATTTATTTTAATTTTTAACAAAACAAAATTTTACAAAATTTAAAATATTTTACAAAATTAAACAAAATATTCAATTTACAAAAGAAGAGTTTTGAGCTAAGGTTCTTAAGTAACCCATATAGCTTCTTTCTTCTTTTTCTTCCATTATTTTTAAAGTTTTTTTTCTTTAAAAATATACTCCCGCCTGACTTTAAACTCTTCCCCCATATCAAGTCTATCTACTTTGCATTTTGCCTGAACTGACTCCTGCGGTTTGCCAACTAAAACTTTAAGTCTTCTATGCTAAGGCTCAACTTTGTTTTGAGTTCTTGGTAAGATTTCCATTGTTTGGTCTGCACAAGACCAAAGACTGAAAATACATGGGATGCTGGTCAAACCACTTCCTGATTTCCTTTCTTCTTTTGGGAAATTGATTACTTAATGCATAGAAATATAGTCACGAATTTCACTGAGGTAAAAAAGCTAAGCATTTGAGCATTCGCATTTGTAGGCTAAAGTTTTCACCTTTTCCTTGCTGTTAGACAAAACTTTCTTTTTCTGTTGTACGATGAATAAATTTGTCCCGAATAAAAAAAAAAACAACAACAACCTTTATTTTTTAGCTTAATAAACTAACTAATCTCGAAAAAATAAATAATTTTTCGCGGGCGAATCTAACCATTATCTGAAAAATTATTTATTTTCTCGAGATTTTGGCATTCGGGATTTTTTTTCGAGATTTTTGTATTTCGAGATTTTTGTTTTCGAAATTTTTTCGTTCGAGATTTTTACATTCGAGATTTTTGTTTTCGAGATATTTGCATTCGGTACGAAATACCGTACCGGTAGAACCAAAATTAAACTGTTAAACAGAGCTCATCAACACTTAAACAATATTTAGTTTAAATATGTATGTATTTTTTTATGTAAGAATGCAGATATTTAAATGCATAATATAATTTAATACTTTAAGCAGAGCTCTTCAAGAACTGTCGCGCCACTCTATTTAATTTAAACAGACAATTTAACTAACTCAAAAACTGTTCTGCTTTCCATCACTTAAAAAAAAAATAAAAAACATTTTATTAATAAATGGTTTAGCTACCCAAACTCAAGCTCTTATTTCATACTTTTATTTGGTGACAGTTTTAGCGTTTTCGGATTTATAGAAATAATCCCGTGATCCAAAATTTTAATCCAACCCTTTAGGACACAAATTATTTTTCAAACTCTAAAATTTGTGAAAACCTTTGTTCAATTTTTAATAATCGTAAATAAATTTTATAATTGAAGGTGCTTAAGAGCTTATGACATTCGAGCCATTATTAAATGCTGCTTTTTCCTAAAACAATCGTAGTAGATTAGAAATGAAGTTATATGTATGAACAAAAATTACAACCAATTTATTCTAAGTTAACATTGCATTCAAAAAATAAATAATAAAAATAATTATGACAAGACATAATCAAAGTGTTCTGCCTCAAAACGAATAGGAACAGGTTTTTTTTTTTATCATTGCCAACAAAAGTTGCAAAACTCAAAAAAATTAGTCTAAATGCATAAAAGTTGAACTACCAATTAATATTACAGAATTTCGGTTTGAAATTACTCTATAAAACTGTTTCAATATCTTAATAAAATTCCTTTGTTAATTTTTTCAAGAAAGTTAAATTCTAAAAAAATTCAGTAAATCAAAAATTAAAACTTTGAACATTCATACAAACGAAACGTACTGTATGTGTGTACATACATTATAGATTGTGTTTTTGTATTATAAATATTAAATCAATTTATTTATTTCACAATTATTATATTTATTATTTTTTATAAATATTATTTTATGTAGCTACCAACAAAATGTAAATTTGAAATAAGATGAAGACCTTGATCAGAAAAAAACTTGACCAAAATTAATATAAGTAATAAAAATGTTTTATCGATGCAAAATCTAGATAAAACTAACTTTGACCTCTAAATTTACATGCAATTTTTTTCGAGTTAGTGTTAATTTATTATTTCTTTTGTTCAAAAATGGAAGAGCCGTTTTACTGCACTAACTTCTTACGTTATTGGAGCTGATAAAAATTATTGCGGAATGCAATTTTTATGTTTTTACAATCAGTATGTATTTGCGAAAAAAAAAAACCAAAAACAGTCTGTCTATACAAATTATATTAAATCATTATTATTAATGTATACAAGTAATATTAAATTATTATTATTGTATTGAGAAATAAAATGTTTTGAAAATGTTTAACAAAAAAGTGTTTGAAACTTTTTTGACGCTATTTTTGATTCTTCCATCGTTACAGAAACAATGTTTGACTAAAACTCGTTATTTTCTAGAGGTAAGGAATGTTTGTAAATGAATTATAAAAATACTTTTCAATTTAAGTCAAAAATTTCAATAAATATAATAATAGTTTAGGCTTTTCATTTCTTATGATTTAGAAATTTAATATTGGAATTGCTGAGATTTTTCATGGGTAATCAAAAAATGTTCATCAGCTTTATGAATTGATATAAAAACGGGATATAAATCTCTTGCTAGGGATACAAGTTAGAAATTGGAAATTAATTGTAAAAACCAAAGAAAATATAAATAAAAACAAACACAAACAAATCAAAATGTTTGTTTTTATACATAAATTCCTGTTATATAATTTTATATTCCCCAAACAAAATAATTTAAGATTGAATAACTTCTTGTCTCTTTTTGAGTTGTGAGAAATTGGCCTCAGAAACTAAAAATGAAAACATTTAAAAGAAAATGTTCTTATTTACCTTACGATAATTTAATCAACATATTGTATCTGAGAAATCGATGCATCACTATGTCTTAGAATTTTGTTTACTTATTTTTTGTTTGTTTTTTGCAGTTTTATGATTGCACATTTAAAATTCGACATAATAAAAAACATAAGTTATCTCTGTTAAATAAATAAATAAATAAAAAACATAATATATTCATTTTTAAATGATTTAAGAATAAGGTAAAGAAAATATATATAGAAAAGTTAGCCATTATAATAATTCAAACAAAAACAAAACTAAAGAAAATTATTTTAAATTAATTAAAAATTTACGTAGATAACAAAAAATAGATTTCAAGGTTAAGCAATAATAGCTATAAAGCTTACACCCAAATACCTAAAATCCCTGTTTAATTTAGACTACAGTTTAAAGTTTTATCACAATCTCACATAATTGAGCTTTGTTACCAATTTAATAAATAAAAATAATGATATCCTTGCTTGTGGAGAAGATGAAGACAGACAAATTATATTTTTTTTTAACCGAGCAAAATACAATAACACAGTAAAGGTATCTATGCCGGTGGAATCGCCAAGGAGCAAAAAAAACGACCGAAACAAAGGGGACAGAGACTCATATTTTCACATGCACAGGGAATTCGCAGTAAAATGGCGACATGGAGACGTTACTTGGCGCAAAAACTATTTTCATCTCATTTTATTATTATATTTTTTTTTATATTTTTGAACATTTCACAAACACAATCATTTAAGTCCACTTAATATTGGAGGCCACTTTTTCAATAATGCGTTTTTATATTTTTTCTAATTCACATTTTTTGATTGGAAACTATCATTCCAAATCCGGAAAACAATATCACTCAAAACATTTTGGTGAAATCATTTTTCTTTTCGTCAACTCACCCGCAGAGCTGTACACACACCAAACTCCAATCCTGAACTACGCTGAGTGGACCATGTTCAACAGCTAATGAAGGAAATTTTCGAGCTTCTCTAATTCCGATTGTTCCTTCAAAGTCCTTCGTATGCGCATCTGTGGCAAAATCATCCAACAATGACGTCACATTCGTCTGTTGTCCTGGGGCAGATTTTGCGCAGTTCAGTACAGCACCGACCAATAGCAATGTCCTTACCACCACTTTCATAGCAGCTCCTGTAAATTAAAACAACAAACAAAAAATCTAATTTGTGGGTGGTGGTAAGTGTGAAAGTGTATAAGTGTCTTGTATAAAATGGCTTTTGTTGCGAAGGGCGTGCGATGCAGAGGAAATTCAGAATTTCCTCTTTGGAGTGCGAGGCAAGGACACCCCAGAGGATATTTCTAGCCCTCTTTGGGAAGGGAAGTGGAAAGGATATGTTTGTAGGGGTTCTAACCAAAATCAATATTTCCGCTCGCCGCCAACCGCCTTAACAATGTAGTAGAATTTAGCATGTTTATGGAGTACCTACAATTGTCGTAGGTAGGCGAAGTGGATTTGTAGGGAATAGAGGTAAAGGAAAAATAAATCGTACAAGGCTTAAATACCAAACAATAATCTCAAATGCGTCATAATCCGATTAAATCCCTTCTGGTTAAATAACTCTTGACAACATGCACAACATTGTGCTTCGAACTGAAAACAAATTTTTGGTATCGCCCTCGAAAACATCAACAACAGTATCAGTTCATTATTTTCATGTCGATCAATGATTTAATTTCGTCCTCCAAATTGCTTTCCCGCCCGCGCAACCTACATTAGAGAAACTCTCTGCCTTCCAATCCCAATTAATGTTAAACGAAAAAGAGGATATTCTCCCGACCAAGGACGGTGCTTTTGATTTTAAGTCTGATTCCGATTCCAATTCAATGGGAGTAGGTTCTCGCGCAACCACCCGACTCACACTTGACTGCAAAATTGATACAACAAAGGATTTTCTGTGTTTAAATTTTCAAGCAGACAGCCTTGTAGACGCGGGTACTAGGGCACTGGCAGCAGAAGCGGGGATCGCACTGCATTGGAAAATTTGTAATTTATAATTTTCAATTAATCACTGTTAACCAGAAATTGCGGAACTAGCTTTTATTTAAATATTAACACAACAGCAGTGTTTTTGAAATTGAGTACGAGTAACATTGTGTTTGTGCACCTACTCCAAAAATTGGCACTCTACCCAGCTAGTGGATGGAGGTGATTTTGGGTATTGGGTGACAAAAAGGATAATGCGTGTGTGTCGGATTTTCGATTGGAGTGATCATTTAAGTTGCCTTTGATAGGTGGCACTGGATTACACAGGATATATGCGGGTGAAATAAAATATTAGATTAACGGATGTGAATGCAAAATGTAAACAAACAACAGACGCAGTCGGGAGGATGCTGTGATTAATCTAACAAATAAAACTGAATTATTTACAGCATAAAAAGAACTGAAACAAAAAAGTTCAACAAACAAGGATTCATGTTGGATTTGCTTGCGATGGCGGTGGGAGTATTGAATCCTGATACTTTATCGCTGTCGTGAATCGTTTGTTTTGATTTGGAATTTTATTTATTCGACGAAGTAAAAAAAAACTGAACATGTTTGAAAATAAACAAAAGCGACTTTTAGCATGCATACATATGTATATTCGTTTGCTTTGTTTGCTTATCATTTTTTTTTTTTTGAAAAGGTATTAAGCGACGAAGTTTATATTGAACTTTGGAGATTTGCAGATTTAAGATTTTCTTAAGAGACGCCAACGGGCATAATTTTGACAACAATGCATGAAAAGCAAAAGCCAAGAATTATACATGCAAATTAAACTCTAAATAATTTGTTATGTTTGGATTTTTTGTATTTAAAATTTACGAACGATAGGTTTGTTGGCTGCTAAGCAGAACGTCGTTGGTTCGATCGCTACTCGTGTCCATTGTTTTTATTTCATCTTTCACGGGCACTTCCTCTAGCGAAGAACTAAAAAAAACTTCCAAGAGTATTAATCTGTCATGAAAAAGTGCTCCTCAACTTTGCCGTTTGAAATCGGCCTTAAATTGTAGGTCTCTTCAATTCTTCACATGCACCTGGAGAATTGTTGATGAGATAAAGCCACTTAGGCCTCTGCTCTTCAAGAACTGTTGCACCACTCTATTTATTTATTTATTATTTAATAATTTCATTGCTTGGGTTTCCATTCGAGTAAATTGCTTTGGTTTGAGTGTTATCTAATTATAGGCGAACTCAATGCGACGTTGTAAATAATATAATATCTTATCCTATAGTTGTAACTACTGGAATACCGCAAGGTAGTTACATAGGACCACTTCTTCTTTTCCTCTCCTATATACCTATTTCCTATGTTCCTTGAGTGTTGTTGTGTTATAAGGAGCGATATACACGAATCGTGTTCCTATGTTACTTGAGTGTTGTTGTGTTATAAGGAGCGATATACACGAATCGTGTTCGAAAGGTAGATATGTGCATTCAAGTGGACACAAGCGTCCACTGAAACCTCTGTCTATCAACTCCTACTCTCCACCTCCCCGTGGTGAACATCGGGTGTCCAGTACCTTCGACCGAAGATTGGGTTCCTACCACAGTGGGAAGTTGTTGGCGGCAGCAAAGAGAGAGAGGGGGAGGAGGTATCCGTCCACACTCCGCTGCCTCCTTTTCAACAGGCAGCGGAAGAACTCCCATGATGGAATCAACGGTGGCGTTCGAGTCAGGATGAACTGCTAAGTGAACACCTTATAGGGCTACTACGACATATTCACAGCCCAGGCCTATAAGGAGCGGTTTAGCCGGCTCTTTGTCTTACCGTTAAACTAAAGACCTGGCCCTCCAGGTTGGAGGTCGTGCGTCGGGGTGACTGCCCGGCTGCATAAAGAAGTGTTAGTTCCGAAACACCAACAAGCCTCGGATACGGACGGAATAGAATCACTCTTGCCAATCGCTGCTTCTTTGGACTTAGAAGGCAATTGAGTAGTAAAGTCCTTTCCCGAGCAACTAAAGTGACACTCTACAAAACGCTCATCATCCCGGTCCTCATGTATGGTGCAGAGACATGGACTATGACAACATCTGATGAAAACGCTTTGGGCTACTTTGAGAGAAAAATTTTTCGAGTGATTTTTGGTCCTGTCTGCATTAATGGAGAATGGAGACGAAGATTCAACCAAGAACTGTACGAGCAGTACAGCGACACTGACCTAGCCATAAAAGTTAAGGTCCAACGACTTAGATGGTTGGGTCATGTTGAGCGAATGGAAAATAATGCTCCGGCTCGTAGAGTCTTCGAATCCAATCCGGAAGGACGTCGCAGAAGAGAAAGACCGGGACTCCGGTGGAGCACACAGGTGGTAGAGGACCTGAACCTGAACCGGTGAGTTCGCATGCGAATATAAGTTAGCTCTTAAGTGATATATTGCTTGCTAAATATTACAATTTGTTAAATACAGTTTTTTGTAAAAGTAGGTTCCAAACACTAAATCATCAATATTAATTTATTATTTATTAAATCAGATTTTTTTTCATCAAACCACAACAATTTTTAACAAGAACTTTTAACTTACTGTAACTAATTTAATCTCAAAATCAATTCTCACATTAATTAAAGAACAAAATAATTATTGCTTGAGGTTGAATTTACAAGACTATTCTTCCAACACCTTATGTTTTTAAACTTGAATAGGTAAACTATTCACTTAAGCAGTCACTTTTTAAGTCTTCAAACTTTTTTGTTTGGTAAATTTCACTTCACAGTTATAATAAATCTTTTTCGTCCAACGAACCCATATGAACTAAACAAAAACCTATCCATCTAGGAATTGATAAGCTATTTTCGAACTACGACGTCTCTATTGTTGTAGAAGAATCATCAATTATAAAACTGGTCGTGTTTAAAATTAACCTCTCAATAAGCGTATGGCACAAATGGACTTCAATATGTATTATTCGGATAACAATATGTTGCAATCAAGCAAATCAAACGATATATCAAGTTCAATACTTTTTTTTATCCGAAACACAGTTTTTCACCACCTGTCAGAAAATCCGATAAGGACTCAACGTATATATGTGTATGTGCCTTTGAATAATAATAATCGATACGATGTATAAAGATAACAGGAGCCAGCATTTTTATTGTCACAGTCATATTAAGTAAACACAGTTTCTACAGAATATGAGTCCGATTCCGGAAGCTACAATGCTTTTATAAATTGCCAGATTTTAATTGGAAACGCTTTCCCATTTCCTAAAAATATTGCCTGCTAAGAGAAAATCTTAATTGAATCCTCTGAAAAATTGATATTGGAATGAATTCATTTTCCTGAACGCCTGGGTTGTTTGAATTAAAAAAAAAAAAAAACTAGTTGAGTTCCCTTTAACTGATGTAAATGAACATACATAAATAAGTCATTTTCTTTGATGAATTTTCTAGGCCTATAATTTAACTTCTTGCGTCCTGCGGTGAAAGACTTGCTTTTTTTTTGTTTTTGATAAATTTACATTAAAAGATTTAGACCTCAAAAATATTGCTCCCAGTTGAGGGACAAGCATTCTCTAATATAAAATTCATATAGCATGTTCCTTGGGTTTTGTGGGTTAATAAAACTTGAGGTTTCCTATTTTGCTGAAAGCAAATTGAGAGAAGAACTGAAAGGATTTGTAATTTTCAATTAAAAAATTGGAAAGCAATCTAACACATATGTGTTGAGTTGTTTGTTAAAGATTTTGAATGTGTTAAAATTAAGGATAAAGTCAAACCATTTTTTCCTTTTTTTTTTCAAAACACATTTATCATTAAACCAAGAAGTATTTGAAGTAGTTTTTCAAAGAAATGAATTTATTAAGGAAAGTAAGTGAGGAAAAATTATGGTTCACATCTTTTGCCAACACATCTGAAAATCAAATCATAGAAAAGTTACCATTCAAAATTGATATACATACTTTGCCGTTATTGCATAGAGGCAGAATGTTTTCGAAACAAAAAATTTGACAACCGCATTTGCTTAGGAACAGTTGCGGGAAAAGTTCATCCCAAAGCATTCAACTTTTGTCTTATCTTTGGGTCCATGAATCTACAATTTGGGAGCAGTCTAAAGTCTAGTTTTAGGATTTGGAATTACTATCCTTAGGAATTTACTACTTTTTGGAAAAAGAAATTGAAGAGAACTTGTTCTTTTTCTTTCACTTTATGCTGATAAATTGATAGTACGACACTCGAAACGATGAGAATCATGGAGAACAAAGGAAAGTAAATCTTTGTACAATTTTGTCTACTGAAGCTATTGCATTCTTTTGAATCCTCAGCGGTTCATGTTGAAAGTCTGAAAACTAAAATTCCGATAGCGAAATCGAAGAAAATTTGTCCTTGCAGGTCTTACTCATTTTTGAAAAAAATAAAACAGTACCATTTGTTTTGAAGGATTAAGCATTAGTTTTTAATTTTAGATCGCAATTATTATTACTTATTTGGGTGTAAAATAATGAAAATTGTTGTTTTTTAGGGTTCCCTTATAACATCGTTTTCTGTTCATTCGTCTTTCACAAGCGATTTCTTCTTATCTGCTAAGCTGATTGCAATACAATTTGGTACACAGTTCCAAGAGTACATGTGATGCGAAAATGTTGATTCTATATTTTTGAGACAAAAAGTTTTGACAAAAATTATTGAAGGAAATAGGCAGAAAGGATATTCAAATAATTGGCCAAGAAAATGTTCGGCTTCATAATTTATTCCTTATATAAAAATTCCTTCAAAACTAAAACAAAATAGGGTCGAATAATCCAGTACAGAACCCTCCCCACGCGAGATTATATCGCACTTGTCCAATTTTGTTTTTAATTTTTCGACATTTTGTTCATGTTTTTTTGCTAAAATTTTAATTTTAGTATGAAAATATTGAAGATTGACCTTCATTATATTTGGATAAAAACAACTTGAATATTATATAAAACATAAGCAACAATTGGATGACGAATGTCACCAAAACCACTAAATTTAGCATGAAATAGTTCGGAAAAATTTGCATAAAACCTAATTTTGATAACATTGGATCAAAAGGGCGGGTTAACGGAGAAGAAATTAAGCGAATTTTATATTAAAACCTTGTTTTATTTAAAAAAAAAAAATATGTGGACGACTGGGTTGAACGAACTTGCTTCTGTATTCCAAATTATAACTCATAAAAACATTAAAATATAAAAACATGTAATTTAAATTTATAAATAAGAATTCAATTTCAAAAGCGTACCTGAAAAATACATTTATCTGAAAAAAATTGACGTCATAAGATATTGTTGATTTTTCAAATTATAAAAAAATCCTCGAGTGTTTTTTTTTTTACTTAACTTTTTATAAATACAATTTTTCAAAACTTTTTTAAAGTTAATTTGAGTATGCAGTATTCAAGAATTTGTTAATATACACTTGTAATGGAATTTCCATTTTTAATATTGATCCGTTTTCAAAATACTGAATTTTGTAAAAAAAAATTAAAGTATTTTTTTTATTATTATTATTATTATTATTATATTATTTGGTCAATATATACCTTCTTTCAAAAACAAAAAAAAACGCTGGTCGGGAGAATCTTATAACAAAAAAACCCGTTCTATGAGAGGTGCCGTTTTGAAGTAATATTTATTTACATTAAATACGTCGGTGTTTAAAAAGAAATGTTCGAGGAAGAAACATCGTAGGAACCGTGTTTGAGCAAATTTAAACTTTTGGTTTTTCGCCAAAAAAAAAATTGAATGGGGGTTACACCCACGTAAATCCGTTCAAACTTCTAATTTTTAAGTATGAAGTCAATCGGACCAATGCAATGGTTAAAGCTGTAGGTGCGTTAACGGACGGACGGAATCGCCGGACCCACTTTTGTTGACTTCTTTATTACCGTAATGTCATATTTGATCAAAACATCAACTATTTTTACGAATTCAATACTGGCCATACATTCAAGCAAGTAAAAAACGGTCAACAGCGTGCCATCACCTTAGCATGATGCATGCACAATTTGCAGTAACTGACTGATTTCCCAAACAGCATTTTTTTTCATTCATCGAAAAAATCTACAAACAACAAACTGGCAAATAAGCTTATCTGATTGTTCATCGGTCGATTCGTTATTCGTCAGATAAAGGCTATCTGACGATTGAAAAATACAATAGGCCAGTTCCACCTAACAACATCTCACTGAGATCTCAGAGATCTCCGAGATTTTTTAGGTGGAACAAAAAATGAACTGAGATTTTTTTCTGAGATCTCTGAGATGAAATTATTTTGTATTTGATTTCTCACTCAGCAATTTTGACGTGACTGACATATGTACAACAACAATTTGTAAGGTAACCATTTTATCTCAATGAGAACTGAGAATTATGTTCAACCAAATGATTTTGCCTCAGTCAAAGTGACATTGAGATCTCAGTGAGATTTTGTTAGGTGGAACTGGCCTAATATTTCGTTATCTGTCAAAAAAAAAACATTATCTGCTTGTTAATCTGACGATTGAAAAATCGGCTCTATATCGAATTGGTTGAAGGAAGAGTTTTAATGCTTTGTTCTCCATGATTCTCATGATTTGATGTATCATACATTTTTTGTTTTTGAAAAAGGGTGGTCCTTAATTGAGGGCTGCTAGAAAAATCAACAAAGGTAGGTACCAGATTGGAAGGATCAAATTGTCATGAAAAAAGAAAGAATTTTTGCGTATTCGGGATTTTAATTTCCAGTCTTTCGACCCCAACCTGATTATAAGAATAAGGTGTAAATGAGAGTAGAAAGTCAAGATCTGGTTGACCTAAAAGCATATGAATGGACTTCTAGATTCGGTGGGGAATCTCAAGGCGAGCAGTAAAGCGATGCAGTAGAAACTTCTGTTGACTTCCCCCCAGAAGTAATATTTACGAAAAAATTGAATTTGGGCCACTTAAAAGTTTAACAATCTATTTAACTTTTGTTCAAATTAACCCCCCTTTGCTTTTAATTTAAATACAAATTCCATTAAATGACTTGCAGAACTATGCACACTGACAATTCAATTTGAATTAATTGCAAATATGTAAACAAATAATCTCTATTAATTAATAACATAACTATGCCAATATAAGTCTATTTTGTTTTTTTATACCTATTCTTAGTTTAATATACATAACTTTATGTTTTTTCTTAAATTCCAGAATTTAAAATGTAAATCATACCACAACTTTTCTAGTAGGTATGTATGGAGATATGCATGTATGTATTTTATCACAACTCCACCAAAAGTGGTTGTATAAAATTAAAACAAAAAGTTAACATGTCTGGCAAACAATTTTGATTTTTCACCCAAAATACCATATGTGAGAAATCTTTTGCCAAACGGGACATGTCCGACATTATTATGAACATCAAAAATGTACATCAAACCGTTTTTGTATTCTTTTATTATTCCCTCATGGACGAACACAAAAATGTTGAAAACAACCCAGAAATGGTAGTATCTAAATAGCGAAGAGTTCCTTTCTCATGTAGTGTCGATGTTCGAAGCAATTTTATTTTGTCTACGATAATAGCTAACTGCTAAATGTCATCTATATATGAATGTGCAAAAAAACGATGACATGCATTTATTTTTATCAATTTCATCCTTTAACCAGCTGTCAAATGTAACACAACGACCGACGACACACAGAGCTATAAGTGAGAAACGAAAAAGATATGCCAAAAAGAGTCAAGTTGTCATGATGTCAGTATAGCTATGTGTCGGTCGTTTATAATATTGTGAAATGCCGAAGAATTTCAAGAAACATGTCAAGATATAAGGATTGATAAGGAGTTGAGTGTTAATTTTTTTTTCTTTTCTTACTTGTAGCTGTAGGATTTGATTATCCATAACAGTGTCGTACCTTTTTTTGAGGCAAACCAGCCAAAAAACTCTTCTTACATTATTAGGTATCTAATATCATCTACCTTCTGTTCTGCATGTCCTTACTTATATCCGTTTTCTATTCATAGACTTTTCTGCTGACTAAGAGAACACATTCCATACCCTGATCCTTATACGACATTCTTGGAATACTTTTCAACGTAAATTCTTTTTGGTATATTTTCTAACTCCTTCTTTTTTCTTGCATCACATTGTTCAATGTTTTTTTTTTTTGGTGAATTTTCTTCGTTTTTCGTAGATTTGAGATTGTGGTTTATTTAAAAATGTTTATTAAGTTGTGTTTTTTCTTCTGCTATGTAAACACAAGTCTTATAGAAGCTGAAGCGTAAGAAATGCATTACGAAGGTACGAACGAGTATATGTACGAAAAAGCTTCGAAGCGTGAAATGGGGCTACTACTTTACCTACTACCCTTCACACAAACTTCATTTTGTCTTCTAAGCACAGGAGCATAACTATGATTGCATTAACCTTTATTGTTGGTTGGAGCGAGTCCTTGTCTTATTTTCGTTTTTTTTTTTGCAGTCCACAACCATAATATTCGAAAGAGTATAACAAAATTGAATTATAAGCTCCGCCTTTTTCTCCAGGGGATCCTTTTTTGTGAACATGGAACATGGCTGACGACTGTGCTTTAGTGTCATCCGTATCCATGACGTCATTCATCCCCAAAAACAAGAACAAAAAAGAGCACACTTATACCAAATATTAAATCACCCTCTTTGTCCTTTTTTTTCTGTGTTTGTGTGTGTATAGGTGTGCTTGTGCTTTAAGGACACTTTTAACGAGAGGGTGTCATCCGCCCCCAACATCCAGTGAATATAACCTCCACCAAAAATGCTTTGGCTAGCATTCCAGCAAATCGACTCCTGCATAGCTCCGCAGGTCGTCAGACAGTGAAGCTGCTTCTGTTCTGTCCGTCCTAGAGATACAGAAAAGTTGTTAAGCTTGCCTTTAAAGGTTTAATAAAAAAAATCATCAGACAGTGTGTTAAAGTTGTGTAAAATTTTATTGTTAAAGAAAAATACATATATATTGAATCTGGGCAAATAAACAGAAAAGTGCAATATTCAAGGAGCTGTTAATTGAAAAAAGCAAAAGTGAGATTTTAAACAAAAGCCTCAAATACATAGAAAAAAAAATAGAACAAAAGTTAACGATACATTTTTCCTTTTATATTCTTCCTATCTCTCACCATTAAGGTCACGCATTCCATCAGAGAAATATTAAAAAATTCAAATACATAATATCTATATTGTTGTTGCCTTTCTATATCGTCATCCGCCATTTTGATTGTGTGCTTAGTAGTAGTTTTATTGTTAAAACAAAAGACGCAAAAAACTGCATTTTATAATTTTCTAGTGTGCTTATTGATTTTCATTTCTATCAAACAAAAGAAAAAGAGCAATTAAAAGAAACCCCTCACTCAACCCCTCCTAAGCGGAAGGGTAGACATTTTGAATTTTCAAATTTGCCCACACTCACGTAGATAACAATCAGTCAAACTGATTTTCCTAAAGCAATACATCGACGATCTCCGAAAAATTATTGGTAAGAGTTTTTATTTTTAAACTTTTAATTTCTTATATAAGCGTTTTTTTTTTATAATTAAGCACGTTTTTTGGTGTAAAATTTGAAAATATTTATGTAAGTCCCTAAATAGGAAACAAAACGACGCCATTTTGGTTGTATTACGTAAAATTATTGGCAACGCTTTGGGTAATTCATATTTTGTCCTCCCATTTTGGTCTTTTTACGACCGACACGTAGTAAAGAAAAAAGTTCGAACCGCGGATGCGCACTTTTGGATTTTTTGTATAAAGAACATAACTCAATTTTAACACGAGAAAAGGACATGATCATAACCTTCAGGTTTCCTTGCGCGCGGAAGTAGGTCAGGATGTATATCAACAAATTTACCACTTACCAACACTGATTGCATGTAATATACATAAACATAGATCCTATATACTTAGTTTTTTCTGTTACGACACGGTTCCAAATTTTAAAAGAAATCCATTCAGTTGGTGATTCTCTGTTGCACGTTTAAGAAATCTGTTCATTCCAAAGAAGCGATTTTAAAAGTTGAAAAAGTAAAAAAAGTGAAATATAACAACCCTGTTAACTTTGATTTGCTTTACGTAACTGTTGAAATTCATTATTCACTGAGTTATTACAGACGCTTATCGCTTCTGTTTGAAAAGTTTTAATTTTGAGTTTAATTAATCATCATTTGTCCATCCTCATGTAATAATTTCAAACATTGTTATTTTCAAACAATATTTAAAATCCTTTGTATTAAAAATATAACATCCCTGCTTGCATAATATTTACTTTAAACTTGTCAGGTTTTATGTGAACTCAATTTCGTGATCATGAAAGTCATTCATTAATTTGTTTAACCTATAACATCCCTGTTCTGTGCATTTTTCAACTTTAGTTAATATTTTTGTAAGGTTTTTATTGTTTTGCTTTATTTAATAAATTCTTCTTGTATTTCAGAGGAGAAAATGTCGTTAAATCCAAACAACTACAAACTGTCTGACAGGACTGGGAGGCTTACAGCTTACGGTAAGTAAATTTCTATACGAATACGGGTTACGTAAGTAACCCAAGTCACCAAATGTCATTAATGACCTCTACACTTTTAAAATGCAAAACTTCTATGTATACTTAAAAAATCAATATGGCGTTCTTGTGAAATCCACTTGGTTTTTTTTCGTTTACATTTCAAAACATGGCTGACATTTCGAAACAATGAAAAGTTCAAAGTTCATTCGTAATTCGATTTATTTTCTATCTCGCTTTATTCGGTTCTTTAGGTATTATGAATATCGAATACGTCAAAAAAATCATGGTTGTAGGTACCTTTTTTTCAATGCATAAAGTGCGCAATATCTCTGAATTCAAGATGGCGTCATCTCAAAATGACTCGATAGGGAAGAATTCCCTATTTGAGTTTGAGTTATAAAAAATTCATCAATGAAACATTTCTACATCATTCGTAAATAAAAGAAAAATGCAAAACAAATAAAATGAAAATAAATTGTATATTTAAGATTGTGAATTGTTTTTTTTTTTTTCATACAACCAACTAAAGAGACTTTTCTTTTCGTCAAGTGTTGATTCAATGACGTCAGCAAACATTCGTTGGGCGCCATTTTTGTGAATTCTCCACACGTTTAGGGAAGTGCCTATTAGAAGAGGAGAAATTGTATACATACACACGTTTATACATATGAAAAGTTATTTTTTAGAGGATGTTTACCCATTTATGTATAATGTACCAAGAGATAACAAAATGAAAACATATTCTCCAGTTAGGGGTATTCATATTCATTACTTAGGGCTTATGTAAGTCTTGATAAATATTCCGCTTGACTGAAAGTTTTCCCAAGTAATAAGAAGATTAACTCTGAGTAGGGTATATAATGACATCGATTTTAAATGAAAGTGACAGAGAACTGAAATTAAAATAAGGAGGACAAAAGTTTTTTTATTTAGCGAAGAGCTTTAAGAAGATTTTCTTCAATAAATTCTTAAATGCTATAACTGATAAGGTTAATAAAACACAATATCAACTTATACTTTAGGTATCCGGAATGTAAAACCAAGGTTATATTTGTTTGATAAATTATTGAAGACATTTGTATGATAAATTAGTTCAGTTTTTGATTGATTGAATAAATCAAAAAGTCGGTTTCGAGATATCAGACTTCAGATTTCATTGAAAACAAATGATAAGACACAATTTTTTGATGCGATTCTACATTGAATGAATTTTAAATGATGTTGATAATAATAATAATCAGGATTAAAAACTGTTTTGCAACATTGTAATGAACCTTGTTCATTAATCCTTATGAATGTTTCGTTATAGGCGAGGTTAAAGAAGGAAAACGAAGCTGCCGACGGCATTCTTGTCGTACAAAAATATTAAAAGAAACTAGAAAGTGATTGAAAAAAATAAAATAGTATAGCCTTAATTTAGAAACTGTTTGTTTATTTTTATAATTTTGTTAACACTATCAGATAAGGTAGGGTTGCCAGATATGTTTAGATGAAACTAGTACTTGAGATTCAAAATCCCGGACTTTCCCGGACAAATGAAAAAAGAGTACACAATGAGGACAGAATAAACACACAAAAATTGCACATAAATATTTGAGTTCCTGAACCGTTTTTTTTTTTTTTATTTGTAAGGGCCTATTATCAAATCGAGGGTAAACTTTGAACCTCGGACTAACAAAAAAACAAATTTACTCTGCAAGAAACGTAGATTTTTTCCCTTTGTAATAAAATATGTGATTGGAGTAAGACGTAAGATAAGGTCTATTCCTATAGAAGTAGATACCTAAAGAAATTCCTTTAAAGTTTTAACTAAAGAGTTCTTTCGTTGAGCCGTGGATTTGAATTGACCCTCGATTTAACAGCTGCGCAATGCATACGGAATGCAAATATTTTAAGGTCTGTTCTTCTACTTCCTAAAACTCCCAAAAACTCAATAAATTTCCCAAATTCTCAAACTTTTATGTACTTTTACTAAAGTGTTTTGTAAGTTCTGTCACTTTTGAAGGAGAACAATATTTCTTCCGATCTTACACGCAAATCTTTCTTGCGCGAGATTTTATGAGTTCTGTCAAACCATTAGAATTACGATGTGAGATTTTATATTTTAGGAGAATTGCAAAATTTCATCCCCATTCCTCGAAATTTAACAGTTATTACAAAACTCCCGAAAAAGTGAAAGAACGGACCTAAGGATGAATCTTTAATTTTCGAACTTTTATTAAAACTACATTTAACTTCTGTTTATCAATTGCTGTAATGGGGGAATCACAAATTAAAAACATAACAAACAAGCTTATTCCCATTTATTCATACACGAAGTAACATTAAAATATATTTTGCGGTATCCGGAGAATGAAACGTACGACAGTTTCGGATCTCCTTTTATCTCTGATTCTAACATACAATCAAATTTTTTTTTTTTTTTACATAAATGACAGCACAAAAGTTGTGTTCGATTACTAATTTCGTATCTTAAGTATTCGTTCGTTCACTTTATTTAGTACGGTTCGTTTTTTGAATAACTTTAAGTTTAAGTAGTATAAAAGTATATGGTTACTCCATGGATAAAAAGAGTACAAACCCGGACAATTAACAAAAACTATCCCGTACGTCCCCCGCAGAGTGAAAAAAGAGTACAACCCGGACGGATGGAAACCCTAAGATAAGGTCGAAGTGAGCTAATAGCAACCATTAGTCATAAGCTCAGAAAACTGTGTTTTCAGACCAGTGCCGCGATAAGGGAAGCTTGTATAGCCCTTAAAAATATCCAACAGAACTTAAATGAAGCTATTCTAACAGACAGTCAGCCATTGCTTCAGCCTTATCATCTTCTAAACTGGTCCAGCAATGCAGAGAGGCCCTCAAGGAACTTGATCATCCATAACGTCGTGGGTTCGAGTCCTACTCGTGCCCATAGTTTTTATTTCATCTTTCACGGGCACTGCCTCTTGCGAAGAACTGACAAAACTTCCAACAGTATAATCTGCCATGAAAAAGTGCTTCTCAACTTTGCCGTTCGGAATCGGCGTTAAAATGTAGGTCCCCGCAATTCTTCATACGCATCTAGAGAATTGTTGATGAGAGTAAGCCACTTAGGCCTTGGCTCTTTAAGAGCTGACGCGCCACTCTATTTATTTATTTATTTTTTTATTTTTTTTTTTTTTTTTGTGAAAAATTCTACAAGTGACTGTGAGTAATTTTGTCTACAAGTTTGTTTTTCATATTAAATTGAGTGGCAAAAGTAATTCTGAAGCGGATTTCGTTGTAATACACAAAACATATTTCATTTCACATTCGCGTTAAATTTATAGTTTTGAAAATTATTCTGTTACTTTAAAACCTATTCACATGAGAACGACCGACGAATAACGGTCGAATGAAACACAAGTGATTTATAATACTCTCAAGCCCTATTATATCTCGGAAGTTTTGTCAGTTCTTCCTAAGAGGCAGTGCCCGTGAAAGAAAAAAAGAGCGTTAAAAAGTAACGCAATGAGAAGGTCTGGTTCAGCCGTATCACCAGTAATAAGTTGATGAAATAAAGCAATAACATTGTTGGTCGTTCTTTCGGAAACTGTTTGCATTTGAAGGAGTAATATTGGATCCTCATAATAAGTATTTTTTTGGATCATGCCATTTTTTGCCGATGCCATTGAATACTTTTTAATGCGGCATTTACCTCATAATATGAGGTACGAATATGCGAAGCATATTCAAGGTGGGGACAAACAAGGCAATTATAAAGAGCAAGGGTGACGTTAGTGAACTCAGGCAAAGAGTTCGATTTTCTAACAATATATATAAGTCGAAGATGCTCGTTTCTTTGAAAATGTCATTGTCTGACATTTCAACGAGTTAAGATTTAATCTGCTCTTATTTCAATATTTAGAAAAAATATTTATATTATTTTGCAGAAGAATGCGTTTTCTTTTAGGTGTAATTTTCTTAAAGATCTTCATATCAACTGCAAAAATAAGGATCTCACTGCTTCTAACACGAAAATTCGCATCATTAATAGATAACATAAGTAGAAGTGGTCCTAAACGACTACCCTGTGGAACTCGCGGTTCGATCAGTAGAACTCTCCGAAAATATGACTTTGAACTTAACTTGGTACGTTCTATTTCCAAGGTAAGAAGAAATCCATAAAAGCCTTATTGCAACTGATTGAGATAGTTGATCAAAAGCTTTTGAAAAATTTGTCAACTCCCTGTCCATTTTCCAAACATTTATGCATAAACGCGTGAAGCCTTATGACCGTTGCTCTTCTTTGAACAAAGCAATGTTGTTCACTGCATATGATGTTTTTGCAGTAAAAGGATAAACTTAAACTGTCACATACTATTTGTTCTAATAGTTTAAGAATACAACAAAGCTTACAAATTGGCTTATAATTATAATCAACGATACGCGACTTATCGCCTCTGTTTAGTCTAAGCACAATAAAGACCAAATTAACTTTACTAACAAAATACAGTGAAATATATTTTACAAAGTCGCTCTATTGCCTTGAAAGAACATTTATCGCTTTTAAACAACACCCTTTTCAATGCGTTTAACATTGGAAATACAAATTTTGAAGATTATAATCACGTTTCTCTGAAGAAAAAAGTCAGCATTTTACATAATTCCAATTCCAATACAATATTCACTTAAGTCATATTGTTCGTAAATTTTCGTCTACTTTTCGGTAGAGGACGATGATTTCAACCGAATGTAAACTGGAAAAAACTATTTAACCTTCCCCAAACTTTTTTTTGCATATCTTTAAAATTGGTATCAAAAATAGAACACAAAGGATGTATCATAAGAAGGCCAACGACCAAGTAAACCCTTTAAAAACTTTTCTTGAGGAATGTGTTTTGTTTTTGTTTCCATTATTTTTATTTTTTTTGTTTTGTGGTGCCTTTTTCTTCTAAACAATATTTAAATAACAAAAAATGTAATTTTGTTCAGCTGACACTACTGAAAAGGATAAAAAAGTTTTTCATATTTTGCCAAAAGGTGCAATAAAAAGTTATTTTAAAATAAGTTTTACAGAAAACTTTGCAAAAATATTTTTTTCTTGTGAGAGAAGTATTCTCTCGGAAAATATTCAAGGAAGAGCTAAAAATACTATAAAAAATGAATGTGTAAATATAAATATAGCAACATATGGTTAACGTTGAATCGAGTAAAGAATGAAAACATATATACATTTAAACATTTTAATTATTATTGTTCGATTGTGCAGAGAAACATGCACATAAGGGTCCTTTTTTATTAATTTTTGTATGCTTGCGAAGGATGTACGTACATTCATTTATGAACAAAAAAACTAGTTAAAAAAGAAAACCCAAACAATGCAATGTATTCCAAAGCAGAAACGATGGAATGGTGCTGCTCAAAAAGGGAAAATGGAACGGTTGATAGCACTACAAGTACAATCATTGCACTTTTGAACATGCGGAAATATTTTTGCCTAGAGGATAACAAACAATTATTATTTCACAGAGTATTTAAAAAAAATGAAACAAAAATAGCTAAAGTATTACAAATTTTGCCAAGCAAGATAACTGGCTGTAGAGGATGACTTGATATTTGCTTAAGTTTAATCCAAAAGTCAACGAACTATTGCTTGAACAATTTACATCGCTTGCATCCATTAATCCAAAACAGAACTGGTTCTTTTCACAAACAGAAGGAAATTACCTCCGTTTGATGTACCAAAAATACATGACACAACGCTTAAAATTTCCGACCGAGCGAGATACTTCAGAGTTATATTGGACAAAAAACTTAACAGGACCATGATCACCAGTTTGGTTTGGTGGAAAGCTCTGGAGAAATCTACGAATTTAAGACCCCTTACCAAAGTAAAAAGAATGACTTGCATCAGCACTAGTGGTGTGACGAAGACTACCCCCACTGAGGGTTTAGAAACGATCCTCAATCTCCCTCCAGCCTCCATAGATGCATTCGTCCAAGAATCAGCAGCAAACAGCGCTCTTTTAGGCTCAGTCAAACCAACATCTGGGCAACTAGCTAGCTTTTCTTACGAAATACGAAGATAACAATATCTGCAAAGATTTTATGACCCCTTACTTGGATTTCAACAAATCTTTTAGTACTATCTTCCCCAATAGACTATATTGGGAAAATAACGACTCAACTATTACCATCTACACCGATGGTTCTAAGATAGATATTGGAGTAGGTGCAAAAAGCCTCAACCCTGCCAATTCATTCTGGATCCCCGACCATAGCAGCGTCTACCAAGCCGAGATCTTGGTAGTGAAAAACGCTGCTAAACATACATCCAATATGGCGATATTACACGCGGACATCACTTTTTTCATTGATAGCCAATCAGCAATATAAGCTATCTCTGCGATCCAAATCAGGTCGAAGCTTGTTTTTTTTTGCTGTTGCGAAGAGCTTGAGGTTCTCGGTACACAGCATAACGTTAGACTTTGCTGGTTTCCTGGCCACAGAGAAGTGACAGGCAAAGTAAAAGCAGTGAGCTTGCAGAGCAAGGCTCAACACTGAACCTGCCTCTCATATAGACATAGGAATGAGAACTGAAAAATAATGTCAGGAGCATAATCCTTTAAAAATCCAACTGCCGATAAAATCTCCTAGAGACCTGTGTTAATACCAGGAAAATATAGCCTAGATATGACAAGAAAAGATTCGACAGTATTTTAACTCTTAATAAACCATCCTTAAGATACCTTATCAGTGTATAATTACAGGACGAGGACATACATAACTTAATTGGCTACCATAAGAAGAAGATGAGGCTAAGTATCAATGACCTTTGTAGAGGATGTGGTAATGAGGACGAACAAATGATACTGCTTATTTCTCCGCCACTGTTGTTCACTCTGTCTTACTAGGAAGAAAACTCTAGACAACTTCTTCCTCAATGAACTAGAGGAACTACGCGAACTGCCAGGCAAAAGCTTGCTAAGCTTTGTCAAGGCCTCTAAATGACTAACCGAACCATATGATTCATATGCTATTTATTTTTCAGGAAGTGACAATACTTTAGGGTACCAAAATAAATCTACATTTATCTTATTGTGACGGTAACAACACCAACTGTCAGCCCGCGTAACCTAACATAGCCTGAATCCCTTAAAACTAGTTTAAAAAAGTAGGAACTAAATTTACTGTGATTTCATTTCTTAATCAAGTTAGCAAGCCTTTATGACTTGTGTTTCATTTTCTTGCACTTTTTTTTCATTTAATTGTTGATCAATTGCTGTGACACTCGAAACGATGAGAATCATGTAGGACAAAGCAAAATAATTCTTATTCTTTTGAATCTGAATGACCAGCGGCTTATGTTGAATACCCGGAATTGTTGGACAAGTATATTACAAGCACTAAACTGACGAAATCATAATTCTTCAACATTTTAAATTTATGTTGACTCTCGGTTGCCAAAGATGACACAATGATTAATGATATTTTTTGAAAAAAAAAGTGATTAAGTTTATTGTTTATCGAATTTTTGGGGAGCCTAATATTGACTCTAATTTCCAATTTCCATGAAAAATCACTTCGAGGACATTTCTCCACCATTAATCTATTTTTTGTTTGTTTATTTTTTGCTCTAGCTAAACACCAATTTTCTTGTTCATTTCACATCTTCCGTTCAATATAAAAAGTCCATCAAGTGCAGCAAGAAAAATACTAAAAAATATATATTGATCTCCAATGCTTGAGGTTCTCTCGACACTAGATCAATCCATTCCAAATGTCACTTCCAAGAACAAACCTTCTACCTCAAAGGACACTCTCTTACACAAAACAGTTAGAACAGACATGTACCTACCTACCTAAATGTAGCAAATATTTGGTCCGTTTTGTAAAGGACTCTTCGGGCACTTTCTCAAACACAAAACACCAGCTCAAGTTCCGACAGTGTTTCTAAGTGCAAAATAAATAAAAAAGACACAAACATTTCGTATGTCCAACACATTTACTTCTGCCTGTGATAAATTGTCTTAAGTCGACCATATGATGGAACAGATTTCACCAACTCCCTCACTGTACCAACACAAAAAATATACTTTTAATGCTCAGTCATAAGCTACTAAAGTCACCCCACGTCATATTGAAGATTATAAAAGTCTACTATACCTTACCCTCTCACTATAAGGACCTCACAGACTTTAACGTGTGATGGCATTGGCATGCAGACTTTAAGAGAACGAGAAGCGAGGAGTGTGGTGTGGCCAAGCCGACGAATGGTACAAATATAAACCGTTTAGTCACAGGATATTACATTCGATTACATGTCGGTTGGAATTTCATATTATTTGTCCTGGAATTTTGTCGTGCCGAAAAAAAGGAGGGTGTTTTTTGTTTCGTCCTCGTCTGCTTGCTGCTTACTTGTGATGTTTTTCAAATTTAAGCTCAGCCCGAGTGTCGCTTTGCTAAAAGGGTGGTTTTTTCGAACAGAATGACTGCACTCCATCTCGAGTGTCAGTTCGGGATCACATTAAATTTAATGCACGTTTTAGTGAACTGGAATTGCTCCGTAAATTTGGATTTTCCAAAATTGAAAATGTGCTGCTGATTTATTGAAGTAATTTCTTCACGAAATTCCATCAGCGTACATACTTATAAAAAGTTGCAGGTTTTTTGAAACAATTGTTTCTCCGTTTATATTTGTTTATACGATTTTCTCGCTTCATACACAAACACAAGCAATTCTCGTTCCTCGAACTCGACCGTATAAAATCAATTTGATATACTTTACGGCCGGTTGGATTTAATTACCAACGTGAATCGTTCGGATATGGCAGCCATTTTTATGATGCCTTACCGTTTTACCTCTGCAATTTTGAAATGCGCCATGACTACAATGACGCGACGTTCTGTTCTGCCAGCAGTTGTTGCTGCTGGTTTTAATTTTTCTGTTTCGTTTGTTTTAATTTTTTTGTTTTTTTTTTTTTTAATTAAATTTAAAAGTTCCGGTTGCTATTATAATTATTTGAATGATTTTCACGCTTTTGTGTGCAATTAATGACACCATGGTCGAATTAAATGAAACACAATAATTGCAGTTTCCGGTTTGAAATAACGTCGAAAACTATAGCAAATAAAAAACGCAGCATATGTCGACGCGAATGTCGAAGTTTTTCACAGGCTTGGGCTTGGGGGAGTTTATGGCTTATGCAGAATCAGAATCATATCGTCGCCGTCATCATTGACAGCGGGAAAGCATGATTCGTTTTTGGATGATCCAATATTCCGCACTTAAACACTGATTCAATTCAATAAACCAGAGCATAATCCTGCAGCTGGCTATAAATTTGAATTACTTCAGTTATTTGCATCCTCTCGTTCTCTGCTTGTGTGTAACAAAACAGTTAGCAAGGCAATACGAACGTAGTCAGGACATAGCTTGGAATATAGTTGCTTTTTCTGAGCCATTAACTACGACAATTTAATCCCACTGCGGGCAATCCAAATCCTCAATTAGCAATTATTCAAGTAGCTCCAGTGGCGTACCTATATTCCACTCTAACCCACAACCACCCGCCAGTGCCACAGGATATTGCGGATAATGTTGGAGAGGTGAGATGATGATGATGGGGTGCATAAAAATGGCGCAGAACAAAGTGAAATGAATGCGGTACTTACCGAGTACTTAGTCCATATTTTGCCTGGCACTATAGTACGGCACACCGACACCGGCTTGTAATGTTACACAACTCCACAAAGTAATCCTCGAAACGCAGCAGGATCTTCCTCTACCAGGGAAGAGAAAGAGAGAAAGTAGAATGTTAGTGGAAGTGGAAGTTTAAAAAGAAAACAACATTTTGAAACAGTTTCAGAGCATTGCTTTTGTTGTTTATGGGGTGGAAGAAGTTATCCAGAGAAAATGAAAAAAAAAACTCAACTCGGATTGTTTGAGAAGTCGCATAATATACGAAACAAGTGTAAAACTTAATCGTCTCGGAGCAGAGTTACATTTTAGGATCAAGATATTTCTTTAGTGAATTGTTATTTCATAAGCAAAATGACGATGTCGTCGTCGTGATTCCGACAGTATAGTTTTTATTATCGCCGTTAATTGAGAAAAGTTTTGGTAAATTAAAACTTGAAATTCACAAAATCTTGAAACAAAATACAAAATTGTTCAGATTTTATCGCATTTATTTTCATGGCAAACATAATTATTTTGAAATCATAAACTGCAAAAAAAAAGTTGAATTTTATGATTTGAATAATGTAATTAGAATTCCTGAGCTAATTAAGTCAGACGAATCAACATAGTTCACTCTGTTGGGAGAGTAGGTGTTGAAATGATGCTGTAATGACTTTAAGTTTTTACAGAGAAATCAATTACATTGATAAGAAGTTCGTAATTACTTAACATTTCTTAATGAAATTAAACTTCAGTCACAAAACTCATTTAAGAGTTGTTTTCTTTTGCAACAAGGAACAATATCCGAATAGACATCAAATGTAGTGAGTGTGCGTAGTAATTCCGAGAATATTATCAATGCTTTTCGGATTGGGCAGAAATCAAAGAGTTAAGGACATTTTCTTTCCAAGAATATTGGCTTTCTATGAATCAAGAAGGCACTTTATATTTTTTGTTTACATCCAATGTGGGCTTAGCGGAGAAATTGAGTATGCCCACTTCTCATACCTACAAATAAGGCTTTGGTTGACAATAGACATTAAACCTAAATTACCAACTCATAACAGTCTCAAGAAGGGTCCTACGCAATTCCTGCATTTAACGAAATTTTCGGTCGTTCTTTCACTGACATAATTACCGGAGCTCTTCATCATACTTAAGTACTTAGACTTACTTATGATAGTGCTTCAGTCCAGGTCGGACCAGAGCCTCATCCAACACGCGTCTCCAGGCAGCTCAGTCGCTAGCTAGCCTCCAGTTTCATACTACAAGTTTTTTCAGATCATCTACCACCTGTGTGCTACACCCTCCACCTGAGTCACGGTCTTCCTCCTCTGCGACGGCGACGTCCGGGTTGGATTCGAAGACTCTACGTACCGGAGCGAAATTTTCCATTCGCTCTGCACTATCCAACCATCAAAACAATAATTGGATCTTAATTAATTTTCTGACAAGGTCAGTGACGCTGAACAGCTCGCACAGTTCTTGATTGAATCTTCGTCTCCATTCTCCACTTATCCAGACGGGACCAAAACTCACTCGAATAATTTTTCTCTCGAAGCAGCCCAAAGCGTTTTCATCCCATGTTGTCATTGTTCATGTCTCTGAATTATACATAAGGACCGGGGTGTAGAGGATTTTGAAGAGTGGCATTTAGTTGCTCGAGAGGGGACTTTACTACCCAATTGCTTTCTAGGTCCAAAGAAGCAGCGATTGGCAAGAGTGATTCTTCTGGTTGATTTCAGCGCTGGTGTTGTTGTCTGAGCTTATAGCGGGTCCTAGGTAGACGAAGTTCTTAACTACCTCGAAGTTAAATCTGTCTGCATTGTCTGTAAGTTAGCTCCAAGACATCGATGTTGGCTGTTCTTTCTTGTTGACAGCATTAACTTGGTCTTGCCTTCGTTAACCGCTAGATCCATCTTCCTGGCTTCCGTCTCAAGACTCACGAACGCTCCACGTACATTACCCAATTATGTTCATGTCGTCAGCGTAGCTTAGTAGCTGGACAGACTTTTGAAAGATTGTGCCTCTGCTGTTGACGTTGGAGTTTTGCACAATCTTTTCAAGAATTATGTGGAAGATATCGAATCACCATATCTAAAACCTTTTTTAACATCAAATGCATCCGTTATAGGTTTTTTCCGACGACACTGACCATTCGTAGGGCATGCTTCACTCCGACCAAATTTTCAAATGAGCTGGTGCATACTCCTAACCAAATCACGTCCAGCTACTTTGTACAGTTTAGCGGCTAAGCCATCTGCTCCAGCGGCTTTGTCCGACTTAAGCTTAGATATCGCTATCTTCACTTGGTCAATGTCGGGTGGGTGGAATTGGTGGTCTTCTTCCCCTAAACTGAATCGTTCTATATAGGTAGCGGAATTTTGCTCCTCATTGCTTTACACACCCATCTATCTCCCCGATCGCGTAGTCGTATGTGGTGTCGTTCAGGCTATGACGTCCGATTATTCCTCCAAAGATTTCTTCTCTGCCTAGCTTAGCATTGAATCTCCAAAGACAATTTAAATGCTATAGCTAGGGCGTTGCTCATAGGCCTTGTCGGAGAGCTCGTAGAAATAACAAAGTTATTTTTTTATATTCTCACGAATAACTGAGAAAACATTCCCCGAAAATTTGATATTAGCAAAAAAAGACAGTGATTGAAAATTGCACTATCTCTTGCTTCTTCCAAGATTGCGGCAACTTTGTTAAAAACTACACACTCAACTTTTAAACTACAACTTACAATTTCTTTAGAGCGGGCACAACGTACCGGTCGGTGGTCGGCTAGCTCGCTTATATAAATAAACCAGTAAATAATTCTGGGGTGGAATCGGCTAAATTCAAAAATTACTATCACATTTGTGATAGTCACATTCACATGTGATAAATTGAAATTTTCCTTCTGCGTAAAGTTATCACAAAAAAACTTATTATTTTTGGAATCACTTGGCCAAACTGACATTTTTAATTATTTTTTTTAAATTATTTCGTTAGATTTCTGTTTGTTTTTGCTTATTAAAAGCGTTCAATTTTAAGATACTTAGGTATTTATGTACCTACAGGTTTTTTATATGTATGTAAGGGAATATCCGGCTCGCAGGGTGCAAGCAAAATATATGTTTTTTTGAATGCTTTATTGAATAGTGAGAATTGCATTAAGCAATGCGTTTTTGATAAACAATATTTTTGGCCATATTATGTCGGACGGTTAACCAACACGATATATGTTGATAGAAATGATTAAATTGCCTTGCATCAAATGTACGCAGTTTATACTGCGAAGGTTGTCATATAACGTGTTTGTTAACCATTCGACCAAAAATATTGTTTATCAATAACGCATTGCTTATTGCAATAAAAACTATTCAAACATTACAAAATTAACATTTGTTTGGGCACAAAAATATTAATTTTTTTTTTTTTTTTTTTTTTTTATTTCATGATAACAAAAGCAAATTTAGTATGAAAGTGACTACTAATAGTCTGTCACAGAAAAAAATCACAACAAAGTGATTGTCACAAGTGATAATCACCTTACACAGACAAAATTTGTGATATGTGATTATCATTTATCACAAATCACCTTAGCCGATTCCACCCCTGATTTAATTTATGTATTTGAACAACGATAATAACTTAAAGGTGCTTCCACCAATGGCTTTTTCCATCGATTCCTTTATTTGGCTGGAGTTATTGCTATTTCACGGATGCCAAGCCGATCATCAGACTCTTGTCTAGTTGTTTTTTCATTTTAATCGAAAAACTTTTTGAGTTCACATTTGGGATTTGAACCTAAGACCAGCTAGTTGGGAAGCCAATTCACTACGCACTGCGCTAACAACTCCAATGATGTTTCGGTTTCCCATTGCAGACTTGTTTTTGTTTATCAATTGCGATGAATAGACATGCAAGCTCCTCAAAGTATGCTATCTTGTTCCGCTTTCTGATTTAAATCCTGCGTAAATTATTCTAAAATCTTAATAAATATGTTAATATCAGACTACTCCGACTTTTGTTTTCTTTTCAATTTTGTTCTTTCTTAGTTCCAATTTTCAGTTTAGTAAGGTTGTGATATAAATCACAACCAGCTCAAGACTTCATCGTTTGTTTTATATGTGAATTAGCAATAAGATCGCCGAACTAAATTAAAGCTCATTGGCCGAACAGTGTATGCACCATTTTTACATAAAATAAACAGCAACATTACATACATAAATCAATTACAAACAAAATATACCTAACTGTATTTCTTAAATTTAACTTTTTAATACTCTTGAAATATTTAAACAAGCAACTCATTTTTTTTTTTTCATTTTCATTACAGACCTGCAGCCAACAACAGTCTCTGCTGGTCCAGAGACACGAGAGTTCCTTCTCAAAGTCATCGATGTTCTTCTCGATTTCGTCAAGAGCACCAACGACCGAAATGAGAAAGTCTTGGATTTCCATCACCCCGAAGACATGAAACGTCTTATAGATTTGGAAATTCCTGATCGTGCAGTAACTCTTCAACAACTCATCGAAGATTGTGCAACAACATTGAAGTATCAAGTCAAGACCGGTAAGTTCAACATTCCTTTAAATATTCATCATATCCTATGTCGTCCTGTTTATTGAGGTAAATTATGTATTCCCAAAGTTATGTGTGCAAAACATCCAAAACTAATTAGTCCTTGATTAGCAGCCATTCAAAGTTTCAACAACAAATATATGTTGACGAAAACCAACAACAACGGCACTCTTTTGTTGAAAGTTCTCTACTCGCTCCAACCCGCCATCTTCAAAATAACTTAATCTAATCAATCAATCAAAATGTGCTTCACCACAAACGATGTTTATTGAAATAATCAATTGAAACTTATTCTCACTCCTTTTGTGTGCTTAATTTCCGCCACCACATCATCGTTGAATACTCGTATATCCTTATATTTTCGAACGATAACGTCAACGAATATGTAGGTACGTATGTTTGTATCCTGACGGTCGAGCGCATTGTGATGGGTGATGGTGACACTGGTAGTAGCATTCGTTTCACAAAAGGGGATTTACGGGCACACAAGATGGAACACAAAGAACGAAAACGCTCCCCGAGGACGAGGAAGGAGTGTTGATAACAGTATTGTGGTCACGTGCGCTATTAGATTAAAAGTAAGAGAAGTGGTCCTTAATTTTCGAGGCGAAACCATAATTCAAAAGTTTTTCTATGGCACGGCAAACTTTTGACAATATGTTCGAGATTCGTCGAGTTTGGTTATTTTGATCTTGATGTTACATTATTTCTTCTCAACAAAAAAAATATAAGAAAGTCAAACGGGGTTGAAATTGTGTTGAAACATACGCTGCACGTTTTGATTGATGGCTTGACTTTTCAATTTTTTCGTGTTCTCAAGAACCATCTGAAAAGTGTTATTCACCCTTTATTTTCTCTCAAACCAAGCGACAATATCATAACCAGGTCCCTTGTGGTATTAAAAAAGAAAAATCAAAGGACATTCAGTGGCAAATCATAAATAGGATTACCGTCGCTGCAAATGAAAGGTGAATAGGATCAGTGATTGTTATTCAGTATTCAATGGGCCATAAAATGGTGTTGTTAATGTCGTTATCTTCTTCGATGCACATTTTGTTTGGAGGATTTTCAATTTAATCCTAACCCTAATTCTTCGACCTCAACAATGGGAAGACGATTTTAAGGAGGTATATGCTTCCAACTCTAAGGACACTTCGAGTTTGTGGTATATCCCTGGGGGCTGAATTGTTTTTTTATGATGCAGATTTTCAATGAGGACACTTTTGGGAATGGATTCCGAGTTGAAGCTGGGATGGGTTGGTATAATATAGTGTTTGTGGCTGAATAAACATTGTGCGGTTTTGATAAGAATCCTTTTGCATTTTAAATTCTGTGTTGGAGGTATTTTTTCTGTTCAAATATTGTTGAAGGACACGCGGCATGTAAATTAGTATTTTATTTCTGACAAACACATTCGGTGACAAAGGTGATATTAAATGCGTGGCATGACAATGCATAACTAATGTCAGTTTTTGCACGAATTTTATTTGATTATTTGATATCTTATCACATGAAAAATAGTGAAACACTCACAAATAACTTTTTTTGCTAGCTCTATATTTGCGTTAAAAAAGACTGATGGAGGCAACTTCCACATTTGCTGATGTAGTTACTTTTTTTGGAAAAAAAGCCTTAGTTGTTTGCCTTGAGTCCCTTACATAGTCAAAAACTCGCAAACTGTGAAGGATCTCATTTTGTATCAGTTTCGAGGCAATATGATAGAATGTGAGACTCAATGGAATGAGAATCAAGGAGAACGAAGTATTTGTTATTTTCTAACAGAAAGTTGAACTGTTTGAAATTGAAAGAAATATTTGTATTTCGGTCCTCAAATAGGTGTTTTTACTGAAAATAAAAGAAAATCTTTTGTTCTAACTCCAATTTTCAATCTATAAGAATAACACGCAGAAATCACGTCCTACGGAAGAATGAGCTTAAATGATTCTAACCAATGATACAGATATTTCTGAAAGAGCTCGGTTGATTTCATTTTAAGAAAAAACATAATTTTTAAGGATGACTTTTTGCGCAAAATTAACAATTATATGGACTTTGTATGAAGACAACAGATTTCAGTTAACATTTAACGAGTAAAACGCAACATCTGCTGCTCAAAAATCGAAACAACAATAAATTTTACTTCCAACTCAAAAAAGACGCATAAAATCAAACATTGATGGAAAAATAAAACTCCAAGGAAAAAGGTTTTCTAAAACTCCTAAGCCTAACCGTTTAGCGGAAAAAATTGCTCAAAAACAAGCGACTAAAACAAAAGAATCAAACAAAAGCAACAGTGATACAAAAGTCTCTCGCCTCGTTGGAAATTAGAATTTAAAAGCCCCTTTCATTTTTTGTGTTGAAAAACGCATCCCTTCGCAAATAAATTCCCATATGTTGCATCCGGGTCGTCCCTGTCAATCTGTCATCATCGTCACTCCCGTTTTCGGCCATCATTCAAGTTTTTTTGTTTGCTATTATTGATCTGTATTCAAATTTTTAATATAAAAAGACAATAACAACAAAAAAACTAAAAGGTAGCAGATAATCAAATGCTCATTTATCGAAGCTAATAGGAAAGAAAAACAACCCCCAACCCATCATGTTTTTGCTGGATATAAATGGACAAACAAATAAAAGATTTGCCCTCCCTGAATGAATCGCACACACTGAACACAGCAGCAATGTCAATTCGCATTTTGGGTGCCATAAGTCGTGTGATTAAAATCCCATTGAAGAGGAAAATCTCCCTTCTAGTGCTTTTTGCTTACTGCTTTGGCAGGTGCTGTGGAGTGGGGTTAACCTATACACAATATACAATGCAAACTTCCGAATCCTTTTTGATGGAAGGCATTTGGGATCTATCTGTGTGTGTGTCTGCGAAATCCTTGTATGTTCGTTTTCCCATCAGACAACCTAGTCTAATGCTAACGCAGCAGCAGCATCATCGTCCGTTGAGAAACACATTTTGCCAAATTGAAATGTTGCCACAGATGGAGAATGTCGAGTCGGCCAAGCATCTATTCGTTCAGTTCAGAGCGTTATCCTACATTTCAATTTTTTGTTCGCATCCTTTTTGTTGTTGTTTCTAAGTTCTTCCAACTCATGTTGAAGGGGGATCAGTGCAGCGAGTCAGAAAATAACAACGGATTTTGATTAAAGCTCGCTTTATAGAGTTCTCTTCTTTCTAAACATCGCAGTGGAGAGATGAGGAATGAATTCCGACAAATCACAAAAAAAAAACACATTTTTAGAAAAAGAGGGTTCCCAACCAAGGCATTGCTCAAGCTCATACACAATATGTGTGTACTGGGGATTGAATTTTATGAGAGATTATGGATCATAAATGGTTTCATTCTTTTAGCAACAAGGATTTTTTGTTCGTCGGTCCTGGTCCCGGGATCCGGTTTCGGTCTTGCTCTTATTCCCCTAATATTCAAAGATATTTCAATGAAATTCTGCAACTGTGAAAGAATGTTGTGATTTTAACAAGAGAGTGTTCTTTTTTTTTGTGCTGCTTTTTGTTTTAATCTTAAACACTTTCAGAGATAGCTGTAGGCTTTCAGGAATTAATCAAGTGTAAATTAAAAGAACGATAACGTTCGTCGGGATTTTAAAACAGAAAAAAAGGATTTAAGGGAGCAACTTAAAGAAGAATTTATGCTATGCCTTCAGAAAAATTATGCGAATGGTTGTTTTCAACTTGTCTGGGGAATTATATTTTATATAATTTTTCACGGAATACCGTGAAAAGTTGCAGTTTCTATTTTGTTTATTTACAAGAAGCCGCGGCGGCTTAGCCGCCTAAAATTACTTTTTTTTTTGTTTGTTTGTACTTTTACAATGTTTCATTTCATTGCTGAAGAATTGATAGTAGGACACTCGAAATGATGAGAATCATGGAGAACGAAGCTAAATAATTCTTGGTTCAATTTTTACGGAAGCAGCTATTTCTTTCTGTTGAATCTGAATGTTCAGCGATTCATATTGAAAGCTTGCGAACTAAAATCGCCGATAGTGAAATCCTCGAAAATTTTCCTTTTGAAATTTACTACTTTTTGGAAAAGAAATATCGGGTTTTTCATTAAGAGCGCTACAAAGGTGTTTTTTAATAAAACAGTTCTAGATATCAATAAAATTCTTTATTAATGTGAAAGTACATTCAATTCCATTATGTGTAGAACTCGATTTCTTTTGCATGTCCACCACTAGCACGCTTGTTTGAACCTAATTTTCGCCGGTTTTAAGACATAAGTCGGTCAATACTTTTGCAATTTCATGCTCAATATTCGTACAAAGTTCATCAATATTTGTTGGACAGAAATACGGAAAAACGGCCTTTAAATGCACGAATGAGGCGGCCAACCCACTGGACCATTTCTTGAAATAACACGCTAACCAAATCAAAGGCACGGTAGTGCCCAGCCAAGTTCTACTTCCAACACTACTCCCTTTTTACAGGAACGAACTCAAGAACATTCTTAACATCCCATAACTTTTGAACCCATAGAGTTAGAAGCTTCAAATTTGGATTAAGTATTGACTTCATGGAAACAAAGGCCCAATTATAAAAATAATTTTGTGAAACCACTACTTCCTGAGATATTGAACAATAAGAATTTCAAAAACCGTAATTGATGACTGACTGATCATCAAAATTATGAAGCACTTCTAACAATATCAGAATCTTGAAATTTGGTACAATGGGAGATTTTTGGATGTTTACAAGAGGAAAAAATCGAAAATATCAACTTTTTCATTCAGGGGCGTGGTATCCTCCCACTTTCTTAAAATGGTCGTAGGATGTTGAAATTCGGGATTCAAATAGGGTTTAGGTTGAAAATAAGGAAAAATATAAGTAACGTATTTAAATTTTATTTAGGGGCGTGGTTTCCGCCCACTACTTAAAACGGTCGTAGGATGTTGTAGTTTGGAATTCTTGTAAGGTTTGGTTGAATGACATGAAAACAAATGACAAAACATTCAATTTCCATTTAGGGGTGTGGTGTCCACCCATTTTATCGAAATGGTACAAAACGTTTAAATGGTCGTAGGATGTTGAATTCTGGTTCCATGAGTAACTTTCTTTAGTGGTTTCACAATGGACCCTTGGTGTGTAGATGAGTTAACAACACGTAACCTACCTATTACTTAGTTTCCGTTTGATGCGTGTTAACTGACATTTTAAAACTTGAACAGTGAACTTGAGTATTTTCATCCAATCTTACTTTGCTCAGTTTCTATTTTCGTTTAATATTGTTGTATTATCTTCTATGATTTAAAATATTCAGTATAAAACTTTTACTTGTTAAGAACTTGGCGTTCTTGTAGATCTCATAACTTTTAGTGGCTGACTTTTTATATAGGGTTGTTCGCTCATAAGAGAACTTCGCTCTTTTTTTACATTTTATGTTTTTGTTCTGATTTGCTTTCCAATAAATCGATTGTGACGTGTGCCGTGTGGCTTGTGGCGCCTTCCTGCTGAAACCACATAAATCGATACTATCCATCCAATTCACGCTAAACATAATCAGTGAGCATCGTGCTATAGCGATTTCCATTCACAGTAAAAGTGGACTGTTGCCTGACGAAATGCATATCTAGCTTATTGACGATGTCATTGAGTCAGAAATGAGCTTTGCTGAAGATGATTTTTCGATAAAAATTCGGATCATTTTCAAGTTGATGTTCAGCCCAATTCACGAAAGTAAGACGCCTATGATGGTCAAGCGGCTTCAGCTCTTTTTTCAATTTCATCTTGTAGGGATGAAGACCAAGATCATTTCACAAAATGCTCCAAAAAGACATCACAAAAAAGCCCAATTCTTAAGAACGCCGAGTAATCGACTGAATTGGACGTAGCGTTCTTAAAAATGTGGCTACTAACACCGAATTTCGTATTAGGTTAGGTTAAGTTAGAGTGGCTCTCTGTCTAGATGTTGTTGACTCACTCAGACCTCAAGGGTCCATTGTGATACCATTGAAGATGTTACTCATGGGAGACTAATGAACTTAAACAAACCATTTTATACTTTTAATGAAATTAGACAGACAACTTGTGTCGATCGTTGCCAGGGTACACATTTCAAAATGCTATGAAACAATTTATACTAATTTAAAATTGTCGTGAATTTTAAATTATAACTTTGCATTTTATTTAAAAAAAAAAAGCAATGGACTCGACCTCCCTGTGCAATCTGGAAACTAGTCACATAAAAAAGCAATCAATATTTGAACGAAGAATTTTGATGCTTCGTTCTCCATGATTCTCAGCTTTTGGTGGCTCTTCAAACTTCTGCTTTGAAAAAGGTTGTGGCCTGATCCAGGGCTGTTAGAAGAATACAAAAAAGAAGTAGTTTGCGTTGAAAAAACCAAAAGCCAAAATCAAAAAAAAGGAGTAAATTGCTGTGAAAAAAGGTACATTTTATTCCGAGAAAGTGATATGCGGCCAAATGTATTGCGTGAAAGTAATTTGGGGGATTTCGTTATCCGGGGTTCTTATTTTCATTTTTGTGACCCCGTGTGTTAACGTTTTCTTCATCATTTATAGTCTTGAGACAATTTAAATATTGATAGAATGTTTGGTATGAATACTAAAAAAAAGTCACTATAATTTATGTTTTTGATTTGATAATAAAATATATATATTGTTTTCCCCTTTCCAAAACTTTGACATCTGCGACAGAATCTTAATTACAGCCTCCTAATTTTATTAGAATTTGCTTTTGAACGACAGTTTTCTTAATTGCTTTCTAACACCATCCACTTCTGTCACAGAAAGTAATCGTGGGAAATTCCAAACTGATTTCGCGATGCTTCATAAAACTCACCAACTCTTTCTGCTGCTAATAATAATATCCAAGCGAGATTTAACATTCCATATAAACATAAATTTAAAACTTTATGCTTAACAGTTATAGAATCTCATTTCCCATTCCTTGTCGAGTTAGAATAAATCACGCGAGAATTAAATCAAGACCAGAAATAATATAGCTTAAAGCTACAGAGATAAAGACTGCATGTTTGAAGAGATAAAAACTAAGAGTTGAGAACTTTCGCGTAACACATAATCCCATCTATCTATTGAGGAGCTTAAGAGGCAAACTATTAAATTACACCACATAGCTCCATTAAAAATAATTTCTAACAGAGGACCCGTCTGTCAAGCTTAGTTTTATCCAACGCCATAGGGATAGGGATTACTGCCAATCTCTTGTCTTTTGCTACAATAATTATCCCCTTCCTCGACCATCCTCTACTTTTCTGTGTGGGCTAACGTGTTGTGTAATGTTCGAATATACCATATTGAATAAAGAGAGAAAAGTAGCAATCGGGATTGGGTTATCCTTCAATTCCAGATTAATTCTTGTATTTTTTTGTCTGTTTCTCCCTTGTATTCTTCTTCTGAACAAAAATAATGATGAACGAAATTTCGAAGGATTATTCCGGGACATTTACTACAAACTGAATGTGAATTGTGTGATGGTTTCTGATGTTTCTGTTCCATTGCCAACCCTACTCGACTTAGATTTTTGTTTCAGAGATGTTTTCATTCCATTGCAATGACATAGCTCGACATCGTAGCTAATATGGCGAGAAATTGCTTCCCCATATATCCCTAATATTGTTGACATAATTATATATGTGTATGTGTGTGTATTTGTTTTTTTCTCATGACAGGACATCCACATTTCTTCAATCAATTGTCATGCGGATTAGATTTGGTCTCAATGGCCGGCGAATGGCTAACTGCAACAGCTAATACCAACATGTTTACGTACGAAATTGCTCCAGTGTTCATTTTGATGGAAACTGTCGTCCTGACTAAGATGCGAGAAATCATCGGTTGGTCTGGTGGTGACTCGATTTTGGCCCCTGGTGGATCCATTTCAAATTTGTATGCATTCTTGGCTGCCCGACACAAGATGTTCCCACAGTACAAAGAGCGTGGAACAAGTGCATTGCCTGGACAGCTTGTGATGTTTACTTCGGATCAGTGTCATTATTCGATTAAGTCGTGTTCGTCGGTTTGCGGTTTGGGTACGGACAATTGTGTTATGGTGCCATCGGATGAGCATGGACGTATGATTACCAAGGAGCTGGAACGACTTATTGTCGAACGTAAACAAAAGGGACATATTCCGTTCTTTGTTAATGCCACTGCCGGAACCACAGTACTGGGTGCGTTTGATCCACTCAACGAAATTGCAGATATTTGTCAACGTCACAATTGTTGGATGCATGTTGATGTAAGTTTTCTTGAAATATGAGTGAATCTTACAGGAATTTTAGAAAAAAAGCCTTTGACTTTATGTGACTATACTAAATTTGTTCACTATGGCGTATGCGTACTATTTTTGTTGTTTAATTGAATCTTAATTTGTTACAAAAATGTGTACATACCTAAATTCGTACAAATGTTTTTGAAGGTTAATGTACCATCTTTACAATTAAAAAAAAAAACACATTTCTTTTTCCAGGCTGCATGGGGTGGTGGATTGCTCCTGTCACGCAAATATCGTCATCCAAGATTGTCCGGAGTTGAAAGGTAAGTGATTGATAAAAAAAAAGTCTCCCAAGTATCCTGATGTCCCAAAAGGAAATGAAAAGAAAAAAAAAACACATCAAGGGCAACCATTCGTATGAAATAAATGAATAAGAAAAAAACGAAACTCTTTGAAAATTGCGACCACAGATGGTCAATAGCCCGAAGCCAAATTGAGGTTGAATTTGCAGCCGCTCGAGCAAGCTCTTCCGAACAATGTGTCTGTCCACAAGAATGAGTGTTCTCATAAATCACAGCAAAGTCTGCAAGTAATTGCCATCTAATCAAAAACACAGTATCCAACACAACTTACTGTACTCGAACTCGAATAGGCTAGCATATTTGACTTCCATGTATTCCAGGTCCATATACAATACATCTATGTTATTGGAGGGTTGGTTCGCTTGCTGTAAAATATTTTACCATACATATACAATAAATAATGTCACTGCTAGTGACGGATGATTTGTCATATCGGTCGTTGCATTGCTTTGTCCTTAATTCTGCATATCACACTCAGACTTTTATGCGTTCATTTAACGCACAGCGGCCGTACTGTTCTCAAATAACGTCAACAGCTTTGCTATACCATTTTATTCGAACTACACTGAAACATACAGTGCATCCTTGCGGGACTAATGATTTTCAAAATCGATTTTAAAACAATGCCAATTCGAGGATGGGGTGGAAAATGTCCTTCTGCGACGACGGCCATAAAATAGTGCGGGACTACAGATTAGTGGTTTGGATGCATTAGATGGCAAAGTAGCAAGTTTATACGACGACGATTTTGACGACAACGGGCTAACGCCCTTTTGTTACAAATTGATGGATATGCTAATCCATAAAGATGAAGGATGAGGGAGGCTGCGAGCTTTCTTGAAAAAGGTTTTACTGTCGAGCCTTTGAAAAGTGCGTTAACCACAATATGCCAATACATCTTCACTAAGTGGGATTTACGTAATGCGTTTAGAAATCCCCATTAAGTAAGTATTGGCCCTACAATGTGGCCGCAAAGCAATTTCATTAAAGGATTTCAGTTTTTTTTTTTCCTACAAGAAAAATTGCCGTTTTCTTTTTAGAAAAGACAAGTAAATGAAGGTTAAACATAAATTAAATTAAAGTGCAGTTTTAAAACTTGGAAAACTTCTAAATAAGGGTCGACAGTGGTAAACACTGTACACGCTTTGCTTCACCGCTAATTGTATTTTCAATTGTTGGGTTGAGAAAGTTCCGGCTGAACCCTCATCTGAAAATAGCAGCAGGCAACCCTAAGAGAATTTTCTAATATTCTAAGCTAGAAGCCGTTTTTGGTGCTTTTAATTTTGCACCCTTATTCATCCAGAGTAGTTGTATGAGAGGCATTTTTTCATTCATTCAGTGATGTGTTTGTAATAAGGATTAAGGAATTTGTAATGAAATAAATTACCCACTTATTATTTCGAACGTTTATTTTGAGGGTTACAAACGATGCGTGCGTTGGCTGCTATTGTGCATTAAATAATTATTGACTTATTAATTTCAAAGTAAATTCGAAACACCTGAGTGTGTGAAAAATTGTTTTGACTTTGTTTTTTTCTTTTATTTATTTTCAATAGTTGAATATTTGATTCGTTAAAAATTGATATATGTAATACTAACAAGATTTTTGTAGTGCTTTTAATAAGCAAACTGAAAACAGGACCTAATAAAAAAAAAAAACTACCCTTGAGCCCAACTTCGGTCTTACGCTCAAGTATAGAGAATCGTTCTTTAGCCGTACGACGAGAATGTGGAAAACTCTCTTCCACACTCTGTCTTTCCCGATCATTTCAGTGTTCAGGAATTTAAGACTAATGTACACCGGCACCTCCTCTCCAACCCCTTCCCTCTTTCCTAAAGCACGCATTATGTCTATGGCATAATAAGAGGGTATCATTAACCCCTTGAGAGTGTGCTTATTATAAAAAAAAAAAAAAACAAACATGTTTCTTAAAACTTCAGATAAAATATTATGTTTGTTCAAATATGTCTGTTTAATATGTATGTATTGAAAGTGGACGTGTAGGTACTTAGTTGTATTTTTTATTTCATTTAAAAATAATAAATTCAATCTTGTATACCTAGTGTTGTTGGTCCATCATTTTTTATTTATTTTGTTTTTTGTGGTTGAAGCAGGAACCAGATCCCTGATTTATGGTTGCGACAGCAAAAAAAAAAAAAAAACACTGAACACGTCCAGAGATAAAAAATGATTTATGGAACTATTATTATTTGTGAATTGTGAAGATTCGATCCATAAAAAACAACCCTCCAGCCTAACATTACCCAAACATAAAACAAACATTGCGAACGGACATGATGCGCTGATATTTATTTTTTCTGTTATAGTGATAGAATTACAAAATCAGCTTTAGTGACTTCGAATGTTTTCGATTAAGGCTTTATTTTTGTTTTTCAAACACTTGCTCAAAAATTTTGTGTCTTAAGATTATTGAAAACCAATGATGATGTTCAGTAGGGAAAACTATATAAATACCTCTTATATGTACTTCTTTCAAATCAATTAGAAGTCTTACCCAAAAATGGTAAGTGACATTTGACAAATACAGCTTGTAGAAAGTCGTAGCATGAGAAGGTTTTAAAATAGTTTGTTTAGCTTCCAATTCTATAGACCTTTTCTTTCGAAAAACAAGAAGTAGCAGCAATTTTTAAAATCGTCGTTTTATACAATATTGGCAACATTTTGTTACTTTGGCTTGGAATTATTGATTTGAATGTGTTTCAGCAATTATTATGTAGACCGAAACTTCTAACTTTTAAAAAATACAAAAAAGTTAAGAACCAATCTTATTTCTTCTTTATACTTCAAGCAGAAACACAGCTCTTATAGACTAGGTAGATCACGACTGGGAACATAAAAACCTATTATACAAGCAAATGTGGACAATTGATTATATAATTTATTACAAACATAATATTGAAATAAATACGTCGTATTTACAAGGATTGAATGTTCGACAACAAATATCTTATTTTATAAGAAGGCATATCAATGTTCCAACGCAATATCCGGGTTGCAATTCCAGAATAGCATACTATAACATTAAGAAACATTTTAATGTAGATCTTTTTAAGAACACCAAGCAAATAGATTATTAAGATCATTCTGTAGCCTTATAAAGTCAGAAAAAAAATGTATTTAATGCGTAGGAATAATTTAAGATAGCATGCATCAAACCAATGAGGACCTTAGTGAGTCCCCTCCAGGACACAAGAATGGAGTCAATACATATTATATTGAAACCATTTCCATAAACCATTTCAATAAATTGAAATAAGAATCCAAGTTGTGCAACTTGGAAATCAATATTGAGTGATCACCTCTGTTAAACGCTTTCTATAAATCGGTCAACATCACGTCACATTGGTAACCCTGTTCAAGAGCTTGCATTGTGAATTCATCCTGCACTGGCGAGATCATTTCTTTCACTGAGAAAATTATCTTCTTTATAAATGGTTTTTTCGAATAGCTTAACGATCACAGATATTTTGCGTATCGGTCGATAGTTAGTTACATTCAGCCAAATTAATAAAAAACGCCTAGTCCACTCTTAATCCACAGTCTAACTGGTCCATAGACTAAGCGTTGGTCCATGGCCTTAAATTTCTCATTAATAAAAATAATTTGATCCCAGAATAGTAAAGTGATGTTCATTGTCATCTATCTATACTAATATATAAAGTGAGACTTTTGTTTGTTTGTCAGTTGTATGTTTGTAGTCGATAAACTAACAAACAAACAAAAATCTCACTTTATAAATGATGGACAATTTCTGTTCCATGCACTGATTGTGCAGTAGGAGGGTCTGAAAATAAAAGAAATAATTTTAAATAGCAAAAAACATTGATTTCAATTTACTTACTCGGAAATTTTGTTTTTAAATTCAGGCAACTGACAGCCGACATCAGTTTTTTGAAATGTCTCTCCATTCTCATTTCATTTCATTTCATTTCCTATTCATTCTTTTGTTTTATATTTAAGGCTGAACTCCTACTTAAGCTTTTACACCAAGACAATGTTTACACGCGAATTCTTGGGTAAGACTTTCTGTACAAAAGAAAATTTTAACATCGATATTAAAACAAAGCATAGATTTTAGTTTCCAATCTCTGTGCATGTACATTTCGCATTTTGAATATTAGGTACATACATTTCGGTCTCGGTCAAAATTAGGCTTGTGTCGTTCGGGATTGATTCGTTCATTTTCGGTCTCGGTCAAACCAAAAGTAGAGTTAAGGACTGTTCACGGACAACTGGAAAATTTCAAAATGGGTTTTCGTATGGAAAATAGAAAGTTCTTGATGAAAAACTCGGAAACCTCATTGGTTTTTAAAGGGAAAATTGCATGTAATTGTAGGTGCATTGGTTTTCAAATGGAAAACTGGAAAATTTCAAAATCGGTTTTCGAATTGAAAATAGAAAGATCTTTATGAAAAACTCGGAAACCTCATTGGTTTTTAACGGGAAAATTGCATGTAATTGCAGGTGCATTGGTTTTCAAATGGAAAACTGGAAAATTTCAAAATCGGTTTTCGAATTGAAAATAGAAAGATCTTTATGAAAAACTCGGAAACCTCATTGGTTTTTAACGGGAAAATTGCATGTAATTGCAGGTGCATTGGTTTTCAAATGGAAAACTGGAAAATTTCAAAATCGGTTTTCGAATTGAAAATAGAAAGATCTTTATGAAAAACTCGGAAACCTCATTGGTTTTTAAAGGGAAAATTGCATGTAATTGCAGGTGCATTGGTTTTCAAATGGAAAACTGGAAAATTTCAAAATCGGTTTTCGAATTGAAAATAGAAAGATCTTTATGAAAAACTCGGAAACCTCATTGGTTTTTAACGGGAAAATTGCATGTAATTGTAGGTGCATTGGTTTTCAAATGGAAAACTGGAAAATTTCAAAATCGGTTTTCGAATTGAAAATAGAAAGATCTTTATGAAAAACTCGGAAACCTCATTGGTTTTTAACGGGAAAATTGCATGTAATTGTAGGTGCATTGGTTTTCAAATGGAAAACTGGAAAATTTCAAAATCGGTTTTCGAATTGAAAATAGAAAGATCTTTATGAAAAACTCGGAAACCTCATTGGTTTTTAACGGGAAAATTGCATGTAATTGCAGGTGCATTGGTTTTCAAATGGAAAACTGGAAAATTTCAAAATCGGTTTTCGAATTGAAAATAGAAAGATCTTTATGAAAAACTCGGAAACCTCATTGGTTTTTAACGGGAAAATTGCATGTAATTGCAGGTGCATTGGTTTTCAAATGGAAAACTGGAAAATTTCAAAATCGGTTTTCGAATTGAAAATAGAAAGTTCTTGATGAAAATCTCGGAAACCTCATTGCTTTTCATAGAAAAAAATTATTAATTTTGTATTGCGAATTCGCAAAATTTGCGAGAGCACGAAGATAATAATTATAATTCTAAGGTTGCTCTGAAGTAGTGTCCGTAGCTTAGTGGTTAGGTGCGTTGGCTGCTAAGCAGAACGTCGTGAGTTCGAATCCTACTCAGGCCCAAAGTTTTTATTTCATCTTTCACGGACACTGCCTCTTGCGAAGAGCTGACAAAACTTCCAAGAGTATCATCTGTCATGAAAAAGTGCTTCTCAACTTTGCCGTTCGGAATCGGCGTAAAATTGTAGGTCCCCTCAATTCTTCACACGCACCTATAGAATTGTTGAATGAGAGTAAGCTAAGCCACTTAGGCCTTGGCTCTTCAAGAGCTGTCGCGCCACTCTATTTATTTTTTAAGGTTGCTCTGAAAGGTGCGAGACGAGGGTCGCAGGGTCAGCTAGTTTCTCATATCTGTGTAAAAATATGTGTGAATCAACAGGTGAATTTTTCTGAGCTTCCCTACTCATTATTAGATATACTCTGTTGATGTTTACCAAAATTTCCCCTTTGGGAATTTTTGTTTTTGTTGATATTTGACAACCAATTTGAGAATTAAAAAAAAAAAGTAAACATATTTGTTCTGCTTTTTGGAATAGGAAATCCAAAAATTCACACAAAACGTTGAAGAATTCCTTTGAATTGCAGTTGACAGACTGGTTAGCTTGTGAATAATTCCATTCCAACAGCAGTAAGTTTGTAGTTTCAATTGCTGATGAAACTGATCTACATAAATCGCTCGCGGGCAGTTTTCGATTTAGAGTTTGTCTGGCAGACCTATGTGGCACGAACATTTTTAAAGTTCATAATCCAAAGAAAGTTATTTATGTCTACTTCAATTTCTTGCAAATGCAAATTCCATACAAAAGAAAGCTGGTTGTTAATTAATTCCAATCCAATCGATTTAAAAATTCACCAAACCGATAAGCCATTATTAAAAAAAAATCAACAATTTATTTTCACACAGACATTTGTTATTATTTGTTTTTTTTTTTTTCTTTCACATTGACATATTTCTTGCTTAGTCCATTGCTAATCCACCTCTTAAGCTGGACCAAGTTAGAAAACGTCACTTAAGAGAAATTTTATTTTATTAATAGCATTTTTGACTAGTCCACAGACTTAGAGTTAGTCCTTCGGTAGTCTATGTTTATTAATTTGGCTGCCTATTTATAGATCTTCATTTTAAAACAATGTAAAGAAAAGGAATCCTTCCATTGTTTTAAGAAGTTCACATCGCGGAGAGAGCAATTGAAAATGATTTCAAGCGATCCCTCTTAAGAAAGAGACCATTTCCTAAAACTAATAATTCATTCCTGTGCATTCCATTTCTACCTAAATACAATCGCATATAAAACGGTTGAAAAAGTTAATATTCAAATGGATTTTGGCTTGAAATAAAAACAATGTTGAAAACAGGACATACAATTTTGTTGGAATACATTCTGCTAGCTGGTACCCGCGGTTTTGCCCGCGTTAAGTTAAAGTTAACTTATTATTTAAATATGGTGTTGTAAACAGGATGTTAGATAAAACAATGAAAAGTTTCCGGGAATTAGATCCCCGTGAACACGCAGTGCATAATAAATGGAAGACGCACAGAGTTTCTAGATTAGAGAATTACAGATCTGGCGTTTTCCAAGCTTTGCAACTAACTTTCTATTTTCATTAAAGCATGCAAAATGTAAAATGCAAATTTCGTTGAAAAATTTGTTAAGGATTGAGCAAATAAAGAGTCCCTACCGGACATACAAACATACCAAAGCACCTTAAATTCTATGCAAAGACTCGATTTCACGCCTTGAAGTTCTTCATGTTCATGCAGAGTTTTCCGAGTTACCAATCCAAATTTTTTCCGTTTTGCCGTTTGAAAATCAGTGCACCAACAATTTAACACAATCTTCCCTTTCAACCCAAGTTTTCCTATGAGGTTTTTCCAATTTTTTTCACAGAAATCATCATTGAATACAACAGTATTAACCATGAAAATTTCAAAAATATCTTTTGCGCCATTTCGGTATCTATAAGAGACATACAAGCAAACAAACAAACACTCATCCATTTTTATATAAAGGGTCCGCCATCAAACGTTTTTTATTCAACTAATGCTTATTTCGTTAATGGTAATACTTAGCTCATGTCTGATTTGACAGTTTTATCCTTCCGCTGCACGAATATGGTTGTGTATACACTTGAACAACGCTGAGAAATATTGCGACATTACTTTGAAAATCAAGGTAATGTTGCAGAATGTGTGCAAAAATTGCGTACGGATTTTAGAAGAAGAGAAGCACCGTCAGTCAGCTCCGTATTTTCATTATCTTGTCAAAAAATCAGAGAACCTGGCATCCTCATCTATAAACCAAAGCGTGAAAAACTCGTGCGTACACCCGAGCATATTTCTGCTTTGGCAGAAAATGTGCGTAAAGCCCCAACATCATTTCACCGTCGTTCTCAACAATTATACATTTCGGAGACATCATTGAGACGAATTTCGCATAAAGACCTTGACGCCATACAAAGTCCAATTGGTTCAGGAGTTGAAGGCAGCTGGCCATCCAATGCATTTTCGCTTCGCTAAGTGGGCGATGGACTTAAAGAAGATGCCGATTTTGCCAAAAAAAAATCGTCTTTTCAGCTCATTTCGATCTGGCGGGTTTTTAAACAAGCAAAATTGTCCATTTTGGGGCACCGAAAACCAACGCGCATATATTGAAAAGCCGATACACCCAAAACGAATCACTGTTTGGTGCGGATTTTGGTCCAGAGGCATAATTGAACCAATTTTCTTCGAAAAAAAGCAAGGAGCGGCCGTTGCAGTCAATGACGATCGTTATCGGGCCACGTTGAACGAATTTTTGTTCACAAAAATTGAAGAGAAGGATATTGGCAACATTTGGTTTCAACAAGACGGCGCTACGTTCCACACAGCCGAAGCTACACTCAATGTTTAACGCCCTGTTTTTGAAGAACTGATGTCGTTTGGCCACCTTGGAGCTGCGATTTGATACCATTTGACTATTATTTGCGGGGTAAAAGTTAAGTGTTACACCGACAAGCCAGAGACAATTGACGCTTGAAAAGACAATATTCATGAAGCCATTATTGAAATACAGCTGCACACAATCGATAATGTGTTTAAAAATTGCAGCGATCGTGTAGGCTACTGCATGGCCAGCAGAGGCAGCAAACACACGTGTTAATGTAGGTTTAAAATATAACAACCTACAAGTAAAACTGTAAGCTGAGAGAGTGTTTCAATTTTATGTGAAAAGCCTTTTTTTCGAAAAAGGGGGCTCTTTCTGCAAAGCCTTAATCTCAAACAGGTCTTTCGGTCTTAAAAAAAAAAGGTACCAACAAAATTTATTAAAATCGATTCAAATTCAAATGTAAAGAAGATTTACATAAAACTTTCTACTAATTAATAAACGTTGTTAATTCTTAGCACTCAAAAAGTAAATTCACTCCCATCACCTGCCTCCGGTAAAGGAGATAACTATCATCACTTTTTCTCCCAGAACACGATATTAAGATTTCATTAAGAATGTAAAAACAGATAAATTACTCCTATTTACCTACTTCTTCTGTCATGTCAAAGCGACAAAACATATTTTTATTTCATTAAGTTATGCGATATCTATAAACTGTCATTGACATCTACACCAGTGTCGCTTCCGAATCGACCGTCTGTCTCTTGTTTGTCATTTTAGAATCCAAAGTCCCCTTACAAGGCTTAAGAAGACGACCATAAGCAAAAGACAGTATAAAAGTGACACTCGCTGAGCAAATATAGATAACGCACAAGTTGAGGGTAGAAATATCAACTGAAAAAACGACATCCACCCCCTTTTGTGTATCTGTGCGAGTATCTCTGTTCATGATTTTCAGCAAACAATCACTAAACCATAAATAGCTCCCATAGGGCTGTTTATGTTTATCTTCATCTTCACCATCACCGCCAGTGTGGTGCGACAGAGGGCGGCCGGTCTCTTTAATTTTAAACCCTCTTCAGCCTGACACCAGGGCTTCCGTTTCCTCCTGCAGTGATTTAAAAGTTGGGTGGTTTTTTACTCGATTGAAGCAACAGCAAAAGCAACCCCTTAGATATTTAGAAATCAATTTATTCCAGCCCCCATCTGGTTTTATTTAATCAATTAGCACCTGCGGGTGCTTTAGGGCAAACAATTATTCTTCTGAGTTCTTTTTATGCATTTTTACTGATTTTGTTTCATTTCTTTATTTCTCTTTTAGAGCCGATTCGGTCACATGGAATCCCCACAAACTGATGGGTGCCCTTCTGCAGTGTTCAACTATCCACTTCAAGGAAGATGTAAGTTAGTTCAAGAGAGAAAATATAAATGTATAATTTCTTATGTTTCGAAATATTTATATGGCGGCCTAGTAAAGCCACCAAGACTTCTTGGCATTTTAAATATCCTTTTGAAAATGCCAATCTCTGTCCATCTCGTTCTCGAAGGGCAGAAAGTATAGCAAAGACAATAGCAATAGTTGACTGACTTGGCTAGAAATACTCGACTCGGTATTAAAATAAAAATCTACAATGCCAAGGGGGTCTTAATGGCCGACGACCAAAAGGCATTTCTCAGCAGTTTTCTTATTGTTGGCTTTTCCAGTTCCAGTTCCATGACAACATATTTGCAATATGTTACCCATTGGCCACAGTTGTGTTCGACATTTTTGCCTTGCCTTTCAAAGCATCGCTCAGAAAATGTTGTTATTCAAGGAATTTTTAATTAAAATTCCCCTGAGTTATTGCTTCCTCCAAAGGGAACAGGGAGAAAATGGGTATGATGCTTTTTGTTGATGGTTGGTGCGGTGTGGTTCGGTGGGTGGTGTGAAGCTCAAGTAGAAGCTCCTCTAAGATGAAGTAAGGGCTTGTTTTGTTTTTTAATGTTTCTTGTGTATTTTTTGAGGGTGGAAAATACCATAGCCCACAATTTGTAGGGAAATGCGGAAAGACTCTCTTTTGCTTGCCAGTTGAATGTGTTGAAGAATGAATTAACATTCGAAAAAAAAAATACTCTGCTAACCGTCTGAAACCTATCAATCTTAGTCAACCAACAACAGCATTACAAGTCCTTTACTCTAAACTTTAAAAATATCGAATTGGAATTGTTTTTTGAGTTTCTGTGGTGTATGAAAAGTACCACCAAACTTTTACTCCAATTCGTAAGTACAAAATGATGTCTAAGAGGTCATGAGAAATTCCACAGAAGTTCTAAAATAAAACTGGGAACGCGACCCACTTCGATTGTCATTCAAAACCAATCAAGTATTACAAGGGGATTATCCCTGTCCGCAGGCTGAAACACAGGAAACAAATTTTCAACACTCTTTAAGGTCTTTTTGAAGTGAATAATGAATATATACTTGAACACCCTTTTTTTCATTTATTTGCTTTCAGGGGCTTTTAATCAGTTGCAATCAAATGTCAGCTGAATATTTGTTCATGACTGACAAACACTATGACATCAGCTACGATACTGGTGACAAAGTGATACAGTGCGGACGTCACAATGACATTTTCAAACTGTGGCTGCAGTGGCGTTCCAAGGGTACCGAAGGTTTCGAGAAACAACAGGATCGTCTTATGGATTTGGCCAAATATCAAGTGAAGCGTATTAAGGAGCAATCGGATCGCTTCCATTTGATTTTGGAGCCAGAATGTGTGAATGTCTCGTTTTGGTATATTCCAAAACGTTTGAGAGGAGTTCCACATGACAGCAAAAAGGAGCAAGAACTTGCAAAGGTAAGTTGTCGTTTTTATGCAAAATCTAAGTAAATCTTATGGCTGAAACACAAACACACATTTTACTTTTGGCTTTAACTGACGTTTAAAAGCTGAATAGAATGCAGCAGCCAGTCGCCAGTCATCCAAAATGACAGATAAACTTGTATGAATTGGCACGACTAAGTAGATTTTTTTCAACATTGTCGTGCGACGAGTTTGACATTTCCTTACAAATTTCAGCTGTCATTTTCGACGACTGGCAACTGGCGACTGCATTCTGTTCAGGTCTTTACGGGTCAATGAAGGTTCGACTTCACGTTTCTTTCGTAATGCTACGTAATGTGACTCGTAACGGAAGCTCTAGTTCAAATATAGTTACACGTTACAGCTCAAAAGCTGTAAAAACCAACAAACAAAATTAATTTGTATTTGGAGACATGATGATGATGGAGGGAGAAATGTCATGCCAAGCGCACTCAAAGCGGATGCATCGTAATGCAGATGAAGTTAACGCGTATTTGTGTTTCAGCACTATTTCAACAAGAGCTATGGAGTCACATCACGTTACATGACGTACGAAGCGTGAGATCGAAGCTCCATTGTGATTGCATTGAATTCTTGTCGCTGAACTCGTAAATGTCAGGCAAATCCAAAGCTAAGACGTATTTGTGTTTCAGCCATTATCATTATAAATGTTACATGCTTTTCTTTTGTTTTTTTTTTCTAGATCTGCCCCATTATCAAAGGACGAATGATGCAAAAAGGCAGCCTTATGGTTGGCTATCAACCCGACGATCGTCGACCAAATTTCTTCAGGTCAATTATCTCATCATCAGCTGTTACAGAACAAGATGTTGACTTCATGTTAGATGAAATTCATCGTCTTGGCGATGACTTGTAAATTAAATTTATTTAGATCATCATCAAATGAAGAGTAAATTATTTATAGCATTGAATATAACTTTAGTGTATATTACTAGTAAAAATTAAAACTATAAAAATATAAGAACTTAAAAACTGTTATACAAATTAAATGTTTTATTGAAAAATTGACAAAAACAAAAACTATTATAATCATAAACGAATCTCAAAAACCACAACCAAGGAGTATCTTTTAAGTAAAAGCATATCATAATAATCCAACCATAATCTTGTTACTAATATTCATTAAAAAAAATAGGAAAGTGTGTTATTTTTAATGTTTCAGTGTTAAGTTTTTTGTTAACTATTTATTCAAGCCAAAAATAATTATGAATGTTGAAATCAAAAATATTATATATGAAAAATTGCATTTATTTACTCATAAAAAACATATTTATGTATCTGTAAAACTATTTATCATTAAATTAATGTTAAAGTAATTTCGAATTGTTGTATATTAAAAAATATCAACTACTTGTGACTGTTGACAATATTTGAGAAGAAGGAAAAAGATATAAATGGTTTTTGAAACACTTCAATTCCAAATCCTAACCTTTTGTTTAGTGTTATTAATTATTATCATTATTACTACATACATAAAAATGAGATAAATATAAAAGTATAAGCAAAATCTTTAATATACATCGTAACATATCGCTGGAAATGTATTAAGATAAAGTTAATATTATTTGATTTATCAAAAGTTAAAAACCTATTTTTTTGTGAATTGTAAAAACGATAATGTAATTTCACATTTGTAGTCGGGAAACGTGCAATTAATTACTTTAAAAAAAGAAAATAATAAACACAGAACAAAAAGTGTTCTTCTTACTTTCAATTAATTTAAAAAATAAACTAGGCTTGATGCTAGAACATACTTAAACAGTACCTTTACCCTTTTAAATGTGCTTAAAAGCTGAATTCATAAAGAGAAAAAATAATAATATTAGTTTTATGATTTCAAGTAGAAGGAATTACTACGCGCCAAACTATACATAATGGTTACTCAAACTCTACGCTTGTAAATGTCTGATTTAGTACAATATTTTGTCTTTATTTCAAACATTAACCATATTTTAAGTATATATGCTCCAAATAAAATGCATATATATAAAAAATGTATTACCTAGGGTCAATTATAAATTAAAATTAAAAATTATAGAAAATGAAAACCATAAGGAAAACAATGCGCTCCTCAATGCAGGATGCTCGTGCGTTTCGTGTATCAATTATATTATATTATTATTATGTATTATTAAATAAAAGAAAAAAATTAAAGCCATATTTAAAGCAATGAGAGTAGACTTGGTAAGCTATACGACGACGAATATTGTGAGCCTCATTAAAATGCCACGAAAACATACATTAAATTATACATACTTAAATATTAAACATTAAAACAAAATTAAACAAATAATCATTTGGAATTTTTAGTTTTGAAAGCATTTTTATTCTATGCGAAATTTTAAAATGTCTTGATGGAACATTGATGTTTTAATATTTTTAATTGAATGTCAAAATAATAAATGTTTTCAACCGTGGGATAAATGTTTTGAGCATTATAATGACTTATAATCAACAGAAGAAAAAATTAAATGCTGAAATAATTCATGTTATGTGTTGGTTATAATTGTTCTTATAAATGCATTATGTAAAAATATTAATAAAAATAATTTTAATGTACAAAAACTTGGAATTGTATTTTCTTTTATATTTTTTTTAAATAAAAATTCGGAGAATTTCAGCGAAGGGGAAGAAAATATTATATCGTTGAATATCTAATTTTTCTGTTTACTACGTTTCCATACTATACAGGGTGATTCACGTGCGTTGTGCCAAAAAGCTAGAGCGTGTAGAAAAAAATCGTATGGGAGGTGGGTTTTCTTAGAAAGTCTTTGTTTTTAGTTTTACCTATCTTGACTTTTAGTTTTATTAATTTATGAAACATTAACCTTTATTTAATATTTGTTCTGTAATTGGAATTTTATGAGACCTCAATAGAGTAGAAAAATACGGGATTTTCCCTGGATTAATCATTTTGTTCATTGATAACGACTGAAAACTGACCTGAAATTTTTCTTATTATGCATGGGGGCCGCGGCCACCTGTCGGTGAAGGGTTCCACCTGCTAGGAGCTTAAAATGATTAAACCGCAATTTTTCTTGAACGAAAAGACCTAAAGCTGAATAAAATTCATCGCATATTTATTAAACAACCATTTCCATTTGAAATATTGACTCATCAACACATTACAATGTCAAACTTAGCGGACATGCACTTCTGCTACGGTTTAGCTAATGGTCGAGATCGAGAAGCTGAAAGATATCCCAATAGAAGGTGCCCGAGTCGTAGCATGTTTTCAAGAATCCACCGATGTCTAAGAGAGCACGGACAGCTAGAGCTTAGAAGAAGTGAAAGGTCAATTGCAGGACCCGCAATCATAGAGGAAAGAATTTTAGATACGGTCCGACGTAATCCCTCCATTAGTACAAGGAGGATAGCTACAATGCTCGGAGTGTCCCAATCTAGAGCATGGAGAGTGCTTGCAACGGAACACTTACACCCTTACCACTTCACGCCAGTTACAGAACTCACAGCAAACGACAGGTTAAATTAATAAAACTAAAAGTCGATTTTCTTAGAAAAAAGTGTTTCTGTTTTTTTTTTTTATTTCTCAAAAACGGAAAGACATTTTTGCATCCGGTTTTCTGTTTTCGACTAAAAATTAACAATGGCATTGAATTTTTAAAACAAAATTAGTACTTAATTACATAAAATTTTGAAAAAACTTAGTTCCAAAATTAGTTTTTTGAAAATTTTGAGTTTGAAAATTAATATTTTTTAAACTATTGTTTAAAAAATTTAATTTAAAAACAAAATGAAAGAAGATGTTTCTGGCTTTTCAAAAAGGTACAACACGGTGTTGTAAACGAAGCCGTTGGTTTTTAATATTTTTTTTTTTAAATAAGTCAATTTTTCAGAAAATTGCCCCTCCCAACCAAGCGGGGGGGGGATAGACCCCCCTCCCATACGATTTTTTTCTTGTCTCAACTCAACATACATGCTCTAGCTTTTTGGCACAACGCTCGTGAATCACCCTGTATAATGTAAAAAAATATTTATATTTTGACAATTTCCGCCGATTCCTCCACTTCATTTACACAAATCAAATAGAGAACAACCTTGAGCTTTATGCATACCAAAATGGTGGTAAGAATAAGGACATAACGCGATAACCGTAAGGCTTGGTTTTATTGCATAAATGGCTCCTTAAAAATGTACCAAGGGTTGTTAAGAAACTGTCTTTGCACAACACACTTAACAAAGCACAATTTCATCAATTATTTTGAAAAGCATGCAATCAGTCCGTATTAATAAGTGTTGCTAGTAGGAGGAAAGCATGCCCGATTCTCAAAAAAGGAGATCCCCTGAACTACACCAACTACAGAGGTATAAGTCTCCTTAACATCGCCTATAATATCTTGTCTGCCGTGCTGTGTGAACGTTCGAAGCCCTTCGTCAAAACCTGGTAAGTCTATATCAGTGTGGCTTCAGACCCGGAAAGTCCACCATCGATCACATATTCAATCTACGGCAGATCTTGGAGAAGGGCCAGGAACTTCAAATCGATACCTACCATCTTTTCATCGATTTCAAGGCCGCGTATCACAGCGTCTATAGAGACTAACCATATAGAGCAATGTCTAGTTTTCGCATCCCAGAAAAACTCATCCGTCTGTGCAAGATGACAATGGAAAATTCACGCTGTTCCATCATGGTCGGGAAAAACCTAACGGACGCTTTTGATGTCAAAAAAGGTTTTAGACTAGGCAATGCGTTCTCATGCGTTTTCTTCAACATCATTCTTGAAAAGATTGTGCAAAGCTCCAATGTTTACACTAGAGGCAGAGCGTTTGTGAGCCTGAGACGGAGGCCAGGAAGATGGGTCTAGCGGTAAACAAGGGAAAGACCAAGTTAATGCTGCGACAAGAAAGGACTACCAACATCGACATCTTGGAGCAAACGTCAACATAGACAGATTTTAGTTCGAGGTAGTTAAGGACTTTGTCTACCTGGGATCCGCTACCAACTCAGACAACAGCACCAGCGCTGAAATCAAGCGAAGAATCACTCTTGCCAATCGCTGCTTCTTTGGACTTAGAAGGAAAGTGAGTAGTGAAATCCTCTCCCGAGCAACTAAATTTACACTCTACAAAACCCTCATCATCCCGGTCCTCATGTATGGTGCAGAGACATGGACTATGACAACATCTGATGAAAATGCTTTGGGCTGCTTTGAGAGAAAAATTCTTCGAGTGATTTTTGGTCCTGTCTGTGTGAATGGAGAATGGAGACGAAGATTCAACCAAGAACTGTACGAGCTATACAGCGACACTGACCTAGCCAGAAAAGTTAAGGTCCAACGACTTAGATGGTTGGGTCATGTTGAATTATAAATAATGCTCCGGCTCGTAGAGTCTTCGAATACAACCCGAAAGGACGTCGCAGAAGAGGAACACCGCGACTGCGGTGGAGCACACAAGTGGTAGAGGACCTGAAGCAACTTGGCGTGCGAAACTGGAGATAGCTAGCCAGGGACCGAGCTGGAGAAGTTTGTTGGGTGAGGCCCTGGTCCGACCTGGACTGTACCTTCTGTATAATTTGACTAGAACTTCCGTTTGGAGTCACATTACGTTCGAAATATGAGGTCCAAGCTTCATTGTGATAGAATGCATTGAATTCATATGGCTGAACTCGTAATCGTCAGGCGAAGCCAAACCTTAGCGTGTTTATATTTCAACCATAAAAAAACTACTCTGCAGCGTTCAAAAACATAAAGGTAATAGGTATGTATATGTACGTTTAAAAATGCACGGGCATCGGAATTTTTGTCTGTATTTCATCTGTGTTCACTTATTTGGTTTTGCTTAGGATGAAAGTTACGAATCCAGACCAAATGAAACGGCTATTGGAATTGATGGAACTTAACCCATCACTGGCCACAAATTTTAAGAGGGAAGTCCCCCAAACAGATGACAGAAAACAAAAATATGAATCGGTTGCGAATACTCTGAATTCCTTGGGACCGCCGACTAGAACGGAAAAACAGTGGCAAAAGGTGAGAGAAAACAGAGGCCAGTCTATGATATTCCATTTTCACGTTTGGTTCGATGACAAATTTAAGGTCAAACAAAAACTGCTGTCTTTGCAATTCCAATAAGCTAAGGACTAAAACCGTAACAAAAGGGTTTCTGATCATAACTCAGTAACAAGAACTCGCAAAACATTTCAAACAATTTTTATATTTTTTATAAAAGGTGATCCACGAGCAGTGTGTTCAATAGGTGGAGTGTGCAGGTTGCATTAAGACTAGAAAAAAATAATATGGAAGGGGGGGTGGGGGTCTATTGCCCCAAGTTTAGCCGAAAGGGCGATTTAATTAGAAAAAACCCTATTTGAAAAAAAAGTTTAAAAATCAACGGCTTTGTTCACAATGCGGTGTTGTACCTTTTTGAAAACCTTAAAAAATGCTTCTTTCATTTTGCATTTAAATGAAACCATTTTCAAGAATAGTTTTCGAAAAATCATCTTCAATTCAAAATTTTGATATTTTTGAATTTTTGTTTCCACAAGCAAATGCTGTCACAAGTTCTCAGGGCGATCTAGAAAACCGCATGCTAAAATGTCTTCTAGTTTTCGAGAAATTACGAAAAAACAAGAACCACTCAGAAAAATATTCACAAAATTATTTGTTAAGTGTTATTTTTTCGAATAAATAGAACAAAATATCATCCAAATCGGTATCGGAACTCTTTTTTTAGTTTTTTTTTCCTTTCACTCGCTTAGTTTGAAATACGAATTTTGCAACCGCTAACGATGCAGATGCGTTGAAGGTACGCAATTTCCTTGTACTCATGTACTTGGTTGCTTCAATTTAAATATTCACTACTTTTTTTTGCCAATAGGACCGGAAGTTAGATATTCTGAAGGTCTGTTAGCTAACCTAACAAAAACGCATGATTTCTTAAATTGCCTAAAATCTGTGGTTCAAATTTTAAAGCTTACGGTTATTTACTGCAGGTGCTCTGAAAAAACCACCATCGAAGTGCATACAGAATTCCCGATCGAGTTCTCCATAGGAAAGTTCGAAAAAGAAAAATCGAGCGGGCTTACGTCGAAAAAACCAATTCTATACGAATAAACGGATTCCCAAACAGATTTAAGGGTAATGCAGAATTGTTTCATGACAAATTTGCTGTAATTATTGTTGTGGTCATTGTGTTGCCGAATAGGTCTTCTTCCTTAATTTTATAATTTGCTCTTTTTGTAACTAAAAACTGTCAATCTTCGCATAGAATTTTAATGCATGGTTAGAAAAACAGATAGATCCGCTCAAGCAACACACCGTAGCATCTTTAGAAGCAAGGAAAGTTAGTTTGCAATGATTCCTTGCCACGTTTAAATCATCGTACATTCAAGACCTCCAAAGACTACCAAATTATGTTCCTACAAATGATGGTTTAGGCAAAGCCAACATAAAAAAGTACGTTCTTCATTTGAAAATACATTTATTGACGTATAATGTTAAATCTATATAAATAACGATTACAAAATTATTGATAAGACGCCATCGACCTAAATCAATTCATACTATCGACAATCATACACATAACCCTGTCGCTCGGATGAACCTGGTCACTGTTCGAACCTTTTGCATTCGTTTGCCCATCTACTTCCATTTTGATCAATTCACTCAGCGAGTTTTTGTCATCCTCAAGATCAGGCAGAGCAGCGAAAGCAGTCTTCACAATATCCCTAACTTTCTCCAAATGCTTCTGGAATCTTGTGCAGGTCTCAACGCGTTGTCTCTTCTGCATTTCCATCATCACACGCAGTGTTTCCCTAGCCTGATGAGGTCGGAATTCATTGATTAAGTGATGCATATGAACAAACAGCAGACTAAGGTCATCGATTTTTTCTGTTCGTCGCGGACTGTCGGGAAATTGAATGAGCAGATCAATGAGATCCAGAATGTTTACAAACAGCGAATGATTAAGTTTCTTCAATTCTTTTCTTCGATCAAAATGCTGTGGAATGAGTCTTTTGATGCCTTGGCTTTCGAGGGAACGAATCATCTCTTCATTGCTGTACTGAGCTCCAAACATCGAGTAGGTATCATGGATTGTTGGTGGTTGTCGTGGTGCTCTATTGCGTCGGATGTTTTCCTCGGAAAACAGACTGATGTATTGAGTTGGTGGCAATGGAAGCGACAGAACCTGTGCTCCTTCTTGGTTTGCCATTCTTTATGGTTTTTAATTTGATTTTATTGAACACAAATATTAAAGGAAACAGCAGCAAGAATTGGTTTGGTGAAAAATGTTTTGCAATTAATTTTTATACTTTTGGGAAATGTCAAAATTGAAGGATTGAACAAGATGGCGTCCGCTATGGCAAGATACCTTTTCTATTGTTCTCCGGATGGCGCTGCAATCAAGCGTTAAGGCACATTTACATCTTGGAACAATTAACTGAGTGCCATGTCATCTAGAAATCCAGTTCAGGCATTTCCGAAAAGAATCGATTAGTCTGTTATTTTATTTTTCTTTTCCTTTGTAAAAATAAGAAAGAATTTTTAACTAGATTTTATTATTAAAGTTTCTAATTTTTTTAATATTCGCTTTAGCAAAGGTGAAATAAAACAAAAACGTGAAAAACTTGAAAAAGTGCGTTCAGTCATTTTTATGGATAGCTTACAACATTGACATGCTATCAATGGTTCACAATATACGAAAATATTTTGACGTCTACATTATAGCATGTTTGAATTTTCTTAAAGTGTGTATTGGATAAGCAATGTAGGTATGTGTCTTAGCTAAATTCCTATAATTTTTAGTTGTTTTCGTAGATGAACATTTTAAAATTTAACGAGTGATTTCAAAAAGGCGATTTTCAAAACCCTAAAACGTTTGGTTTCCGGTTTCCTTTGTCTACTTCTTGGTTTCCGCTTAATTCTTTGTCTGGTTTCCGCTTTTTTGTTTTCTTCTGTTAAAAGCTCAAAGAAACCTTTCTTCAATAATGGCAGCCATTTTATTTACATGAATTTTTAAGGAAAAATCACTGTTGCAATTTTTGTTTAAAACCACTTAAGTTTCAACCCATATAATCCGTTAAACCGTCACCGTAAACATAGATACGTGGCTGTCAACGTATTTGCCGGATGGAACAGTCACAGTCCCATAGAATACGTTGCAGATAATGCTCGGAAGTTTTATTCGCATGATGTGAAAATTAACCACAAAACCTGCAAACACGTAAACAAACTTAAATTTAAACGTCAAAATTGATGTTTTGCACAAAATTTTGATCATCCATTGCTTGTTGCAGAAATAATTGACTGCTCGTCATTTTCAGTTGTCAACGAATCGGCGGATGGAAAAAGTAAAAAGTATAAAGTTCAGCAACTTTATAAGAACGTCATGGGAGGCGGATGGACGGTTTCTATGAATCGCTGCCATTGAATAAGAAGTACAGGAAGCGGTGTTAGGTACATGTACAGTGTACGGGAGTGAAGCAACAAAAATATCTGATGATTTCCATTTTTAGGTTATGTGCTGTCAATTTTTAGGGTATGTGCTGTCAAACTTTGACTGTGTTGTCAGTCGAGTTCAGGGGTGTATTATTTCTGTTCGTGATGGTAAGGCGCTGCAATTCGTTTTGTTCCCGTAGTGTGCACGGTTGTTTTGAATAGTTCTTCCATCGTGTTTCGAAACGTTTTTATTTGTTGGTTGTATTACAACGCCTATTGTAGAGATCCGTGATGAATAACGGATGAAAAATCAAGAAAATGTACTGGAAAATAACAAAATTAAACATTAAAAACCGTGTAGTGCATTTTTAGTGTTAAAACACCATGCTTCCTAAGAAAAGAATTGAGATTGAAAAAAAAAAGTTGAAGCAAAATCGATGAAATCTTGATCTAATCAAATTTCGCTTGGCGCCCCTGAGATTAACTATTCAACTGCAGACCAGCCTTGTTGTAATGCGTTTGTATTTGTGAAACTCACACTACTTAGAAAAATGCTTCAATTCTTGTTCATAAGACCCCTTCCTGTACTTCTTATTCAATGATCGCTGCCTTAAGTCAACTTTCAAGTTAAAGTAAATGCAGGACCGAATTGCCAGACTCATTCTGCTTATTTCCTTGCCATAGATTTGCTTTTAAATGCCTCAGTAAAATTCATTGCAATTTTGGAAGTTGCAATAAGCAGTAAGACCAAGCCTTCCATCAAATGTATTTAAGGGATGTAAGCCAGTAAAGTAAGAATTCACCACCAAAAGCATCTCAAGGATGAGATAGGTAGGTGGTATTCTCACTGCACAGGCGCATTTGAACTCGATTTGAAACGACCGTTTTGTAACAACAACTTTGTGTAGAAATCATTTCATTCTAATTCATTGCACTGAAGAACTCTTGCTACCCTCAACTTTCACTATTTTTATTGTTCTTGCTTCTTGTTGATTCATATTTTCGTAATTTTTTGTGTGAAGACATTTTGCAGATAAAATTTCTTGGAATACGAGTCGATATTTTCATTTAACATGGACGGGAAAGAGATTAACAGAGTGGGGTTGACTCTTTCATTAAACCTTCAGAGCCAAATGGTTTTTGTCTTGTTTTCAAATGAATAAGAAGGTATATCTATTTTCAAGAATTCAATTTGAATTTAATAGGACTTTTGGCTTGAAGCATTTCAAAGTTACAATAACAACTTAAATGCGACATACGCCTTCTAACTTAGTGAGATAGATCCATCAATGACTATGTAACTTCCTCGTGTTGAAAAGAATAAATGAATATGCAATAAACATGATATTAATTCAATCAGTTGGAGATTTATTTCTTAAAATCGCATGTACCCTTGAACAAATACACCTTTTGCTTAAAACCTAAAACGTGAGAAAAGGGACAGGTTGAAACAAACAAACATTTTCTACCTACCGTGATTTGAAACTGCACCATGGCACAAAAGAACGAACTGACAATAAAACCTAATAATAGTCCAGAACCCCGAATAAATCAAGCAAACAAAACGCCAAATTTGGACCCTTGTCAGTTTCGTTTAACGTAAGTCTTTGTTAATCCCTTGGACTTCACCTTTTAAAAGTCCATGAAGTCGAGTTGGTTTCTTCTTATTGTTGCTCAGTGAGATTTAAATATGTTTGAATTAAAGCGAGTACCTTTCAGTACCTTAATGCTGTCACAATGTACCTACCTACGTTTTTTGATTGAAAACATTGTCGCTTTGACAGGTATTTCCTTACTCCCATATCACCGACTTTAAATCCAACTGTTCCTCGCAGACTACTCTTGTTTATTTGGTTCTAATAAGATCACACATTCTATAAGAATTTCAACAGGTCTCACATGCATGACGGGGCCCTTCGTTTCGTCGAACTTTAAATATGCATCTGAATTCCGAACGATGTGTGTCCATGTCCAATCTTCGATGACGCATCAATAGAAACACCGATGGAGTGGCTACCAGCTAGGTTCTTGTTTATGTTCTTAACTTCACAGTAATCGTGTTATATAATGAATTTGTTGATGTTGATCGAGATCCACTTTTCGGGAACCTTTAATAAAAAAAACATAAATCGATGCGGTGTTAGGATGGGGATACAAACGGATGAGTTGGTATTTGTTTTCTACCTGTTGGAACAGACCCATTATGCTCGGTCGTAATATATCTTAACACGTTTGGATTGCCGGTTTGATTCTAACTTAATTGTGTATTCAACAGGCTATTAGATGAGTCATGTTGGTTGTTGTTAAGAAATGTTGAGATAGAGCCGATCTTCGGCTGATGGGATCTATGTTTTGTCTTATTCATTTTTTTTGTCTTTAAATGATATAGGCAGAGCCGCGCCCGTTTGGGTCAACAAATCTTTAATTTTAGATTAGATATTCAATTTTTTAGGATTGTTAAAGTTAGGGTTCTTTAAAGTGTCATGTCTAACAAGTCCAAGAAAGTACCTTTATGGCAAACTAGCATGCACCCATTAAGAAACAATAGGCTTTGCTAGACGGGAAAAAAGGTCTCAAAGGGGCCTTCTTTTCTGCTTTTGCTTCCGATTTTAAATGCGGAAGAAAAATACCATTTAAGCACTGTCACTTTTGCCCAATTGAACGCTTTCGTGGTTGTCAAAACAGCTTCCAGATTTCCAGATAATAACGAAAATGCAAAATTATCTCTTGTTTCTTGTCTTCCTTTAAACTCCCTACATTAAGACAGTACCAAATCACTTTTCTACCTGGCAATCCTGACCATGCATCTTTTTCAAGATCCATACTCACCTACACCATCATCTTTGCACCACAATCATCAATTTCCCATTTGTCCATACAAACACACTACCACCTTGCGTGCTTACCTGCTTGCAATAAATTTCCCCTGCACTGGCACCAGCAGCAACAACATAAAGAAATAATTTTATTTTGGTTTTTGTATTACTATTTTACAACCTCATTTTTTCAATCCCACAAAAGACAAAACCAAACCAACTGCACTCACAAATACACCTTTCTCTACTAACTTGTTTTCTTCCCCTCTCTTTCTTCACCTACCTGTTCTATCTTAAAGCAAAATATCTGCTCATTCCGCAGGTAAACATTAAATTTAAACCTTTGTAAAACCAGTTCAAGTCGAGCTCAGGGTTCTCTCTGTGTTGAATGTATGCGCTAAGTCTCTCAATTGTCGATGTTGATGTTGCGAACTATATCGGTTCGATTCCTCCAACAAAACCCACCCGAAGCCGAACATGATGATTGTAGCATAAAAAACAAAAACAATAGCTCTCGATTTTCTTCTCTGACAGAATTTCTCTCAATTTAATGACGTTTTGTCTAAATTCTAAAACTCAGGGAAGGGTGTCACCATCCCATCAAAAATCCAAAACGAAACAAACTTCTTCCTCTCAGTGTCATGCGCCATCTTGTACCTTGTTCTTTTGCTCTCTCTCTCTCTCTCATCGAACCCAACATTTTGAATTGGTATCGGTTTTGGTTAGTTGGTAGGTATCTCAAGAAAGACATCACACTGGCTTGTGACGACAACGGTCGTTGGTTTTCTTTCGATCTCTCCTCGGTTAAGATATTATTTTTCGTTGCCTCAAAGTGACGGTACTTTGGAATCCAAATTTATCATTTAAGTCGTTTTTGTTTTTGCTCTCCTTGAGGATTCTGCAATAAAATTCAATATCCATTTTGCTTTACATCCAGAATGGCTTTCGTGTTGAGTTTCGAAAAGAAAAACGTTTCAATTTCTTGATGAGAAAATTCACGGTCGATTACGGTTGAAGAAAAATTGTCTTTGTTATTACCTAAGCAGTGCTTTGAGCTAAGGCTACTTCTGCATTTTCTCGAAGAAAAGAATGGAGGTGTGAAAAAGTTCAGGGTACAGATACCCACAGCAGCAAGAAAGATATATTTTTAGTGCATTTAGTTCCTTGAAGTATAAAATATCAAGGATTCTTATAATTAAAAGTTTTTATTGAGGAAAAATAAGAAAAAGAAAAAAATAGCAATGTGAGTGTGTATAAATCAATAAAATATCTATACACATGTGTTAAGCTCTCATCATATTTGTGTGTATGTGTGAATTTGTAGATGTCCTGTTTTGTGTGTAAGAAACAAAAAAAAGTTCAGTGGCAGTGTTTCATAATATCCTCAAAAAGGCAACCAACAAATTTGTATAGCCCCCCTCGATCGAAATAAATAAATAAATAAAATACTCACAAGGATTAAAAAATCACGACAAAAAAAACACCACCAACAAAAGACGCAAGAGCAGTTTATTGCGGCATTGTGGATTCGAGAATTTCCATTCGGACGGAAATTTCAGATTTTTTTCTCCCGGAAACAGCAGGAAAAATCGATAAGCTCGCTGTCTCTGTCTATTTTGAGCACTCTTGGATTAAAATTTGGCTTAAGTTGATGTATGTGACGTCACAAGGATATTTTCATCTATCTTCAAACACGAGCACATCGAACATACTTTGTTTGAGGTATTATAAAAATACGTAATTATCATAGCTTTAAGTCAACTTTCGCAAATGAGATACAATATTATTGCGTGTATATGCATTGCAAGTGGCAACAAAGTAGCGCCTTACAGCTCCTTTCCTTCCTTGCTGCGCCTGTCACTGCAAATAATGCACTCATATTATTTCTACGCAATTAGCCATAGGTACTGAAGACTGCACCGGCCATTGCCGTGTGTATCTTTAGTGTAGATACCTGTTTTTTTCTTGCATTGACATGTGCAAAAAATTAACACTAAAAACCAGTCTGCTGCACTTTGCGGAGGGGACTTGGACACCCCACCTACATAATTTACCAACACTCGTTTTCGGCTCAAGAACACTCAGTTCTTTATGCTTTTTTTTTTGTATTTCAATAAATATTCAGGAAACGTAGGTATACGATACGAGTATAGAATAGATACTTTTGGTTTGTTGAGTTTAACTTTTTTAACTTAAAGAGTGTTTGGGCTTTAAAATACTCGACTCCATGAATTATAAAAACAACTTTATGATTATTCAAAAAAAAAAAAAGTGTGACGACACGACAGGCAGCGTGCAATGTGTGTTTTTCCAATTTCCGTTTTGGAAGAGCACCTTATAGACACGGTGATGGTGAATTGAATTGAAAAAAAAAATATTAACAAGCAAGAACCACACTATCGATGATGCAGTTTATTTTTGTAACCAAGGTTAAGGCCGGCTTTTTATTTGGTGCATAGGTACTTTGGCTTGAAAGCTTTTTAAGGAGTAAGCAGCTACTAAAGGGCTTACTTTCGATTTCTAGTTTTATGGTTTGCATTTGTATTTCTGTTTGGATTTAATTTATAGCGAAAACGTGGCAGTAAGAGTTTTTGAATTTGCATTGCAATTAATTATTTTGAAGACCCTAACTATGAGAATCTTGCAAATAACTTGACACTTCCTTACTCGGACTTGTACAGCAGGATTAGGTCGCTTAGACATGACAAGTAGTACAATGCTATTTAGTATCGTTAAAGCGAGATAATACCCCCTTTGCCACTGTCCATTAGATGGTACTTGCCATCGGTCAATGGGCCCAAACATCTCGAGATTCTCACTGACTACCCCTTATGGAACGAGCCTATAAGCGAAGGCGCCAAAAATGGTGCAATTGTTTGAGTTTCATAAGGCGGTGCGAGATATTTTTCACCCCTTCGATCTGGCTACTATATATTAGGCTTATATCTGTCCAAGGCTTGAGTACAACTTACATCTCTGGACTGGTGCTCCAGCTACATATAGTCAAGCCTCTTGGATGGTATACAAAAAGAGCTCTAAGAATGATTGTTGATAGGCATATAGACATCATCGACTCATCCACTTCTTTGGGCCATCATCGTAACGTTTCGTGTCTCTCAATTTTCTATCGTTACTTCTATGGCAAGTGCTCTAGCGAAATAGCCAGTTGCATTCCTCCCCTAAAACAGTTTACCCGTAATTTTCGCGCTTTTATAGGAATGCCCATCAGTTTACCCTCGATCCCAACTTATGACGTACTCTCAGGTGTAGAGAATCGTTCTTTTACCGTACTACACGAATGTGGAGCTCTCTTCCACACTATGTCTTTTCTTATCATTGCAACGTCCAGGAATTCAAGACCAATGCATAAACGGTATATAAAACCCTTTGAGTGAAAAATTTCTCATTACTAATTTTCCACTTTTCCATGTTTAATTCTGATTCAAACAAAACTTACACATGCCAACCCTGTAATTCAATTTTTATACCTGTATTAATTATTCTTTGTTAATTGTTGAATGGTAAGCAAAAAAATCACTGGCCAGGCCATTGTTTGCAAGTAAATACGAGTCGTATTTAAGCTTATAATGACTACGGCGGCGGCGGCGGCGTTGGAGAATTCCCATAATCTCGATTTGTGTTTTTTTGTTTCGATTTGTTTCCTGGTTGGATGCACTTGTGAGTTCTAGTCAGCAAAAAGTTGGGAGATATACAAATGTGTGTGTTAGGAAGTTCAGTTGTCTAACACCCAGCCTCCAGTTATATTGAAAAAAAATAAAATTACTTGCAAGCTATAAACATACTTAAACAATCAAACACCCCCAGGGCAGTTGAACAAATGTGAAAACTTGTTTTTTTTCCTACATTCAAAACGAATAAAAAACTTTGAATACCATACTTCAACAGCTTGCTTTAACTGACCCCACAATAGATACCGCAATTCGTGGGGGCTTTCTCGATGCCAAACATAACCCTCGCAACATTGCCACCACACCGTAACGCGTTAGCTTTGCAGCTACCGCTACCACACTTGATTGTTTTTTTTTTTCTGTTTCCATGTGAGGAAACTTATTGTTTTTATTTTTGTTTTGAAAAGAAAAAAAAGTTAAACAAAAAAAACAAGTTTAACACGATTCTTATCTCGCTCTTAAAGTATCTTTCAAGAGCTTAAAAAAGTCCGTATTTCCCCCGGAGACAATCCGGCAATTACTTAAAGTAGGTATAGGAATAGATTCATTATTTCTTGCGTTTTCATCCTTTTTCTGTACCATTTTCAATGTTGATGGTATTTGATTGATTGTAGAGGCAGGTACTCGGAGGTGAAGTATTTGCTTTAAAAAAAAAAACGACATTCGGTTGGTAGAAAGTTCATGTCTTTTACTTATTCTTTTGGTAAAATGTCAAAGTGGACGTTAATTTGTCGACCATCTCGACAATCTTACAATTTTCACAATCTTAAATTTCAAAACTTGTGTATTTTCAAGTACAATTACTTGAGACAGTTGCTCGTACATATGACGTTTCAACAAAGCAATTATATCCAAATAGCCAAATTAATAAACATAATACATAAGAATAGCCAAGGATTAACACATATTCTGTGGAATAAATAAATATTAATAAAACTGACGTTTACTGACTTATTTCACCGTTGAGGGTGGTTAAGCGAAAAAGTAAAAAAAACTGCTTCTCTGTCAGTTCATTAGATAGGGCCACTATCGATTTCCATAAAACAGTCAATTTCAAATCAAACAAACAAAAATCCAATGAGGGTTTTAGGTAAACGCCTTTTTATTATTCCGCGAACAAATGATTTTTATTAACCTACGGATTAACTCTTATTCTGTAGGTTAGTTAACCTGTGGGATATGAGTGGAAGAGGTGTCTTTTTATATTAATATTGCTATTGGTACTTTGCTGGAGTTATGGTATTTCACATCTTGCAGTATTTTTAAATGCATTCCTACCAGTATTAGTACTTTCAAGTAGATCTATGATGACCTATGCATCTTGGGACCTATTCTCTTCTAATTAGCTATGTTCATGCGCTAGACAATCACGGTTTCTATGACAACTGGACTAAGATCAACTTGATATACAAATATGTAAATAATCTTCCTCCGTCCGTAGCTTAGTGGTAAGATGCAGACCGTCGTGGGTTCGCGTCCTAAACTCGTACCCATATTTTTTATTTCATCTTTCACGGACACTGCCTCGTGCGAAGAACTGACAAAACTTCCAAGAGTATCTCTGTCATGAAAAAGTGCTTCTCAAAGTTGCCGCTCGGAATCGGCGTTAAATTGTAAGTCCCCTCAATTCTTGTTGATGAGAGTAAGCAACTTAGATCTTGGCTCCTCAAGAGCTGTCGCGCCACTCTATTGATTTATAATATTTTTTTTTAATAATCTTCCTCATGATTTTAATGTTCTGACGGAAACATGCCTGAACAGCTCTTTTCTGGATTCTGAGCTTTTGGACTCATCGTTCCGAATCTTTAGAAGAGATCGGAATTTACTGTGATAGTGGCGGTCAAAAATTCTTTCTGTTTTCCACCTTGTTGAGAACTTCCTGTCTACCCATATCGAAGTTTTGTCTATCAAGATTCAAATGGAAACTGGGCATCTATTCTTAGTCCTTACTACATTACTCGGAGCTTTAACAGAAACATTTTTGAAAATTTAAATGACTGCACCGAGGGAATTTATGTACGTATTGCTGGAACCTGAAGATGATATTATGATTATTGGAGACTTTAACCTACCAAATCTTAACTGGATAAGACAAGACAAAGAAGATTACTACACTACTGACAATGCTTGCTAACTACTTCAAAATTGCTTTTAGGACAACTGACTATGGTGACACCTCTTGTAATTCTTTTTCTTCTACTACTCCTTTCTCTCATCTAGACTCTAAAGAATTTGATATTGACTTAGAAACTATAAGGCCTTGTACTGCAAGACTTGACGAATGTTCTAATCCTGAACCTGACGGAGTACCTTCCTCCTGATCATTTATCTTATCCTTTTGAAGACCGTAGACAAGTAGATTGTGGGTTTACTGACTTCAGTAAAGCCATTGACAAGTTATGCCATACAACGCTAATCAAGAAAATGGACATTCTTAGATATAGCTCTATGTTTCTAAAATGGATATCGTCATATTTAAGTTACAGACATTAAAGTGAAGCTTTCTTAAATCAAAAATCTACTTATTATACAGTAAAGTCCGGAGTCCCTCAGGGTAGTCACTTGGGACCAATTTTATTGATATTATTTATTAATGACTTAGCTATGACTATTTAAAACTCTTCTATAATAATTTATGCAGATGACAAAAAAAAAATTTTAAAATGTATTAAACCTTAATCTGACAGCTTGTTATTACAGGAAGACCTTATTTTTTTTCGGGAGTGGTGCAATCTTAACCGTCTTGTCTTAAATGTTGACAAGTGTAAAAGTATGACTTTAAACTATTTCTACGGATGACCACTTTTCTTAAATCTTATAAAAAGATAGGTACCAAACGTATTACAGGTACTCTATAAAATCGTTAACAGGTAGAGCAGTTCAACATCAACGAAGTCCTTCAATTAACATTTGAATACGAGAGGAGCTACACAAACAGGTTTTATTAATGCTATTCTTGACATAGTCTGGTAGTCAATGTTGCAATTGTGTTGTTTTGTATTTTAAGACAAATTCAGCGTCCTCTTTCCTTGAGAATTGAATGAAAACATAACTTTTTTGTGTTCTTTTAATAACAAGAAATCAAACTGACGCGCCCAAACTATTAAACCTATTTAATCTTCGTCAGAAATGGAATCTCAAATCACGCAGAAAAATAGAGGGAACCAAAAAAGGGTCAATTGCAATAAATAGAAAAAACGTCCCTATGTATAGGTAACTGTCATTGCACAAACAAAATATATAATAAAAGAAGAAAATAACGTATAGGTACATCAAAAAAGGAATTAGTGTCATTAAATCGAATGCACGGTATTAAAAAAGAAAACAAAATTAGTTCGATGTACTTAACTCACCCCTTTTGTTGCCGAGAGTTCCTATGGCTTCACTAGAAAATAGGTTCGTTCTTATTGCATTTTTTTTACACCTTTGGATCACCCACGCAAATTCCTAAAGTGGACATCAAACATTTGCAACATAAACGAAAGATGTCTAATAATAGATTTTTGTAGGTTTTGGAAAGGGTAGTTCAATATTTGTATGAATGTCTGACCGTGTTCAAGCATCAAGCCACACCTGGAAAAATACCGAAACAATTTCGTTTTCTTGCAATTACTATTTATTATTCCCATTTTCTTGTGGAATTCGAATAACAACAACCTGAACAACATTTCTTGTATTATCTCGAATTTGACAACTTTACCTTTACCTTCTGGTTTCATTTTAATCGTTGCATGTGTTCTCTGTTCTGTTCATAAAAATATCTTTAACAGCAAGTCCATGCTACACTCATGATCGTAGGTAGCAAATTTTGGTTTTATCCCATTATAAGCCTTACCTTACTCAAACCTTTCTTCTCATCACGATTCACGACTGCCTGATGGAGATTCCTATGACTCGGTATAATTAAGTCGTTTTGCATTTTCGTTCCCTTCCATTCATCAATTGTCAACTTGAACCCTTAGGGCAGAGGTAAACAGTGACAGTGGTAGAGAACAAAGAATAAAATTTCCCTCACCATTTACACAGGTGGACATGAAATAGGGGTTTGTTTTTTTTTTCTCCTTTTTAAATTGATTTTTTTTTTCTTTTATATTTTGCATATATTCTGGTTTTTTTCTCTTATTTTGAAAAGACAATAATATTTTTAAATAATGGAAAGGAGATAAGGAAGAGGAAAAAATGAAATCTTTATACTTTTACACAAAAAGAAAAAAAAAACATATTTTTGTGCAGTTTTATAGATATACAATGAATAGCTTAACTTACATCCCCTTTGTGATGTGAGTCTTGGTACGTATAAGTGCTTATAGCAAGACCTTGAGTTTTATGTTCTTTTGTTGATTGTCGATGAATATTACGGCAGGTTGAAAGAGGGTGTTCATAAAATCAGGTGACTATTGAATTTATGAAAAATGGCTATTGTATCAAGTTTAGGCCTACAATTTTGTAAAGTATTCTTTTATTTGTTCGAGCATTTAAAAATTTAAAAATAGATAATTGATGATCGAGTTCTTACGTCAAATCTTTCGTTTCGGTTGAAAGTTTTCCTAAATTCATCTTTTCATGTTTATTTTACAGAATCTTCGAACTCATAAAGCTGTCAATATGAAGCTTCATCAAACAAGTAAGCTGCCACACATTTGTTTGATTTTATTGAATTGAAAAAGTACTTTCCGACAACGACAACACACACTCTTCCAATAATGCATCCCTTGTCCGAAACTATGAGCAAAAGTCGTGAAGACTTGTCTGCAGCTCTTAAAATCGATGATCACCATGGAAGTAATGTTAGTATCAGTAAAGATCAAACGGATAACATTCGTAGGAGGTAAGTTTGAATATAGAATGTGCTACATTCTCCTATCCTAAGTCAATGTTGCAACCACCTGAATAGATGGCATTTGTTGCAGACATTCATTTGAATAAACATAAAATAAAAAAAAATTCCGAGACACACGAGATATCTCTGAAACTATTAAGACAATTCAAATCTAAAAATTAACTCAACTAAGTTGTCAATCGAATATTGCAACCATCAGCTACACAAGTTTAACACAAACTTGATTCGCAGGTCATTATACAACACCGTGTGAACAAAAACCTGAGCTCAACTGAAACTGCCGCCAAATCTAGCTAGTGCAACGTCTGACGATGACGATGACGGCGCGGTGGCGACAGAGCGACGCAGTGGCAGCGTCTAGACGTCTACCAACAAGCTTATCAGGGCCTCTGAGAAGCACTTGTTTTTTGCATTAAATTTGTTTTTGCGATAGCTATATATTCTCCAGCTAGAATTTGTTAATGCAATTCTAAAAAGACGTTATGGCAAAGTTCTATAATGAGACATTTGAAAGTCTTCTCAATTAAGAAGGTTTTTTTTTTTTAATTTAAAAGTTATCATTGAAATAAATCGTGAGGTTGGTACTGTACCACACATAGAATCTAAACAGGTTTATATTACTGAGATTTAAAAATAGAATTTGAGTTTGCAATAAATGTGCTTAGATATTTTTAAACAATCTCAAGACTTGCAAAAACAACCTCGAAATGGCAAGGAGGTTTATTTTTAAAGCAAATTTATTTATATATTTATTAAAAGTCATTGATTTTCGCGTGAAGCTTTTATAGGAACATTTGAATTTAAGAATTTTATAAAGAATGACATTACGATACGTAAGTGAAGCTTAATTCCATACGTCAGTGGCTACTGATCAAACTGATTTATAGAAAATCGATATTTATCTTTTAAACGAATCGATAAAAGTTACAGCACTGACAACTTCGTCTCATCTTTTGCGCCAGGTAGATTTTGAACCTACATTAATGTTTGTGCATCTCAGCCGATTTTCATGTCCTTAGAACAAGTTCAAGTTCTCTATCAAAACTAATGCGTCTTACCTTGAAAAAAGCATTCAATGTCGCAGTAACATGGGGGAAATGCTATCAAATTTGATTTAATTAGGAATAAGTAGATAAGTAGTAAGTTTTGTTCACTGATAACTAAAGCAATTACATTGTAATCAGTAGCTCTACCAAAAATATTAATCTGGCATGTTGATAAGGTATATGTCAACATTAATACTTAAACGGGTTTTCCTAGGAATGGAGATGTCAATCAGTGATTGGTGTTTGCCCTCTCATCCAAATATTAAGGATTTTTGAAAATAATACGTATTAGGGTTTTTCTATTTCTATTGAAATCTTGTGCATCGATTCCATTAAATTCCCTATATTATTGATTCCCAAAAAAGCACTCTTTTCAACGATTAAATGTATCACCTAATGCTTATGTATCTAGGCGTACCATGCCTCATTAATAAAATTAATTTCTGACCTTATACTTAACCAAAACTTCAATCTGACAGCAACACGCGATTTTTACTTCCAAGGCCATTCGATTTTCTCTAAATAAATGTTGTTGACCTATTGGTTGCGATAAGATCATAATGCTGCCAAGTTAAGATCATTGTTTTCACTTCTTTAAATAAATGTTTCTCTTTGAGATGATCAGATCATTGACCTTTCGTTTTTCATTAGCACTACACTAAACAGGTGTACACTAATCAATATTCAAAAAAAATACCTACTAGTTTTTTGTCTAGTTGGCAACTCTATAATATTCCTATCAGACCAAAAATATAAAAGAACACACAAAAATATTCACCTTATCTCTTGATTTGCACAAAAAAAAATAACACAAACAAAACAAAAACCAAAAACACTTGAACAAACTTCACTTCACAGTTCACATACACAATTTTTCATTTTCGCGTTATTATTATCTTTTACCTCTCATTTATTTGTGCAAGTGTTAGGTTTTATCATAAATTCACATAAAATATTAATAACAACAAAATACATGCATAGAAGTCAAGTTGGTAACCAAATCCGTCACATGGATTGGGTGTCTTTTGAGCTCTGAATTATCTTTTATGGATTGCAAAGTAACACCAACTCAGCAGGTATTGAGAGATGTTTAATACCTACTTAAAAAAAAGCCAGTTTAAGCTGAGATAGACTTTGAATAGTCGCTCTCTCGCTCACGCTCTCTGGCTCGGGCTTTGAATTGTGTATTGTGATGCCTGAGAGATTTGTCTGAACTCAATTTCCCTGAGTTTGACGTTGTTGGTTTAAAAAAGAATCAGTAGCGGAATTGAAGAACGAACATTTCCTACAACAAACACAACGAAAAAGAATCAGTATAAGAACTATGAGTAGTGTCCGTTACTTAGTGGTTAGGTGCGTTGGCTGCTAAGCAGAACGTCGCGGGTTCGAGTCCTTCTCGTGCCCATAGCTTTAACTTCATCTTTCACGGGCACTACCTCAATCTGCTATGAAAAAGTGATTCTCAACTTTGCTGTTCGGAATCGGCGTTAAATTGAAGGTCCCCTCAATTCTTCACACGCACCTGGAAAATTGTTAATGACAGTAAGCCACTTTGGCCTTGGCTCTTCAAGAGCTGTCGCGCCACTCTATTTTATAAGAACTATGAATTCCTTATTTGTTCTTTTATTCACGCTACAATATTAAACTCTTAGCATCCATAAACATTTACGAGAAACTGTCAATTGCGTCATATATCGACTGAAAAGATATTTTAGAAATTCTTATATAGCCTATCCAAGCTCGACAGTATGTCATATCACAAAGTACGCTCCTGTAAATACAGATTATGGAGCTTTTGTGATGGTGTTTGCGAATAATTTATTATGAATGTAATGGTACTTGCTTTGCTGCCATAACACAAACACTCTTCGAACATTTAACAGCTGAATCGCCAAGATCTTTTGCTATCAGTTTTCATTATGGTAGTACGTGAACACCGATCGAACTGTGAAGAGATTGTCGAACCTCTATAAGCTGATGGTCGAAACTTGGCTTTAAGAATCATACTAGCTCTCTCGCTCTTGCTTTATTTCCTCATCTCACTCTCTTACTTACTCTCTCTCTCTATCTCTCTTACCTGTTTTGGTGGAACTTGAAGAAATAAATATTCGCTTACGCGTGTGAAGAAAAAAGTGAAACAAATTTTTTTTTTTATAGAAAATTAAAAAAATATTCGATTTTAACTCGAATAATCCATACGCAACTACCCTTTTAATTGACGTCAGCGCCGTTCTTACTAATTTCGAGTATTTTTAGGCCAAACTACCAACCAACACAATTTAAATTGCATTTTAAAAGTTTTCGGGTTTGTGCCTTTCGACGTGTTAAACTAACAAGAGGAAATAATTCATCACAAAAATTAAATTAAAAATAATTAAGGCGGCCATATTTTCTCGCTCTTTTATAAACCTGGTTAGTTTTTGTGAATTGAAAATAAAAATGTTAACAAGAATACAATAACCTTAGTTAACGAATTTTCTCGCTGAAAATTCAATGAAAATATGTCAAGAAAAAGCGTTGTCAAGTCAAGCCACCTGTTCAAGTGCAGAGGATTTCAAATGAAAAAAGTTCATCAAATAACAACCTACGTTTTGTGATTGTTTTTGTTGCATTGCTATAAGTGCGAAAGAGAAAGCAAAATTAGGCTAAGCAAATTTTGTGCAAAGTGGATACGTGCTCTAAATTTGAAAAAAAAGTAAAACAACAACAAATCAAAAAGAAAGAAAACAACAGTTTTGGTGTGATTGTAAACTTCAAAACAACAACTTAAACAATAACAACAACAAAATATCAATTTAAAAGTCAACAATTTCGAGGAAATGGTGTTTTATATATCGTTCTTGGGCAGACATGTCGATCCACCTGATAAAGTGAATACAGATAAAAGGTGAGAGAGATATTATTTTTGCGATTCTTTGGTTGTCAAAATTTTTGGTGACAGTTTCATCATACTATTTTTGTTAAAAAAAAAAAAATAATGGAGGGGGAGGGGGGAGGGGACGGAACTTTATCGTTGACATGTTGTGCAACAAAACTACAAGCCAGTTGTCAGAAGAAGTACACGTGTCCTTTTGACAATTGTGAATGTTTACTTCAGTCTTAACACTTTAGTTCTTTTCTGTCAACACTTTTTGTTTTTTTCTCTCTCCGTGAAGCTCAAAACGTACTATTCTTCAAAGTTATAGCTCGATTTCGTCAATTCTTTTTGCTTGAAGGAAAATATTTTTTGAGGCAACAATTCTGTTTGGACCATGTGCAACAATCATCTCTAGATAAGTCGATGTTTAGTCACTCTCGATGCCATCCATATTAGCTGACTATATCCCCATGCCAAGCCGATTCATTATTGGCAGATAGCTCAGCAAGATTTGGAGTGTAAAACTGGAGACAGCCTAGTTAGGGAAGGAGTTAACTGGCGGATACTGTTGAACGAACCCATCAAAACCCTTTGACGTTGACTCTTCAGTTCTTGGTGATATCTTTAATCTTCATATCCATTCTTTGCACTTGGAATGGGAAGTCGTTAGACTAAAATAGAGAAGCGACTTTAGCAATATTCAATATCTCCAAACTAGAACTAAGTGGGAGATAGGTATCGTCTGCAAATAGAAGCTATAAAACTTGTCGCTGGATTTCGCATATTAAAGTGTGCAGCCGCCACAGTGGCCTTTTGCAAGACGATTAAAAAAAAACACGGCCTTGTCAAATAACCTTTTTCTGGCTTCAAAGTATCCGTAGCTTTTTTGTGCTCATGATGTTGAGTTTTCTATTGAACTGAAGAAGTCGGGATTTGGTCTTAAAACCGATGAAAACTCAGTTCATACTCATCTGACTTGCCTTTAACTACGAAATAACATATGTAATGTTTGGGTACCGCTAACGAAATAATCTCCTGCTGCATCGAACAGGCAGTTTAGCTGTCTACTATATCGAAATTGTTGTTATGTCGTTATCGTTACTTAGTCAAGGGCGAATAGGTGGAAATAATGATTTTCATTGTCTAGTTCGTACACACACATATCACGAAACAGAATTTGCTAAGTCATTGCCCATATTAAAACCTAACCCAAATTTCGACGACACGTTTCAGATTACGGCTTTTTTAAACCCTTCTAAACAAGCATGTTTTTAATGACAAATTTTTCGGATTCTCATTAGTTTACATATATTTTTATAATTATCTGATTGTCTGTTTAGTTGTGAACAAAAAATTATAAATTTTGAGAAAATTTCGATCAAGCCATTTGCTTCGATTCAAAGGTATTGTTCGCCCGAACATTAAAAGCAGCATGTAAAAAAACAGTAAATCAAAAGAGGTTGTTCACCCGCATGTCACCTCTCAACCGCTCTCATAACAACCTAATAAACTTGATTAACATGCCAGCGACAATTATGGAATCACCCTGTCTACAAATCAGTTTGAACTTTGGTCATTGCACTTTCATTTCAATTTCAACCACAAACGATCGTAAATATACTACGTCACATCTGAATTTACTCTTTGAATATAATTATTATTATATTGATAACTCTCGCAAATATAAAATAAAATAAATAAACAGCAAAAACAAAAACAGTGAAACAATATTGTTGTGCATAAATTGAAGCATTCCGCACAGTAAATGAACTGAACGGCCTTGACCTCTGACTTTAGAAGAGAGTTACAAAAAGGCAGCGAAATAAATATTTCAGGTTAAGCTAGTGTCTCAGCTCAAGCCATTATCATTGTTATTGCATGGAACAAAAATATTTTTGTTTTGCTTTTGTTTTTGTTGTAAATTCTTATCTTTAAATTACCGAGTTCATACATAACATTGCGACGACAAAGGGAAAGTTCCTCAATTCTTTTTTTGTTTTCGACGCTACTTTTTGAGGAATTCTAACAGACAACGTCGCATTTATTATTATTTTTAGAATTTCTTTTGTTTATTACAAATATGACTTAATTTAAGAAATATTTAATGAACTTCCAGGATGAGTGCTTAGTTTGTCTGTTTTTTTAAATAAATTGTTAACAAATAAAAATACAATTGTTAACAATTTCGATCTCCAATATATTTCATCAGTTACTTCAATCCTTTTAATAGCATTTCTTGTAAGAGTTGTTTCTTGAAAAATTTTGAAGTTATTTAAGATTTTGTGGAATTTTACTAACTTAAGGTGGTGCTACAATCCGTTGTGGACTTGGGCCCCAATCAACAGTCTCCGCTCGGTACTAAGCTAGCTGTCTACAGTTTTGCACTCCAAATTGATTGAGGTCCTCTTCCACTTGAGTGTGCCACCTGAGTCGCGGTCTTCCTCTCCTCCAACGCCCCTCGGGAATAGTGTTGAAGGCTTTCCGGACCGGAGCATTGGTGTCCATCCGCTCATAATGACCGAGCCATAGGTCCATGTCGTTGTACAACCCATAAAGTTCGTTGTTATCTCTTCTTCGCCATTCCCCTTCAATGCACACGGGGCCAAAGATGACCCGAAGAACTTTCCTCTCGAAACAGCCTAAGGCACTTTAATTCGATTTTTTCAAGGTACATGCTTCTGCTCCATACAGCAGGACTGGGATGATGAGAATGAGTGTGTTGTACAATTTTACCTTAGTTGCTCGAGAGAAGGCTTTTCCACTCAGTTGCTTTCTTAGCCCAAAGAAACAGCGATTAGCAAGAGTGATTCTTCGTCTGATCTCGGCGCTGGTGTTATTGCCATTGTTTATAGCAGAGCCTAGGTAGACAAACTCCTCTACTACCTCGAAGTTGTATGCGTCTATTGTGACGTTTTTCCGAGCCGTCGGTGCTGGGTGTCCTTCCTCAAAGACAGCATATACTTCGTTTTTCCCTCACTTACCGCTGAGCCCACTTTTGCCGCGTCTGTCTCAATTCTCACAAAGGCGCCATTGACATCACGCTGTGTTCTTCCAATCATATTAATATCATCGGCATACACGAGAAGTTGAACAGATTTTTGGAAGATAGTGCCTCTGGTGTTGACGGTGAAGTTCTTCACTTTCTTCTCAAGAACGATGTTTAAGAAATCGCACGATAGTCTGAATCCTTTTTTGACGTCAAAAGATTCCGTTAGCTCGTTGCCAACCTTGATGGAGCTGCGTGATTTCTCAATCGTCATTTTGCACAAGCGAACGAGCTTGGCAGGGATGCCAGAACTAGACATAGCTATAAACAGTTCGTCTCTGTAGATGCTGTCATACGCGGCCTTAAAATCGATGAAAAGGTGGTGGGTATCGATTCGGAGTTCATAGGTCTTTTCCATGTTATTAAAATCATTCCACTTAGTACTATGGCATAAGGCTTATTGAAAGATTTTCTTTTCCTTTAAATCAGTTAAGTTTGTTACATAATAATTTAACTTTTAACTTGCTTCAAACTTTATCAAGCAATTGCTGTGTTGATGTCAGCAGCTTAATGTCCACACGTGCCTGTTTTCAACCATAAAATTCATCCTACCTTGAATTTTGATTAATCGCATAAAAGATGTGGACGGTCACATAGAGAACAAAACCTATAAAAAACTATCAACGTTTCTTCACGTTCTAAGAACATTAAATAATGTATCTTCTCGGGAGGTCTCTGGAAAAATAAAATAATTACCATACCTTATACCTTTTGTTTGTTTCATTTAATTATAACCTCAAGATCATACGTGACGATTAAAATCCTATTCCAAAAGCTATTTTTATTTCTTCCTTCTTATTCTCTGTTAAGAATTTAAAGAATGCAAATTTAGAATTGAAAATTTAATTGTTCTAGCAAATAATTTGTTCAAGTGTTAAGACAGCGTTAAGCAAAGGTTTTCAACATTGCAAAGGAAACTAATTGCATCGCTATAGCAATAAAATAGTTTCTACCGTTCAAAAATATAAATTTTCTTCTCCGTTTGTTCTAAACTAGGTAAAATGATCTTTCGTACATTTCAGTTTAACATCCATTTCCTTAAAATATGATCTAATGCTAATAATGCTTGTAGTTTTTAAGGTTTCCACTTTTTTAATAACTAGATAACCAAATTAAAAGGGTCCGCCGTCTAACTTTTTTTTTTACTAGTGCTTATTTCGTGAATGGTAACACTTAGCTCATGTATGATTTGACAGATAATTAGTTTTATCCTTTCGCTGAACGAATATGGTTATGCATATGCTTGAACAACGCTTGGAAATATTGCCACATTACTTTGAAAATCATGGTGATGTTGCAGAATGAATGCAAAATTGCGTACGGATTTTGGAAGAAGAGAAGCACCGTCAGCTCCGTATGTTCATTATCTTGTGAAAAATGTGAAAGAAACTGGCATACCCATCGATAAACCAAAGCGTGAAAAGCCAAAAACAGTTCGTACACCCCAAAATATTTCTGTTGTGTTGTGGCAGAAAATGTGCGTGAAGCGCCATCAACATCAATTCACAGTCGTTCTCAAGAATTGAACATTTCGGTGACATCATTGAGACGAATTTTGCATAAAGACCTTGGTATGACGCCATACAAAGTCCAATTGGTTCAGCAGTTGAAGCCAACTGACAAGCCAATGCGTTTTCGCTTCACTAAGTGGACCTGCGATCGACTAAGAGAAAGTGGCGATTTTGTCAAAAAATCATCTTTTCAGATGAAGCTCATATTGAAGCAAAATTGTCGCATTTTGGGCAGCAAAAATCCACGCGCATACATTGAAAAGACGATACACCCAAAACAAGTCAATTTTTGGTGCCGATTTTGGTCCAGAAGCATAATTGGGCCATTTTTCTTCGAAAATGAGCAAGGAGTGGCCGTTACAGTCAATGGCGATCGTTATCGGGCGATGTTGAACGAATTCTTGTTCCCAAAAATTGAAGAGAAGGATATTGGCAACGTTTGGTTTCAACAGGATGGCGGCGGCGCGGCGCTAAGTGCCACACAGCCGAAGCTACGCTCGATGTTTTGCGCCCTATTTTCGAAGATCGCATTATCAGCCGCATAGCTGATGTCGTAAGGCCACCTCAGAGCTGCGATTTGGCACCGTTGGACTATTATTTGTGGGGTGCTGTAAAAGATAAGTGTAACGTCGACAAGCCAGAGACAATTGATACTTTAAAGGACAATATTCGTGAAGCCATTGGTGAAATACAGCTACACGATAATGTGTTTTAAAAATTGGACCGATCGTGTAGGCTACTGCATGGCCAGCCCAGGCAGCCATTTGAATGAAATTATTTTCCATTATTTACCGGAAGGATTGTAATTTCAAATAAAAAAAGAAATTTGAGAAAAAAAAAGTTATTTGGCGGTCCCTTTATATACCTCAAATAAGAAGAAGTTATCCATTACCCATATTCTAGTATATGCACTCGAGACGAGGGAAGAAATGAGTTGAAACTCTTTTTCATTACATGTTAGTTGTCATACAATCATTGAGCGCTATATCAATTCTTTGGTTTTAATATGGAGATCGACATCGGCGCGTTTTCAGAATACAAGCATTTCTTGCTGCTATCAAAAAATGTACTGACCACCAGGGATGACTCGCCACCATTGAAATTGGGTAGACGACAAAAATTCAGTTCTTTTCTCTTGTCCTTTTAAGACGTAAAATACATAAAACGTGAAGGTGTAGGTATTCATTTCAGCTATCGATATAGATCTTAAAGCAAAATCTACGTGCGTTGGCTGCTAAGCAGAACGTCGTGGGTTCGAGTCCTACTCGTGCCCATAGTTTTTATTTCATTTTTCATGAGCACTGCTTCTTGCGAAGAACTGACAAAACTTCCAAGAGTATCAGCTGTCATGAAAAAAGTGCTTCTCAACTTTGCCGTTCGGAATCGGCGTCCCCTCAATTCTTCACACGCACCTGAAGAATTCTTGATGAGAGTAACCCACATAGGCCTTGGCTCTTCAAGAGCTGTTTGTTTACTAACCATTACTGAATAACAAGAAATCATCGTCCTAAGAAATTCGTTTCTCTCTTTCACAGGAAGAGATAACACAGTGTTAAGTTATAGTAGGGTGTGACGGCGACGACGTGTTCTCCAACTGCTTATATAGAAATATTTGAACGAAAAATGTTAATGCTTCGTTCTCCATGATTCTCAACATTTTGCGTCTCCTAAAATTTCTGTTTTTTTTTTTAAGGGTGCGGTACCAGATTTTGATCTCCTTAATTCTCATAACTTTGAGTGACGGATAGCGGTTAATTCTCATAACTTTGAGTGACGAATAGCGGTTAATTGGGTTGCGGTCTTTCGGTTTTCGGTCATACGGTTTTCGGTCTTTCAACTCCAAACCATAAAATGCATCGTTCAAATAGCCACTGCGTCTTCGCTGGGTGGCGTGAATTCGAAAGGTTCAGTTTTCTACGGCTTTGACGCATAAATCAGGCTGAAATTGACCGTAACGGCATCAGTTTTGTTTTCTAAGAGGACCGCTCACACCACGACGTTATAAATTTGTCATGTTTTGGTCTGCCAAGTTCTTGTGAGCGACCCGGAATTAAATGCCTCGGATTCTGCTGCACACCTAAACAGTGGTTTGCTGATTGTTCACTTAGCCCTTGTATTTGATTTTGCGACCAAATGTTGAATAGTCGACTTGGAAGGACGACCCTATAAAAAGGGCGCAACGCAGGCATCGTTGCTTCTAAAGAACATCCATTTTGAGTATGAAGGTTTAATATTTGCACGTGTTGCACGACGCTGTAACTTGCCATGATGATTTTTCCTTAGTAACTGATTAAAAGACAATATTTTGACAGAAAGTAAATGAAACAACATGGCCGCCACGAGCTGTCAAATCAACCCATCCCATGTCCCTATTAGGCCTAATATATTTTTTCCATTCTCCTGTATTTTTTTTTTTTTTTAATGTTGAAACAAAAAAAAGTTATGGCAGATGTGTTACGGCATTCTTTTGTCTTGTTAAACATACCTTATAGTCTTTTTACGACTCAAACGCATTATTTTAAATGTTTTAGGTTTTTATCTTAACCAACATGAAGATGATAAGCAATAGGAGGATGATGACAGCACATCAGTGATGTTCTTTCGCAATGACATACAGACATATATATGCACTCTTTTGATTTTTGTAAGTTTATTTCTCTACTTTTGCTAAACGAACGTTGGTAGCTTGTTTACCAAATTCTGCAAGAAATATGACAACATTTTATATTTGTTTAGCTATCCACGTCATAATAAAACAAAAAACAATATTTGGAGCTTTTTAAAAATTTTCCTCTGCGTAGTAAACAAAAAAAAAAAAACACTTCAGACTCACTGACAAGTTGAGGACAGAACAAGATTTTTTACGGATCTGGTAAACATTACTTTTGAAAGTTTGAGACACTATTTGCTCAGCTTTTGCTAGCACACACATTTGCCTTAAACTAAAAGTAAAAACCCATTTATAATTTTTACATCTGTATCTACAGCAAAAATATTGTTTATATCAACCTGTTTATTTTAAGTTTAATGATTCATACATTTCAACTCTTGTCTTTCTTACTTGATACCTTATCAAACAAAATTTAACTAACAGTATTCTCGAACTCTTTTTTCATGACAAAGAGGGCTACTTAGCAATGTTACTAAAAGCCTTACCAAGTGAATACCTGTACATTATAATGTCAAGTTAAAGATACTTGAGAACTAAATTACAAAAGCGTTTAAAGTGGTGACACTTTGCGTCAGGCAATATTTGTAAGGTTTTGAACTTTTCTCTCAAAAACTTCAAAACGATTTTGATCAAATTTTAAAATGCCAACGAAATAACTTTTCAAGGGCTGTGTATCTTGGAATGTGTTGTTTATACTGTAATACAAAAAGAGAACATTATTTTAACACATTAACGTTGAAGAATGTATTGTTATTATCAAAAGCAAAAAATGTGTGAAAATTTTCCACAAAAAAAACAATGCGACGGACGTACGTAGTCTATTTTGATAGTAAATGCAAATTAAACCCCTTATTTATAGAGATTGTTTTGATCACTTTATTTATTAAAAAAGTTTTTATTATCATTATATTTAACCGTAGAAACTAATTCTTTAAGAATTGTGTTCATTACACAAAGGACTACTTATCCTTAAGGTTCAAATTAAAATCTTAGATCGAAATACTCATCTTGTCCTTGTACACTGTTAAAACAAAGTGTGTAAGTACTCTTCATCAACTAAAAGAAGATAGATAAAACTACTAAAATAAAAATGCGCAAATTCGCACTTTAAAGCTTTGAAATCGAAGATAACGAAAATTGAAAGCATGGCACTTTGTGTATTTGGTTCTTAGAATAGTCGCAATAAATCAGACAAGAAGTATTTCTGGATTTATTCTCCGGCAATTTGTTTACACAAAATAAAAAAAAGTAATTTATTGAACAATTTGAAATATTTAATGTGCATTTTTATTTTAAACAGACAATCCTCTCTGGTGACATTAGAACATACCTGCAAACGACCGACGACTCTGTGTAGACCTTATCTTATCTTATCTAGCTATTAAGATCCGTCAAATGATCTGGTGTGTCTTGGACAAAATGCCAACTCTATGGCGACACTGCCGGGGTTTTTTTTTCGTTGTTGATTTCCGATACGTTGCCATTTCTGAAATGTTTTAATGTTGCAAAATGAGATAGACACTAAAATTGATTTTAATTCTTTTCGTTTGTATTGATTTCAGCTGAATGTGTTATTATGCTATTTGAATGAACATTCCGCTGACGTAGCAAAATATCGCCGATAACCCAAATAATATTGAATTTCTTTTTCAGTGTTGCCATCATGTGAATTTGTATTAATAGAATTCTTTTTATTTTCAGTATGGTATGCATACAAGAAGAACTAGGACACATGGGCCTAGTCGGTCCGACCGAACTGCCATATAAAACAAACGATGACCATCACCTGCACCATCATCCGCATCATAATAATCATCAGACTGAAGCGACTGACAGTAGTGCCGAAAATACCTGTCAAACGCACTGGCCACCCACTGGCGGTGGCTTTGGTCATCCTGACAAACCAATTGGCTGGATGTACGGCCTGTTGGGCTGCATGAAGCCTGTTTTGTCATTTATTGGCAAGGCAGGTGTTATTGAGATCAAAAATAACAAATCAGAAGACTGGGAAATTCCATTCGAGGCTATTACAGATCTGGAATGGTTGGGTAGTGGAGCACAGGGTGCGGTTTTTAGTGGCAAACTGAGAAACGAAATTGTTGCTGTGAAGAAGGTGAGAGATGTCAAGGAAACCGATATTAAACACTTAAGGAAATTGGATCATGAAAATATTATCAAGTTCAAGTAAGTTTGATTTTTAACATAAAATAAATAAAGAAAAAAATAACAAGTGTACGCCGTAGTGAACCATCTTTTGAATTGCTTCGATTTAAAGGGATATTACAAAAAATAAAATCTTAAACTTCAATCTATCACGAAAATATGCTAGCCATCATACTACTTGTTGTTTTTATTGTCTTAAATCCCGAAAAGAGTTGGAGAAAATCAATAGACTTCCATGTTATATCCTAAAAGATGCCTCGAACGAGAATTTTATTAAATTAAATATTTTCGTCTCGCAAAATAGAATAAGTTATGAGGTAAAAGGTCGTAAATATTTCTGAGCTCCACTATTGTAAACACTTTCAGTATAAAAAGGTTGTTTTAGGTCAAAACTGCGGCGCCACAAAGCCTAATAACGATAGGTCTGTGGTTAACTTGATTGCAAACCAAAAAACCAATACAAATGGGCTTGTTTGCAAAAAAGAACTCGCCTGACCTCAAGAAGGAGCTGAGTTTCGAAAACACCAGTTTAAATTTAAATTGTTTTAATATTTCGTGTTTGAAATAAAAAGTTCATCGCTATTAAAATTTGTTAAAGAGGCTCACGTTTTATTCATTTCTTTTCGTGCATTTTTTATTGTTTTCTAATAATAATAACTGTTCATTTTTTCTCTCTCTCTCTCCCTCTGCAAACAGGGGCGTTTGCACACATTCACCAGTATTCTGCATAATAATGGAATTCTGTCCGTATGGCCCACTGCAAAATATCCTTAAGGAAGAGGACGTTATGCTGCCATCGCGTCTAGTCTCATGGGCGGAGCAAATTGCTCTTGGCATGCAATATCTTCATTCTCATAAAATCATTCATCGTGACTTAAAGAGTCCAAAGTAAGTATAACATTTTTTTCTTTTTCAGAATTCAATAAATTGTTTGTGTATCCTTTTGTTAAACTTTTTTTTGTGAAGAAAGAAAAGAACTCCTGGGGAAAATGAAGCTTTTCGGTGGGTAGATACCCTTTTTGGTAACATAAAAAAGTATTCGTTTTCGTTTTGCAGCTGGCAACCATTTATTTTCGTTTTTGTGTAATTTTTCAAATGAGCTCATAGGAGGTTATGAAGAAAGTATGGAAATCAAATAAATGTTAGGATTTCTGTTGAAGCTACACTGATCGATATTAGAGCTTAAACGAATGGGTTGAACATTGTTTGAGTGATATCTGAAATAAGACTCCCCTTTTTCGATTAGATTGTTTTTTTTTTTTTTTTTGAATGTTAGATAAAGTTGTACTTAAATGCAAAAATAGAAATCTAGGCTAGGAACGTGTCACGATGACATTATAACAAGCGATTTGGCAGGTGTAAACGTGCGGCTATTAATTAATAAAAAAGATAAGGTCTGAGGTATATTTTGTGCTTTTAATGTTTATAGTTTGTTTTTAATAAATGAATTTGCATGCAATTAAAATACAAGACCGATGTGGATAAGAAAAAGAATTAAAAGCTGTACAACAGATTAGGTCCACACGGAATTTGAACTCGAAATTGGCTTTCGAAGAATAATTTGTTTGGAACAAAGATGAAAGATGCATTGAGAAAATTTTAAACTGGTTTGAGTGAGTATGCTATTTTTATCAGAAAGCTCATTTAGAAAAATTAAAACGCTTAATAATGCTGTGTTGCTTGATCGCTATATCGTGATTTATTTCTGTCTACGTAAAACTTTACTTTTCAGTCATGACTAGTTGATTACTTGAGGTAACCACTCAAATTCAAAATCGATTTGAGCTTCGTCCCATAACATTCTCCAGACAGCTCGATCCTTAGTTAGCTGTTTATATTTCTGTACCAAATTTTGTTTGTACCTAAGTTTTCTTTGGTCACTGTGTACTTGTGTACGCCACCATACTATATGAAGCTGTCATTCTCTACTTTCAAGTCCTTCTGGCTTAGAGTCATAGTTTTAAGTTGTTCATTCGTTCTATGTGACCGAAGAATCTCAGCCAGAATGTGTGTTTTTACATTTTGTTTGGTTGATCTAGAGAAAGGCGTCGATGCTCAATTTTCTTTTATTCCAATAACGGGACAAAGGTTGAATATAGAGTTACTCTTCAATTAACCTGAGAACTACAGCAGTAATAGAAGATTAATTAAAAGATATATCTGAATTTGTACACAATATGTCCTCACCACGGCTCCTGGCTGGGGGAGCCGTGGTGAGGACGTTAAACGAAGTTTAACTTTCTTTTCCGATTTTCACATTACTAATACTTTTATTTTGATAATTTGGGACTTGTTTTATTTCACCCTACAAGGTCATATTTTTATTCACAGTTCACAACAGGGACCAGCAGCATGTCAAAGGAAATTTAGTTAACAGAAACAGTTACTTTTAGGTTTGTTCATCGGCGTAAATCTATTGGTTTTTAACAAAGTTGACTTGAAATGAAATACACTTGTATTGAAATTCAATTCAAAGATGTTAAAAGTCAATGCAACTTATTTACATTCTAATACTAGGATATTCTTTTTGATACAGATAGTATTATGTATTATTCAACGAAGCCTTGGGCAGATGTCTAATCAATGTTCTTATATATATGTAGCTGTACTACTTTTCAGTAAAATTAAGTTAAAATCAAATATACTTGTATTAAAATCTAATACGCCAACAACAAACTTAAAAATAATGGAGAGATGACACATTTCAATTCAAGGGGGGCGAACCCCCTTTAATGAAGAATTAAATCACTCGAATTTCGAAAACTGGATCGACTGGTGATAAAATGTTTAAAGTATTTGAAAAATTGTATATTACAAAGATTTTTTACTATTAGCTTATCGATCATGTTCTGCAATTCAGTTAAGAGCTGAACAAAATTCGTTGCCAATCGCCCGGCAACTTAAATGACAGCTGTCAAAAATATGAAATTTGTATAAAAGCGCGCATCTGCAACAGAATGCGTCGTTCGTCGCCGAACGAATCGTTCAAAAGTTGAACTGTTTTCAATGCGACGAGTTTGACGTTTGGTTTTTTTTAAATCGTGTTTTTGTTTACAGATATTTTTAAAGAAATTAATTTCTTATACAACTAAAGTAATTTTTATTCAACCCCTTACTGCATGGTGGCACATATGTGAGCCAAACCAGTTATTTGTTCATAAATTTTAAATTTGTTAAAAAATATTTATGTTTCGTATTGTGTTATCAAGAAAATACACCTATTTACTGAATTTTACAAAAAATAATGAATTAATGAATGAGTTTAGCTATGTTTTTGATCATCCAAAACAGAAAAGACAGTAAAATCGAAAATGAGTACCAACGTGCAATTCAAAATTCCATAAAAAATATAAAAAATGGGTATTTCCTTGAAACAAAAATACATTCAGAAAGGTGATTATGTATTTATTCCATATAATTAGGTTTTTTGTTTTTATGATCCGAATAGTTAGTAAAAAGTACCAAAAACTGAATGGACCATATATGGCACACCATGCAGAAATATACCTTTTTTTTATTGTCCTTTGCCTGACTTATAGAAAAAGGCAAAGGCAGAAGAGTTGATTTTTGATCTGCCTGAGGCTTTTAGGTAAAAGAAGGATTTTTGGCAGTTTCGCTAATTACTTTTTAACTGCCTCAACTTCGGATATTGATCATCAGAGGCTAGAAATATCCTTTATATATAAGACAACGAGGACAATAGGAATCAAACATTCTGAATTTCTATTGGAGATCAATTTGAGTTTGCGCATAAAGCTTACAAAAAATTGTACTTTATTTACTTACAATTTACATTTAAGTGAAAAATGCTAAAAAGTGGGTCAAGATTATTTACACAACTACATTTCAGACATTTTGACAAGATTGATACACGTAGATTTTACGGAAGTGCTCATATCAGGATCCAAAGTTTTCCCGATAAGAGCAGTGATGAAGAACTTTCGCAAGAAGAAAATCAAGTCAATATTCCAATGGGAACACCGTTGGAGTCTGATATGTCTGATTGGGATTCCAAAGACGATATACCATTATCTCAAATACAGCGAGATATGGTGGAACCTCCCTCCACAGGAAGACGGAACGAAAAACCCCGTTGGCGAGATGAGTTCTTAGAAAAGGATGAATCTGAATGTCAATTCATTGGGTTATCCGAGCTTATCGGAGGAAATAAGGACCTTGGAGCTTTTTATACAGTTTTCAAATATATGTTGACGGATGAAACGTTTAGCCACATTGAAGAACAAACGATGCTATACGCTGTGGAAAAACGACTAGAAAGGCCTCCACACATCACTGCAAAAGAAATCCGGCAGTTTATTGGAATGTGTCTTTACATGTCCGTAGTCCAGTTACCATTTATACGGACTTATTGGAATGAGTGTTTGGGGCATCGAAAGATTGCAAATGTGATGACTTGCAATTGGTTCGAGGAAATCAAACGATTCCTTCATTTCAATTCAAATTCAACACAAGCCCCCAAAGTTCGTCCTGGCTATGATCCTCTGCACAAAATACGGCCATTCTTGGAACAAATAAGACGGACGGAAGAATATTTGGCCAACTAAAAGCAGATCTTCAATGCGCCGATGAAATCCAAAGAAACCACACAAATGGGGATATACAAGTTTTGTTTTAAGTGGTAGCTCCGGATTCAGCTATGATTTTTAGCTGTATACTGGAGCACAAGGCAGTAAACCATTGTCTGAAGTTCGACGTTACAACAGAAAGGAACAAGTTTACCAAACGGTTTCCTGTCCCAAAGCTGTAATGGTCTACAACAAACACATGGGTGGATATTACAGGATTCAAATATGGTCGAAAAAATTTTACCATCGAATTTTTTTTTCCACAAGTGTTATTTGGTAGCGGTCAACGCTTGGTTGCTTTATTGAAGCAATCTTCCCACTTCTGAGACCCCTGGTGGATTTCAAGTGCGCTGTTGCTGATGGTTTGTGCGAGAAGCAATGTAGGAGTTCTAAGCGTGGGCGACCCTCTTTAGAACTGGAAACCGCGATACAGTCGAAGAAATTGAAAGGACCTGCTTGTGAAATGCCATCTTGGGACGATAAGATGGCGTTGGTCATTTACTCTCTCTGGTCCACTAGGCAACGCTACAAAGCAGAGCTGTAACGGTCTATCATTTGTAATGTGTCAAAAATGTGTTGTCAGCTTATGTTTGAACGAAAAACGGAATTGTTTTTTGCTATTTCACACCACATAATATTTAATAATAAAATATTTATATTAATTTATAAAATGATTTTTTTTCGCATTTCTGCATGATGTGCCATATCTGATCCAAACCGTAGAATTCATATTTCCCGAGTTTTTCGCAAAAAAATGAAAAATCCTGAAACAGGTGTCTTTTATTTTTGCTAAATCTATCCAATATTTTTTTTCATAAAAAACAAAAAAATCATGCAGTAAGGGGTTTAAACGAATTTTTGTTGTGGTTAAGAAAATACAGAAGTTTTAATTGAATTAGTGAGAAAAAAGGTAACATCATTGCATACAGCAAACACAAAATATCTTCTTGATCTTCATTCATCCTTTATTCATTTGATAATTTAATTTTTTTTAAATATTAAGACAAATAGTTTTTATAATGGTTTGATGCTTTGATGGGAATATTTGATAGCCCGTCACGAGAGGGGTATTTTTGACAGTTTGATTTTCATCGCCGTGCGAAATAATTACGGTTGCATTAAGTTTCACCCTCTAATTGCACAATTTGGATTACAAAATATTTAAAACTTCTTCAATGATATAACAAAGCGTGGACAAGGCAATGTCTAAATCATTCTCAATTCATCTTTGATAACTTCCCTCTGCTACGAATCGGAGTGTTGCTATAAGTTTTATATTTAATTTGGAATCGATGAAGGCAAGGTTCTATTTCCCTTAAAACATATAAGTTATTACTATAAAAAAGTCCTTCTTTCTTTTTTATCAAAAGAATTCATAATAATAATAATAATAATAATAGAGTGGCGCGACAGCTCTTGAAGAGCCAAGGCCTAAGTGACTTACTCTCATCAACAATTCTCTAGGTGCGTGTTAAGAATTGAGGGGACCTACAATTTTACGCCGATTCCGAACGGCAAAGTTGAGAAGCACTTTTTCATGACAGATGATACTCTTGGAAGTTTTGTCAGTTCTTCGCAAGAGGCAGTGTCCGTGAAAGATGAAATAAAAACTTTGGGCCCGAGTAGGATTCGAACCCACGACGTTCTGCTTAGCAGCCAACGCACCTAACCACTAAGCTACGGACACTACCAAAAGAATTCATATATTCACAAATTCACTGGCGCAGGTAAATTTGATAGATATGATTTAGTTGTCTAGCGAAATATGTATTTTATATTTTATTTCGAATTTTGGTTCCATGTTCAAAGCAACAGTAATTATACTTCGGAATCAAAATAGAAATGGATGGATTCCAAAGATTTTTTGCTATTGGGTTATCGATCATGTTCTGCAATTCATTTAAGGGCTGAACAGAATGCATCGCCAGTCGCCCTGCGACTACTTTAGTTCTGACAGTTCCCATTGTAATCCTGTTTTTGGAATAACTGAGAACCAACAGTTTGAAATTTTAAGAAATTTATTTTTGCACATAATTTTTAACAACAAATTAATTATTTGTGAATTTAATTTAATGACTTTTATATTTGAAATAATTAAATTTATTCAAACATAAAATAAAAGTAAGTAAAAGGCATTCTGAGTTAAAATTAAATTGATTCTGTGTGAATTTTTAATTCGTATCAGAATTAAACTTTAAATAAATATTTAGAAATTACTTTTTAATATAATATAATTTAATGTTTTCTGAACTAGTTGCCGGAAGCTTGATTCAAAATTATTCGATTGTAATTCAAATTAATTACACAGTTTATTAAGAAGTATTTTTTACTTTATTGTATAAGTCTAACATTAAAATTAATGATAAAATTTTGCCTTGCTGATTCTAGTAGCGAAGTTAAGGTGGAAGAAGTTATACTCAACATTTTTAACTGCTATTTTTTACGCTACATCGCAAGAAAACCAACGTTTTTTTGCATCATTGCTGATCAGAGCCATCTTCGTCGCTTTGGTAAAGTAAATGTTCTCAAACACGTTACTAACATTATACTTCATTCTTTTGTGTCAATATCGCAATAAAGTTTAACAGTAAGTTGTGAGGATATTTGAGGGCTGGTTCCTCTGGTTTTGGCTAAAGAATTTTGCACGATATCTTAAAGCACGAAGAAAACAAATCAAATGAAACTCTTTTCTAAAAGACAACCTGAAACATATTTCTCTTCATTCTGCCGATCTAAGGTTTTATGTTTTTATTCAAAACTCCACCGCCGACCATTTCACATGAGAAAATTCACCGGTTGTCATAAACAAGAAACATGCAAATCACTTACGCCTGGATTACCGTGTAATCATCGTCGTGTCTACCTTTTAACATCCTCCCAGCGCTTTTCAACAAAAATTTAAAACTGTCGCTCCAGGGTTCGACGCACTTTCATATGGAATTCTCGTTCACTGTATCGACTTCCTTTAAAGCACAAACAAAAAAATATGTATTACAAAAAGAAGAAAGACAAAAACTATGAAGGTACTTGTCCTTTCAATAAAACACCACAAACTCGGCAACATCGCACATTTCAAGTGCACTTTGGTGTTCCACAATGTTCTACTCCTCAGCATTCAAGCTCACAAAACAACAATTTCACTTTGTACAAACATGGGGGAGGACTACATAAGAATCAGTGGAGTAGATTTTCCTCATATAAACCAAACAAAACAAAAATGCGAAAGAGGAAGAGAATATAACAAAGTTTTATCCTCAAAAAAAAAAAAAAATATCGTGATGGGGTGAATTATTAATTTTGCACCCTTATTTTTTGGTTTTAACTGCGTCACGAAAACGAGAACGAATTCCACTTTATTCCTACTCGTAACTTTGAATTCAATGCTTTTTGTCTGTCTCTTAACAACTTGTAAACAGCTCCGTATCAAGATAGTTATAGCGCCCGCTATTATTTCATTCACTCTTAAACATTCTAAAGGGCTAAACTGTACTTTTACACAAATCCGAACCTGGAAGCAATCGATCAGATCCTTGTTTGGCGCAATCCGTGCAGAAGGGCAAACGAAGTCATTTTTATTGAATTAACGTGGTTTGGAATATAAAAGGACTATAAAGCAGATAAGGATATAATGCGGGCATGCGCTCGAATGTCGGCGCCTTTCATATATTTGAAGGAAGAGGGCCCTACAGCAAATTTTGTATTTTTTTGGCAATACATAACATTCAGTCGCGTCCTTGTTTTTTTTTTTTATTTGACTTTCTTACTCCCCCGAGCTTCCAAGAACAGTCGGCAACACAAACATTTTCACGTTTCACCCTCGTATGTCCTTTTGAGACTCTGACATATTTATGAACCCCGAATAAAAGAGCTTTATGTGAAAGTTGATAGTTTTGCGTCCAACGCGAATTCCAGGAAATTGAAATGAATTAATCCCAATATGGAGTGTGAGAGTTTTACGGGGTTGAAAGTTCGTGAGGACGTTTGAAAAGGGATGATGGGAATGGTTGATGGAGTGCAAAGTGATGTTTTTGGTAGTTTATCAGCTGGTAGATACGCAGTGGACAGAATAGTTGGAATTTATTGTTGTTGGGTGCGAAACAAGTTTTTGAAAGTGGACAAATGCAATAGATTCGATATTCGAATTAGCTAGGAGAGGATATAAAAATACGAAAAATGTACACTACGCGCTCGAAATATAAGACCATTATATGGTGGGTTTATACGACACCAATTTTGACTCTGACTACTATTGAATTTTGTCCGCGCAACAAGTCTGTACAGACTTAAGTTGGGACGATTTTATACAAGATTAAATACAAGTCTGTATCTGCAGACAAATGTCTGAACTTACAGACAAATGTCTAAAAGTCTGCCACCATTAAAGTAAGAATAATTGATCAATCTTAGACTTTATTTTGGCTGTTTTTTGTACCTTTCAGTAGCATGACATAAAAATGTCAGTCTACAGCAAAATATGACACGAGTTTCAAGACATTTAAAATTTGAAAAATGTTATACAATTTTTTCTTAAAAAAAAAAAAAAAACAAAGGATGAGTGCGTTTAAATGACGCAGACTGTAGTAAATTCAGCTGTGATATCGATGTAGATCAATATTTGATATAAAAACAAAGGAAAATCGAATATAAATACCCTTCAAATGCTCTCCGATTGCAATCTATATTCTGTCCGACTTTCCTCAGAAAACCCATCTTCACGATGTGCTCGACTGTGAGTTTTACAGGAATTCATTCATTAGTTAATGGAACCATAACGTTTAGTCCTGTTTTTCCACAAACAACCTCATTCCATTCACCATCCACCAGTCAGTTCGTCTTCTTATCGTTTTGGTTTGTCGGTCGCTGTCCAATGTCCCCAATGGCAAATGAACTTTCTGGTCTGCGGCGACACATCAATTGAGGACAACATGTTGTCAGGCAATTATATTGAAACTTGATGCCACCAAACGGGCTGGTCGCAGCACTTTGATGGTACCTCCAATAATTTTTAAAGTAAACGGGAGGTGGTACAAATTTCATTCCTCGAAAATGGACAAAAGGTATAACTTTTTTTTTTATTTTTTCGATTTATGGGACATAAGATACAACCTCAAGCGAACAAAAAACTTCGGTGCGGTGGTGATGGCTGTCGGCGACAAGTGTGCATGGTGGGAAAAACAGCTGCAAACCTCGCGATTGCGATAGTATTATTTGGCATGAGCACAGCATAACAATAATTTTAGTGCAGCAAAAAAAAAATGTCTGAAAAGATTGTGTGCGCTACCGACGACAGCAACGCCGGCCGCCGCCACAATTGCCGACCGACGCGACATTGGGCGCCAATTGATTGTAATAATAAAATAGAAGAAAAAACTGAAATGAACTCAAGGGAAATATAAATTTGTGCTTTCGGTCTCCTATTTTTGTAAGGGTTGTGCTTGTGGTTATTATATTGATGTAGGACGCACGAAGTGAAAGTTGAGCTGGGGCAAGGTGAAATTCACGGAAAATTAAAAAGCTATCAATTTCGTTGTTTTTTTTTCGTTCGTTTTTTAGAGTAAAAGAATGAACGGAAACACAATTAGGACTTGTTTTAGTTCTTTGTGCGTTCGTGAGGGACATTTTTCGTTATTATTCCTTGGAACTGGAAAAGGTCTGAAATAGTCGATGTTGGCAGTCCATTAACATTTTATTTATGGCGGCACTAAATTTTTGGGGAGACTATTTCAACCTTAAATATAGAAAATGTTCTTTCAATGGTCTAACTCTTTGCTTAATTTTTGTTTCCAGCATCTTGATCGGAACAAACGCCATTGTGAAAATCAGTGATTTCGGAACAAGTCGAGAATGGAATGAAATAAGTACAAAAATGAGTTTTGCCGGCACCGTAGCCTGGATGGCGCCAGAAGTCATCCGCAATGAGCCATGCTCGGAAAAAGTCGACATCTGGTCATTTGGTGTAGTCCTCTGGGAAATGCTAACCTGTGAAATTCCCTACAAGGATGTTGACTCGTCGGCAATTATTTGGGGAGTTGGAAATAACTCATTGCGACTGCCGATACCCTCAAGCTGCCCCGATGGCTTTAAGCTGCTCGTCGAATTGTGTTGGAGTGCCAAACCAAGAAACCGTCCGTCATTTCGGCATATCCTTACACATTTAGGCATTGCCGGCCCTGAACTACTCAAACAAAGTGAAAAGCAATATTTCGAAACACAACGATCGTGGAAGGAGGAAATCAGATCGCATTTGAAGGAGATCACACAAAATGGAACAAGTATACATAAATACGAGCAGGATTTGATTAAGAGGAGAACGGCTGAGTGGCGACATGCTCAGGACATTCGAATGGTCTACGAGGATAAGTTGGAGAAAACGAATCGATTGTATTTGGAGCTGAGCGAATGCATGACTCAGTTGCAGGAAAAGGAGAAGGAAATCGCTGAGTAAGTTTCTCTTTATCCAAACTTCTGCAACAACACAGTATATCTGAATCCATTTTTTTAGGAGGGAAAAGAAGTTGCCAGGCTATAAGCCAACTAGACGATTAGGGAATACTCTTCGGAAAATGCAATACTACCGAAGAAGACTCAACAATCATCCACCAATGCTCTGTGATAATCAGTCAACCACATCACCCGATCCGGAAACGACACCAGAAGTAAGTATAAATATTTCCCGCCAGAGGTCGCTCAGTGCTCATTCTCTAATTAAAACTTTTTAAATTAACAGAGTCCCGTAAAGTGTACCCTTTACGCGCAACTTGATGGTTCACAAACCAAGGCAATCTGTGTGAGTGCCCAGAAGCCTAAGAAAACCCGTCACAGGCGCATCGGTTCGGGAACTTTTGCCGCTGCACCTAAAGTCAGTCCTCTGCGCGAGCGTCGATACCAGAGTGAACCGGAAAATCGCAAAGTCAAACTGGTCGATACTGAAACCCAAACCGATGCCATGGATGTTAGCGAGACCGATGCCAGTCCGAGTGCATTCTACGCATCCAGAGAGATTTCGTCTAGTTTAATTGGAGGAGGTTGCTCAGTGCAGGGCCTCCTTTTGGCCAGTTGCCAACTGGCCGAACCACAAACTCCCATTTCTTGCGACTATCAGACTATAATCGGAGCTGCTGATAACAACAGACACTTGCATCAGCAACAACCAGCACTACAAAGTCCACTTCTGAATCAGAAAGTTGTACAAATATCAAGTCCGACAAGTCCCAATGGCAACACGAACTCGATGACAACCAGCGATATTACATTCCAAGATGCCTGCTCTAGTCCCGATCAATTGGGTTATGACGATGCCATGAATAGCAACGAAAGGCTCGATATTACCGGTTGTTGCAGTGATGACGAAAACCTCGAGACTCTGAACCGCAAAGTTATCGAATTTATTCATGAGAATCGATTGCAAACGACAACGAGTTCGTCTTGCAACACTCAAACTCTAACCACGACGCAGACATCGACCGGAACAAATGGCGGCGGAAGTGATAGTGGTTTGACACAAAACTCGGAAAATGGTAACTCTTTTGATCGAGACTCGCTTATCTATGCATCGCAGTGCAAGAAGAAGCAACAACGAAGTACTTATACGTCTTGTGGAAACAATGATTTTAATGGTTACGATACCAACAATCATCAGCATCACAGTCCGAATGCGGTGGCGAGAAATCAATTGAGGAACATGAGGCATCAGCAGGCGGAGTTGAATAATGCTAATGGAGAATCTCAAGAGGATTTGTGCGATGATAGCTGGTCGGATGAGGAGGGTGAAGATACTGACTACAAGTATTCGCTTAGGAGAAGGAGGTAAGTCTTTTTGAAACCACTTTCTGCTTTAATCTGGAAAAAGCTCAGTTTTGGACTTGTTATTATTTTTTTAAATTTTGTTACAAAATCAATGTCCACCACCATTAAAACATTTTTTATTATCATTTCGATAGTATCGGTCGCCAGCCAATCGGTCGCGGCATGAGAGCTCGTCGGTGCTACAAAATCAACTCATCCGCTCCCATTCCAACTCACAAACGAAGTGTTGTTATAGTCTCAGACGAAGAGAATACCTCTGAATACAGTCATTCCCCATCCAGCCAACATTCAACGCTCGAAAGCAACACCGATCTGCCAGTGGCTCTCAAACAAATGAAAATCCATACCAAATCCATTGCAACAAATACAACTGAAGCAATGACAACAACCGCATCAACGACAACTCTATCCGATAGCGATGACTCAAGCGATTCGGATTCAGATGATGGACCAACGGTATCGTCACAACTCAATCAATACAAATGCCAAAATGCTGCTCTCAAAAGTAGCGATGTCATTTCAATAGCAACACCAGCCTCAGCTGGGGCAATAAACATGGTTTAAAGTTTGAAATATAACGAAAATTATTATTCCTTCCTTCAAATTAAACAACAAATTTAAATATATATCTTAAATATATACTTAATAGATTTATGTACACTAGGGAAATAAATTATAAATCCGCAAGGAATTTAAATATTCTTCTTCAAAAACAAAAAAACAAAAACACAAGAAAAATAAGACTCATAAAATTACACATTAATAAATAATCTTATAACTAAAACTTAAATTATTATAAGGTAAAGACATTAAACAATTTAATTAAAATTGTATATTGTTTTTATTTTTTAAGTTAACATTAATATTTAATTGTGAACGCATTTACTTTAGAATTTATTGTATTGAAATTAAAAATACATTGCAAGAAATCAACAACAATATGTAATTAAATATGTATTTACTTATTTATGTTAGTTATAAATTATTTAGCATGTAAACATTTTGCCTTGACGACTTATTATTTTTAAAAAGAACCTCTTTGCCCTCAATCCTCCCATTAATCAATAAGTAAAATTAAAGTTTAGTGTAATCATATATAAGTTTATCCAACAAGATGGGTTATTCTGTCGTAATATTTATAATTATATGTTATAATTTAACCAATAATGTTAACATAATTATATATTATAATTATATCATAGCAAGTTATAAAAATTGCAAAATGTCAACAACAAAATTAAGTCTTATTCTTAAATTTAAATTAAAAACAAAACAAAAATCACCACTTTAATTTGAATTACCTGTTGTACATAAATTGTGTATGTATAGAAATAAGCTGTATAGCACGAAACAAAATAAATGTATCCGTATATTGTATGTTTAGAATGAAAATTTAAAAAATATTTATGTATAATAAAATTACAACATAAAAATAAAACTTAAAAAAAAAAACAAATTTTAATGATCGTACATTATTATTGTGAGCTAGCAAAGAAGAAAACAGTTACACTTGAATATATTTATCATTAAATAAATCAATGTCCAATTATTTAGGAATGGCAGTACTGTTAGAACAATGGTAAAAGATTGAGTATTTTTCTAGGCGCTAATATTTGTTTTGGAAAGTCAGTCTGGGGTGTTGAGCAATTTCTCACAAATTTTTGATAAATATCGTATTGAAAGGTTTCTCAAAAATTGTTGCGTGTCAAAAGTCATAAACTCATTTAAAAGTAAAATTCTCTATTTTTGTTAACCGACCATTATTTTGCAGATCTAGAAAAAAATCTTTCTTTGTGCTTATCTTTCGTTAAAAAACAAAGCCTTGCGGTACAATACAATGCAAATTTTGTAATGTTTTTCGGACTTTTTGTGCTTTTTATTTTTTCGAAAATGCAACAAAAATGAAGTAAACAAAATTTACTATCGCCACATTGTGACGTCATATAACTTTTCATTAATCTCTTAATTTATGAAAATGTTTCAAACATTTGTTCACCATTATTTTTGTAATAAATTACATTTTAGTGTTTTACTTTGTACAAGGATTTCTTTTTAAGCTTTCAAATATTTTCAAATTAGCTCTCATCCCCAAACTGCCCTAAGCACAGAACTTATCTTAGAAATATGGAAAAGCCGTTCTTCTCTTCTATCATTAAACTTAAATTTAACCCCTCAAATACCTACATATTGTACTTCGTTGATTAAAATATTTCGTCAAAAAAAAAAAAAATTTAACCACCAAAGTTATAAGCGAAAAATAAATAAATAAATTACTCATTAAAATACTTATGCATGGCTTGCTATTGATATGAATTTCATTTTTATAAAATTGTCATAAAAAACCCTACCCAGCGTCCCCTCTGTTTTATTTTTGTACAATTGTTAATTTTATATTCATTTTTTTATCGTTTTATCGAGCTTTATTTGAGTTAAAATTATAATTGTTATGTAAGAACAAAAAAACTCATATTTTATATGTTTTGCTTTAAAAGTGCCTTAAAGAAAAGTAAAAACAAATTCAGAAATAAACATAAAAGCAAACAGTTTTAAAAAATACATTTAGCTTTTTTGTCAAGAATAAAAAATAAAAATTCTTTTTTTTACAAATCAAAAATATTTTGCTACTAACAATTTTATTTTTCTAGTTTTTGCAAAAAGAAAGCAAATCGCAAAATTTTTAGATCGACATTTTTACACAAACAATAGCAAAATAGAAATTATGCAGAAATAAATCATTAAAAATAACCTAACCACGCTTGCCTCTAAATAAAATGTATATATAAAGTACAAACAAATTAATAATATTTCAAGTATTTTATTTTAAATTTTGTTGGTTGGTTATACAAAAAAAATATTTTGAGAATGTAAAAAACCCAAAGTAAATTATGAAGACAATCTGATTTAATTTCGAATAAAACGTTTAATTTTTATTTATTTGCACAAATTAAATGAATGGTGTTATATTTTATGTCTGCGAAATTATGTATAACAGTTTTATGTTGAACAATTTTGTCATAAAAATAAAATTTAAAGAAATGTGTTTTACAAGGAAACAATTATAATGTCAGTACCTATATGAATTTGTATTTTAACTTAATTATAATTAATGCAAACAAAATATTGAAATATATAGTTTTTAATACTTAATATTAATTATAATTAAATATTAAGTTTATTGTGGTTCATTTAGTAAGGGAGCCGTTAAGTTGAGAACATAGAATTGAAAGAATAAAAATAAAGAAAACACAATGATGTATGAAAACAAAAACTCACATATTTGTTTTTAATTTTATGAACATTTTGGAATATTCGATTCAAACTTCCGGGTTTGGTGATCAATGGGCAGCCAAGTTCTCTAGCAACTTTGGCACTACACCTTTATTTACAGGAAACAACTCAGGACATTTTCCACACCCGTCTAATTTCTATACCAAAGAAGCCTAAACGTTTCAAACTCACGTTACAATGTTCCAAAAATCATGGAAACCGTAACTGATTCACTCACTAAATTATGAAACACTTCCCGTTGCCCTAAAAACTTGAAACTTGGCACAGTGGTAGGTCATGTAGTACATACAAAGGAAAAAATTGAAAATTTGAAATTTCTTAATCAGGGGGCGTGGTAACTGCCTACTCTTACATTATAAGTTTAAATTATTTAATGTAAATTAGTTAATTTTTTTTACTTGGCAGGTTTTCTCTTAGTAACCTTCTATTAAAAAAGTTTGGAAAACTTGCAAAGTTAAAAAAAATTAACTAATTTACATTAGTTTACAAGTTTCTTTCGAAACTAATAGTTGATTCGATGTAAGTCCACTTAAAACATTCGCAATGCACCTACGAGTACTGGCTGAATCTTAGAACGGGGTATTCTTTAAGATCTCATTACTTTTCATGGCTGATTTATTAGACAGAATTTTTGTACCTGAGAACTTGGCTCTTTTTTTACATTAATGTTTTTGTTGTGATGTTTCTAAACAGATTTTACTAACGTTTCTTCTTTCTGTGCTGGATCTTAATAACGCTCATTGAGTTCCTTCTGTATTGTTAGTATTTTAAAAATATTAAAATTAACCTGTGCTTCCTTCCTTCCTAGGGTTTCTTAATTATTTTGAAAAGCCGTCTTCCGGTTCTAGAACCAGAAGTCAATTGCGAAGATCTTTTGTAGAACCTTCGGACGTAAAAAGGTAAGTAACTAGCCGGCCTCCTTGAAAATAGTATAATAAGAAAAATTAGTGTAAAAAAAAAATACAAAACTGGATTTTTATAACTCTTCCTAAATGCCAGGGGAAGGTGAGATACATTCTCTATACCTTCGATGATTTTGGTTTGTGAATTAAAAGTTCATTTAACTTTTGATCATTTACATAAATCTCTTGACCAGGCTTAAAATTAATAATATTTACATTTTGGCAAAACACAGTGTCCATCATGTTATTATTTATATTTATGTAAAATAATGTCTTTCGATTTCAAATACATATTTGGTCGTTGAACTTGTTTTTAATTTTTTTTATGAATACCTCCTATCAACAAACGGGCAACAAAACCGACAACAAAAAGGTTAACGGCGCTGAAGCTAAATCAAATTTATTTGATTAATTTTTGTCTTTTTTTACACTACATATTTACATATTCAAAATACCTTGTTTGAACGTAGCCAAAGCCGCAGGCTTATTTAAATTTTTATCTTTAATCAATGCGGGAATCCCGCAAGTCTGATCTTTGTATGGCAAAATTGAAAACTATAGGTACGTCATTTTGTTTTTATTTTTGTTTGTTTTTTTTTTTTTTGAAACTCATTTAGTAAATTCTTATTCAAGATTAGTTGAAGAATTTTAATGTTCTTGAATATTCGCATTGAATTTATTGTCATCTTCCGCAATTTCAAGTTAACGCCGTATCTGTATATTGAAATTGAAAGTTACGGATGCTGCCAAGGAATTGTGGTTTATTTCTTTCACTTCCGAAGTCGTTCCATGTTTAGATCCAAATTAAAAACTTCCTCATGCTAAATACGTCTATGAGCAAGAGGTTATGGTTATTACTTTTTAGTATTGATGATCTTTTATTTTATTTTTGAAGATAAATGAAATAAACTTGTTTTAATTTTATGAATTCTTTTGGCAATAGGTAAGTAAGACAAATGTACCGGAATAAGATTGTACCAACACAGTTTGAGTCATTGAAACTCACATGAACTTCCGGATAGGTTTTTAGGAATAAGAATTTCAACACACATTGGTGTCATTAGGAATTAGATTCGCAATTAACTTTGACAATGTTTTATTTTGATTGATCGAAAGATTTTGATGTTTTGGTTTTTTCCTTTAAGTGTCAAATTAATGAAATTTGTGGTTGGGTAGACATTTTTGAACTCGACTACATTCTGGGTACCGAAAATATTCTAATTTTGAGAGACTTAAGAATATCTATTATTAAATCTCAAAGGAATTAGAATAATGAGTTAGATAACAAAAGCAATATTCATTTATGGTAACGCCATTTAAGTCATATGCACATGCATGTTTTTATATACCTAATCTTAGCTTGAGAACAAAACGTTTTATCTTGAAATAAAAATTTATGAAAGAGATGAATCAGTCTGAATTTTCAAGTGAAAGAATAAAGAACATTAGTTTCGTTTCGAGGACTCGTTGCCAACATAATGTACTTGAAAGTTTCTTAGCGGTTTTTTTTTTCTTGAATTATTTGAAAAGACTGCGTAAATATTTTTTTTATTAAAACGTGGGTACGAGCAATTAAAGCCTGTAAAAGAAATAAAAATTCTTAAACGAAAGAGCTGGTAAAAGAACTTTTTTTTTCTAATCAACAGTGTAATTTTGAACGGTTATTGAGAGGTGCTGTGAATTTTTAAAATCCTGTTTAAAAAAGAAAATTAATAAAAAATTCAGTCCTCAAGTGTGTGGAAATATGAATCAAGTAATTGCTGCTCCTCGTAATTTTCAACAAACAAACAAAAAAAAAATTAGGAAGAGAATTCCTTTCATTTTAGTCTGTTCATAATGAAAAAAATGCCTATTTTGTTATCCTTGTTGAAAGTTTCAAATATCCGTATAATTGATGATACAATTCAGTGGTTTTATTACAAGTGCAGTGCACGTGGCAAGGTCGTTATGTGCGTTGGCTGTAATGCAGAACGCGTGAGTTCGAATCCCTTTCATAGAATACTGCCAAGAGTGTCAATCTGTCATAACAAAAAGTGCTTCCCAACTTTGTCGTTCAGAATCAGCGTCAAATTGAAGATCATTTCAATTCTTCATAGGCACTCAGAGAATTGTTGATGAGTGTAATACCTTGGCTCTTCTTGACCCGTTGCGTCAATCTTTTCATTTTTTTTTTTTTTTGTATGCAAGTGTTTTGTCTTTTTGAATATAAATCAGTGTAGTCATTTATGTCGTTTCATTTTTGTAATAACTACTTTAAAAATAATGAATTAAGACTGTCTGTAAAAATATTAAATTTCTCATTACAAGAATTAGTCCTTTTGCATGTTTTTGTTTTTGAGAAAAAAACAAAAAATTCAGAACTACTGATATTTTTTTGATTTTTGATACAACAATTATCTCAATTACTCCGCCTTACTCATATTTTTTGATATTTTACTAGCTGACCCTGCAGACTACGTTTTGCCTCAATCGATAATCAATATAATCGATAGCCCGCTACCCTCTATCCGTTACCCCACTACCCTCTACCCACTACCCGCTTTGCGTTACCCCAGTACCCGATAGCCACTACGTCAACCCATACCTGCTACACCGTTACCACGCTACCCGGTTACCCTGTTATCCACTACTTATACTCGCTATCCGCTACAGAATTACCCTGAAACCCATTTCCCATTACTCGCAACGCGCAACCCGTCACCTTTCTACCCGCTACCCACATCTTCACTACCCACACTACCCGCTACGCCACTACCCAAACATTCTCTCAAGATTTGGTGCATCAATGTAGAGAAGGATAATAATCAACGAAATACAAGATTTCATCAACATCGGTGGAACCGTTTCGGAGGAGTTTAAACACTAAAACTGTGACACGAGATTTGTATCTATAGATTTTATTAAAAATATCAATTTTCTTCATTTGTCTTGCAAAATGCCAGAAAATATAATAATCCATTCTTTTTTATGAACATGAGGTCAACTTTCCGTAATGGCATTTACATCATTTAAGGGAATGCAAGTTTTGCTGTCATCAGTTGTTCGCTATCAACATTGAATGTTTCGGATCTCTTAGCTATGCCAACCCTTAATTTTGAAAGTCCTTTTTTGCAAATAAAAAAAATAGAGTGGCGCGACAGCTCTTGAAGAGCCAAGGCCTAAGTGGCTTACTCTCATCAACAATTCTCTAGGTGCGTGTGAAGAATTGAGGGGACCTACAATTTAATGCCGATTCCGAACGGCAAAGTTGAAAAGCACTTTTTCATGACAGATGATACTCTTGGAAGTTTTGTCAGTTCTTCGCAAGAGGAAGTGTCCGTGAAAAATGAAATAAAAACCTTGGGAACGAGTAGGACTCGAACCCACGACGTTCTGCTTAGCAGCCAACGCACCTAACCACTAAGCTAGAGACACTGCCCTTTTTTGCAAATACCTTCACAATTAACAACAAAAACGCATACAATTTTTTTTTGTTCATAACATTTTATTTGGTGAAAAAAAACTTAAAACTTAAATATTTGGTACATTTTTAAAAGAAGGTTTCGTAGGTGTTTTTAACCTTTCAAAAGCCTAAGCTTAAGTTTCTTCAGCAACAACAATCCTAGTGTTTCGCTTGGCTGTTGTGGATTAGCAACATCACTGTCTGGTAAATCAGCAAAAACTCCTTCCTCTGATGGAGCAGCTGCTACCATTGCGAATGCGAAAACACAGCAAACCAAAAGTGTCTAAGAAAAAAGAAGTATGTACAGAATTTACAAGGATTGTTTTAAGTAAATTAAGGAAACTTACAATCAAAAAGAGTTTCATTTTGAAAATTTTCGTTAAAGTTTCGTAAGAAGTGGATTTGTTGGATTCTTGTAAGTCTTTGATGAACTTTATTTCCACTCAACAACTATTTATACCGATCTTTAATTTTGTCAATACATACTATGATTCATTCAATGGCCCTTTTAACATTGATTCGTAACCAGATATAAAATTTACATTTTTGAACTTTTTAGTGTTTATTATGTAAATCATTGTTTTGACTGAAACAAAAAAATGTGTCAACTATTTTGTGTCATTATCATATTTTACACATATTTAGACTGAAGCTAATCAAAATATTTGTTTGTTTCTGCTCTCCAAAACCTTGGTTTTAAACTTCCTTTTTTGAGTTTTATGTTGAACCTTTCCTACTTAAAAAAAAAAAAAAAAAAAAACAATGTGAAAGCTGAAAGGTAAAAGCAATAGAGATAAATTGATATCCTAATTTACATGTACTTTTTTTCGAACAAAATTTTGCAATATTAAAAAGTTGAAGAACTGACATCTCTTCATTTTTCACTTTCCATAAAACACAAAAATGCTTACTCAATTCTGTATATGGCCACAGCAATTTGGCACAATGCGTCTTATCATCTTTTACTTCATTTAAACTTACTTCATTACAATTAAAACTTACTAGCAAATCTTGAAGGATCTCCCATCATTATAATGGCTTTCTTATGAATTCAAACAAAATAGTTTATTAAGTTGTTATGCTTGGTTTTAATTAATTGGCTACTCTTATCAACATCACTGATGGAAAAGCTTTTTACCTATCAGAAATTTGCTCCCGTTCAACAGAATTAATGTTGCTTTTATTCGTAAGCAGAAACAGCAAACAGGCAGACTTTATTCATTTAAATAATACATTTCTCTTGTGACATCTATTACGGCTATTGCTGACGGGAACAAAATCAGCGTCTATTTGGATGCGGTTTCGTAGTTGGGACTGGACTCAGGAGGAAGGTCTTGAGTTTCAACTCAGTGATTGAGCGCAGCACGACAATCCGCATCAAGGCTTAGTTCACCAAAATGAGCTCATGAAAACACCAAAGACAGGTTCTACGAGCTCCTCGACAAGGCCTATGAGCAATGCCCTAGCTGTGATATTAAAATTGTCCTTGGAGATTTTAATGCTAAGCTGTACAGAGAAGAAATCTCCGATAACGGATTTAGGCTAATCGACTTTGCGGCGGGGCGAGACGTAATGGTGGCAAGTACGCGGTTACTACATTTCGATATCCACAAGGGGACATGGAAATCTCCTGATCAATCAATCGTCAACCACATTGATCACATTGCGATCGACGCTCGACACTTTTCTAGCATGCAAGATGTCCGCATATTCCGAAGTGCCAAAATTGACTCGGACCATTAACTTGTTCTAGCCAAGGCACGAATTCGAATATCCCTGTTAAGGTCATCACGTGAAAATGCTAAGAGAAAATTCAACGTCAAACGGCTACAATCGCAAGAGGTTGCTAGATTCTTTTAAGATCGTCTGTCCAAAAACCTCCTTAAAGATCCTTTGCTACCAGCACATAATATAGAGAACCAGTGGCAACACTGCCAAGCAGCCATCAGAGATGCCGCCTCTGAAGTGCTAGGGTTTACACGACCACCACATCGAAAACACTGGTTTGACGATGAGTGCCGGCGAGCTGGTGCAGCTAAATAAGAGGCATACAAAGAGGCACTGCAAAGCAAGACTCAAGCCGCTCGCGAGCTCTACGAGGAGAAAAGGAGAAAGTAGCGCCATCTTTTCAGAAAGAAATTAAGGGGAGCATGAGAAGCGAGCGATCGAGGAGATAGAGGGTTGTAACAACTGGAACGAGGTGTGAAAGGATTGCGCCAGTGATCAATTACTGCCCCGATCTTCGATAATTGAAACCTCACAACGCGCGCTTTGAATCATATCTTCACATGTCATTTTTGTCTTGCTACGTCATGTACCATAGTCCATTTATTAAGGAAATCAGATAAGCATTCATAAGACCTCATAACGCTCGCCTGGAACCATATCTTCACAGAGGTTCGAACATTTTACAAAAAGGTAAACTAAGTCACCAGGGGTCTTACACCCCGAACTCAAACTTGTAGAGATCAGCATGGGAACATCGTAGTAGAACCACAGTCTGTGCTGCAGGAGATGGAAAGACAACATTTCCAAGACATATAAAGGCGATGACTACCAAATTTCGCAAGTTATGGAGAACCATTCAATTTTGGTGAAACAGAAAGAAGATAGCGATATCTAAAATTAAGTCGAATAAAATGCTGGAACAGAGGCAGACGGCTAGCCGCTGAACTGCAGAAAGCAGCTGTAGATGATTTGGTTAGGATAGGAGTATGCAAACATTTATCTGCAAAATTTTGTCGGATGAAAGTATGCCTGACGAATGGAATCTCAGCATCGTATGCCCGATCGTCCAGAAAGAATATCCTCTGAACTGCACCAACTATAGAGGTATAAGTCTCCTTATCATCGCCTACAAGATCGTGTCTACCGTGCTGCGTGAACGCTTGAAGGCTTTCGTGAACCACCTGATAGGTCCTTATCAATGTGGCTTCAGGCCTGGAAAGTCAACCATCGTTCAAATATTCACTCTACCGCAGATCTTGGAGAAGACCCAGGAACTTCAAATCGATACTTACCACCTTTTCATCGATTTCAAGATCAGCCTCGTATGGCAGCATCTATAGAGACCAACTATAAAGAGCCATGTCTAGTTTTAACATTCCAGAAAAACACGCGTCATTCTTTGTACGATGACAATGGAAAACTCACACTGTTCCATCATGGTCCGAAAAAACCTAGCAGATGAATTTGATATCAAAAAAGGATTTGGACAAGGCGATGCGCTGTCATAAAATTTAATCGCCATCATTCTTGAAAAGATAGACGTCAACACCAGAACACCAGAGGGACAATCTCTTAAAAGTCCGTTCAGCTACTAGGATACGTAGTCGACATTAACATAATTGGAAGAACACAGCGTGATGTCAGTGGAGCGTTCGTGAGTCTTGAGACGGGGACAGGGAGATGGGTCTAGCTGGTTCCTTGGACTTAGAAGGCAATTGGGTAGTACAATCCTCTCACGAGCAACTAAGGTGTCACTGTATAAAAACCTCATCATCCCGGTCCTAATGCATGGTGTAGAAACATGGACCATGACGACATTGGATGAAAACACTTTGGGCTGCTTCAAGAAAAAAATTATGCGAGTGGTTTTTGGTCCAGTCTGCATAAATGTAGAAGGGAAACGAAGATTCAATCAAGAACTGTTCGAACTGTTCAATGATACTGATCTAACCAGAAAAAAAAGGTTCAACGAACTAGATGGCTGGGTCACGTAACGAAAGAAAAACAATACTACGGCCCTTAGGGACTTCGAATCCATTAACATCCACGCATTAACTTCCTGCGCAAAAAATTCTAGCCTGCTTTTTTAGACGAAACAGATAACTGTCAAAACGTCTATGAAAAAAAAAAAAATAACAAATCACTTGAGAACAGGAAGTTGTTTATGGCTGTGAGGCCGTCTGCAAACTTCTTCCGAGTCGTCTATATTATAACAAGTATTGTTATACTTATCATAACTTTATTTTAATTAAGAGGTTGTAAGATAGCGTGCCACATAATCCAAGACAAAAAATTAAGTGTTGATCAGCTGAACTATCTGATTCACAAGTGATTGAACCCACCCAATAAAAAGTCAAATATTTTTGTTTTTTTAGTAATTTATTTATACAACAACCTAAAACTATAATTTGGCTTCAAAAAAACACTTGATAGATATTAACAACATCTTTAAGACCTCAGCCCTTCAAGAGTCTCAACTTCAGTTTCTTCAACAACAACAATCCTAATGTTTCGCTGGGCTGTTGTGGATTGGCAACATCGCTGTCTGGCAAATCAGCGAAAACTCCTTCCTCTGACGGAACAGCTGCTACCATTGCGAATGCGAAGACACAGCAAACGAAAAGGGTCTATAAAAATATGGTGTTAATATTTTGAAAAAGATTGTTAAAAGTATAAGCAAGGAAACTCACAATCAAAAAGGATTTCATTTTGAAGAAATTTTGTATTTTTCTACTGGTTAGAACTGAATTGGTCAGATTGTTGTAACTATTTGTTAATCTCAATTTCAACTCAACGACTTTTTATACCAACTTCAACTTCTGTCAATGGTATGGCTGTAATGTAATCACACCTGTAGTCTCAAAATCTTATTCACAACCAGAAGTTAAATTTACATTTTATAATCGTTGGAAAATATTTGTATGTAAATATGTCTTTTGATTTTAAAAATTATCTGCGAGCTTTTCAATATCATATTCAAATGATGTGTTTTATTTGTTTACAAAAATAGTGTACATAATCTTTCATTTTTGGACCATTCTTCAAAGTATCTTGAAAACTTAATGTTTACATAGTCCTTGTGTTGGATTGTGAATAAATGAAATTAAATTTTTCTTGACCACTGCTTAAGGCCAAAATCAGATCATTATTTACTTACTTACTTACTTACTTAAGGTGGCGCTACAGTCCGTTTTGGACTTGGGCCTCAATCAACAGCCTTCGCCAGCTAGCTCTATCCTTGGCTAGTTGTCTGAAGTTTTGCACTCCAAGTTGATTGAGGTCCTCTTCCACTTGAGTGCGCCACCTGAGTCGCGGTCTTCCTCTCCTCCTACGTCCCTCGGGAATAGTGTCGACGGCTTTCCGGGCCGGATCATTGGTGTCCATTCGCTCTAAATGACCGAGCCATCTGAGTCTCTGGACCTTGACCCTTCTGGCTAGGTCCATGTCGTTGTACAACCCGTAAAGTTTGCTGTTGTATCTTCTTCGCCATTCCCCTTCAATGCACACGGAGCCAAAGATGACCCGAAGAACTTTCCTCTCGAAACAGCCTAAGGCACTTTCATCCGATTTTGTCAGGGTCCATGCTTTTGCACCATACAGCAGGACCGGGATGATGAGTGTGTTGTACAGTTTTACCTTAGTTGCTCGAGAGAGGGCTTTTCCACTCAATTGCTTTCTTAGCCCAAAGAAACAGCGATTAGCAAGAGTTATTCTTCGTCTGATCTCGGCGCTGGTGTTATTGCCCGTGTTTATAGCGGAACCTAGGTAGACAAACTCCTCTATTACCTCGAAGTTGTATGTGTCTATTGTGACATTCTGCCCAAGCCGTGCGTCGGTGTTAGGTATCCTTCCTCGAAGACAGCATATACTTCGTTTTTCCCTCATTTACCGCTAAACCCATTTTTGCCGCTTCTGTCTCAATTCTCACAAAGGCGCCATTGACATCACGCTGTGTTCTTCCCATTATATCAAAATCATCGGCGTACGCGAGAAGTTGAACAGATTTTTGGAAGATAGTGCCTCTGGTGTTGACGTTGTAGTTCTGCACTGTGCATCGCCTTGTCTGAATCCTTTTTTGACGTCGAAAGATTCCGTGAGCTCGTTGCCAACCTTGATGGAGCAGCGTGAGTTCTCCATCGTCATTTTGCACAAGCGAACGAGCTTGGCAGGGACGCCAAAACTAGACATAGCTTTGTACAGTTCGTCTCTGTAGATGTTGTTATATGCGGCCTTAAAATCGATGAAAAGGTGGAGTTCATAGGTCTTTTCCAGGATCTGCAGCAACGTGGAAATTTGGTCGATGGTTGACTTTCCTGGCCTGAAGCCACATTGATAAGGACCAATCAGATTGTTGACGAAAGGCTTCAGATCTTGTAGGCGATGTTTAGTAGACTTATTCCTCTATAGTTGGCGCAGTTTAGAAGATCTCCCTTTTTCAGGATCGGGCAAACAATGCTGAGGTTCAATTCATCGGGCATGCATTCCTCTGACCATATCTTACAGATGATTTGGTGCATGCTCCTATCTAGCTCGTCGCCTGCTGCTTTGAACAACTCAGCAGCTAGTCTGCTCCAGTGGCTTTGTTGGATTTCAGCCGTGATATTGCGAAAATATCACGGAAAATCAGATCATTAGTCAAAGAAAACTTTTCGAAAGGTTGAACTTATTAAGAAAAATTATTGTAAGGCCTTCTATACACTTGCTCAATAAATCCTCATCAATTCTTTACGAACATGAATGATCTAATTTTCCATCTAAGACAATAAAAATCAGAACATGTCGTTGTCATTTTTCAGTTCCTTCTCATTTTTTATACAATAAAACATTATAACTATACCTACACACTACACAGGTAAAATTATGCGAATGTTGTTCAATAATAAATTCAAGGATGGAAAGGTAGGATCAGGAGCAATTGCTATAAAAAATCATATTTTAATAATTTAATCGTAATTTACACTTTACCAAAAGAAAACCTTCAAAAAAGTTGGAAAATGATTAACAGTTAAAAATATATAAGCACCCATAGTTGCTCATTCGAAACATAAATTAATGTTCTACATAAAGTTTTCATTTGTAAATATATTGCGAACGTCATTCTTAAGTTCTACATAAAAATCCCCATACTAAAGTAGAAAACAATATCAAAATATGTTAATTAAAAACTTACGAACTAAAACTTTCAGCGAAAACAAGAATTACAATAATATTTTAAATGCCATCATTCCAAAATGCAAATTACAATGTTCTTATTCAAAATGTAAATAAGCAATTCAAACAACATGTGTGATTCGTAAAATCATCTTGACCACTGACAACATTGAAAATTGATATAAATAGTCGTTGAGTGGAAATGAAAACCATCAAATATTCCCAACAATTCAACCAGTTTAATTCTTACAAAACCTTAAACAAAATCTTTACAATGAAATTCGTTTTGATTGTAAGTTTTCTTGCTTGGCTTTGTAACAATATCATTTCATTTGCCACTTCTAGACACTTTTTGTTTGCTGTATCTTCGCACTAGCAATGGTATCAGCTGCTCCATCAGAGGAAGGAGTTTTCGCTGATTTACCAGACAGTGATGTTTCCAATCCACAGGAGCCAAACGAAACGTTAGGATTGTTGCTGTTGAAGAAACTCAAGTTGAAACTTCTCAGAGGTTGAAGTTAAAAGGATATCTTTGATTTCTATCTAATTTTTAATAATACCAAAGTTTAGTTTTAATATAATATTTAAATAAATTCACTTAAACCAAAACATTTTTGCGTGCTTCTTCATTGGACCTACTTAAAATAAGTCAAACGTTAAGGATTTAACGAAATCTTGTTTCAGGGAAAACTGTCATGTCATGTTAAAAGGATCACGAAATATGTAGCGTTCACCTATTCTGGTCAAGATAATAAAATAACAAACTTTCGAACTACAACCACATGTTGTATGACAGAAAGTAAATGAGCAAAATTCTCAGCAAGAATTAAAAAATAAAACATTACATCATTACATACAGTGGTCGTATCATAGCAACAGAGCGGTAGGCAGAGTTAAGGTCGAAAGACCTTAAATTGAAATCCCGGATAACGAAATCCCGGTAAATACTTTCCGGCAGTACTTTTGCCCGCAATACTTTTGTCAGCATAACTTTTGCCCGTAAGAAACCCTACCTTTTTTCATGAGAATCTACTCCTTTCCATCACTCAAATTATGAGAATTAAGGAAACCGAAATCATGTGCCTTCTTCGATTTTTCTAGCAGCCCTGAATGAACCACAACCTTTTTTCAAAACCCGAATTTTTCAGAGACACGAAATGCTGAGAATCAGGGAGAACGAAGCAAAATAATTCTTCGTTCAAATAACTCCACATAAGCGGAACCAGTCAGTTCTAACTTCTAGATTTTTCATGCTTAGGGGAAGACAGATTGATTGCTTTTTACTATTATAGAAAATACAAAGTTATAGTTTAAAATTCGTGCGAATGTGCACGTTTTTCAGAAATAGTCCCATTGCATTCGTAAATATGCCGGTGTCGAGAATTTGATATGAAATGAAATGCAAAACAGAAAATGTACCTCGCAAATGAAATGAAATTTGTACACGCAATCATTTAAAAAATATAATAAGGGATATAGGAATAGGATTAGTTCAAATGGAACTGACTAACTTTGTTAGAGCAGTGAAGTTTACAACTAAAAAAAGATTAAACTTTAGTAATAAATCTCAGTCTCTAAGTAATTATACTTTGCAGTATTACTTTAGAGAAAATTGGCTTTTCCTTTTTACCTTCGTGGCTGAAAGATGTTAATAATTCAAGAAATCCAATTTGGTTAACTTTGTAATTCTGCAATGGAATAGAAATAGATTTTGTATCTTAAATTCAAGTGAAAACTTAACTTCTGTGTGAATAAAGTGTAATGTACCAATTCAATCTTCTTGCTTAACAAAAAGAGAATAAGTGCGAAAGTGGAACTTAACCGAAAAAGTCTTTGGTTTAAACATCTACGTGCAGACTTTTTTTTAAAATGAAAGAAATATTTATTTTTTAGATTATTTTATTTACTTATACAATAACAAAAACTTAAGAGTAAATTTTGGTATATCAACAACAACAACTATTAACATCCTTAAAACATTAACCCCTGGCCAGAATAAATTTCAACTTGAGTTTCTTCAGCAGCAACAATTTTAAGGATTCGTTAGGGTCTTGTGGGTTGACAACATCACTGTCTGGTAGATCGCCGAAAATTCCTTCCTCTGATGGGGCAGCTGATACCAATGCAAGTGCAAGGACACTGCAGACGAAAAGTGTCTAAAAGCGAAAAATTGGTAAAATTGTTTTCAAAGAATTATTGCAAAGTTGAGCAATTAAACTTACAATTAAAAAGAATTTCATTTTTAAGAGAAGCTTAAAAGATTTCAAGTTAATTGGTTGGATTCTTGTGAGAACTGATGATCTGCATATCCATTCACCGAATATTTATACAAATTTAAAGTTTGTCTACATTCGAGCTGATCAGTGATAAATGATAATACGCATAGAACATGGTGATGCTTGAATGTTTTATTTTGTTTATATTTGTGAGTCGATTAACATTTTGGATTCATTTTGTATTTGGTTATGCAAATTTGACTGTCAGTGGACATAAAGCGGCAAAATAATTTTAAGTAGGACTTCATTTAGGTTTTATTATTTGAACACTTGCAGATTAACATCTGCACTAGGGCCGAAATTAATGGCAAGGTTAGGATATATATTCCAAGAAGGTTGAACCACAACAAAATCAACAGATGTCTGAACACAATGGCCTTGTTCGTCTGTGGAGTTTTAAGTGCACCAGATTAAAACGTTTTTTTTTTTTTTATTTCAAAGAACAATGTGTAAAATATGAAAAAGTTAATATAGGCGCATGCATACTTCCAATACACTCAATAACATTGGAATAGAAATCTACATTAAACAACTCAAAAAGATTCCATAATGCAAATTTTAAATTTGCCGAAAGCGGCTAATTTAATATTCAAGTTATTTCCATGCTGTTTGTAGGTTTGTCATTGATAAAGTCAAAATAAAAGATTAGTATAAATAGTCGTTGAGTGCAAATCAAAAGTATCAATCTATCAGAAGAATCCAACCATAGAACTTCGAAGCCTTAACAAAATTCTCAAAAATGAAATTCTTTTTAATTGTAAGTGGCTCTACTTTTCTTTCTAAACAATTTTTGGTTAAATGTTTATTTTCATCTTTTAGACACTTTTCGTCTGTTGTGTCTATGCATTCGCAATGGTAGCAGCTGCCCCATCAGAGGAAGGAATTTTCGGCGATCTACCAGACAGTGATGTTGTCAACCCACAAGATCCTAACGAATCCTTAAAACTGTTGCTGCTAAAGAAACTCAAGTTGAAATTTATTCTGGCCAGGGGTTGAGTTTCTTGAGCACATTATGCTACAAACATATTTATTGACTGTTACAAAACTATTTATAAGTTGTTATTTAAATAAATGAATTAAGATAGAAATTCCGTTTTTGAGATATTTGATATTATGACGTTTGGAACAAACGAGAATTTTTAAAATTTTATTTTGCATTTTACGCATCATGATTTAATGACTACGGACTACAATGCTTGGAGTTGATCAAGGCTTGCAGACAAGGTTCTCGGGGTCTGCTCGTCACAAAATATAAAGAATATCTGCTAATGCACATCGGCAATCAGAGCTTGGAATTGAATTTGGCTTTAGAAGTTAGCTCATGCTTATGAGATATCAAATACTTTCTGACCATATATGAACCGTTGTCTCGCCACCCTTCAGATTCAAACCAACTATAGAAAAATTATAAATTAACACGAATATCTATTGTTAAAATACAATGTGATTTGCTTGAATCCAATTTTAATAGAGAACTACATATATCTGATTTAACTTTCTACTTTCATTAAAGCTTGTAGTAAAATGCAAATTTTGAAAAGATTAACAAAATTTCGTTCTTCCGGTGTTTTGACTATTTCACAAAAGTGTGTTTCGTTTGAAAAGTGATTTCTGAACAATTGTATCCAGAATTCTATATAGCTTTCGATTTTCCCCCTTTTTTGCTGACCTTGCTGTAAGATTGTCCCAAAAATTTGTTTTTAGTAAGCCTATATCTACAGTGAAAATTAAGAGTCCCTCCCTACCGGACATTCAAACAAACCAATGCATCTTAAATTCCGTACAAAGAGGTGATTTTAGGTCTAATAAGAAATTGTACTTTTTGTTTTTATAAACAAATTTGTTTTTAATATACATATTCTTTAAACATATCTCACCCCCTACATTAATGTTCCCATAAGACACTTTTAATTAATACTAGCTAGAGTAGCTTTTGGTACTATTAAACATTCCTAATAAAAAAGCCATACTATAATTTAATTCTACATTATTATGCATTAATTTATTAGTTCTTTATGCCTTTATTTTAAATTATGTAATATGTATTAGCATATAATCATATTAAATAGAAAGTCAGTGCACCTAAGATTTCATGCAATTTTCCCATTAAAACCAATGAGTTTTCCTGAGTTTTTCATCAAGAACCTTCTAATTTTCCATTTGAAAACCCATTTTGAAACAAAACACTCCAAGTAAAAAATTCAAATTTCCGATCTTTGTTTGGTTTTTCCAGTTTTACCGCTCTTCCATGCGGTTTTCCCATTTTTTTTTTCACAGAAATTATCAATGAATACAATAGTATAACCCATGAATATTTCACAAATATCTGTGGGGCCATTTCGGAGTCCATTAACAAAACAAACATGCATCCATTTCGAAAAATATCATGGATTACTCTTGCTAAAATTTCGGACAAAAAAAAAAAAACATTTTTCCAAAACCCATGGAACGGTACATTAATAGAAAGGTCTGTTTGAACTCTATTCATCAAAGTTTTTGGAAGGCATGGTAACTGAAATATGGGCAAAAAATCAAATTACTACGCAAACATTTTTTGCAATTTCAAGTCTTACATCAAAATAAGGTTCTACAAGTATTCTATCAGCCATAGAAAGGGAATATTTAAGCACTCAGTTATAGAGTTTTAATCAAAAAATAACTTCTTTCGATTTTTTATTTCAGAAAATCTATGAAAAACTATCTGTGAGGTGTGGATACCGAGTTATGGCCCATTAACGTTAGAGGAATAACGTTTATCGGGTCGGCAATTTAACTAATACTATGAGGATTATTGGAAGTAGATCGTAGCGACTATATAATTTGAACACATGATATTTTCTTCATAGCAAAGAACCTATTTTTTTATTGGATATCTTAATTTATGGAACAAAATTAAACTAAGGACTTGCATCTTAAAAAAATTACCAGAAAAAATCACGGAAATTTATACAGCAACGGTTGACTTTTCAACTAACTGATAGCAAGCCATACCACCGTACCACCAAACTATCTTACACAACAATATTTATAATTCATATTCATCTCCTTACTAGAAAAAATTAAATTAAAAAAAGTAATTTCTTTCTTATTTCGTTTATTTAAATGATAACTTATAAATAGATTTTGTAACAGTCAATAAATATGTATGTAGCCTAATGTGCTCAAAAAACTCAACCCCTGGCAAGAATAAATTTCAACTTGAGTTTCTTCAGCAGCAACAATTTTAAGGATTCGTTAGGGTCTTGTGGGTTGACAACATCACTGTCTGGTAGATCGCCAAAAATTCCTTCCTCTGATGGGGCAGCTGCTACCATTGCGAATGCGAAGACACAACAGACGAAAAGTGTCTAAAAGATGAAAAAAACATTTAAACAAAAATTGTTTAGAAAGAAAAAGTAGAGCGACTTACAATTAAAAAGAATTTCATTTTGAGAGTTTTGTTATGGCTTCGAAGTTCTATGGTTGGATTCTTCTGATAGATTGATACTTTTGATTTGCACTCAACGACTATTTATACTAATCTTTTATTTTGACTTTATCAATGACAAACCTACGAACAGCATGGAAATAACTTGAATATTAAATTAGCCGCTTTCGGCATATTGAAAATTTGCATTTTGGAATCTTTTTGGGTTGTCTTATGAATGATATTGAGTGTATTGCAAATACGCTAACACTCAAACTAACTATTTCAAAATTAACAGAGTCGTGTTCATCGCCATTCCAAACATTCTTTTGAAAAAGAAAACATTGTAATCTTGTGCATTACAAATATCCATAAAACGTATTTTTCCACCATTTCAGACTTGATTTTGTTGTGCTTCATCCTTCTTTAATTATCTAAACCTTGCCATTAAACTCGGCCCTAGTCTAAAGTAAGATCTATGAGTTTTATTCAAATAATAAACCTAAAAGAAATCGTACATAAAATTATTTTGCCGCTTTATTTCCACTGACAGTCAAATTTGCATAGCCAAATTCAAAATGAATTAATCGATCCACAAATAAAAACAAAACAAAATATTCAAACACCACCATGTACTAAGCATATATGATCAGCTCGAATGTAGACAATTTTTAAACTAGTATAAATATTCGTTGAATGGAAATGAAGATCATCAGTTCTCATTAGTATCCAACCAATCAACTTGCAAATTTTTAAGCACCTCTTTAAAATGAAATTCTTTTTGATTGTAAGTTTACTTGCTCAACTTAGCAATAATTCTTTGAAAACAATTTAACCAATTTTTTGCTTTCAGACACTTTTCGTCTGCAGTGTCCTTGCACTTGCATTAGTATCAGCTGCCCCATCAGAGGAAGGAATTTTCGGCGATCTACCAGACAGTGATGTTGTCAACCCACAAGACCCTAACGAATCCTTAAAATTGTTGCTGCTGAAGAAACTCAAGTTGAAATTTATTCTGGCCAGGGGTTGAGTTTTTTGAGCATATTATGCTAAATACATATTTATTGACTGTTACAAAATCTATTTATAAGTTGTTATTTAAATAAATGAATTAAGATAGAAATTCCATTTTTGAGATATTTGATATTACGAGTTTTGGAACAAACGAGAATTTTTAAAATTTGATTTTGCATTTTACGCATGATTTAATGATTTCGGACTACGAAGCTTTACATTCAATTTTGACAAAAACATGTGTACAATTATTATTTCGGAGTTGATCTCAAGGCTTGCAGACAAGGTTCTCGGGGTCTGCTCGTCATATAATATAAAGAATATGTGCTAATACAAATATATTGGCAATCAGAGCTCAGAGTTGAATTTGGATTTAGTTGTTCGCTCATGATAATGAGAACAATCAAATACTATCTGACCATGTCTCGTCACCCTTCAGACCAGCTCCAGAAAAATTATAAATTTACAAAAATTCCTATTGTTAAGATACAATGTGATTTACTTGAATCCAATTGAAATAGAGAACAACTTATCTGATTTAACTTTTTACTTTCATTAAAGCATGTATAGTAAAATCCAAATTTTGAAAAGTTCAACATAATCGTTCGTTTCGTTCGAAAAGTAATTTCTGAACAATTGTATCCAGAATTCTATATAATGTAGCCTTCGATTTCACCCCTTTTTTGCTGACTTTCCTGTAAGATTGTCCCAAAATTTGTTTTTAGTAAGCCTATATCTACAGTGAAAATTAAAAGTCCCCCCTACTGGTACGGGCCATTCAAACAAACCAATGCACCTTTAATTCCATACAAAGACGTGATTTTAGATCTAATAGGTTAGGTTAGGTTAGGTTAAAGTGGCTGCGAATACAGAATCCACACACTTAGGCCAAAAGAAAGGCCATTGTTGATACCACATGAATCTAGAGAATTACCTCCTACTAGTCGAACCATTTTGAGCTTTTTATAAAGCGAAGAAGACATTTGACATCCTTACTAGCTAGTTCACTGGGATTATCGTAAAAGTACTCTCCCAGATGAAGTTTGCGTTTTAGTGAAAGAGCAGGGCAAGTGCAGAGAAGGTGAGAGATTGTTTCCTCTTCTTCCTCGTCCATACAGCTCCTGCAGAAGTCATTTGAGGCTGCACCAAGTCGTGTTGCGTGTCTGCCTATAAGACAGTGTCCCGTAAGGACACCTATTAGGGAGCTAATATGGAGTCTGCTTTGAGATAGCAAGTCTTTTGAGCGCTTTAGGTCCAGTGAAGGCCAAATGCGTTTTGTGGCTGCGCACGTTGGTAGATTGTGCCACCTAGAATTTGTTATCTTTAAGGCTGTTTCTCTTAGCAGAAGTTTACATGTAGCTATCGGTATACCTATCTTTTCCCTTTCAGGTGAAATAGGTATGACGGTTCCATTTTTAGCGAGTTCATCGGCTCTACAATTTCCTGAGATGTCTCTGTGGCCCGGCACCCAGCAGAGGTGAATGTTAAATTGCTGCGCCATCTCCATAAGAGACGATCGGCAATCGAGGGCCGTTTGAGATTTGGTTGAGACACCGTCAAGAGATTTAATAGCAGCCTGACTGTCAGAGAAGATGCGGATATCCGAAGTTGATATCACGTTTTCTCTTAGCCAGGAGAGAACCTCTTTGATCGCTAAAATTTCCGCTTGGAAGACGCTACAATGATTAGGGAGGCGGAATGAGATGCTTAGATTAAGCTTTTCTGAGTACACACCACTACCAACTCCATCACTTGTTTTGGATCCATCTGTATAAAAATGAATGCTTTTGTCATCCAGAATTTTATTGTCTTCCCATTCATCTCTGGATGGAATGGATATTTGGAAGTTTTTACCAAATTGGGGTTTTGGAATGGTGTAGTCTATGTACTTTGGTATAGAACCGAAGAAGTTCAAAATGATGGAATGTCCCACATTATTGTTGGTCCATTGAGATGAGGCGTTGAGCCTTATAGCTGTACTCGCCGCCATTTGTTTGCTAAAAATTTCGAGGGGTGTCAGATGGAAGAGAATATCTAACGCTGCTGAGGGTGTGGTTCTCAATGCCCCGCTTATGCAGAGACATGCAGTGCGTTGGATTCTGCTGAGTTTGTCACAGTAAGTGACTTTCTCCAGCGCAGTCCACCATACTGCAACCCCGTACAAGAGTATTGGTCGGATGACCGATGTGTATAGCCAATAGGTTATGCAAGGTTGAAAACCCCATTTGCTTCCTATGGCTTTCTTGCAGGAGAAAAGAGCAACTGTAGCTTTCTTAACTCTCTCCTGAATATTAGGTTTCCAACTTAACTTTTTGTCCAATATTAGGCCGAGATATTTGGCTTCATTGGTAAAAATCAGTGGTACACCTTTTATTGAGGGAGGTTCAATTAATGGGATCTTGTACTTCCGTGTAAAAAGGACGAGGTCTGTTTTTTGGGGATTAATACTAAGTCCACAGTGATCAGCCCATTCAGTGAGCATGTTAAGTGCGTTTTGGAGGAGGTCTCTCAGCGTATTAGGATATTTTCCTGTGACGGCGATAGCAACATCATCGGCATACGCAATCACTCTGTAGCCTTCAGTCTCGAGGGATATTAGCAGTTCGTTGACTACTATGTTCCACAGGAGAGGGGACAGAACACCACCTTGCGGAGTGCCTCTACTGACAGACCTTTTCGTACAAAAATCTCCCATCTTAGAGTTGATGATCCTGCTTTTTAGCATTAGATTAATCAACTCACAGAGCGAGAATTCAACGTTTAGGGTCGTCATAGCAGAAGTGATAGCAGATGTGTCAACGTTGTTGAAAGCACCTTCAATATCCAGGAAGGCAACCATAGTATATTCCTTTTGCTCTAGGGAGTATTCGATAGTTCTTACCAGAGTATGCAAGGCCGTTTCTACCGATTTCCCTTTGCAGTAAGCATGCTGAGACATCGATAGTCTCTTATCAATGCTATTACGTATATGGATATCAATCAATCGTTCCAGCGTTTTGAGAATGAATGATGATAGGCTAATAGGTCTTAGATCTTTAGGATTGACATGCGAGCCTTTGCCTGCCTTGGGAATGAATACTACCTTTACTTCTCTCCATCGCTGAGGTATATAGACCAGATCTAGACAACTTTTGAAGATCATATCAATGATGGGCAAAGTTATATCGGTGGTATATTGTAGCTCAGCTGGTATGATTTGATCTGGACCTGGAGATTTATAAGGTTTGAAGCTATTCAAAGCCCATGTCAGTTTTTCCATTGTAACAAGACCTTGAGGAAAAGTTAAGTTAATACCCGATCCAGTATGGTTTGGGGTATTAACAGATTTGGAGCTATCCGGGAAGTGGGTATCTAGTAGCAGGTTTAGCGTTTCTTCGCAAGAATTAGTCCATGTACCATCAGAGTTTTTAAGACAACTAGGCATGGTTGGATTTGTAGAGAGAATCTTCCTTAACCTCGATGCCTCCGAGGATTCTTCTATTGAGCTACAGAAAGATCTCCACGAGGATCGTTTGGCTATTCTCAATTCATGTTTATACTTTCCGAGTGATTCCTTGTAGGAATCCCAATCTTGGGGGTGTCTAGACTTTTTTGCACGATTAAAAAGCCTTCTACAACCCTTCCTTAGTATTTCTAGTTCAGCAGCCCACCAATATGGTTTCTTCTTTCCCCGCACTGTAGTGAGGGGGCAGGCAGCTTCCATGGCTTTATTGAGGGCTGCTGTAAGCTCATCGACTTTTTGATCAAGTTCGAGAGCGCACAAGGGAGGAACAGAAAGTTCTGGTTTAATCAGACTTTTCAGAGTTGTCCTATATTTTGGCCAATCTGTTTTCCTAAAATTCCGGAATTGGATCGGTTTTGGGGAATCTTCAATAAGTGTGAATTGGATGTATCTATGATCGGAGAACGAGTGCTCCTTTGATACTCTCCAATTCACTATTTTATTTGAAAGATGTAACGAGACAAGAGTTATATCTAGCACTTCTTGTCGATTTTTAGTAACGAAGGTTGGTTCATTACCTACGTTACTTACTACTAGATTAGATGATAAGATATAATCAAAAAGAGACTCACCTCTGTCATTTATATCGGTACTACCCCACGTAGTATGGTGCGCATTGGCGTCACAACCGATAATTAAGCTGGTTTTCCGTCTTCTGGCTTCAGTGACCGTCTTCTCCAACATGGTACCAGGCAGTGGGCCCTGGTGGTCGTGGCCCAAATACGATGATACCAGCCAGTAGGTGTGATTGTTTATTACCATACTGGCTGTGGTGACGTCTTTATCACTGAAATTAGGGAGTAAAAATACATTTAGACTACGTTTCACTAATATACAGGACCTTGGGTTACCTTTTCCTGTTACATATAGTACGTAGTAGCCAGGAGTTCTCAATCCTCGAACCAGAGATTTTACAATCCAGGGCTCTTGGATGAGAACGACTTCTTCCCCAGATTTTGATAGGCGGAGAAGAAGGGAGGCCGAAGCCTTAATGGAGTGTTGGAGGTTAATCTGTACTATTTGCAGCATTTTGGCTACAACTAGGCAGATCAACCTCCACCACTGTTAAATCCAGCTCATCCAGATCAGACGAAGAGGAACCTAACAGTTCATCTTCTTCCTCACTGGGGAGAACTTTGGACGAGTCATCAGTCTCCATTAGGGATGAACTTTTGACATTTATGGAAGAAGACTGTGCCGCGACAGAAGAAGGCCCCGGTGCATCATCATCCACATCCAAGGATGGGAAGGAGATGATAGCACTGGGACCTCCTACGTCTTGCGACACAGTTTCTGAAGGTTCGGAAGAAGGCTGCGCTGCGACAGAAGAGGGCCCAGGTGCACCATCATCCACATCCATGGATGGGAATTTGATCGTAGCACTAGGACCCCCTACGTCTTGCAGCACAGCTTCTGAAGAGGGTTGTGGAGGCTCGCATGAAGCGTCTACCTCATCTTTTTTATATATACGGAGCGTAATCGTCTCGAACCCGTATCTTATCACTCCCTTATCTCGCGCCAGAGAAGCCGCAGAGTCCTTATTGATTACGATGATCGCACTTCGATAAAGACCCTTCGGTTCCTCCAGTTTCGCAATCTTCCAGTCGTGACAAGACAGGTCCGGGTTGCTAAGCCTGATCATCTCATGGATGTCTTCTGGACATGAGGGCTCAATCGGGATCCATGCACGAGCTCTCGGCCTGCAAGGAATATCTTCCTTAGCAACGACCTCGAGTTTTGCGCCTGGCCAAACTTCGCCCAGCATGCCGACAGCAAGCGTATATAGATCGCGCGACCTCTGATCGTTACAAACGATGAGTTTGACATGACCTTGATGCCAACCCCCATCGCTTGTTACAGGCGGTGGACCCGGATGCTCTCGCATGACTTTGAGAAAGCCAGCCGAGAGCCTCAGTTTCACCAACTGCCAACGATCAGAGGTGATCGTGCCATCAATATTACTTCTATCAATGACCGCAACCACGATTTTGTTTTGCTCCTTAAGTACATCACTAAAAGGTTTAGAGAGAGGTACTCTTGGAATGTTAGGAGTGCTGGTGTAGTGCACTTTGGGTTTCTTGGGGATGGGAGTGGACTCCTCCAAAGACCTCTGTCGCTTTGACGTGGAGTCGCAGCTGGTCTTATTTTTGGCAAGGATGGATTTAGCCCACTCGATCCTTTTGCTATGGATGGGATTGCTTCCATCCCCTGATATTGCATCAGAGGATTTCATTATCCTCATCGCATAACGCCGTTGTTTGTACGAGCTCCTAGGTTGGATGGCGGCCCTCGTAGTGATAGCAGGATCATTATTCACGAACCTGCTATCACTAGGAAGGCTACCGCTAGGAGCAGCCTGGAGAGGTTTACTCTCTTTAGTAGTGGAAGGATCATTATTCACGATCCCTCCACTACTGACTTGAGTAGGCGTTATCGCCACATCATGTACCGCACTAGAGGAGAGGCCACGGCTAGCCACAGTCCCTTCTCCGGTGCTTGGCACAGAGATAACGACAGTCGACGTTGCCGCCGAACTGCCGCCCGGTGAAGATGGAGTACCGGTTTGAAGTGTTTTGTTTTTGTTTTTGTTTTTGTTTTTGTTTTTCATTTGGGGTCCCACGAGTAGGCGAAGTAAAAGGGGGGGTCCGTCTGCGCAGAGATTCGCTTACACAGATAAGGCTAGTTAATCCGGAGGTCGCCTGGTATCCGGATACTCCGTTAATGACTGAGCTATTTTTTTAAAATTGGGCCCTCAGCCTGGCTGATCATCGGCACGGGTCGTATAACACCTTAGATCCAGCCCAATTGGGAAGTAGAGGGGAAGGGATATGTTTTGGAAAAGGAGAGACGAACAGCAATTAAGCCATAAGCGACTCAGGAAGGAGACTAGGTATTGACAGACAGTGATGCACCATACCGTCAGAGGATAAGGAGACATCAGCCAGCATAATAGCACAAAGCCGACGGAGGAGGGGATAAGGATTGGGAAGGGGTGGGGCGAGCGACCTTTGGTTTCAGGACTCTTCTGGGGAAGTGATTCCCGAGAATCATTGACCTTACTCAGCTTCTACAACTCGACAAGTTCGACGCTCAGG
>CAKKXW010000001.1:106213524-106260470 GCA_920937365.1 Sphaerophoria rueppellii | reverse complement strand
AAGAACGAAATTTTGTTAATCTTTTCAAAATTTGCATTTTACTACAAGCTTTAATGAAAGTAGAAAGTTAAATCAGATATATGTAGTTCTCTATTAAAATTGGATTCAAGCAAATCACATTGTATTTTAACAATAGATATTCGTGTTAATTTATAATTTTTCTATAGTTGGTTTGAATCTGAAGGGTGGCGAGACAACGGTTCATATATGGTCAGAAAGTATTTGATAGTTCTCATTAGCATGAGCTAACTTCTTAAGCCAAATTCAATTCCGAGGTTTGATTGCCGATATATTTGCATTAGAAGATATTCTTTATATTTTGTGACGAGCAGACCCCGAGAACCTTGTCTGCAAGCCTTGATCAACTCCGAAATATACTCATGTTTTTGTCAAAATTCAATGTTATTTTTCCAAGCTTCGTAGTCCGTAATCATTAAATCATGATGCGTAAAATGCAAAATAAAATTTTAAAAATTCTCGTTTGTTCCAAACGTCATAATATCAAATTATCTCAAAAACGGAATTTCTATCTTAATTCATTTATTTAAATAACAACTTATAAATAGATTTTGTAACAGTCAATAAATATGTTTCTAGCATAATGTGCTTACAAAACTCAACCCCTGGCAAGAATAAATTTCAACTTGAGTTTCTTCAGCAGCAACAATTTTAAGGATTCGTTAGGGTCTTGTGGGTTGACAACATCACTGTCTGGTAAATCTCCAAAAATTCCTTCCTCTGATGGGGCAGCTGCTACCATTGCGAATGCGAAGACACAACAGATGAAAAGTGTCTAAAAGATAAAAAAAAACATTTAAACAAAAATTGTTTAGAAAGAAAAAGTAGAGCGACTTACAATTAAAAAGAATTTCATTTTGAGAGTTTTGTTATGGCTTCGAAGTTCTATGGTTGGATTCTTCTGATAGATTGATACTTTTGATTTGCACTCAACGACTATTTATACTAATCTTTTATTTTGACTTTATCAATGACAAACCTACGAACAGCATGGAAATACATAACTTGAATATTAAACGAGCCGCTTTCGGCAAATTTAAAATTTGCATTATGGAATCTCTTTGAGTTGTCTTATGTAGATTTCCTATCGAATGTTATTGAGTGTATTGGAAGTATGCATGCACTCATATTAACTATTTCATATTTTACACATTGTCCTTTTGAATAAAAACGAAAACGTTTTAATCTGGTGCACTAAAAATTCCAAAGACGAACAACATCTGTTGAGTTTGTTGTGGTTCATCCTTCTTGAAATATATATCCAAACCTTGCCATTAATCTCGGCCCTAGTGGAAAGTAACATCTGCAAGTGTTATTCAAATAATAAAACCTAAATGAATTCATACTTAAAATTATTTTGACGCTTTATATCCACTGACAGTCAAATTTGCATAACCAAATTAAAAATGATTCCGAAATGTTAATCGACCCACAAATATAAACAAAGCAGAATATTCAAGAATAGCCATTTGCTATGCTTATGATCAGCTTGAATGAAGACAAACTTTAGATTTGTATAAATATTCGTTTAATAGATATGAAGATCATCAGTTCTCACTAGCACCCAACCAATCAACTTGCAAACTTTCAAGCACCTCTTAAAAATGAAATTCTTTTTGATTGTAAGTTCTATTGCTTGACTTTGCAATAACTCGTTAACACTTTTTTTTTCTTTAAGACCTTTTTTGTTTGCTGTGTCCTTGCACTTGCATTGGTGTCAGCTGCTCCATCGGAGGAAGGAATTTTCGGCGATCTACCTGACAGTGATGTTGTCAACCCACAAGATCCTAACGAATCCTTAAAATTGTTGCTGCTGAAGAAGCTCAAGTTGAAATTTATTTTGGCCAGGGGTTGAGTTTCTTGAGCATATTATGCTACATACATATTTATTGACTGTTACAAAATCTATTTATAAGTTGTTATTTAAATAAATGAATTAAGTTAGAAATTCCATATTTGAGCTATATTTTCCTTTTACTTTTTAACAGAGAAAGATAAATTATGGGTCTGTACGATAGTTTGGTGGTACGATAAGAGTTTTCGGTTTATATCGAGAGCTTTATTGTGAGTCAAACTGTTGGGCCGAGCCCAGGGGGTTCCGAAGGAACCGGCGCACGTTCTTGTTTTTAGGGTTCCTTACACGGAGTATAAACGAAACCCTTATAACATCACTTCGTTTTCTGTTCATTCGTCTTTCACAAGCGATTTCTTCGAATCTGCTAGACCTATTGCAATGAAATTTGATACACATATTTAAGAATACAATAGTAATCTTAAAATGTTGTTTTCAGGATTTTTAGTTAGTAAGTTAGTAAGTTATTAAAAGAAAGATGAAAAAAGCACGAACAAATTTGAAACAAAAAATGCCCTTAGTATGCTTACTTTTCAATTAAAAAAATTACAGTCGGATAAACGAATACGGAACCCTCCTCGAGGTAGTATATGACGCACTTGTCCAATTTTTTTTTTGTATCCTCGCGCAGGATAGGTACTTTAACTTGAATTTAGAAAATTAATTTGTTTATTGATATTGAAAGCTTGGATTGATGAATGTATGTTTGTCACTCCATAACCTCAGAACGGCTAAACGGATCTGGAAATTTAGAACAGAGTAACACTGTGGGGATAAGGTAGTCCCATATATTTACTGATGCAAATAATCTCAGCAACAAGGGCTGATTTTTAAACATTCACAAACATTTAGCCGCAATTTAAAATCGATGCGATATTAACCATAATTTGGCTTGACTACTAACATGGAAGGCGTGGGTTCAAACAATCCTCGTGTCTTAACAATTTTTGTTCAGAGATTCAGAATTTCAGAGATACTGCTTCTTGCGAATAACTAACAAAGCTTTCATCAAGAGTATCATGTATCACGAAAAAGTGCTTTTCAAATCAGCCGTCCGGAATCGACATAAAATTGTAGGTCCCTTCAATTCTTTACACACACACTCAAGCAATTTTTGAAGACTGTGAGCAATGAAAGACATGGTTTTTCGAAGCTGTTGTATAATTGATTTTTTATTAAATATGTATTCGGCCTGAATATCAATTCCCTGCAAAGCTCTGTTATAATCATTGGAACTCACGAGAATTAAGGAGAACGAAGATTTCTTCCATTTAAGATCTTTCACGGTTACTGCCTCCTGTGAATAACTGACAAAACTTCCAAGGGTATCAATCTATCATGAAAAAAATTGAACTAACAAAGCTTTTAAGAGTATCATGTATCACGTAAAAGTGCTTCTCAAATCAGCCGTTCGGAATCGGCGTTAAGTTGTAGGTCCCCTCAATTCTTCACATGCACTCAGAGAATTTTTGATGAGAGCAAGTCAATTAGGCTTTGGATCTTCAAAAGCTGTCGCGCCACTCTATTTATTTATCTATTTTGTCCGTTTATTTTGTCTGAATAATTAAGCAAACGAAAAATTAAGGAAACACGTAACACATTTTTAAAATTGAAATTGATGAAACCCATCTCAGTAAAATTAGGGATTAAGTTTTTTTTTATATTTGTTTTTATTTTAAAATTACATAACAATAAATACAACATTTTGAATGTGCTTAAAGAACTAAATAAAATTAATAAATTCATATTTCAACCCCTGCTCAACAACAGCTTCAACTTAAGTTTCTTCAGCAGCAACAGTTTCAGTGATTCGTTTGGTTCTTGTGGGCTGGCAACATCACTGTCGGGTAAATCGCCGAAAATTCCTTCTTCCGTTGCTGAAACCATCGCTAGTCCGATGATAAACAGAACGCAAATTGTCTGCAAATAGAAATTCTCAGTTAAGTAATTAAATTTAACAAAAAAAAAATATATAGTGCAAAAAACTTACAACCAAGAAGAATTTCATTTTAAAAGTTTATTGGAAGATAGAAATGAACTGCACAAGATCAATTAAGTATCTGTTGACTAAGGTCTAAATCAAAACACTATTTATACTAAACTCTTCTTCTTAGAAGAGCAGGTATTTGCGATGCTTATCAATTTTAAAGTTTCTTCCTCAACTCTTTTGTTTGCATTGTGCTTTTGTTCATGAATCATGAAAGCTGATTTTGTTTTGATTTTGTATTTTATTTCATGCATATTTTAATAAATTATTTTTGATCGGTTTACCTTAAGAGAATTGTGAAAAGCTTTTCGTTTACTTATTGCATATTTTAAGGCTGTAACATTTGACTAATTCTCGCTTGCATACTTGTAGATTGATCATTGTGCTCCACGTCTATTATGATTTCATATTTTTTTTAAAACAGTGTCTATAATTCTAGATTTTACAATAGATTTTCAGGTAGATGACGATTTTATTTTAAATTAATAATAGTCAACAGTCAAGAATAGATACTAGCAGTCTACTTTCTAAAAAAATGAATTAGTTAATGCGATTTAAGATACAAATATTTTAGAACAAACTGGATAATAGTGAATATTACCCTCAGTCCAGCTCTGGTAATCAGCTGATTATGTTAAATCAGCTATATCTTCAGCGGAAGTTAAATGACCATTCAACAAACTGGTCAACGATGGCTTAATTTAATCAGAAATATAAGTATTGTAATAAAAATCCGGGTGTTGCTAAGCTTATACTATAAATTGCATATTATAATTTTTTGCACATCGTTAGTAAAAAGAATGTCGAAGACTTTTTTATGACTCTAAAAAAAAATACTAGAATTTTACTACGAAAACAGTTAATCGAAATTAAAATTCAAAAGACTTGTTTTGCAAATTAAAATTCGTAGTCTTAATTCTTCAATAGAATATTACTCACTGCGAAATTTCTAGAATTAATTTGGTCTAGACAAATAATTTAATGGGAATATAACAATAAATTAAAAATCTGTCATATTATAGCACGGGGTCGCAATTTGCATTAAATTTGCATTATTAACTACGCCTAAATTTTTTAGCTAGTCTCCTGATTTGATTTGACTTTTACGTTACCGTTATGAGTAATTCACTATCATTTTAAGAACCTGTAAATTCAACTTTTTTGTAAAGATGTCGATAACGTTTAAAGAAGTTTAATGAATGTGTTAAAACGCAATTATTTCACTTCGTATATTCTAGAAGGCGCTGATACTATTTAAACTAGTTTTTGAATTATTAGCTTTTAGAAAATAGACACGTTTAAATTTTTGATACAGAGGTTTGCATAGGTATCACAGCTCAGTGTATGTTGCAGTCATATACAGTTCAGTTTCTCTAAGCATCTAACCAGGAAAGGCGTCTTCCCAAGATAGCGAAGGACCAAGATGCAGATCCATATAATCAGACAACTATATTATGTTTCTTTCCATGGGTTGCCGTGGGCACTTTATATGTATTTGAGAAAGTTTAAGTGAGAGTTGCATTCGTTAGATGTCTATGAAAAAACAGTCTTATTTTACCTCTGACATTGACATTGACATTTCACAGTACTTCGCACATGTACATTCAACTACGAACTACAGACACATAGAAGCACTGTCGACTGAGGCCATCGGCTGGGTCAAAACAAGACACATATACAACAGAGAGAGACAGATAGAAAGGAAGAACACATAACATAAACCTGCGTGGCACAGAGGAGGAGACACAGATTTTAATTGTCTCATTTCTCATATCATCGCACAGGTGGCGTCAGATAAGCTGGCGATTTTTAACTTCCCAGAGGAAGTTTTTATAATGGGTCCGATTTTGTGAATCTCCAATTTTTGCATATCTCCATGTTTTGAGGTCACTAGAATCCGAATCAAACGTTTTTATGATGATGACTGTGTTTGTATGTGCGTATGTGCAGTGCATATATGCGTTTCGTTTTTCAGCTCGATTATCTCGCGAACCACTTATCGTATTGTCATAAAATTAGGCTCATTCAACGCGGTATTGTAGTGTTAAGAGCTGATTAGGTTTTGAGCGCTTAGCGGCTTAGTGGTTTTTTAATGGCAATCAAAAATCTAAGGCAACCATAATATAATGAAAATTATGATAATTTCTGCAATTATTTCAACAATAATGCAAAAAAATCTTAACGAAAGAGTGTTCCCACCAAGGCACTCCCACCGAGGGACGGCAGCGAATGAATTCCTTCTTTGGAATCAACGGTGGCGTCTCCAGTTCCAGTTAGGCCGAACTACTTGGTGAACACCTTTACGGGCTTCTTCGAATTATTTGAAGCCCAGGCCGTAAAAGGAGCGGTTTTTCCGGCTCTTGCACTTGGAGTCACATCAAGTGCCTGGTACTCCAGGTTGAGGGTTGTGCGTTGGGGTGACTTCACGACCACGTAGACAAAATTTTAGTTGCGAAGCAACAAAAAAATCTTATAGTAAGTGTGAAAAAAAAAACAATATTCAGGAGTATTACGGATTACATTTGATTACTTGCTGACCCACCAAACGCTGTTTTGCCATAAAAATGTTAACCTTCGGAAATTATAATCCGATTAGAAAAATTCTTTCAATAACATAAAACTACAATATTCAGGAGTCCATGAGTTGGTTCGACTAACATTTGACAGATGGTGTCACTGTTATTTAATGAACTTAATATGTATGTCCTCAAATCATCAGTTTTATGGAATTTGACTTTGAAAACCAAAGTGCGTGTACATTGTCAACTATACAACGAAAACAACAAATATTTTTACTTATTTTTCTACTCTTGGAAGTTAGTCGTGTGGACTTCTTGGGTCGCACTCATATATTTTTTAAATTGGTTTAAGGCTGGAAACACATTATAATAAAGAAAACATGTTGCGTACTCAATGCGGTTACATTCCTTGCTTCAACACAAGTTATGTTTTGTGTCAATTCAATTTTGAATTCAAACTTTATTTCATCCACTTGATATGAAATGTCTGCTTCCGCAGACATTCAATAAATGGTACTTCCGCTAATTTTCTAGGACTTACCTTCTTTTGATGTAGGTCAGGACTTGAAAATAACCAAATCGCAGCTCCCTCATAAAAAATATATGAAGAAAGAACTGAGAAGATAGATTCCAAGTTTATAATTAAAATATGCTAATTACTTCATACAAATGAGTTGACATTATTTCATTCATTCATAATAAAAACCACTCCTAAGAAATACGAATAGCTGACTACATCAACATTTGCCAAGATAAATGCAAACATTTGTGAGTTGAAAGACCTAAGTTTTGTGTGAATAATTTGCTTAGATTGAGGGTTAATTAACATTTCGAACCAAGTTCAGTATAAATAGTTAGCTCATCAATATCAGATTCAACAGATGCTCATTAGCTTTTAAGCAATTCAGACTAACCAGAACATAATCAGCTTTTTTCACTTTCAAAATGAAATTCTTCGCTATTGTGAGTTTATTTTGCTTAGTCATGCGGTTTGCATTTTTTTTTTTAATCAATTGATTTTAATTTTTTTTTTTTTTTCAGACACTTTTGGTATGCCTTGCTATCATGCTGGTGTCAATTTCAGCTGCTCCATCCGAAGAAGGAATATTTGGAGACATAGCCGACACTGATATAACTAATCCACAGGAACCAAGCAGTTCCTTGAAGTTGCTGCTGTTGAAGAAACTTAAGCTTAAGCTGATTAAGGGTTAGATTTAAGTCCAAGAACTATTGCGATGTAATGAACTGATAGTCTTAAGTAATGTTTATTTAATTTTTTAAAAGTTGTTAGTAAATAAAAGTTGGTGAAAAATATTTCATTTTGTATTAATCAAACGGAATAAAGGTTCTGGCTTGACCTTTTCAGGCAATTTTGAAAAAAAATATAGTTTCCTTTACACTTTCAGTTAATTGCCCAAATGGAGACTAAAAGCGAAAAGAGCTATTCAAAAGTTTATCTGAGGATTTCAACAAATAATTATTTTTTTTTATCTTGGGTTTTATGTATTATTTGTTTTGGTCTTTATGGATAGTTCAACTGTGAAAACAATTTAGGCTGAACGCTGACTACTGAAAGCACATCAGATTAAACATTCTGTTGTGTTATCTTCTTTCTCTTAGCTTTGACCGAGCAAGAATTTGAAGGGGCTAGCTAGTCCAGAATGTTTAAACGAAAGAAAGATCATAATTTTTTAGTCACTTAAATCCATGAGAATTAAGGAGAAAGAAGATTTATATCTTTTTTAGATTTAAGAAAGACATTCGTAGTAGCTGAAAATCTTACGGGGATCTCCTAAGCCATTTTTGGATAGAATAACGCTGTTTTACGCAATCATTTTACTGCAGAATGTATTAACTTTCAACCACTGTCCAATTGTGTACGCTATATGGAACACTTTAAGCCCAGTAGCTAATGAAGAGTACGTATGTAGTTTGCATCTAGTCTTACTGTGAAATGGATTAATTGCCTAGAAAAGTATTTACTTTTGTTCCAATTTATTCACAGTTTCTTCAGGACAAAAGTCTGCATAGCCATCACGTTTTAACTCTTCAATTTGCTACTAATGAAAACTATAATCAATAGTTTATTTTGAGCTGCGTACACAAGTCAGCTCCTAATAGCTTCTGCAGATGGTCCTGCTGCTACTGCACTTGCTGCTGCTGAGAAATACTGACTCTGTCGGTCCTCTGATCGGGAAGTGATAGCATATTTTTTAGAAACTGTCTTGTCAAATTTAAATAAGTTTGATAGGGCTATCGTACCACTGTACGTGGGATCGTCATCTTCATCATCTACTGAAAAGTATTATTGTCACTGGATTCGAAAAACTCATTTGGGAAACGTAATGGATCGGCATCAAAGAATTAATACCCTAATGTATTGGCTCCTCCGATAAAATTGGCTCATGTGACTAGTCCGACCTTCTCGACATATTGACTGTGACTGAAATTGCAATCGTCTGTGTATTTTCTTATGGTACGACGAACGTTTACCAAAATTCTAGCAAGATATTGTTGTATGTGCAGCAAAAACAGCTCATGCGCCAAATATATTATGTACGAAAGAAGAAAAACTCAGATTTCGTTTGAAAAATTTGTCGTGTGTGTACATTTTCTATACACAATTGAAATAGAGAACTAAAGGGTTTTTCAATAGGGACGCTACAAAAGTAGACTGATAGGGACAGCAAACGACGCCATAATTTTTCCCGCTCTCTTGACATTTCTCTTCAGTAAGGTTTGCCATTTTATTATGGAAAGGCATATGATCCAACAACGAGTCGAAATTATTAAAATTTACTACCGAAATTCGGAGTCAGTGGTCAACACTTTAAGAGCGCTACGTACAATTTATGGTCGTCATAATCGTCCTGCCAGATCAACAATTGAGCGTCTAGTGGAAAAATTTGAATCCACAGGCTCAGTACAAAATGTTTCCGTGCCAGTGAGACAAAGAAGTGCCCGTAGTGTCGAGAATATTGCTGCCGCTAGCGCATCAATTGCGGAAGACCCAAATCAGTCTCTCACACGTCGTTCTCAAGCGTTGGGCATCTCTGTGACGTCGTTGTGGCGAATTTCGCGAAAAGATCTTGGCCTACATCCTTACAAGATCAAATTGACGCAAGAATTGAAGCCGCTTGATCACTAAAAGCGTCGTTTGTTCGTGAATTGGGCTGAGCAACAACTTGAAAATGATCCGGATTTTCATCGAAAAATCATCTTCAGCGATGAGGCTCATTTCTGGCTGGATGGCTTCGTAAATGAGCGAAATATGCGTTATTGGTCAGGCAGCAATCCACATGTGCTTCACGAGGCACCATTACATCCCGAAAAAATCACTGTTTGGTGCGGTTTACATGCTGGTGGTGTCATTGGGCCGTACTTCTTCCGTGATGATCAAGACCGGCACGTTACTGTGAATGGGAATCGCTACCGCTCAATGCTAACCGATTATTTTTGGAATGAATTGGATGATATGGACTTGGACGATATGTGGTTTCAACAGGACGGTGCCACATGTAACGCAGCGGGCCAAATAATCGAATTATTGAGTACGAAGTTCGATGAGCGCATTATCTCCAGAAATGGACCTGTGAATCGGCCGCCTCGTTCATGCGAACGCCGTTAGACTATTTCCTGTGGTTCTTAGTCAAATTTATGGTTTATGCCAACAAGCCAGCGACGATTGATGAACTTCGTACGAATATCGAACGTGAAATTGCAACAGTATCGGCCGATTTATGCTTGAAAACCGTCGAAAATTGGGTTCAGCGTCTGGATTTCTGCAAGCGTGCCCGTGGTGGCCATGCAAAAGAAATCGAGTTTCAAACATAATGGCATTAAATGTACTTCCACAGGAATAAAGAATTTCATTGATATCTAAAACCGTTTTTGTTTTATTTAAGAAAACTTTTGTAGCGTCCCTATTGAAAAAACCCTAATTTTTCCAAGCTTTTCAATTAACTTTCTGCGTTCATTAAAGCTTGCAGTAAAATACAAATTTCGTTGGAAAATTCAGCAAATTCTCGTTCTTCTGTTGTGTTTTGACTATTTCACAAAATTCGAATTCCATACAACGATACAGCTTTCGATTGTCCCCCTTATTTTCTAACTGTCCCAAAAATTTGCTTTTATTAAGGCTATATCTACAGTGTAGTGTACTGTCCGTAAATTAGTTGTAAGGTGCGTTGGCTGCTAAGCAGAACGTCGTGGGTTCGAGTCCTACTCTTTCACGGGTACTGCCTCTTGCGAAGAACTGACAAAACTTCCAAGAGTATCAATCTGTCATGAAAGAGTGCTTGTCAACTTTGCCGTTCGGAATCGGCGTTAAATTGTAGGTTCCCTCAGTTCTTTATACGCACTCAGAGAATTGTTGATAAGAGTAAGCCACTTAGACCTTGGCTCTCTAAGAGCTGTCCCGCCACTGTATTATTATTATTATTATTATTATTATTATTATTATTATTATTATTATTATTATTATTATTATTATTATTATTATTATTATTATTATTAACTGTTCGTCCTTCAAATCAATAAGTTTAAAAAATAAACTGATATTGATACTGGCTTGAAGAGTATTTGTTTCAGCTTGCACGTTAACCGGCGTAACAGGAATACTTATGTAATGACATAATACTTTTTCACACTTTTTAGCAAACAAAAAAAAACAACAAACAACAAGTAGGTAGTTATTTAACATAACAAGAATTATTTTGTTTGTAAACAAAACGTTCGGCAGTACGTTTTAAACCCTTTGCGTACGCATTTTGAATTGTCAACACATTTTTTTAAAGCCCATCGCACGTCTTGAGATTTATGGTTTATTTTAATGACATGGAATACGAGATTGGATGTTGAACAAAACCAGCGATACGAACACCAAAGACTACTACAAAACAGACAAGTTAAACAAGTTGTCTCAAATTGCTTTGTTGTGAAATGATACTTTCGAAGTTCAAATATCGTTCAAACTATAAAATTTAAATATTTTAACACTTTTCTTTTTGTGCGTTTTGATCTCTAAAGATCGCCATGGAAAGGTCAGTTTTTTATGACAGAATTATTCAGAAATATAAAGGTCAACCTCAAAAAAAAAAATGAAGGAACAACTAAAAGAAATGCACGTTTTAGTAATTTATTTTTTAATGTATCTACATTTATTTATGTCCTTAAAATCTATATTATTTCATTTGCTAATAAATACAATGTTTCAAATGAGTGGTCCTGTCCTTGCCTAAATGTTTAATGCTGTTTGGTTTAACCTTTCAACAATTTAAGTTTAAGTTTCTTCAACAGCAACAATTTTAGTAGGGAGTCCGAGTCGTGAGGATTGGTAACGTCACTATCTGGTATATCGGCGAAAATTCCTTCTTCGGATGGGACCGCCGATACTAAGGCCAACACAAGGACCAAGCACATCAAAAGCTTCTGAAAGAAATCGATATTATTATAGAAAGGAGCAAAATACTTGAATGATCAAATCCTACCATTAAAATGAATTTCATTTTGTTAAATTATATTTTAACCAAATTTCTGGTTTAATAAAATATTTTAGTATCGATTTGGGTTGAACCAAATGTTGGAGTGTGATCATCTAATCAGTTAGATGACTATTTATATGAAAAATAATTTCGATACTCGATAACCCTCGATGAGTGGAGAATACTCGTTAACATGGCTTTTAGTGGTGATGGACTCTTATAGGTTTCGTCTACTTCCGAGTTTTTATTTGTTTCTATAATCAAATTGTGTGGGCCTGTGACATGATGCCAGACGGTTGATGGCTTTTGGGACTTTTGGACTTTGTTGTTTGTCTCAACAAATATTTGAAAATGTTATACCTAGTCACGTAGTATTTTTCTTTGCTTACTAAATAATGCTTGTCATGGAAATTTTGGTTGCGTTTGATTTACATTCTGTAACTCAAGGTTTGTACAAGAAATATAGTCAAACTAGTTAGAATTTACAAGTCGGTATAAATCAATTTTATTCTTCGGAAAACTACTTAAGAATTGGTTTATTCAAAAACGTCTTCAATTAAGGTGTAGTAGCCGTGTCATGAAAATATGAATAGCTTATAGTGTTTATGGAATTTGACTTAACTCATTTATTCTTAGGGACATGCATATATGACTCATTTTTAATAGAAAATATAGACGACTCATGATGAACAGTTTAAAGGCTTAATTTGACATTCAAGGACAACAACCAGCACGCTCATTAAAACATGAGTATTGGATAAGACCCTGGTATTTACGATTTTGAACAAAAGAAGCCATTTTCTGTCCAAAACTTGGGTTAGGTTAGGTAGGGTTAAGGGGTGACAGTTCTTGTCGTTACAGTCACACTTAGGTCAATGCAGATCCATTGTGATGCTCATTGCTACTCAAAATGATATAAGTAAAACCTATGAGTTCGATAGATTTATCGAACCTAGAAGCGTTGACGAACTTCGAAGTACCGGAGAGATCTTCCAAGTCTCCAAGGAAATAATTGCCGATCTAGTTTTCATTTAGCGACAAAGTGCAGGGCACAATGTCAGAGTGATCAGTGACAGGGATCGAAGTGATATGTAATTGTTTAATTCTTTATGGTTTATCTTCGTTAAAATAGGGCCAGACTTTTCTTATGGTGCGCAAGGTTCCACCTCTCGTCGGCCTTTAATTCTATGTGAGATCTCCTGATTTATACAACAAGGAGGAAAGGCTGACTGGCTGTGCTTGGTTTCAATCGAGCGTTGATCCTTTCTTTGATAAATCAAAAGTTTCCTCATTACCTGGTTGACCGCTGAGGCCTGGGACCAAGCAAAGTCTATAGTGTTATTCTGCATGAGAAGAACCTTAAGCTCTTCGAGGCAGCAGGAAACAAGATTTGATTTAAATTCAGTTGCAGTGATCGCTTTAATTGTGTAATGATTCATTAGTTGCATACGTTCTAAATTCTAAAATAGAAGAAATAAAGACCTTTGTAAATTTTACAACTCGACAGAATATGATTCACACCCACTTTTTGTAAGAAATGTGCATAACTCAGTAGTGAACCGTCGTCGACAACAAAATCAATTTGAAGAGTGGTAACATTCCATGCCTACTAAGTTACGAAAGCCGATCAGAAGGTCAAAGTATAAGTCCAGAACCTGTCCGTTGAAACATCGGTTAACCGCCGTTGAAAGCCAGAGGAAACTCCGTTGATAAACTGGTTAAAAGCCGTTGATGAGCCAAGCGTAACCTTGTTGATAGCCGATCGAAAGATCGCTGATAAGCGGAGAAAACTCCGTTGATATCCAAAGGAAACCTTGTTGATACACCAGTTGATCGCCTTTGCAAGCCGAAGGAAACTCCGTTGATAAGCCAAGGGAAACCTTGTTGATACACCGGTTGATCGCCGTTGACAGAAGGAGGAAACTCCGTTGACACACTAAGGAAAACCTTGAGAGACGCACGCAAACGTCGGTAGGGCTCAGCTTTAACTCATCACAAATTTGAAAAGTACATGAAATTCCAAATCGTGAAGGAAGAAAGTCATCACCAGAACTCCAGTCAACCTAGTCTGATTCCGCAAATGAAACAATTTATACGATGCCATTATATTTTTAAGAAAACTAAAAATGGTACTAGTTAAATAAATAGAATTTTTGAATTAAAAAATATTTATAGTTCTTTCTATTGGACCGATCTAAGGTTTACTGATTCTATTTTAGTAGACCCACGATTCCCTGAGGATACCCCAGCTTTTATAAACAAAGAACATCACAATTGCCGTTTGGCTATTAATGTAAAAGGTGACATCAGCTCGTGGCATCGCCATCCTCAGCCCGTTTAGCAGCCGTTATCACTGGCAGGATGTCTGCTTGAATGTAATATGGGAGCTGTTTCTGAGGACTTTCTGACAATGCCTTTTTTCGGCTTCATTGACTCCACTATTCACTTTCTTAAGTTTTTATAAATGAACCAAGACGAACACCATTTATAACTCAAAAAGGAGTGACCTGATTTGGCTGAAAATTGGAGGGAAGGTAGTTAGGAGACTGTCCTACTAATCCTACTAATACTCTTTTTTCTTTGAATAAACCTTTGTCCAGATATTATAATTAACGTTCTATAGGATAGTGCAGTCGGGCGTATACTTGTTATTTTTCAGTATAGATTAGAAGAAACGTAACCCCGCTTTTCTCTGAGAACTAGTTGAGCAACAAAATCAATTCTTGCGGCACAAATTTGCAACAATATACTGAATACTTTTTGGTTTCGGCTTATGAAATGGTTTTACTAGAGTAGTAGACGTGATTTCAAAAGACATTTTTATTGTATTATTGCAAATGTTAGAATGATATTTAACAGATGTATGCATGACACTTATTTCGACAATTTCTTAACTTTAAATAATAACAACATCATACATTCCGTTCCTCTTTATCCCAACAAAAACAGCTTTTTCTTCAAGAGCCACAGTTTCAAAAAAGAGTTTGTTTCCTGTGGTTTACTGTCTGTATCACTTCCGTAAGTATCTGCAAGGACCCCTTCCTTTGACGGTGCTGCCTGTATCAGACTCAACAGTGCAATGCAGAGTAGAAGGATCTGGATAAGAATAAGAAATGAATTAACAAAACTTGTTCAAATTGACTTATCCGCGACGGCGACTCTTACCACAGCGACGAACTTCATTTCTGATGCGTTTAGGATCCGAATGGATTCAAATAAATAGCTTGACTGCAATACAAAATTTCATGAGACAACTTTTTATACCAAACAAAACTTACCTCACTGTGGCACGTTGCATGAAATCATTCCGCAACCCAAAAAATTACTTATGCGACTCACAGTTTGCATCTTTTTTCACTTAATTACCTTTTTATTCAAAATTTACGCCCGAATCGGAATTACATATTTACGTGAGTATGATTGTTACTTTATGGAAAGATCTACAAAAATAAAAGAATAAATATTTGTAACACCTTTCAAGCTGCTTTGCAAATCTGAAGAATGAATAATTTTGGAGTGATAGAAATATTCATTTTTGAATCGTTAAAAATCGAATTTTTGCAATTCATCCATTTCACATTATCATATAAGTCAGGTGGAAGGAGAGCAATTATTTGCATGAAAATTGCTTTAGTTTCTCATTTATTGGTTAAGTTACTTTACTTACTCAAGGTGACGCTTTAGTCCGGTGTGGACTTGGGCCTCAACAGTCTACGCCAGCCAGCTCGGTCCCTAGCTAGCTGTCTCCAATTTTGCACTCTAAGTTGATGGAGGTCCTCTTCCACCTGAGTCGCGGTCTTCCTCTCTGCCGCAAAGTGAAAATTCGGTCGATGGTTTACTTTCCTGGCTTGAAGCCAGGTTGTTGACGAAAAGCTTCAGACGCTTACATATTACGACAGAGAGGATCTTGTAGGCGATGTTAAGTAGGCTGATTTCACTTTAGTTGGCGCAATTTAGGTGATCTCCCTTTTTCAGGATAGGGCAAACAATTCTGAGGTTCTATTCATCGGAAATGCATTCTTCCGACCATATTTAGCAGATAATTTGGTGCATGCTCCTATCTAGATCGTCGCCTGCTGCTTTGAACAGCTCGGACCAGCTAGACCATCTGCTCCGACTGCTTTGTTTACACATCTTCTAGGTTGGGTTCACGCAATTGTTGGCTATCATCGTGCTCAATAAAAGGCTTCTGCCTGTCGGCGGGATTTTGTTCGTCGTCGTCTACAGTCTACAGAAGTGTTATTTCCAAATTCCTAGCATTGACTGCGATTCTACTATGATGTCACCTTGTTTATCTCTGCAGGCATCGGTTCTTGCTCGATGACCTTGAGCCAGCTGTTTAATTTCCGATAGAACCACCGAACTTCATTCCCGCTCTTGGCTCTCTAAACATCCTCGATCTGACGCTTTTCATGCTCCCTATTTTTCCTCCTGAGAAGCCAGCGTTCATCTCTCCTCTTTTACTGGTAGACCTCACGAGCAGCTCTTGTCCTTCTATGCCTCCTGCAGGGCTGCATGGGCCTGCCTACATTCTTCGTCAAACCAGGGGTTTCGTTTTGGTGGCCGTGTGAGACCTAGCACATTAGAGGCGGCATCTCTAACTGCTTTCTGGCAATGTTGCCACTGGTTTTCGATACTTGATGTTGGCGGCATAGGACTTTTTAAGAGGTTTCTTGACACTCGACCAGAGAAGGATCTGGCGATCTCTAGCGATTGAAGCCGTCCGACGCGAATTTTCTTGTAACATTTCCTTCTGTAGTGTCCGTAGCTTAGTGTTGGCTACTAAGCAGAACGTCGTGGGTTCGAGTCCTACTCGTGTCCATAGTTTTTATTTAATCTTTCACGGGCACTGCCTCCTGCGAAAAACTGATAAAACATCCAAGAGTATTAATCTGTTATGAAAGAGTGCTTCCCAACTTTGCCGTTCGGAATCGGCGTTAAATAGTAGGTTCCCTCAGTTCTTTATACGCACTCAGAGAATTGTTGATGCGAGTAAGCCACTTAGGCCTTGGCTCTTCAAAAACTGTTGCGCCACTCTATTTTTATTTTTATTTCCTTCTTTTGGTCGTTGTCGGGAATCGGGATATTCGTAGCACTACCTTGGCTACGACGAAGTAGTGGTCCGAGTCGATGTTGGCTCCTCGGAAAGTTCGAACAACTAGATTGCTGGACAAGTGCCTTCCGTCGCAATGTCATCAATCTGGTTGACGGTTGATTGATCAGGAGATTTCCATGTTCCTTTATGGATGTTGAGTTATGGGAACCATGTGCTTGCTACCACAACTTTTCGTAACGCAGCAAAATCGATCAGCCTGAATCCGTTGTCGAAAATGGTGTCGTGCAGGCTGTACTTTCCGATTGTTCCACCAAAGGTGTCTTTTTTCCCAACTTTGCGTCAAAATCGCCGAGGACAATTTTATGTCATAGCTAGGACATTGTTCATATGTTTATGTCAAGGAGCTCGTAGAACTCGTCTTTGGTGTCGTCCTTTTTCTTTTCTGTGGGGGCATGTGCCCGTCGATCGTATCGTCGTGATGCGTTCGGTTACACATTTGAAGCTCAAGACTTTTAGCCTGAGTCTGCTTCCCACGACGAATCCGCATCCAAGGAGCCGCTGTTGTTGCTCTCGGTAACAATTATCTCGATAGATGTAGAAGTTTTTCATCCTCCCTTTGCCCGGTCCATCCCATCGCATTTCCTGGATAGCGATAATGTCTGCTTTGTAGCAGTTGAGAGTCTCCGCCAATTTATCGACAGCACTCGGTCTATTAAGGGACCTAACATTCGTCCTTAAAACATTTGATTGGGTCGTCATCAGTGTATCCGTCCGTTTCCGAAGCTTGTTGTTGCTTCGCAACTAAATATTTGTCTATGTGGTCGGGAAATCACCCCGACCTACCACCCCCAATCTCGAGTCCCAGGCCCTTAATGTGACACCAAGTGCAATAGCCAGAAAAACAGCTCCTTTTACGGCCTGGGCTTCAAATAATTCGAAGTAGCTCGTAAAGGTGTTACCAAGTAGTTCGGCCTAACTGGAATTGAAGACGCCACTGTTGATTCCAAAACTGAAATTCTTTCGCTGCCGTTACTCGTTGGGATTTCCTTGGTAGGAACACTCCATCAGTGTAGTAACAGCCTACTCCGCTTCGACCTGTCGACCATGGGAGGCCCTTCTGCGAAAACAAGTTTCGCGATCGCGTAGTTGTCACGGCAAGCCGCTATCCGGGCTTACCCCATGGAGGGAGGAGAAACAGGCCTGTGTCCTCTGTGTTTAACTTCTGAGTCAAATTGATATACCAAATTTGTGTCGATAGTGCTGCAAAGTATTTTACTTAAAACAATTTATTCAAGTCTTCTAAGTATGACTTAGCAAATTATTCTAATTCTAAATTTGTTTTCAAAGAAATTAAAGAAATTATTTGTGCTTTTTCAAATCTTTTTTGTTTTCTTTTTTTGTTTTTTTTTTTTTGTAAGAAAATTTTTGTCCAAATCTTAAAAAAGTAAACTTGGAAAATAAACCAAAATGGAAAAACAAAAGAAACAAGATTTGATGACACGTAAGGAAGCCAGTGCACCAAATTTGACCCCTGTTCAGTATTTTGAAGGGCCAGATTTTGTATGCTGTTCAGAGATTTTCAAGAAGCCAAAATCTAAGGTGTGCGAAGGGATCCCAAGGTTCATAACAAGATATGCATAACTATTTCTTAACCATAATCAATATTTTTGAATAGTGCACCAAATCCAAAGACACATTGTATGAGGAAGGGAAGAAGAGTCTTTAAAATATGCGAGTGGCCAAAAGAATACAATGAACGTGATATTCTTTTCCGTCCAATAAGATGGCGTAAGTGCATGCAATCATAATCATCTGGTGGCATTGTTTCCGACAGTTTTAACTTTCCAGGTTGCACTACTCCGAAGAAAAAACATAAAAAGGCCCCCGCTGAGCCCTCGCTTGGATCTCCGATTGGTTTGTCAAAATCCTCCTTTGGAATGAAGTTTCTCGAAGGCAAACAGTCTGAGCAAGTTCTTCTAGGATTTGCCACCAATCTTATTGCATTTGCCGAATACTATATAACCCCTGAGATTGAATGGGATGAAAAAGTCCTCAACCGAATTCTGCTCGAAGGCCAACGTCTTTATGTGGATTCAAGAGCCAGTCTACCCGCCACAGAAAAACCCAAAGAAATAAATATCAAACGTACGTTCAAGCTGTGTGATAATACTTTTGATATCCTCTTAAACGATGCATTCATGGTTGGTCAAGTTATCGGCCAGGAAGCTGCTATCCCAAATCTTCATTGGGGTCTTTTGAAGTTCTTCAAAAAGTTCCAATTTTGTCTGCTGCAAATTGAAAACTGGTACGTATTGCTTTGGAAGAATGCCGATGTTTACTTTGTCTTCGATTGCTACGGAAGGCGTCCTCTTGATCTTATGACCGATCGTCATCATGGAGTAGCCGTATTGGTGTGTCTGCGTCACATTGAAAATGTCAGTCATTTGATAATGAACATGAGCAGTGTGCATTCCGAGGATTTCTTCATCATCAGAAACGTGCAGGTAAAGTCCCTGACCCCGTGTGGGGGTAAGCCAGCCGAACCCATTGTCGATCGAGAAGTTGAATTTGAGACCGTCACTCCAGATTATGCCATTCTTAGAGCCACAATTCACTTGGGATCGTCTTGTTTCAAAGAAATCCGATTCCGTCATGCAATTCCCGTAGCATTCTGTGCATTGATCAATGCAAAAATCGACCCCACACCAACCTGGAATCGAGCCGTTTTAGATAAAATTATCAAACTTGGCGCTGACTTCTACAAGCAATGGACTAAATGCGATATCAGCGTTGATCTGGGAATCACCGATGTTCCAAGTAGTTTTATATTCGGACAATTTGTGGTCGAAATCGATGTTGTTGCCTTAGCCGAGAATGGACTGTGGAAGTGCACCCCAAGCTATCAGATGAGTGAACTAACTCAGGCCCTAGGCAGAGCATTTTCAAAGAATGCGAATATAATCGTCCAGATTCAGAATAGGACTTATGCATTATGGAGAAAGGGAGAATTCTATTATATTCTCGATCCATATTCGCATCAATGTTCATTGGAAAAGAAAAAAATCGTGACGGCTTCATTGCGAATGTGCGTGTCCTTTGACAAAATGTGTTGTATATTCACTCAAGTCCTTCTTGAACTGTTTGAAGAATCGAACTTCATCATTCATCTCGTTAAGATGCTCAAAATCTATGAATGGGACAGCAATCGTGGTAAATCTACAGAAATTCCTTGCATATGCCTAGCAGCACCAAATAATGAAGATGGCCAAGAAGTGGCCTCCATAAACGAATCAGTAATCGGAAACTATGGATATGTTTGTAAGAATGAGGAGGAAATACAAGACTCAGATTCAGCGGATCTAGATTCTCCAGGATTGTCTCAAACACGTTTGGAAGATTACACGGATTTGAGAAGGGACTTCATCGACGAATCCGAAGAGGAAACAGAAGAAGAAGAAGATGATGAGGAAATTTTGGATTTGGAAAGCGAAGAAGGTGAAGACGACGATGAGTCCGATGAAACTGGAGGTGGAGATGGCAAGGTCAAGAAATCGAAAGGAGAAACAGGGGGAGAAGGAAAAGACAAAAAGGGCAAAAAAGGTAAATCCGATAGAGGCAAAAAAAATAAAAAAGATAATGGAAGTGATATAACGGATGATACCGATGGGAAGGGAAAAAAGAAGAAAAAGGGTGGTAAGGGAGGAGGAGATGCTGATGATGACGGGGGCGGCAAAAAGGGCAAAAAAGGCAAAAAAGGACGTAAGGGTGGTGATGATGATGATGATGATGACGATTCGGATGCACCGACTGGAAGGAAAGGTAAAAAGAGTGGTAAAGGTGGCAAGGGAGGAAATGGTGACGGCGACGACGACGACAGCGATGGCAAGGGAAAAAAGAAGAAATCCAGCGGCGGAGGGAAGGATGGAAAAGGAAAAAAGAGGAAATCAAAGAGTAAGAATGGCTCTGACGACGACGACGACGACGACGGCGATGGCAAGGGAAAAAAGAGGAAATCCAAAAATAAGAAAGGCGATGATGATGGCGACGGCGGTGGGAAGGATAAGAAAGGAAAAAAGAGAAAATCAAAGAATAAGAAAGGCGGCTCCGACGACGACGACGACGGTGATGGCAAGGGAAAAAGGAAAAAATCCAAAAGTAAGAACCAATCCGAAGATGACGAGGTGGAAGGCAGAAAAGGCCGAGTTTCTATTGATGATAAATCGAAAAAATCTTCAAATCAAGGAGACAGTGGAGAGGAAGGCATCGAAGATGGCCACAAATCAAAGAGTGGCAGTAGCGGAAGAGGTTCCCGTAGCGGAAAAGATTCCCGCGATGTACCATCAGAAACATCAAGACGCCAGAAACATCAACGACGTAAGCAACAAGATGGCGACGATACATCTTCGAATGAATTCCGCATTCCAGGTGCCAAACCCAACAGTTATCCTGGTTACACTGAAGAACCACAGAACTTGGCCGTTGTTGGCTCCGAAAGTGGCAACTATGAGAGTTTGTGTAATCTCCTTAGATCTGGTTTCCGTTGTGCTGATCGCATATTAACGATGACTCCTTGGGGCGATTATGTTGCCTTCAAACATGAAATGTTGTTTTTCGTTTTTGATGGATGCACTTGTAATTTGCGAGCAATTCGTCATATGGATTTGAGTGTTGGAACCGCTGGTCTCCTATGTTTCACCGATTTGCATTCCTTGATTAAATATATTGAAAATGGCAAAGGCGTTAAGAAACCAACGACATACTCTAAGAGAACTGTTGTCGATCAAATATGTGACAAGTATTGTTGTTAAAAAGTTTGTTTATTTGGCGTGAACAAATTGTTTGATCTTGTTTATTAATAAAATCTAGAAAATGATCTCGTGCGTTTTTGCATTCAACCGTTTTTCCAACGTTCTAAGGAGCAGAAACAGCCAGGATCCCTTAATCTCTTGTTCAGTCACGCTGATACCTCGTCTGCTCCTGCAGCGCCTCTACAGTCCTTTGATTCATGATCCCTTTTAACTGAATGAGACGCATTTGACGTCATAAGCAGAAAAAAACGATCAAATTTTAACAAAACAATTTTATTTTATTAACTTAAGATTTATTACAATCTAGAGAGATATTTATACAACTAAAAACGTTTTTCGATACGGGCCGCGGGGGCTTCAACTCATGATCGAGACTGTTAAATCGAAAATCGCGGGAAATCAAAACAAAACAGAAAAAAATTAGTCGCGATTATTAACTAAGGAGGAAGTAGTGCATCATCTTAGACTGGAGAAAACTGAAATGCTATACAAACGCATGTGATGGGACCACTGTTCCATAAAATATATGACTTATCCGTAGGTACAAAAGTTATCAATTCAGAATCTGTACTAGCACTCCATTGCAAGTGAGTTTGAATTTTCATTTAGGCTCGCGCCAGTGCCATTGTCCATCGGCATAGCCATACTGTTCTCGTCAGTCGTTGAGATGTTACCGTTCTCGTTCATACCCGTTCCCGAGCAGCCGGCACCGTTGGCATTCTGAAAGAATTGCACTTCTTCACTGCCTGTGCTGCCGGTAATTCCATTCTGTGGCGTATCGTCCCAATTTATCTTGAAACGAGTCACTCTCGGCTTCGACGCGAGTATATTTCTGGTCAATTGATCGAACAGGGGTTTCGGTGGTGGATTTTCTCGCATTTCTGGATCGGCATAGTCGTTATTTACAAAATATCCAACACGGACAAACTCTTGACCGCGATAAGAACATGTGAGTAGGACGATTGTCACGCCAACAGCATCTTGTTCGGGGATTTTTGTTACATCTGGTGGATCGGCTTGGAAAACGAAAATGTGACGTCCCTCTGGCACTGGCCCCACATAGATCGTATCCAGAACTTGATCATGTTCTTCGGATTCCGCAGATCCAACATATATCATTTTCCATTCGAGATCTTCTTTGAGTTCTTCGATGCACTCGAAGGTGAGCTCGAATTGGAAAGGATTGAAGAAACTACTGGGATTGTCGAGGACTACCACGTTGGTAATGTGAACTTTCGCCATTGTTGTTCGAGATGTGTGATTTCACAGAAATTAGCAACAAAAGAAACGAACAAAAAAAGAAAATTTACGCCGACGACAAAGCTCTGCAAAAATAATTGAAATTTCCTGTCAAAATCGTTTTTATTTTACAATTGCAACTACTGACCTTCAAGTGTGAATTTTTGGAGCTTTGATTTTTCCTGTGAGTTATTTATGAATGTGAATAAATAATTATTGTTTTTATAAACGCAAATTTCGAGTCTTTTCTGCTCAAGGAATTTTGTAATAATTTGGTGTTTGACAGTTCATATTTAGTACTAAAAAATGCAGCCTTTCGCGCCAAACAAAAATAGCTTTCCAATGTGCATGAGTGCGTTTGAAACTTTAAAAAACAGAAGGCATTCAGACAAAAATATTTTTAGAACCTGAGTGAGTCTAGCAACTCAACCGAAGAAGGCGTCTTTGGATTGAATAGGTGCGTTCGATGCTTTGTACATCTATTGCTGGTATTATCAAGATTGACGATTTCAATTTTCTCTGCTTCATCAAAAATATTTGCATAGCACAAAGTTATGGAAAAAAATGGGTATCTCTGCTTGTGACTGCGCTGTAATCGAATGCCAGTTTGATTATACCTGTCAAATATATGTACAAAGGTTCGCCGCGGGTGCTCCGGTACTTGCCCTGAACGGAGCTGTCAAATAACTGAAAAAGGTTTCTGGGTTTAAGTTTCACATCGAACGCATTATTATGTGGCTAATCTTAAAACCACGAAGAATTGCTACTAAAATTCAATGTTTTTTGGCGTGTAAGAAATGTGTAAAAACGAATCAATCCCTTTTTTGAATGGCTGTGTTGGCTGGTCAGCTGTAAAATTGTTTTGTACATGATAATCACAACAATATAAAACTCAGCTGTAGTATATGTGTTAAATCCGTGTACAAGTATGTGTTAAACCGTCTCCAAAAAGAGATTCAAGAGAAATCAACCCTTCGAGAAAAAAATTCAATTTTTTGTGAAAGAAATTGCCACTTTTACGTCACGGATCAATTTTCGGGTTGTAAAAAAAGCCACATCAATGTTTTTTTTCTCTTTCTTGTATAGCAACAGCTGATTCAAACAGCTCCGAAATTCTCACCCGAAAAAAATTGGGTTGATTCAGAGCGCTCCCGGTGCCAGCATTGAATACACATCGAACACGGTGTAAATACACCCGGGCAATAAAAGTGTGACATCAGAGCTACCCAGAGCGCACATCGAACAAACTCAATGACATTTTGTGATAAAGTGATCTTTGTATATTTACTTGACAGGAACTTGACATTAGTCCGTAATGAGAAAAAATGGTTATCTCTGCTTAAAACTAGATGGCGACCGTTTGAAATATTCTTCCACCGTCAAATAAATATACAAAAACAAGGAAACGCTTACAGATTTGACTGTTGAAGAATGTTCGACAGTGAAGTCACAAACAGAATTTTAAATACTGTTTTCTTGTTTTCCCGGGTAATCTTGAGGAAAATCCATATTTTTTGAATTAACAAGATCGTTTGCCATTGGAAGTGGTTTAAAATTAATTCTCACATGCCTGACATAAAAAATTATCACTCATATATATATTTTGCATATTCGAAAGTTCTCATATAATTATTGACTCTCTTGAAAAAAATTTAAATCAAGTCACCTCAATGCCATCCCTGTATAAAAAAGTTTCTAAACACATCTTTCTTGAGCTATATTGCATCTGTCACTCGAAGGCCTTCAAAAATCAGCTGTTGATATTTGACGTGTGAAAATTTGTTGTTTAGGAGAGGACTCGGAATTTCCTTCTTTTATCAAAATTGTTTTTTAAATATCAAGAAATCGTCTCAAATCTAGGTAAATCACTCCAAAGTCTCGGTCCAAAATGATTCACCTCACCGGGCAGAGCTACAATGCTCGAGAAATTATCCAAAATATCTTCTCTCCATTGGTTGGAGTAGTGACCAGTCCCATGGCCGATGAAATTTGCCATAAAAATAACTTGTCTTTTGTCGAGATGTTGCAGCCCTTTGCAAAGCTTCCAAATGATGGTCAGTCAAGTGGATAAGTTATGTATCAACCAGAGTTAACCGTCTTCATTTCCAGCTCACTTCCGCGATAGCACGGGCACCAGTGTTTCGATCAAAGGCCTTCGCCTGAACATTTGCGACATTAATTGGCGGCCCCCACAAACCGTTCTCGCTCGCAAAATGATGAACGAAGCTGTAACTAACGGAGTAAGTGATAAAATGAAATTTATAACAATTGGAGGCAACATGGAATTGGAGGTTCCAACAGCCGAACCGTGGTTCGATAATTGGCGAGAAACCTTTCTCACTGTTCAATTCCCGGCCGATCATGAATTCACTCGACATTTTTTGAGTTGTCTTATCGTTTTATCCAGTGGAGATCCAAATGTCGTTGAAACTGCTCAAAAGTTGACCCACTGCGTTCAAATCATGCAGAATGTCACTCCGCAGAAACTTCCCAAGTGGTTTCAGCCAAACGATGTGCTCAATAGTTACGTCGTTCTGCATGAAGGTTCTTCCGGGGATCTTTCTAAGTAAGTGGACTCTCTAACCAACAAGACCATGATGATTTCTATTATGTTTTCCAGAGCTCAACAGAGTTACGAGCTGCTAAAAGCAACTTTTGGAGACAACCGTTGTTTCCTCATTCAAGTAAACTCTCTGAATGCCGGAGTTTCGGGGGATGTTCCAGATTATTGGGGTTCCTACATCCGACGACCACCAAAAACAGTAAGTTTGACACCTTCCATCGTTTCGGTTAATCTTATTTAGAATCTTAACTTAAAGGACCTCCAAGCTGACCAAAATAGTGCTCCAAAGACACCCCAAGACTCGGTGTCTGTCATTTCTATGCCCTCAATGCAAATGGCCAACGCCGAAGGAAGCGATAGTGAAGCATTCATTCATCCGTTAAGTCCCATTCAAGAGCAGGCAACCGAAGCAATTGTAAAAGTTTCTAGTTTTCACAATGAAATCTTAAAATTGACTTCGCCCTTTCCAGCACTCGAAGTTCTCTGTAAGCAGCGAGAGCATAATTTCTCAGACAATCAATCCGAATGTCTGGGCTGGTGAGACCGACTCCGATGCCACTCATGGATCGTTTTTGAACGCTATGGACGTTGAGAATCTCCGACACTTTGTCCAGGACTATACCGTGAGGGCATTGATTCCCTATGTCGAACGATTAGTCGTGGTTCTCAATGAAGCAGTGAGTTCCGTCTCTTCTTAAGAAAGACATCCCTTGACACTTTTTTTCTGCTAGGTTACAACGAAAAAGGGCGTCAGCAAGTCGTTATTAAGTGCCACAAAGCGCTGGTTTGTCACAACCAAACCTGGAGCTGGAACAAGCAACCAGAATGCTGTGATGTAAGTTCAGAGATAATCAGTGATTCATTAAAATCAAGAACATTTTTGCAGATACACGAGTGAATCTGTCGAGCTGCAAACGAGGAAACTGGGAGATTTGTATTTCATGTTCGGACACTACAATTTGGCCTTTCAGGTAAGGACGGCAGTCAACAGTGATGGCTTCTAAATTCACGAATTCATATCCAACAGGCCTACCATCAAGCCAAACGTGACTTCAACGCCGATTCGGCTTGGCAATACTATGCTGGAGCTCTGGAAATGGCTGCTGTGTCTGCCTTCATGCTGGGAACTGCAAATCGCAAGACCTACGACTACATGGAGGACGCGATTGTTTGCTATCTGACCGTTTGCAAGTAAGTTTCATTCCATTGGGAATCTTTCAGAATTTTCAATTCGAACTTTTCAAGACTTCAGCAATTCGCAACTCGAGCAACCCTCCTCAGCATTGAATGCCTGAAGACAGCTCGTCTCTATGGTGAAGCCGCCAAGCAACTCATCCGCATGACAAGTGAAGAATCTGATCTCCGATCGGCATTACTACTCGAACAAGCCGCCTACTGCTTCCTGGCCTCCCAGCCGGCACTGCATCGGAAGTATGCCTTCCACATTGTTCTCTCAGGCAATCGCTATTCTCGAGCTGGGCAGAGGAAACACGCCTTCCGGTGCTACAAGCAGGCCTATCAAGTGTTCCAAGAGCGCGGCTGGAGTCTCGCTGAGGATCATATTCAATATACCATCGGCAAACAGGCATACACTCTCAAAAAGCTAGATGAAGCTAGTAAGTCGTTTGCACACTTGCTGCGGCCAACCAGCTTGCAGAATACTCAACAGCAGTCAATATTCTTGAAGGAATACCTCCAGACGCAGAAGGAACTCCTTCAGAAAAGCCCAGAACTTGGTCTCCTGGAAATTGCTCTGCCCAAAGTTGAGCAAGCTTCGATTCGGGTTCTGGTTACAGCTCAACCTCCTGTTGCCAATCCACTGTACGTCGCTGCAACGAACATAAAAATTGAGGTAGGTGTCCTGTGAATGTCCAGCTAAATCCATTTACAGCTTTTGTTTTCAGTCAAATCTGAGCGACGAATCGACTTGGCAGAAAATCGAAGAGATGATCGCAACAACCGCCTCCAACAAACCAATGGTGTTCAAGCCGACGAAGAATCTCTTCACTCATGAAAATCCATCAGTCGATCATCCTCTAGCTGTCCATGGAGGTAAGGAACTCCCACCAGTCAGGCATCGTACTAATATGTTCCCTTTTCAGAACCAATTGAAATCGCTGTCACCATCTCGAATGCGATCAAAACCAGCGTGACGCTCTCCGACATCGACATCCTCTGGAAATTGACCCTAGAGAACGACGAGACCCTCTCCAATCTCAATCTCTATGCCGAAGGCGGTGACAAAGACAAAACAGCCATCAACGCAGCAATCATAACACTCTGCAGTCAGGAGATCGTTCTCGAAGAACAAGAACAAAAGGTCCTCTACTTCAAACTGACCCCCAAACTCACCGGGCAACTGAACATAATCGGTATTGTGGGACGTGTGGCGGCCACAAACGAGCCAACCAGCCTGCTCGGTTGTCTGCACTTCGAGACGCAGCAAATCAAGACCAGTGGCAAGCAATCGAATGCCACTCTCTTCGACAATAAGCTTTCGGTGAAGATCCTCCCATCAGCGCCTTCACTGAGCGTCAGTTTCTCAACGACCCCGTGTGATATTCTTGTCGGGGAGATCATTCCGGTGATGATATCTCTCCGGAACACTGGAATCATACCGATTGATGATGTTTTTGTTGGTTGCGAGTGTCCCAGGTGGATTACGCTGCTCGACAAGGAAGCCGATGTTCCTCTATCGATTTTGAGAGGTTCCTATAGATTTTGTGTTTTGTTTTTCAGTTCTCATGAATGCCATTTCTTTTGACAGATTTCAAAGACTTGACCAACGAGACACTCAGTAAGGACAAGGAAATCCGGAAGCAGCACGTGTTCAGGATTCTCAAACGAACCGATGGACAATCGCTTAAAGCCCAAGAGGCCACCACAATTCCCATGTGGATTCAAGCGCCGTATCAGAAGGGTGCTTTCACTTTGCGGTTGATTTTCTACTACTCCATGCCGGCGAACTATCCCGGCATCAAGTATCGTCTGGTGCGGCATGAATGGAAGTTCAATGTCCACGAATGCCTCCAAACCGAAGTCAACTGTGTGGTTAGTAATTTGATCACGAACGATTTGGGACTGGATGTTGAGTTCAAGAACCTGAATCAAACGCACCATCCGCTCATGACGGAGTTGTATGTCAATTCGGTGGACTTGTACTGTCCGCAGTACAAGCTCAACACCAAGAATCTTTACTGTAGGTTTTCCATTAGCTGATTCCGAAAAAGCTTGAACTAACTGTTTGCTTTCTAATTGTAGTTATGAACCAAATGGAGATCACGCCTGGTCAATTAGGAGGTGAGTTTGTAAGCTTTCGGGATGAGATCTCTGACTGTTCACTCTCTTTTTAGATAAATGCTTGAAGTCAGCAAAATCAGCGAGCATACAATGTCGCCTGACTCGTTCCCAATCCGCTGGACAACCGGCAACTCCAATAGAGTTCATAACACAGCGTCTTTCGACCGTTCCCATAATGCAAGTCTCCTCTATCAAAGACAACCACATTCCGACCTTCGACAAGCTCTACAGCTTCCTCATGAAACATGAAACCAAATTCCTGAATCCCTTCAATTCAAGCATCAACACCGAGGAATTCAATCACATCCTCTCGACCAGCGATCCCCATATGACTGCATCGATCACCTGGAGTGCAGTTGTGGTCGATTGTAACTCAACGCAACGCATTGCCCATGGTCAGCATTTTGTTCAGCTGAGAAATCTCTACGAACAGGTGTCGTGTCCCGAGACGGCTGACTATCGCATGAAGACTTACCTAGGGGACACGTCCGCATATAGGAAGATCCATGAATTCGAAGGAATATCGATGGACAATCAGAATAATGAAGACGAGGACCAATGGGAATTCAATAATAATTTTGTAGGAAAACGTTGCTTGCTGCAGGATGAAACATACATTCCATCGGCTGCTGTGAAGGCTTAGGCAAGCCTGAAGGAAGAACCGTGTCCTCACACACTCTAAAATATTGTTATCTCTATGGGAAAAAGTTGTAATAATCACGAAATTCATTTAAAGTTGAAAATTCTTTCTTTTCTTTTGGTTTCGTTCACGGGGAAGAAAAAACTCCAACTGGTACGATTGACACACACAATTTTGGTTTCTTTTTATTGATTGGAGAAGTTGAATGAAATTTTTACAATACTCGTAATAATAAAGTTAGAAAAAGAAATGCTTAATTGTTATTGTTTTTGCTTTTAATTTAAGTTGAACACGTTGTCTTCGTTTCATTTTGTTGTTTGTGTTGTTGTTGTGACTAGAACTCTATAACTAACCCTCCAAAAAAATGAAGGGCAGTGGCCGGCTGCTGTTTATGATCGCTTCTTGCTGTAGTAGACTTTGGCAGTGGAGTAGAGAACCTTAGAGCAGGCATAGATATTGCCCAATCCACAACCGAGCAACGCCCCAACCACATTCGGAATTGGATAGATTTGCCAATCACGATCCCAATCCAATGGAGCCACCACCGAACCAGCCCAGGCACCGAAAATCGCTCCAACTGCATTGTACTTGAACAAATCCAATGAGATTTCTTCACTTTTGGTCAGGAATTCGACTTTTTCACAAAAGCACACCTGCAACGAACCACCACCGCCCAATAGGAAGACAGTCGGCGACACAGTCATCAAAGTTAAAACCATAGCCAGGACGAAAGTTTGTTCGTAATTCTGAAGGACGGGTGCTCCGAGTATGATGCAAATAAACGCATATAACATTGTGCAGAGGAATTGCATCAGCAGTCCACCCAAAATTTCACGGGCTGAAAAGTAGGCTGCCTTTTTCTGTCGTTGTTTTGCTGTTAGATTGCTGGTTTCTAAACGACCGCAATATCTGGCTAGAATTACTTTTAGCAATTCTCCTGTAAATATAATTGGTATAATAAATGATTCCCAGAACTTGCCGACATGTGCCCAATTTCGGCGGAATTGCATATAAGTCATGCAAACCAGAACGGTAGCAAGACTGATGGACAGATGAAAAAGTTGCTGTTTGGTCTTTTGCTGGTCGAATTTTATTGCCATGTTGTTGAACTTTGAAAACTTGGTATTTAAATAAAAATTATGTCAAGTTGTATTTGGTTGAGGGAGGCTCTTTAGTTTATAAATAGTTATTTTGTTTAATGCACTTCCGCATTTCGTTCGCCCTTTTTTCTAGATTTCTTTTATTTTTTTTTTTGTTTGTTGACATAACGATGACAGTTGCCTGGATGGCGAGTGACGTCTTGTGTCATACTGGAAGCTGGAAGCAAATGGATGTGTTCAGAAATAATTTGAATTTAAACTTGCGCTGGGATTTACGGTGATTAATATTATTTTAACTGTTGGAAGATGTTATGGTGACCCATATTATATCCTCTTCAATCTTCATGATATGGAAGCAAATGTGTAATTCAGCAGTCTCCTTCGACTGAAATTATGCAAAAAATTGGAAGAGCTCAGCTACAGAAAAAGCATTTAGAAATAGATAGAACACACTATAATGGGCTTTTAATGTTCCCATAATCTATACATATAAAAATGTTATGTTGGTTTGTGTACGCTCGAAAAACTCAAAAAGTTCTGCACCGATTGAGCTGAAATCTTAACATGATATAAAATCCGTATCAAGGATTGTTTTTATTTAATTTTTGCATCAGTCACTAATCACAAACAGTGCCAATGTTAAAAAATAATGCTTTTCCCACTACAACAAAATTAAAACAAAACTGATCAATTTACAAATTCTCAATTTCAATTTATGTAAACTGTCAAACATATTTTTTTTTTTTAATTGTGAGAATAAATACGTGTGTCAAGTCAGCATGAAAATACTTTGCTTAATTAAACGGTAAACTATTGGAGAAGCGTGTCCTTTTAGAAGACAGCATAATACTTTTTCCCTCATTAACAGCTCAACCCATTTTTGCCGCTTCTGTCTCAATTCTCACAAAGATACCATTAAAATCACGAGTTCTTCCCATTATATCAATATCATCGGCGTAATCGAGAAGTTGGACAGATTTTTGAAAGATAGTGCCTCTGATGTTGACGGTGGAACGATGTTAAAGAAATCGCACGACAACGCATCGCCTTATCTGAGTCCTTTTATGTCGTCGAAAGATTCCGTGAGAGCAGCGTGAGTTATCCATCGTCATTTTGCACGAGCGGACGAGCTTGGCAGGGATGCCAAAACTGGACATGGCATTATACAGTTCTTCTCAATAGATGCTTTCATAGGCGGCCTTTAAATCGATTTAAATGATGGTATGTGTCCATTTGTTTTTTTCAGGACCTGCCGCAATGTGAATATTTGATCGATGGTGGACTTTTCTTGTCTAAAGCCACTGATTTGGACCTATTAGTTTGTTGACAAACGGCTTCAGGCGTTCACATGGCATTGCAGAAAAGATCTTATAGGCGGTGTTAAGGAGGCCTACCTATATAATTGGCGCAATTTAGAGAGTCTCCTTTCTTCAGGATAAGGTAAACAGTCCTGAAGTTGAATTCATCGGGCATAATCTCTTCCGACCATATTCTGCACTTAGCATGCTCCTTTCCAAGTCATCGCCGGCTGTTTTGAAAAGTTCGGCAGTGATGTCGTCAGCTTCCACTCTTTTGGGTTCGATACATCATTACTTAAAATATTTCAATCCGATATCGTGTGTCGTTAGTGACATATATGAGCAGGGTAGTATTGTAGCGGGGTAGCGGGGTGACAGGAAGCGGGAGTATGCATAGAGTAACGGGGTAGCAGTTAGCGTGAAGGTAGGATAGCGAGTAAAGGGGAACCAGGGTAGCGGGTAGTGGGCAGTTTTAAAGCTCAATGTCTTATAAAAATATTCAAGAATACCGATTACAAACGAAATATGTATTTGTTTTAACAAGTAGCTGGGCTGGATACATTCAACTTGACAAAACAGGACTTTATTTCTGATGAAGCAAGTTATTGCAAGAGAATTTGTCGGAAAACGTGTGGATACAATTCGGTAAACAGGCTTTGAAGATGGTTCTTAACTCTTAATTCTTAACCTCACTATTAAAGCACTATTACGCCTTTTAAGGAGTTATGAGCTACTCATAGTTAATATATCTGTCAAAAGTGAATAATGTCGTTTTCCCTTGGTTTTTTTTTTTGATGTTTCTTCTTCTACCTCCACTGGAACGGGTTATGATGAAAGTGCCATTCTTCGGTAGCTTCTGTTTTCAAAACGGAAGAGTTCTGCTCTTCTCAGAAGCATTCAGTCTGTCAAAGTCAGTCAAGTGGAATGGTTTCAGAGGGATTCTGGACTCTTCCGAATGCTTCTGGACTGCCAATTTAAAACGACATAAGAAGGGATACACATTTCACCATTCACGGTATTAATAGGCCGAAGTATGTGTGCAATGACAATTAACTAAGAATTACCAATTTAACCTAGACCCACATTCATTGTCTCTGACATATAACGGTTCATCAATTACTTCAGAAAATAATAGGGGTATTCTGTGCAAATGGTCTTTTATCGTTGCAAAAGTGTAAGAGTTAGTATAATATTTTCTTGCACTAAAACATCAAAATATACAGACTACAATATATTTTGCAACACTTTTGCAGTTTCGCAACACCTTAGAACTATTGCAACAGAAAAATACAATGGTGTAACATTTGTCTGGTATAGTTGACAATTTGGAGGCTGTCATTCTCTGTCACAAATGTTTGTATTTTTGACATTTTTACTCCGGTGTTTCTATAGATTACAAAAGGTATGTTCACGATTTACAGACAAAAATAAAATTTTGCAATCTTACACCTTTTTGTTGCACCGGATTGTGAATACCCCTAATTATTTATTTTTGTTTGCTCAAACATTACTTGAAACGTTCTTGATTACGTATCGTTCCTTTGATCTTTGCAAACTTAAGTCCATTAATGTGACAACACAACAAATTAGCATACCTAATCTATTCGATACCTTTTTGTCGTTCAAAAATGAAGACGATAATTATCAATTCCGCATTTTTGCTTAGATTTTAACAAAAATAAAGTACACACAAAAATAATAATCTTAAGTCGGCATTAAGTAAAAAAAGAAACAATATTATTTAAGTAAAACCAATCTTCACATTACTAACAATTTGAATTTCGGGGGTTACTGCAAGGAGACCAACTTATTGTATAATTGTTTAGGGTATAAATAGTCCCACGTCTGGGATCTTAGATCACAGTTCAACATCTGATTGCAGACGTTTCGGTTTTGACACGATATCATACAAAAAAAAGGAAAAATGAAGTTGTTGTTGCTGGTACGTGTTTTTTGTATAAACATTTACTTAAGTAATTATTATTGTCATCTCGGGTGTGGCTGTTTTTGGGTTAATGCTAATTTATGTCGTTGTGATCATCTAAAAGTGTTAAATTAATTTCACTTAATTTTATTTGCAGACTCTCGTGGTTTACTTTGCCTTTTTGGCGATAGTGTGTGCTGCTCCTTTGGAAGAAGGTGTTTTAGCCGATGTTCCCGGAAGTGATGGTGTCGTTAATCCACAGGATCCAAATACTTTTCTGAAATTGTTGCTGCTAAAGAAGAAACTTTTGTTGTTTGGCTGAACATTGAACTAGGAACAGTTGTCATTTAAACATTAGAACCCTCACACAAAAATGTTGGATAGAAATTCGAAACAACCGACATGAATTACTTATAGGATACTAAAATAGATTTGAAATATAAACAAAAAAATAAACAAACACTTTTTTTTTATTGGTCTGCGATATCTAGTGAAATCGCGAACACGTAATTTAAGTGGTTATATAATGGTCAAAACAACAGTTTTATGGACAAAATCGAAGCAGGAATAAGTGTTTAATTGATTCTACATTGAAGTTGACATTGAACCAAACTGTGTTTTGTACTTCGCCGCAATATATACATAGCTCTAAGCTCGCTGGACAGAGTTTTTAATGGTTTGCAGGTTTACTAAAGTATTTCAAGACTGTGTTCAAGACGAAGTGTTGACAAAAATAAAATATATAAATAACTAGAAAAGCTGTTGAGGTTTGCACATCAACTCTTTTGTTTGGAGGAAGCAGTTCTTAGCCATCCAGAAAAGGCTTAGACAAACGTTTAAGTATTTAGTTCACAGCTTTGATTTGAGGAAATCAATCTCTTGAGTACGCGAGAAAACAATAAAGCATAACTTTCGACGCACACAACAATTCCGTCGAACACTTCAAATCTAATAATGCAGGTAGCATACAGCTGGAGAAGAATGATTTAATTTTAACAAATTTGCCTTACATTTTAGGCATTCAAATGCAATTGAAAAGTATATCAAAATATCCAGGATCAATATTCTTCTTTAAAAAATATATCAACTATCACCAAGGTGGTTTGGGCGTGTGACTGTCATGTAACAAGCGTTAACCAATTTTTATGTGATTTTAATGACCCCACTCAGCTCAATGTCACAGGCTGTCGGTATAGTTCGTCAATAAACACTCTGAAACCACATGTGAGTTTGCGGAGTTTTCACATTAGTATTCAGCATCACAACTTTCAGTCTCAACGATGTGGCTATATGAATAGTGTTTTTTTTTTCTTCTATCATAAAAGATTCATCTGTTTACATTCAGCATTCGAACATCTTTTATTTGTTTTCTCAAAGAATAATTTTGAGTCACATAATGAATTTTTTGTTATTTGTTTTTATTTTTTGTATGCACTGAAGTTAAATATTTACACTTGGAAGCAACTTAACATTATTTACATAAACAAAACAAAAATTATTAGTGAGAGTGAAAATAACTAAAATCTAGCAGAGATGGCTCTTTGACTTTCTTGTTTTCAAGGTGAAAAAACAAACGGGGAATTTTATAAGTAGGTATAAGCGTAAAGGGATTCATAAGAAATGGAAAAATTAACCAAAAAGCAGTTTCTTGATTTTCTTCAACTTGAAAATTGAGTTGGGGTCCTGTGGTCCAGCCGGTTTACTGTCATACAAGTCACCGGCAATAGTCTCATCGACTGGCACCGCCGATACCATGATGAAGGCCAGTGTGCAGATTAACAAGGTCTAAAATCAAAAATCAATTAATGAGCTATTAAAACCAAAAAAAGTCCTTTATTTATGCGGTTTAAAGCTTCTTATACTTACAATGAGGAGGTACTTCATGTTGGAGGTTTTATTTTGGTTTTGATGGCTTACTACGTTAATGTAGGGATTAAACTTGTTTGTTGATAAATGTTCGACTGTTGCCGATAGTTGGTAGACACTGCCTTTTTATACCAAAAATTACTATACACAGTGCACTCCTCTGTTTGGCTTGATTTTGTTTGTTACAAAGGGAGGAAGACACATCATTGCGGTATCTGTTCAACAGGTAAGTATAGCCAGTTACTCAAAGAAATTACCATGTAAGACATGCCAGACAGCTGGCTAGTTATGAAGTTATATGTTTGTTGTGTGTGTTTTATTTTCTTGGCTTTTGTTTTGAGCTTTGACCAAGAAAGGTGTATAAAATATTGCAGACCGATATAGGGAGTTGAAGGCGGTTTTTGATTTTGGCTTGCAGTTGCAGACAAGTACGTGATGCATTTTTGGTGCTTGATTTTAGGTCAAGAGATGGGAATCTTCATTTTTAGTACGATAAGCAAAACAGGTAGTAAGCAGAGCATTAAAGTGACCAATTTATTATCCATTGACCATGAATTAAAATTAATAAAATAAGCTAGGGAAAGTGTGTGAAATATTTAAAGACCGGAATTTCATATTTTTTGATAAGCTAATGCGTTAAGAAAAGGTGTGTATTTATTCAGTAATAAAAAAGTCAAGAAAGGTGTCTCCAATCGGGTCGATATTACACATAAGCCTAACGGAAAACTTAATATTATTTGACACAAATTAGTATCTTACTGTAGTTGATATTTTGCAACGATTAAGGCCGAGAGTAAATATTGAAGTTTGTCAAAAGTCGGTAGGTTGGAAAAGTTAAGAGGTCGACTATTAATGTCCAGACCAGAGAATAAAATACAACAAGGGTTGTATCCAGCGTGAGTGTAATAATAGAGATAGTTGCCCTCACCACCTTCTTAGCGATGACAGAAACAGATGTTACCAACCTCTTCTCGCTCTATAGGAAAGGGAGGAAAAATAGGTACGAAGGACAAGTAATTGAAGACCCCAACCCAAAGTGTGGGTACAACTGAAGTAGTAGAGGTTTTCTTCTTTTTAACTTTGTTACCTACAAAATCTAGCTTTGCCTTAAAACAGCTTTCCAACTCGAATGATTTCAATAATAAAAAAAAGTGTTCGTATGATTTGAATAATTGAATGTTCATTTGAATTACGAATTCGTATGACGTCGACTTCTTTTGATTCGAGTTTTTGTCATCATCAAGTTCTCTTCGCCATTTGAGTTATTTTCATTCTAATTCTTGTCATATTCATTTCTGTTCTCTTCGTTCGAACTCTCGTAACCATCATTCGAGTTCTTTTCATTCGAATTCTCGTCATCGTCATTCAAATTCTTGTCATCGTCTTTCAAGTTCTTTTCATTGGAGTCTCGTCATCGTCATTCGAATTCTCGTAACCGTCATTCGAGTTCTTGTCAATGGAATTCGAATTCTTGTCATCATAATTCTAGTTTTTTTCATACGAATTCTAGTAATCTCTATTCGAGTTCTTTTCATTCGAGTTCTCGTCATCGTCATTCGAATCCTTGTCATCGTCATTCGAGTTATTCTCATTCGAGTTCTTGTCATAGTCATTCGAATTCTTTACATCGTCATTCGAGTTATTTTCATTAGAGTTCTTGCCATCGTCATTTGAAATCTGGTCACTGTCATTCGAGTTCTCGTCATCGTCATTCGATTTCTGTTTTTTTTCAGCAGGTGGCCATGGCTCAAAGGAATGCGTATTTGACTGCTAAGCCAAACGCTGTGGGTTCAAGCCCCAGCTTTGTTAGCATTCTTTTTCTACAAAAATCGCCAGCTTATCTGAGGCCACTTGTGCGATGAGAGATGAGAAATGAGACAATTAAAATCTGTGTCTCTTCCTCTGTGGCACGTAGACATAGGTTTATGTTATGTGTTCTTCCCTTCTATGTGTCTATCTGTCTCTCTCTGTTGTATCAATGTCTGCTTCCTGTCCCAGCCGATGGCCTCAGTCGCCAGTACTGCTGTGTCTGTAGTTCGTTACATTCATGTGCGAAGTACTGTGAAATGTCAATGTCAATGTCTGGTTTTTTGAATTCGTGGCATCGAAACTCCATTTTTCTTCATTCGAGTTCGAGTGCGAGTAGTAGTAGTAGGTTTGAGAAACAATTCCAATGATTTCACAGTGCACATCTCGTATTACTGATCTCGAATAGTAGCTCAATTTATAATAAGTGTCAGTGATGCCGATGGGTGATGTGATTCACTGCTCTATTATTGTAAGTTATGACATTTTTACTCTATTCTTTTTTGATATGACATTTTAGTGAAGAAAATCGGCCAAGTCGAGTTAACCGTTTTTCCGATTTAATCGGAATTATGCTTCAAGGTACCTAGCTCTCCAACATGCAAAATATCTCCGATTCGAAGGAAAACCGAGAAAATTCCGCTCCGAGGGCTACCTCGATTCGGCCGAATGTGTTTGTTCTATTCGCAGACCAAATGCATACATAAGTATTTTAAGAATAATTTCTTCCAACCATCACGTCAAATAATCCTAAAATTTTTGAAAAGAACAAACAGAGATAAATGACAACCGATTTGTAAGCCATCAACCACCAACACCTGCAGCACGAGCCGACCGCAATCCAATTGACATTGAAAATGTTCAAAACAGAAGATTCAATAAAATCTCATAAGACAGCACTGTGCGATGTTGATGGAATGTTTTTGTTAAACAAAATTATTTAAAAATGATGAAACAATAAATTGACATGCAAAATTCTAATACAGTTGTGGCTCATAACTAGGCATCACATGAAGGGCCCTAACATTTAATGTGTCAAATTGTATTCCAAAGCCATTGTATGTTCTATTTTATATCTTCGTATTCATGTTTGTATTTTTTTTTTTTTTTTTATTACAAATTTTTTGCCACAGCCCTGTTCCGTTGTGATGTTTACTAATCGATAACAAGATTATGTCAACTCATTTTTTTGACACATCTCCTGCTGCCGATAACATTGAAGATATTTGTCAAAAACTTAACATGCTATGTTGCTAACTAAACTTGTATTATCGTCTCCAATTATATTTGTTTATTTTGACAATTTACACCTCCATAAAATAAAATTTTCTCCAAACTCTGACGCCCATTGAAGGCTAAGCAACATGCTGCTGTTAAAGATCTTCATAATGTTGCGAAAGTTTTATTAGGGAGATTTTGAATGTCAAATTACTTTGTTAAGTTATCAAATATGTTCGTAAAAATTATAGGAAACAACAAGTGAAACGTTTGTGCCAGGTCAGTACCAGTGATTCATGTACTGCGTTCGGGTTGATTAAACTTGAAAAGACAGAAGAGAAAATCCATTTCATCTTCTTGGCAGACAAACTGTTGTGTTGATGCTGAATTTGAATATTAACGAGTGTCTGAAAACCTTCATAAAGTAAAGTTAGTTTGCTTATCAGATCGAGTTAAATATAGATTCAGTATTCAGGTGAGGCAGTGGCAAACTGCAGGCAAATAGTCACTCACTTGTCACAAGTTTGTGGGAACTTCCGCCGTCGTTAAGATAAGTTGTTATTTCGTCAGAAATATTGATTAGATCACGTTAAAAAAATAAGAGACATCTTTGAAACGATGCTAAAGTTAAATCTTCTCCTAGGTAATTTTTACAGCATTCAAGCCTTTCTTCCTTGCCCCTGTTATTATCACGCTTGACTTTTTTTTATTATGATAAGCAACACAAGCCATAACATAATCAAGTATTCAAACACGTCTTCCAGCGGCGCGTACGAAAGCAGTACACAGTTTTTATTCATTTCAGTTTTGTCTTGCATATAAATGACTCGATTAATAGGCCAAAGTGAAATAACAACATTCAAACTATTTGTCATTGCAGATGGCGTTTTTTTGACGTGTTAAATGACCATTAAAAAAAAAATTAAAATGAAACTAACAATTCATTTAACAAAACCAAATGCAAAGTGGATATTGAAATTGTCAAAATTTGTATAATTTAAATTCAGCTCTACTTCTTGTCTGTCAATATTGTATTTGGGCCGAACTGAAAGAACCCAAGATTCTTCTTTTTGTTGTACGTGTTTGACAAATTCAACAGATAATAACATATGCATCAACTAAAAGGAGAATGGAAAAGTTTGTTGGGATCTATAGTGGAACCAATAAACGGCTGGACGTGATTTGAGTTTATGATTCGGAACTGATACGAAGAACGTGTTTAGATGTTGGATAGGTCAAGTATATGGATGATGACAACTATACTTTTACTTTTTTATATTCTATCTGGGGGTGTTTTATTTGCCGCCTTAAATATAGTCAACCAACCAAGTTTTCAAAACTCAATTTGCAAGCAACATCCACCAATGTAGGTATCCAGGTAGGTATCAATCGATGGCTTTCATAGGATTTAAATAAGAAAAAAATTGCAAAAAAGAAACAAACCAAAAACAAAATTTGTAGACGAAGTTCTAAATAAAAATAAAAATAGCAAGAGTGATTCATGGTTTATTTTCGGAACAGATGGTGGTGTACCTTGTCTGACCTTAAAGTCCTCCATGTTTATCGATGTTTTCAATAATATCGGTGAATAAAACAGATAACAATGCGTTATTTGACCTCATTTCACATCTGTAGGGGTTGAAATCTCTGCTGCAAAGAAGGACACGAGCAGATCGTGAGCTAAAAGCAGAAAAGCAGAGAGGAGCATAAACTTCTCAGAAAGTAGGTAAAAAAGGGAGTAAAAGAAGCGCACGATCGAGGAGATAGAGGAATGTCACAACAGGAACGAGGTTCGAAAGTTCTACAAAAAGGTGAAACATCGTAATGGAAACGCAGTCAGTGCTGAGGATATGGAAAGACCACTTTTCCAAGCTATACAATGGCGTTGACGATCAAAACTACGTCAGCAATACAGAACCATTCAATTTGGGTGCAAAAGGCCAACAATTCCACCCACCTGACCTTGGCGAAGTGAAGATATCTAAACTTAAGCCGAATGAAACCGCTGGTTAGGAGCACCACCAGCTCATCTACAAAATTTGGTGGGGGGAAAGCATGCCCAACGAATGGAACCTCAGCATCGTATGCCCGATTCTCAAAAAAGGAGATCCCCTGAACTGCACCAACTACAGAGGTCTTCTTAATATCGCCTTTAAGATCTTGTCTGCCGTGCTGTATGAACGTCTGAAGCCCTTCGTCAACAACCTGATAGGTCCTTATCAGTGTGGCTTCAGACCCGTAAAGTCCACCATCGATCAAATATTCATCCTTCGGCAGATCTTGGAGAAGACCCAGGAACTTCAAATCGATACCTACCGCCTATTCATCGATTTCAAGGCCGGTTATGACAGCGTCTATAGAGCAATGTCTGGTAAAAAATTCTACTTTTTTCCATGACAATTTACTCTACAATCTTTCAAAAGCCCATCCAGCAACTAGGATACGCAGACGACATTGACATAGTTGGAAGAACACAGCGTGATGTCAGTGGAGCGTTTGTGATTCTTGAGACGGAGGCCTGGAAGATGGGTCTAGCGGTTAACGAGGGCAAGACCAAGTTAATGCTGTCGACAATAAAGGACTACCAACATCGACGTCTTGGAGCAAACGTCAACATAGACAGGTTTAACTTCGAGGTAGTTAAGGACTTTGTCTACCTGGGATCCGCTATCAACTCAGACAACAACACCAGCGCTGAAATCAAACATAGAATCACTATTGCCAATCGTTTCTCCCGCGTAACTAAAGTGACACTCTACAAAACTCTTGTCATCCCGGTCCTCATATATGGTGCGCTTTGGGCTGCTTGGGAGAGAACTGTACGAGCTGTACAGTGCCCTGTCTTAGCCAGAAAAGTTAAGGTCCAACGACTTAGATGGTTGGTAGCTAAGGACCGAACAGGATGGAGAAGTTTGTTGGGTGAGGCCCTGGTCCGACCTGGACTGTAGCGCCACCATAAGTTAGTAAGGGGTTGAAATCGAAAGACCGAAAACGAATTTCGCAAACCGAAAGACCGCAAACTACTTCCTCGCACTACTTTTGCCCTGATGTCATTTAAGCGCAAAAAATTCTACTATTTTCCATGACAATTTACTCTTTTTTGTCGCTCAAAGTTATGATTTCTTACAGTTCTCTACTAGGCCACACCGTTTTCTTAAATCAGAATATTTAGGAGACACCAAACGCTGAGAATCATAGAGAACGAAGCAAAATAATTCTCCGTTCAAATAATTTCGTGTAAGGAATTGCTTTTTTGTGAAATTAGTCAGATTGTTCATGCTACGGGGAGAGCACTCGATAATCTCTGATCCGTCTGAATCAATGACTTAGATATCGCTCTACTCTACAAATTTATGACTTGAAAAAGTATATTATATTAATCTTATTTGATCATCATCGCGGTCTTAGACTTTGATTTCATTTTATATGGCTTGCTTGGAAAACAGAGCTTAGAACAATTGAGCTTGAAAGGATGTAGATGATAATCTGAGTCAGACATTCGGACTTGAGTATTCAAGCAAGCCTATCATATACACGTGTATATCTCAATTTTCTAGATATTAACAAATAATAGAGCATGTACATTACAAATACACAGCTATTAAGTTCTACAAACAGTGCAGCGTAAAAACTGTCTTCGGATATCAACTGCGAACCACTTGATTTAAAATCCAATTAAAAATGCCAGAACGTGTACAATACCTTGAAATTATTATTGCGTGCGTTGCAAGAGATACCATCATGTAAAACCAATCAAAACAAAAACAACAAAACAGTGTTGACAACAAAATTACGGATTACGACATCCACACGTTTTCCTTAAAGCGTTCAAAGCAAACACAAACAAAAAAAAAATAATAATACTAATAACAAGCCCCATCAAATTTCTGTGTCAACATCGAACAATTTAGGCTCCTTATTAGGCGTTGAAGTTGTCAAACACTTTTGTCATCGTCGATGATTGCTAAAAAAACAACGAATAAATATGGAATGATGCGTTCATCGTATAACTAAAAACCAAATTCATTGATTTAACGAATTATTTAGCGAATTTCAATACCCGCATACAGTGAGATGGAGAGACAAATACAAGAAACTTACAGGGAATAAAGTCGAAAGTCTTCTCCCCGAGGACACGTAATTTGCATAAAGTCATTCATAAACAATGATGTACACGACAACAGGTGAGCCGTTATAATTACAATCCAGAAAGGCCAATGTCTGAGGCAAAGTCAGATGCAAGGGTGATTAATATATAAAGACACTATTTTGGTGCGGCTCAAGAAACTTTCTCACACACCCAGTCGCCCCCCCCCCCCCTCAAGCAAAGAGTGTAAACTTTAAGGACGAAATAATGCTTTGTGAAAAAATACTCCATCAGACATCAGCCATCACATGACATTCAAGACATCGAGCAGCGAATACGCGTGTCATTATCACACTCCTTAGTTCACTACTTCTTGCCCCGATGGAATTGTTTGCTTTATCGACGGAATATTCAACTAACCTCGAATAAGGATTTTCTTTGATACTACATATGACCATGGCCCAGCAGACCATGTGTCCCAAGAGCAAAGGACGCTCTTTTTTTTGTAACGTTCGTCCTTTTTTCAAGGATAGTTAATGGGTGCGGGAACGTTCATACTAGAAATTAGTCTATTCGTGTATTCAGTGGATGTAAGTCGTTTCAGTTATATCGGTTGCGCGCAGAGAACAACTAAAGAAAAGGATAGCAAAGATAACGATATTATCCGGTGACTTCAAATACGGGAAAAAAAAGTGTTGAAATATAGAAAAACGAACAAGGGTCAACGGAATTGGAGGCTTTGCGTTAACTTGGAGGAGTAATGCCAACAAATGTGGGTCTTATTTGTTTACGTTTACAATTGAATTGTTATCAATTCTGTGTGTGTGTTTTTTTTTGTTCTTATTGATAAAAGAAGAAGGTAAAGGATTATTGAGAGAATGAGGAAAGTGGTTGAAAACATTTTCGGCTAGCACGCAAATGGAGTTAATGTGTCAAAATTGTTAATTTATTAGTCATCACATTGACAAGGGCCAAGGAAACCTGATGACATTTTTTGTTTGTTTTGAAATGTGTGAAATATTTCGTCCTACCCTCTAATTGCAAGTTTCTGGTAACCCTTAAAAAATCAGACATCAGTGGACTTAATCATTCGACTGAAAAATGTCTGGGCTTAATATTATTATTCAAAATAAATTTTTGAGTGTTTCACAATGGAAATGACCTTAGCAATTAGTTTGTTGTATTAAATGCAATTTGATTTGCGTTAAAATAACCGATTATTTGTAATTGGCTTTATTAGCTTTTAAAAAGCTATTAAATCTTTCATAATTCCATCCAATTGTCTCAATAATAACAAATATCAAAAAAAAGAAAAAGATTATTTTCATCATAAGAATAATAATGTAGACACTAGACACCATTAAAATAGAAAGGGCTTCATTTAGCTAATTGTGTAACAACATCGATATCGTCCGTCATCTTTGGAAGGATAAAAAAACAAGGCTCTCTACATCCAAAAACCTTATCATTGCTACGAAATTTCCACTGTATAAGACGGAAAACCTAATATATACTGACTAATCCGAAACTTGTATGCTTAGTTAAAGGGCAACCTGGACTCAAATTCAAAAGAAAAATCACATGGAGAATAATTGGGCCAGTTTGTAAAGAAGGACTCCGTAGGCGATATAAACATGAGAAATATCAAACCTACGACGGAGCGGATGTGATAACAAAAAGCTTGACAGACTTCGGTCCAACCTTTATCATAATACGAAAATTTATTCGCTCGTATGATCGTCGATCGAAGAGAAACCGGAACAAACATTTCTTTGCGTTCAAATTCATGGTAAAACACCGTGCGGCAGTCCAAATTCACGATCGAAGGATGGCATTGCCAATACGCACGAGTTTGATATTTTATTGCGTTGACAAACGATCGGGATAAGTGAATCAGAACAAATACATAAAATGAAAAAATAAAACGAGTTCTCTTTTGTATGAAAGGTCTGCCAACAAAAGTAATTAGATCTAAAAGAACGCCAAGTTGTTACATGTAGAAGTGTTATATTGAATATTTTGAATCATAGAAGATAATAAAGGGTCCGCCAAATAACCATTTAACGCCATTGACTTTAACGGCCACTCCTTGCTTATTTTCGAAGAAAAATGGCTCAATTATGACTCTGGACCAAAATCCGCACCAAACAGTGACTCGTTTTGATTGTATCGGCTTTTCAATGTATGCGTGCGGGTTTTCTGCACCCCAAATGCGATAATTTTGCTTGTTTACATACCCGCCAAGATCAAAATGAGCTTCATCTGAAAAGATGATTTTCTTAGCAAAATCGGCATTTTCTCTAAGTCGATCGCAGGCCCACTTAGCGAAGCGAAAACGCATTGGATGGTCAGTTGACTTCAACTCCTGGACCAATTGGAATTTGTATGGCATCATACCAAGGTTTAAATGCAAAATTCGTCTCAATGATGTCTCCGAAATGTTCAATTGTTGAGAACGACGGTGAATTGATATTGATGGCGCTTCACGCATGATATATGATATGATATCGATGAGGATGCCAGCTGACGGTGCTTCTTTTCTTTCAAAATCCGTACGCAATTTTCGCACACATTCTTCAACATTACTATGATCTTCAAAGTAATGTCGCAATATTTCCTAGCGTTGTTCAAGCGTAAACACAACCATATTCGTTCTGCGGAAGGATAAAACTAATTCACGTTCAAATCAGGCATTAGCTAAGTGTGACCATTCACAAAATAAACACTAGATAAAAAACCTGAGATGGCGGACCCTTTACAAAAATATTAAAGCAAATAGAAAATAGTTTGGATGAAAGCTTACAAGTTAACTGTTCAGGTTTAAAAATGTAAGTAATCACTCATCAAACGAAAACTTGCCAAGTGAACTTGTTAATTTTCATCTGCGAAATACACTAGATAAGCTAGCAATTTGCAACCTTTAACAATAAAATTGCTCTGCCAATTTTCAAATAAATTATAGGTAGGTTACGTTAGAGTGGCTGTCTAGATGTTAACTCATTTAGACCCCAAGGGTCCATTGTGAAATCACTTAAGAAAATTACTCATGGGAGTGTTATGAACCAGAATTCTGAATTTCGACATCCTACGACCATTTTAAGAAAGTGGGCGGCAACAACGCCCCTTTGATGACGCTATAATTTTATGCTTATATTTTCTCTTATATTCAACTGAAATCCTATCAGAATTTCGAATTTAAACGTACCATTTTGGTAAAGTGGGCAGAAACCACGCCCCTAAATATCACTAAAATATGTAAAATATGTTTTTCCTTATACTCAACTAAAACCCTATTAGAATTCCGAATTTCAACATCTTACGACCATTTTTAGAAACTGGGCGGATACCTCGCCCCCTGAATGAGCAAATTTAAATTTTCGATTTTTTCCTTTGTATACAACCGAAAAACTAAAATTGTACCAATTTCAAGATTTCTGCTATGGTTAGAAGATGATCAGTCAGTCAGCAAGTGTGTCAATTACGGTTTTTGAATTTTTTACTGTTCAATATCTCAGGAGATAGTGGTTTTACCAAAAATGTACAGGGCCCTTGTCTCCATGAAGTAAATCCGTAATTCAAATTTGAAGCTTCTAACTTTATGGGTTCAAAAGTTATGGCTAATTAAAAATGTGCTCGAGTTCGATCCTGTAAAAAGGGAGTATTGGTAGAGTGCCGGACCAGAACCCGGTTGTAGTTTAGATGAAGGCGAAAACTTTATCAGCCAAGCCAACGATGATGATGATGAAGCTGCAAGTTGCAGTTTTCTTGTTTTAATAATAGACTTTAACTTCCGCGATTTTAAACGCAAAGTTGAGAAGCACTTTTTCATGGCAGATGACTCTTGGAAGTTTTGTCAGTTCTTCGCAAGAGGCAGTGCCCGTGAAAGATGACATAAAAACTATGGGCACGAGTAGGACTCGAACCCACGACGTTCTGCTTAGCAGCCAACACACCTAAACACTAAGCTACGGACACTACGTATTTGCTAACATCAAAGAAGAAAACCCTCGTAGAAGCCTTTTTTCCATCCGTTGGATGTGACCGAGCAAATGAGATCCCCTTTTTTTTTTTTTTTTTATAATGAGCACACACTCAAGGGGTTTTTATACCCTTTTTATGCCATAGACACAGTGAGTACTTTAGGAAAGAAGGAAGGGGTTAGAGAGGAGGTGCCGGTGTACA
>CAKKXW010000001.1:106177346-106213024 GCA_920937365.1 Sphaerophoria rueppellii | reverse complement strand
TCGCTATTATTCTACGGCACGGCTCCACAAAAGAGCGAATGTCAGCCCTATTAAAATTGTACTATATGAGTTGCAAAATAACTTTTTTGAACGATCCTCTTACTCAGACAATGATTTAATTCTTAACTTGCAATAATTATAAAATTCAAGTAATTGGGTTTATGTGCAATAGTAGTTTTTAAGTTTCATATGAGGGTTTTTTTTCTTGTAGTTTTTCCCTTAAACATTGTTTATTGTTTTATTATATTATTATTTGTAAATTGTTATAAGCTTTGTAATTATAGTAGTAAAGAAACTAGTTTTTCTAAATCTCTAAAATTGTACTCTTGGTAAAAAAATTCATTCTCTATGCTACAAATAAATATGAACTGAACTGAACGTTCAAGATGTTGTCTTTCTCCTTTTATTTTTGGAATCAGAAAGTTCTTCGAATTTTAAAGAGCATCTCTAATGAACCGTATAAATTTATACTCAGACAAATTTGTCTCCTTCACAGAATATCATAATGATTTTCTCCTCACATTCCTTATCAAATCGAAATGTTCAAATGGCATTGACGACACTCCTTTAATCGAACCCCAGGATTCGCTATTTTTAAAGTCTATATTTAAACTCATTAAAATAAACAACAAGTGGTTGTGCTCGCAACTAAACAGTACTGCGATATTGATTTTCCATTAGGAAAATATCCCTCGCTAACCGTCACTCCCTCATAATGTGCACATTTTCTTTTACAGTTTCCTTTTGATGCGAATCAAATGGTTTTTGCATTGAGGCTATTTTATCAGATGACAGAACAAATGAAATGGAGCAAATATTGACGACCAAATTACCTTTTCACAAATCGAACAAAACACTTTTTCATTTTTATGAAAATTTAATCTTTAAAATCGTAGTGAAGATCCTCGTGCCTGAAGGCATGCAGCAGACTTTTGCTCATCATCGACAAAATTCACGTGGACAAAAAAAAATCGATTTATTCGGGAAACTCAAGGCATTTTTCTTTTTTCACGGACCCGGAAAGTTTCTTTCCCATTTTTGTTTTTTGCAGAATATTAAGAAACAAAATTAATTAGTATTTGCTTCTGGGGAAAGTTTAGTGTCTGTTGAGTTTGTTGTTTTAGTCTCGAAATTTAGTTTAAACTTGTAACATCTCTTAGAAAAGCATTATCATATATCAATAAATCCTTTACTGTTCGCTTTAAGATGAAAACCAATGCTTACCTTTATACAATCGATATGCGATATCCTTGCAGCGCAAATAAAAACGTGCAACAAAACCCAAAAGAGGGGTTTTGTATAAACAAAATAAAACATTTACCTTTTTAAAAGAAAATCATGCTTTTTTCTTGTACCTAGAAAAAACGTGACAGCTTCTTGCTGAGACTTTTATATTTTTTAAGGTCAACACGTTTATTTAAAATCGTTTATGGAGTGAACTTCGAAGAACGTTTTTATAATATCCTTGCTTTGATATTGATATCCTGAAAAGAATTCTGTATAGTTTTAGTTGAACTTTGTTTTTGGGTTTGAAAAGGAAAACGTGTTTTCATAAATCATTTTTTTTTTTTGCTTTCGAATAAAAGGAAGTTAGAGAATCGAGTTGATATTGACTCCTGAAGAAGTTATAAACAAGGTTAAGTAGAGTATGAAAGCGTTTCGTTAACTAATTTGATTAAACAAACAAAGAAATAAGAAGCAAATCGGTCCATCATATCCCAAATAAAGTTTGAACGTTGACATTATGTGTGACTACATCATTTGAATGACCACCACGCCAGATGATATAGCCTCGATGAGAAATTACACGGCAAAGAAATGTCGCTTGCAAAAAAGTCATATTCCTCGAGTTGTGTGGCATGTGACTCCGTCTACAAGCCGTATTCTTCAAAAGCAGGCAAAAAAAAGTCGGTTATCATATGGCCATAACGCTTCGAATTCAAGGTGACAGTCGTTCCATAATCGTGACACATCCGGACCAAGGCGCGCACCAAACAGTTACTTTTTGTGGATGTGATGGCCTCTCTTCAACTATTACTTGAGGATTCACAGAACCCCAAATACGATAATTTTGTTTATAAACATAACCGAGTGAGAAATATGCTTCTTCGCGTCCACCGCCTTACCTGTTGTTCAAGTTGTGGATGGTCAGCTGGCTTCGGTTGTTGTGTGAGCTGGACTTTAAATGAATGTAATGTGCCGTAAGACAGTTCTAATTCCTGAGAACGGCTATAGGAATCGACACATTCGGGTCTTTGGCAACACTTTCACTTACAGCAGCGATATTCTCGTTGGTACGAGCGAAACCATGACCCAGTCTCTTCAAATTTCTTCACAATTTTGCCAATTGCTTACGTAGTTCGACGATTATGAAGAACATAATCTCCTCTTAAAGTACGATGATATGTGGCTGCGGCAAAATCTCCATTTTTGTAGTGGGTTTTAACAATTTGTATGCGTTGTGAAAAAGTTAAACGATCCATATTCGTAAATGTCAGATTTGGAAAAAAAATAGTTTAACAACTAAGTTTAACAGAAATGTCAAATTCCTGCTCTATATTTTTGAAACCGCAAAATGGATAATCCATTATAAAAAAATCTCATGCAAAACCGTTGAGGACTCACTTCTATTGTCGGCAGTATTTGGTACTAAATTTATAGTTAATGTTTGGGTTACGGTGTAGATGGGCTTTAAGTATTTTGTACAAAATCGACCGAGCTGTTCATGAGATATGCTCAAAAATGTGTACACCCAATTTTCACTTAAGAATCGTAATCTATGCATTTGACCATGTGATGATATCTAACAAAGTTGTTGTGTACGTATATTACGCTAGATAATCTCCATTTTATAAACCGGACTCGGGGATCATCTGGGAATTTGTTGCTAATTTGTTGCTATTTTGTACCGAAAGAATTGATTTTGTACCTCTTTTAGTTTACGAGAAACGGCTGAGGAGCTGACGTAATATTACTCTACAATCTACCTTTATATATCTAGAAAAAGAAAGCACAAATCGATTTGAATACAAACCCATATTTTGTTGCTAATTTGTTGCTGAGAAATAGGCTAGCTACATTTGTCGGAATCGTAACCCATCACGGGGGTAGACCACCCCTAACCCTGTAAATACGAGATAGAGCATATATCCTAAACCAGAGCAGCTAGCAGCACCAGACCCGCGGCACATTTTGTTGCTATTTTGTTGCTGAGAAATATACAATGGAGATTCTAGCGTAATAAACGTTTGTTGGACAAGAGCCTGAACATTTTTCTGAGTTGGTGCAATTGGAAAAACTGACCCAGCAAACATTGTTTTGCTATATAAATGTAAGTCTGATTAATTAATAAAGGTTTTGCGTAAAGCTTACGAATCTTCCACTGGAGTTATATAATTTTGTTTTTCTCAAGAACAATAAAATCGTTATATAGTTAATTCTTTCATGAATACTTCCGCATCCTTAACTCTCTGACTATACACAGTGTAACACCCTTTAAACCGATTGCACTTTAACTTCTATTTTTAGCATACGTAAAGATGCTATTTCAATTAACCTTTTTCTAAAAATATGTCTAACGTCCTTGTTCACTCTATTCTCTACTGGGGGTGTCATTGGCATTTTCATTCCTAAATGTCAATCGCCAAAGGCAAGTGACAAGCCTGTACCCAATAAATCGAATTATTGTCTTAAATGGAAGAGAATCCAATGCCATTAACAGAATTGAATAAAAATCGTTTTCTTTCTTTTCAACATCATAGAGACATTTACATTCTAACTTGATTTTCGTTTTTTAAAGTGTTTCGAGCTGGTTTGAAGGATGAGCTGATGATGATACAAAAGTGTCAAAAGCAGTTGTTCGATCCATATCAAGTTATTTGCGTACACACATGATTTAAAGTGCCTCCTGAATTCATTCCATTAAAGATAAACAAGAGTGAAATATTTATGCTGTGAAATCGCAACAGATTGTTTAATTAAAATGAAAAATCAATTTTAAATGAAAAGCAGTAAACTTTGAAAATAAAACCAGAAGGAGAATTCGAAATAAAACTGGCCCATAAATTCAATTGCACATATCCTTCCAATGACAGAGGCAAGAAGAGCCTCTGTTTGGCTATTGCATATTTCATGGATGTGTCAGCATGTAAGGACCAAACCTCACCGAGTTCTTACAATGTCTATGTCGCCATTTCAGTTCGCTTGCCTATACATATGCATTTTTGTGATCCAACAATATTGAATGGTGAGTGTCCAGGTCCACTGCAGGTTGAGTACTAGTACACCGGATGTCCGTTACATTGGAGATTTCAATTTCAATTTCGTTTTTTGTTTTTTTTTTTTTTTTTGGTTTACCGACTGATTAAAAGGACCAAAGTGGCAGAATCGACTATAAATTTTATTTGAAACAAAAAGTCCATTGGTTTTGGTTCAGTGCCAAATTGAATAGAATTTATCTGAGCATGACAATATTTTCCTAATTATGTTTCGGAATTATTTTATAAAAATAAGTTGTTGATTTCTTAAGCAATAAAATTTTTTTGTAGAAATATTGGAAATTCGATAAAACGTAATGGTGTTTAATCATTCAAAGATCAAAAAGTGTGTGTCTACTCAATCCATATAGTTATTTTAAGTCTTCCTTTATTCAATTTTTTACAAATTGAAATATAACCCTTTAATTGTCTGCCCGATTCGTCTCAATTCACACGACTTTAAATTCTACTTCTGGCAAATTGAAACATCTTACATTATCCTTAATACGTCATCCACATTGATGGATCTACTGAAAACCACCTCCCAGGCCTATGTACTGTACATGTGTGTTTCAATTCAACCTAACATTATTTGACCCATTTGACCATATTTACCAAATAAACAACAAGTCTTTCCGAAATGATTGATGACCTAAATGTCCTTTTACCAGAAAACATACGTATTTTGGTTAAATAAACAAACACATGTCAGACGAATCTATTTTCTTCATCGGCAACGACGAATGATGACAACAACAAGACGACGACCTCGTCAATGGCTACGTACGTGTCGCTTTAATTGGCTTAATCAACTTTAAGGGGATTGTAACGATCTTCTAAGTCCATCGTAAATCAAAATGTGTCAATTATTTCCTCCAACGTGAAATCAATATCTTCCTTACCCCCGCACTCTTAAATGCCAAAATGCATCGAAAACGTCATACCTTTGTGTTTTTTTTTTTTTTCTGGATGACATCATCCTTAAATTCATAAACTCTCAAATAGCTTTCAGCATCCTCTAGAAATGATGACGAAGACGGAGTAGCGTAAGAAATTTTACTCCCTTAGATATCACATTTCTAAACCAGATACCAGTTGGTGATGACAAAGTCTTGAATTTGCTCCACATTTTTCAGGAATTCTAACCAATACTGTGATAGAATTGTGTGAACACACAGAACACTTGAAGAAATGCACCATCACAATCTTGATGTTGTTATGGGTTAGCCTAGGAATTTGAAGATTGAAAGCAGAATCCTTAAACAGCGAATTTCCCGCGTCACAAATTCTATTCAATGAGCTTTCTTATCAAATACGGTTACTATGAGCTTTTTTTGTATGGGATTTAGGGTGACCATAGGTGTCGTTTCCAACACCTTTTCTGCATTCTACTTCGACGGTGACCGTGTTTCAAACTGGCCTTAAGCCAAATAACTGTACTGAGATATGCTTCAGTCATAATCTGGTGAGTGAGACTTATTTTACTTAAATAATTCCATGAGTTCCCATTTAGTAGCAGCATGAAGTTGTTATAGAACTATTATTTTTTATAATCTGACCCGACAGACTTCTTACTGCCTCAATCAATAAAATAACAGACCTTAGCTTTGGTAACCCACTACCACACTACAATACTACCCTCTACCCGCTTCCCCGCTACCCTGTCATCCAGCTACCCCATTACCCCGCTACCTGCTAACTCACTTACCGCTACCCAATACTTCTCCGCGCTATCCGCTACTTACTACCCGATATCCGCTTTCCGATAATCGTCACCCCGCTATCCGTTTCCCACTACTTCAACACTCCACAACATACTTTCCCGCCCATATCTAATCAACAGCTTGGTCGATTTTGAACTAAATACTTACAGCCCATCTACTCCAATAACCGAACATTCTCTCAATATTTGATGTCAAACACTATACTGGTATAAAAGAAGTGAGTCCTCAACGGATTTGCATGAAAAATGTAAATATGTATATAAGAAAACAACGTTTTCTGGGTCAGCTAGTTAGGTCGTGACAACTCAGTACCCTTCGCTGGCTCATGCCCAACAACTTTGTTAAGGAACATCACATGGTCAAATGCATAGTTAAATTTCTATAGGGAAAATGGGAAATCCTCATTTTCGACCACATCTCATGAACGGCTTGACCGAATTGGTAAAAACTTCTAAGAAACCATCCACGCTACTATTTTTCCTCACCAAACAGTCTAAACGTTCTTTTTTTTATATAACCTCATGAGCGACTTGGCCGATTTTGTACAAACTTAAAAACCATCTGAACCCGAACATCCCGTCAAAATTTGGTGCCAAACGGTTCTCGAGTTCCATTCTTTATATCCATTTTAATATGCATATAAGAGAAGACAAAAAAAATTCAATCAAAATCAATTGCATTAAAAAATTGAATATACATGTGACGAACATTTTTCATCAGTAAGGATTTGGCTAAAAAAAAAAAAAAATGTAAGGTCACCTAAGTTCACTTGTTTGATAGGTTTGAAAAGAATTTCGAAATCATGGTAGTATGGTCACTCTAAGAACATTCAAATGCGTACCAAATGCGCAAAATCAGGACACCAGTTATATTATCCAGCTGAAACAAGTGTGTGTTTATATTTTCGTATTCTTTTTTGATATCAAGGAACAGTGAACAAACTACGAGTAAAATGTTTTCCCTGATGTGCAGTCTTGTGAAATAAAAACATTTAGTTCCTTTAGGACAATTGCCCGTAGTAGACGTTTTGTAAGAAAATTAATTGTCCAATTCAATCAATTGCTTTATATGCTTTGGTGAAACGGTAGTTAGTTCTTTAAATAAAAAAAAAAAAAATCAAACGAAAATTATTTACAACGAAACTCCTTCATTGTTCGTAAATGCAGTATTTCATTGTTTAAAGTCAGAGTCAAATAAATTCAAAATAGCGTGCAGTATAGCCTACGTGTTCTTAAATCGCTAGTTAGTGCTTTAATAAATTATTAATCATTTAATAAGGCGTTTCAAGGGGGAAAAAACCGAGCTGATTTGGATACAATTTGTATCATTGGAGTCGTATTATAGAAATATAAGAAAATAAAATATTTATTACTTAAGTGCTTCTTAGCTGACTGAAAGTGACATTTGTATATATAGGAAGGAAATTACTGACTCTATTACCCACTACCCCAAAAGGAAATACACATCTACCCTGAAGGCGTCTGATAGCAACAAGAGAAGAGGGCAGTGAAAGCAGACAGACACAGAAAGGTCAATCGTGAGGATATAAAACATATTTTCTTGTGTCGTATCCGTTTCCGGAATTTCAGCAAAATAGCTAGCCCAAAAATGCCCGACGAGCGTAGTGTCATTGTAGACACTTCTAAAGGTGGGTTAAATTTCTGAACTTTTTTAAATGGCTTTTGTGTAAAATCGAACAAGATTATAATGTGAAGATAGCAATGTTGATACAACTTGTTGAATTCAAAGCTGTAGACGAACGAAATAAGAAAATAAAAAAAAATAAAATAAAAACAGAAAGGCAAGTGCATGTTTGTAGCTTTTTGAGGATGTCGCCCTTTGCAAGGAGGCTATATTATTTGATGGAAGCGTCAAGTGTTGAAAGAAATAGATATTTTTCTTCTTTGCATGCAAAATGGGCTTAAGGGTTGAATATGGGGAAATAAATGTATGAAACAGGGAGAGATCTGTTGCTTTATTTTGTTGGTGTTTGGTTTTATTTTGTATTCTCTGTTGAATTTGGATTTTGATTTGAAGCTTTAGGGGTTTTTCTAACCTCATTAGTTTGTTTGGATGTGCGATAAGCTTATGGAAATTTTGTGTATTAGTGTTTTTTTGTTTGTGTTTTTGCTGTTTGATGTTTTTGAGGTTTAAGGCAATGTTAAATTTTAAACTGTCACAAAATTGCTGGAGACAGATGGTGTTTCTAATATGGATTTTCGACTCGACTTGAAAAACAAAATAATGAATTTCTTGACAGTTAAATTGCATTTCAATTTTAAAATAAAAAAACAAACAATGTCTTAGACATCTAGGACAAGGGAACCACTTCATTGTTTCGTTTCTGATAATTTATATCTTCCAAATGGTCATTAATTTTGTCAGGACAGAAATCCTGTTGTCATTGAAACAATTTATTTTCTCTCTCTTTTTTTCAAAATGTAGTATTTTTGTTACAAAAAATGATTTCAAGTAAACTTGAAGATTGCCTTCAATTATTATCTTATTTGGTTTTTGAAGATAAGCTTTCCTTGCCATTTAGGGTAATAACTTTCGACCTATAGCATACAGAAAAATAATTTTCTATAGTGAAAGTGATAAAGGGTCATTCATGTTCGGTTGGAGAATTTAAACCACTTTTTCGCACATATCGTCCAAAACTTAAGTATCTAATGTTGGTACTCAATGTATCTTGAGATCGGGGACTATTCGTATAAATACGCTCTTTTGCGTAGCCCCACGGAAAGAATCTAACGATGTCAAATCGAATGATCATTGTAGCCAATTGACCTGGCCAAAACATGAAATTACGCGACCAGGAAACTTCTCATGCAATGTAGCCATAACTTGTCGTATTGTGTGGCTTACTGCCCCATCTTGTTGAAACCATATATCGTCTAAGTCATGGTCTTTAATCGTTGGCTTATTATCAATCGTTCATGTCGCTCCGAATTAACCTTAACCGTCAGCCGGACCAATACACCTTTCGACCGTAAAGCTCACCAAACAGTCACCTTTTAGGGTTTTCTGAGCCCCATATAAGGCAATTTTGTTTTTTTAGATACCAACAAAGTGAGAAATGTTCATCATCGCTAAAGCAAATGTTTTCTTTTCGAAAAATCGGTGTTTAGCGATCCATTATGGTTAATGGCGAACATTCAACTAATGTTATGATACTTCAGATGACAGTTAAATTCGACGCTACCAACGTGAAACAACGAACTGGATAACACTTTATTACATCGTAATTCGTAAAGTCGTTAATTATGAAAAATAGAAAAACGTCTTGTTTCGATTTTTAAGACAATATTTACATAATGTGTACCTTATATAAAAAGTTGTATAAAATAGTGTGTAAAATGGCATGAGTAATGAAACTTGCTACGGGAAACAGCAATTGCAAGATTTTTTATTGCATATAATGAAAAGAACACCGGTTGTGGCAATAACCGATAAAAGGCAATATTGTGAAATCAAAATATTGAATTCAAGTTATAAGGAAGAACCGAAGACCGAAAGCTTCTTAATGACCGGCAGTACGGCTTTCGCAGCAACAGGTCCACTGATGGTTTATCTCACCGAACAGTGGAACAAATCTTTACATCGTTTTGGAGAAAGTAAGATTGTTGAACTTGATATTACAAAGGCATTTGATAAAGTCTGGCATCTTGCTCTTTTATCGAAAATGGGTGCTTTCGGTATCGATGAATCCCTTCTTCGTTGGATTAGAAACTTTCTTTCGAACCGTTCAATACAAGTTGTTTTCGACGGTTTCAACTCTGATATCCACAATATAAATGCTTGTGTGCCCCAGGGCTCCGTTTTGTCTCCGACCCTCTTCCTCATTTTCATTAATGATCTCTTGTCTGTAACTTCTAATCCAATTCATTGTTTCGCTGACGATAGTACCCTTAGCTTCTCATATTCGTTCTCAGACTCACATCCCTCGTCTTCGGATGTGGAACTGCAACGGCAAAATATGATAAGCTCATTAAACTCTGACTTAAACAGCATTGTACAATGGGGAATAAAAAATCGCGTGGAGTTTAATGTTTCGAAAACTCAATGCTGTCTTGTATCGTTGAAGCGAGACGTACCCCCCTTGCCACTGTCCATGAGTGGCACTTGCATCAATGAGACCGAACATCTCGAGATTCTCGGTATGTGCATCACTGACCACCCCTTGTGGACCGAGCACATACGCGATGTCGCCAAAAATGCGGCTAGATGTTTGGGTTTCTTAAGACGGTGCAAGAAATTTTTCTCCCCGTCTGATCTGGCTATTATCTATAAGAGTTATATCCGTCCAAAGCTTGAGTACAATTTTCATCTGTGGGCTGGTGCTCCAGCTACATACTTAAGCCTCTTGGACGGTATACAAAAAAGAGCTGTTAGAATGATTGGTGATAGAGACATAACCAACTCATTCACATCGTTAGACCACCGTCGTAAAGTTTCGTGTCTCTCTCTGTGCTATCGTTACTTTTACGGTATGTGCTCTTGTGAATTAGCCAGTTGCATTCCTCCCCTTAAACAATTCGCCCGTAATACTCGCGCTTCAAGGAATGCCCATCAGTTTACCCTCGAGCCCAACTTCGGACGTACCTTTAAGTATAGAGAATCGTTCTTTAGCCGTACTACGCAAATGTGGAACTCCCTTCCACACTCTGTCTTTCCAAAGTATTGCAATGTTCAGGAATTTAAAACCAAACCAAAGAGTACAAAAAACCCCTTGAGTATGTGTTTATTATAAAAAAAAAAGATTTTTGTGAGATAATGTTTTATTCGATATGGAATGGCACTATTGGAAGTCTTCTAGGATATAAATTTATGCAATTCGGATATTCCTGATGCTATGGATGAAGACTTTCCAAAACTTATCCATTGTCTCAACTATACAATAATTGCATTCAACACAAGTTTACTCACTTCATTCATAGACCTACCCTGTCTCAAAGTAGGGTAAAAAAATAACTTTTCTTTACCTAACTAAGGTGCTATAACGCAGGAGTTGTTGAGATGTTACAGAATTCAGTTCCATTTCATACAAAATATAAAGCAGGATTTCATTAAAATTCTTAAACCTACACCGTACCGTTGTAGTCTTTAGATTAATTCCACTAAAATAATTCTTCGCTCGGCATTGTCAGAGCAATAAGTTAATTATATTAAGAATTGAAAAGTTGAGTTGAGTGGTTGCTCTTTTGTCATGATTGCCTTATTCAGCTGTCTTTAAGACTATTTCGCGGAGATCGTATATACTTACTTACTTATCTTACTACCTCGAAATTGCTGCTGCCAACAGTGACAGATGTTGTTTTGTTTGTTGATAGCATGTACTTTGATTTGTCCTCATTCACTCTAAGACCAACGAGCTTCGCCTCTGTTCTTCAATTGCTGTGAAGGCCTCAAGCACAGCTCTCTTGGATCGAACGATGATGCCTATGTCGTTCGCATAGCCTAGGAGCTGGGTGGATTTGTTGAAGATAGCATGCGGCACAGCTGGATCCGTTTTTTTCGGGATCCCAAATTTAGACATAATAAGTTCTTTTGGCGGTGGATGCTATCATAAGCAGCTTTGAAGTCGATGTTAAGATAGAGGGTTTCGACTTGAAATTCGTTGGTCTTTTCTAAGATCGCCTTCTTTGTAGATGGGGCATATGGAGCTTATCGACCAGTCAGTGGGTATGCTTTTTTCCTTCCACACTTTGTTGATGACCTGATGCATGCGGTTCATCAAAACTTCTACTTCATATTAAGAGTTCCGCAGGTACATATGCCATCCAACTCGGCGGATATTTGCATCTGCAAACTTGCATTTTCCGTCTCTCTTTCCAATAACGCGGCATTCATCTATATACCACGGGTTCGGGGGTGGCTGGTAACCTATGGTGGTCTCGCTTATATTTTTTTATTATTTCGCGATATTGGCTCCACAAGGTGTTGACAAAAAGGAGACATTACGTCGACATGGTTGGACCTTTCCATGACCTTATATGACATTTTTTTCAATTCAAAAATTTAAGTACACACACTTGAAACGTCTTTTTAAAAAAGCTTGCATTCCCTTAAGATGATATTAATAAAAATTGAAAAGGTTAATGTAGTATGAAGTATGATAGTGTGAGCAAGAAAAGACAAAACTCTTGGAACTCTTGCTTCACCTAGAGTCACTTTTTTCTGCTACTCAAACTGGAAACAATAATAGGTAGCATTTTCATAACAACAACAAAAAAAAACATTGCTTAGTTCTAGATTACTTTTCCTCATTAAATTTAATTCCTCCTTACAAAACGATGATTCTCAAGTTTCAAACATTTCAATTAAAATTAATCTTGTTGCCCATTAAAAAGAAAATCCATCAAAACTTAAAAATAATTTTATTCTTTCTTTCCTCAACAGAATCCAGATTCAGTAAATTTATGAATTCCCAATACCATTCCACAGCTTTGAACATTTTTCCCAAAGAATGCAAATATTTAAATTAAAGTAAGAAAGAAGAAACACCAATTGAAATTAGAAAACAAATTTCAAACATCAAATCCCCAATGCAAACCACAGGGATTAAAATACAAATAATCTCTGGATGATTTTAAACTTTGTCCAACATTTCAGAATGCGTTTAAGAAATGGGTCATTTAATTGCGTCGAATTGAAATCATCTTTAAGATTCCATCATGTCTTAAGAGCTTTATAAATTTGAAATTCAATTAATGAATCATGAGCAAAAGTTTTCCTTGTATACCCCTGCAAATTTAAAGGACCAACAAACTTTTTGGAACAACAATTACATCGATTTGAATGTTTTGTTCTCGCATCTAACTGCAAAATTTTCATTTATTTAAATTCTTTATTAAGGTATCAAGAGAGATTTTTAATGAAATAATGGTCCTTGCTACCAGTTGTGGATAAGGTCCTTAAAATTGTGAGATTGTTTTTTTTTCAGAACTTGTTACAATTTTTTTTGTGTTTCAATGTGTCCTGAAAAGAGTTCATTATGTTTTCCCGAAATCCTTGAAGCTTGAAGGATAATCATGTTCAAAACTCATATCAACAAAATACTAATAAGGAAAAAAAGGTAATTCTAGCGCAAAATACATAGCGTGTAGACTGTAATTAGTGGGAAAATCCTTTGTGGACGATTAGTTCTACGAGTGTTGAAACAAAAAATTAACATTGACAAAAAAATGACTTGCTAAGCGACACTGTCAATTAGAGATAACAAAAATGGATTGGAGTTTGTTTGTTTTTGTCTAATTCTATGCTTTTATAGGGCGCTGCATAAATGTTTGGTCTAAATTCAAATTTTCGGTAAAATTTAAAGTGTTTGATACTTACTTCGACCAGGAAGGGGCATAAATAACCCACATATCAAACGAAACCATTTTTTGGGCAGATGTGCAGTGACTGCAGTGACTATATATTATAGAATACTGAATTCTGTACCGAAGTTGTTTGAAACAATAAATTTACGTTTAAAAAAAGTGAGGTTATAAAAACGAAAACAATTTTAAATGTCAAATCGCAATGGTTTCAAACAGCTGTTGTGTGAAGGGTGTGTTCACGAAGAAATGTCAGAAATATCAGAAAATTAAGGTTGGTTCACATTACACAAACCCGCCAACACGACAGAAGTTGATAAGGTTGTGGAATGTGAACCCCCATAAATGATGAATCAACGCACTCAAATTTCGAGAGCTTCGTCGACTATAAGAATAATTACATTAAAAACATTTCTGATATTATATAAATTTCAAGAACCTTACAATGTATCCCAATTCAAGGAAATGTTCTTATTTATTTTCACATAAAACATGATATCTAATTGACAAACGAATTTTTGCACTTGAATGCTTTGCGGTAGGTATGTACTCCAGTGACACGCAATGAAGTACTTAAAATTGTTTTGGTAAAGTGGAATTATATGTTGTTATCGTTAAAAGCGAGTATGTATGCAGAGTTTATTTTTCTCTGGCTCCTTTCCCATTGTCTTGTTTATTTTTAGATTGATAATAAATTGAAAGGTTGAATGCAAAGCAATTTATTAATATTAAATAATTAATTAACTTGTAAAGGAAAGCACTCAGCGCGAAAATAAATTAAATTAAATAATAACACGAATTCTATTCCCAAATAGAGGAAGCGCCTAAGCCTTAGAATCATGCATCATCAATTATTCTATTTAATTTGAATGCAAAGTGTTTTATATTAAAAGTTTGAATGCGTACAAATTGGATGATATTAGAGCACAGGAGACATCCCATCCTTACTCTGCTCAATTAACCTATTTATCACTTGTGAGCATATATTTTGCATTTTGTGTGTGCACATCGCACATATAACAGATGGTTGATTTTCAAAAAACGTTAATTACTTCGCGAGTATTTAAACCCCTAATTGGAGGAAAATAGAGCCAGTGAAAGACTTAAATAAATTATTGAATTAATATTTAGGCCTAACTTCACAAAACTTTTAATTAATTCATCGTAATTCTGACTGATTGAAATAAAGTCCTTTTTATGAAAGTGGAGGAATTTTATATCCTAAACAAATAATAAAAAAACTTAAATTGTTAGTATTTTCATCCTTCGTCCTAACTCTCCATATTGGATGAGACAACTTTGAACTTTGTCCCAAAAACTTGAATAGGAAAATACTTAATTGCTCTAAATTAGATGCGTTTTACTTCTCATTTTATAAAACCCTTTTTTGAGCTGTTTAAAGTTGTTCTTTGCTTCCTGTATACGAGTTTTGTATAAAAATAAATGTGACCCTTCAGGTCATTCCTTATCTAAATAGTCTCACTTTGTTCACTGCAATGCTTTGAGATAAGAAATAAAAGGAAACCATAGTAACACTTGAGTGAAACTATAAATTGTTTGTTGAAGTGTCCAATATTGGGTTCCAGGAAAACGATGTTATTTGAAATTTAGGAGGGTTCTACATTGTAAATATGTAAGGAACTATTGGCTTCAATCTGTTAGGGTTGAACAAATAAGAAATTTATTACAAATTTTGAATTTATTCAACAAAAAAGTTTTTGTTGTTGTTAGCCTCCAACTACCGTGCATTTGATTGCTTAATGTGATTTTTTAATGAAGTGTTTTTTTCCAAATGAAAGTATATATCATTTTCGGAATGATTTTTCGATGTAATCAACAGCAAACAATCAGTTTAAAATTATGGGCACTCAAACAAAAAAAAAAACCCTTTAGCCATAAACAACGACAGCACACACGAAGTGAAGTTCTTTTAATAACTTAATAGGATACACAACAGCCATGGCATCATCATGTAATTTTTGGTTGATTGTTGTCATTTCCACAAGCGTGCTTCCATGTTGGCTAATTGAATTATAACAGAGTGCATTGAGGGACCAGGAAGAGTGAGAAATCACATTAAAGTTTTATGCTAGCGGATGTTATAAATTTAACGTTAAATTTATTAATTTGAGAAATTAAATTAATTCGCCATCGCTTTTAAAGAGTGCTTATTTAATTGATTTATGTGATTTGATATAGGCGAATAGTCAACCCAGCTCTCGGAATTGGAGTGCTTTGATTCTTTATTAAGGGAGATCAAATTCAACAACATATTTGTCCTTTGTCTTGTTGGTGGATTTGTATAGCTTGAACACCACTGTGAATCCACCTTAATTTTAATGACATTTCTGACATTTAGTAGATAGACTTAGAAGATAGATTTAGTATGTAGACTTATAAACTGGAACTCAAAACTTTTTGATTTTAATTTAAGTAAAATTCAACTCAAATTAATTTTGAAAACCAGTGTTCCACTTTCTTAATGTCTTATGTTGATTTTGTAATGTTATTTTTTCTCTATTTTATGTTAATTATTTATGTGCGTTGTGTTATTTGTTTTAGTTTCATTATGTGCTTACTAACAACTTACACCACACTGAGTGATGAGCCGGTGGTATAACACAGTCCCTGTGTTGGCTAACCATTGGTCGTAATATGGTGCTTGCTATAAGCCTATACGACCAACTCTGATAGTGTATAAAAAAAAAAAAAAAGTCTTCACGAACATACCCTGCACACAACAGCTGTTTGACACAGACTGTGTTTTGCCATTTACATTTATTTCTGTTTTAATAAACTCTATTTTATTTATAATTTTAACAATCTTGGTATCTACAGATTATTTAAATAATATACCTACAGTCACTGCACGTCTGCCCAAAAAATGTTTTCGCTTAATATGTGATTTATCCTCCTTCGCTTTTTGTAGGCCGCATGTGTACCCAGAACTGGGCAAATTTTATGCGAATAGAAAATAACGAAAGAATTAATCATTTTATTCGTTACTTTTCGTTATTTTATTCAGAGAAACTCCAGAATAATAATAACTAAAACAGATATTGTTAAAATGCAATGTAACTTGCTTGAATCCAATTGAAATAGAGAACTAAATATCTGAAATGGAGAGTCTTTACCGGGCAAACAAACATATCAATGCACCTTAAATTCCATGCAAAAACCTGATTTTAGGTCTTGAAGTTACTCGTGCTCTCGCAGAGTTTTCCATTTGAAAATGAGTACACCTACAGTTTCATGCAATTTTCCCTTTGAAAACCAATGAATTTTTCATCAAGAACTTGCTATTTTTGCATTCGTTAGCCCATTTTGAAACGAAAAATTGCAAGAAAGAAAATCTTATTTCCGACTATTATTTGGTTTTTCCAGTTTTCCCACTTTTCCAATTTTTTGTATAGAAATCATCACTGAAGATAAAAGTATTAACCATGAAAATTTCACAAATATCTGTTCGGCCATTTCGGAATTCATAAAGGACATACAAACAAACAAACATACGAGATTCACGAAAAACGAATAATTTCGACTGACGAATAATTTATTTTTATGTTTTTCGAATAACGAATAAAATAAACACAAGGCATTTGTTAGTTTATTTGTTTTTAATTAAAAGCTATTTGCATTTGACTTCTTCATTACTCTTTGTTGAAACAATCGGACAGTTTGTTTGCTTTTGGTAAGTTTATCATGGTCGCGTATGAATAAACCTCGTTTCACTGATGCAGATGAAGGCTACGGTGTATGATATTTTCGAAATATCTTTTTCACTTCCGGATAACTATCCAAGACTTTGAACGTACGATCTTTTTCAGTAAAATACTTGTATTCGAGCGTCTAATTCCATCAAAAAAGTAAATACAAAAATTACAGAAAATAAACAAGGGAAAAAAGGTACATAGTTGGTTTTATTCCGTGTCCGTTAGTGGTTAGTGCGTTGGCTGTTAATCATAACGTTGTGGGTTCGAGTCCTACTCGTGCCCGTAGTTTTTATTTCATCTTTCACGGGCACTGCCTCTTGCAAAGAACTGACAAAACTTCCAAGACTATCATCTGTCATGAAAAAGTGCTTCTCAACTTTGCCGTTCGGAATCGGCGTTAAATTGTAGGTCCCCTCAATTCTTCACACGCACCTAGAGAATTGTTGATGAGAGTAAGCCACTTAGGCCTTGGCTCTTCAAGAGCTGTCGCGCCACTATATTTTATAGTTGGTTTTATTCGTTATTTAAAGAAACGAATGATTTGACGAATAAATAATGAATAACGAATATAATCACGAATAATTTATTCGTGAATAAATTAGCGGCGAATAATTTTTTATTCCAAAAATTCCCAACACTGAGTGTACTATTAAAAGACTTTTAGCCAAATAATACTAAACAGAAATGGCAAAGTAGTTTGATAGAAGTCACGCGTGATCTGTCAAAGAAGAGCCTAATATAACGAAACCATGAGCCTCTATTATATCATTCGAAAATTCATAATAATCTCACAGATCATTCAAGCTTTCAAATATGTAATTAGACTCTGTGGATTTTATCATCACTCCAAAGGATGCCATAAATAATCCCTACCTGTCACTTTTTAATGAATTCGGTTTGCATTGTATTCTCTTACGATTGGGTTTATTTGTTTTTGTTTTCTTTTTATTTGTAAATAAATTGGGCCACAGCAAGAAAACTATACGCAATAATATTTTCCAATCTAACTGAAACAACCCAATGTGCAACTGACACATTAATTGGATACAGCAAACTTCATCAGAAAACAGCAACAACCTGTAGAATTTGAATAAACGTCGTCCTCGTAGTTTTGGTATCACAAAATCTTGAAAGACGATGAAGTGCATAAAACTGGGTCAACCCACTAACAACATAAAAACCAGCATGGAACAGTTCGGGTTGATTTGGGGTTTCATCGGTGAAACAAGATAATCCCAACTTTGTTTGGTTGAGTGTTTTTGAATTTCTCTCCAGTGACGATAAATCCTTTATCGAAATAAACTTGAGAATCATAATTCGAAATTCGGATTACCAAACGAAAAATTAAACAAACTATATGGGACGATATGTGCTTGAATTTAGATTTTTTTTATTTTCATTTTGTAGCATGACAAGTTTTAAGTTTTAAGTTAGAATAATGTATTATAGCTACTTTAGAAGCATGATATATGGAATGCGATTTGTGGTAATAAAATCATTATTGTATAATGGGCTTGTGAATATCCATCGAAAAGTATTGTTTTTACTCATGAATCAATGTGTTTCTTGAATCTTTCAGGCAAGCAAGAACGGGCACTCAGCTACTGTAAGTTTAATCTTTGTAAGTTGTGATTGTTTATCCCGATGTTACCTATCACTGTTTTCTATTTTTCAAATATATTTGTAATTTTTCCTTCGCCTGCATGACATTTTGTTTACAAAACAGTATGTTCCTTACATGCTCTCTGTTAACTTGTTATTCCAACCTTGTTTTCAACTTTAACTCCTATTTTTGATCCTTCCAAAGAAATGAAAACTTCCGTTTTTTTATTTTTTTTTTAATCTCTGTTCATAACAATCTGGAACTCACTGATTTCCCAAGAAAGCAATTAGAATTATATGAACGGAAAATGTTAATGCTTTGTTCTCCATGATTCTCAGCATTTGGTGTCTCGTTTAATTTCTGTTTTTTAATAAAAGGTATGGCCTAGTTCAGGGCTGATAGAAAAATCGAGAAAGGTACTAGATTTTGATCTCCTTAATTCTCATAATTTGGAGTGACGAAAAAGAGTTAATAATTTTCTCATGACATTAAGGCAAAAGTACTGCGGGAAATACGTTCGTGGTCAAATGGCTCGAGGTCTTTTGGCCTGCGACATTTTGACTTTCGGTAATTCGACCCCAACTGAAAACACCTAATAACTACATCCTTGTTATATCTTTGAAGTTGACTGAAATTAAAAGAATATGTAATCACAAAAAATTAATGATTATCATAACAAATCACATTCGTCTTGTGCTTTTCTTTTCTATCCAATTATAATGGTATACGACATCCTAATGAAGCCTGCGACCTGATTCAATAGAAAACTACATTCCATCATAGCTTTCTTCAATTCCACAACAAGGGAATCCAGGCCTTTTTATCAGAATAATAATTCTGTTGAATACAAAAAGGATCAACCCGCATGAATGACTTTCAATGTGCCATTAAAAAGTGTGTTTGTAGTGCAAAGAAAACTTTATTTATAGAAAATTTGTATCTTATTTCTATTTTTATATTCCTGCACATAAGGCAAACTTTTGAAGGGGGAAAATTTCCTCTCAATATGCTTACTCTTTTGAGTTTAAACTTTCAGCAATGTGTTAAGAGCCTTCCCTCATATTTACTTTTGCACATGAGTTGATACAGTATAAATCAAACATTTGAAATACAAAACTAGTTGAATATTTACAATCAAACGAAGAATTTTGATTGCTTCAGGGACTGTTGGATGCACTTTGTCAGCAGCACATTTCATTAGAACCTGCCTCAGGGCTAACCAAAAGTGAGTTCAAAGCTTCAATCGAAGTTAAACTATGGCTGCTAGACTACAGAGAATTTTGAAGTCAATTTTGAAACTTCGTAGTTTTGCAATTACTGAAAACGAATACCATCAAAAGTTCTTTTCAAATTGTTTTCCTTTTTCTGTTTGCATATATTTGATCAAATCTTGTTTTCCAAAACTCTTACCGCCCTCTGGGATGCACAATGAACGAATAGAAGCCCTCTGGTTTCTATAGCTCGCTATTTAGTTCAATTTTCATTTCATAAAGTTCCATCAACATATTCCGGTTCTTGAAACAAATTTTTCCCTGCAAAATATGACAAATTTTGAAAACCCTTGAACATTTGTGTATCCCTATTTACGATGTAAATTAAATAATAATGTATGCGGGATTGAGTACACCTGTGAACATATCTATGTCTTTAGGTTTTAAAGGAGTTAATACAAATCGATTTTGTATTGATCGAATTTTTCGAAAGGTAATGCGACGTTGATCCAAAAAAATGATGTGGGCTTGAAATTGGTTTTCCCATATTCAAAAAAGAACTCGAATCGCTTTCATAGAATTCGTAAAGCTTAATCGATAAGCCCATAACTTATTCACTGGTTCGTTGAATTTCAAATGTTTTTTAAGAGAATGTAGTCCAATGAAAGAAGCCCAATGATGTGGTGAAATGTAATTTTTGGCTACAAATTACGAATTTACGTTTGTGAATATAATCTCTTCGAAAATTCAATTCAATCAAGTAGGGGTTAAAATGTTGCTGCTTTGACAGTTTACAGATACTACCAGCATCATAAAAAATTGATATTCTGACAAAAAAGTCCATAAAAAACCTTAATTCGATTGGTTTTGTCCTTGAACAATATTCAAAAACAGCTTAAAGTCAGCGAAAATCATTTTTTCTTTGCCAAGGATTAGAAAATTTGTGTGTTTCTTAAGAGGATAGCCGGTGAACATATCGGACTTGAAAAAGTTTTACAAAATTTATGAAATTTCTTGGCAATCCATGTGCTCAAACTTCATGCATTTAAGAACAAAAATTTCAATTAAAAACTTCTTTGGCTTGTACAACAATTCTTAAAACCCTTCACGTACCCTTCCTTTTTTTATTTCACCTAAGTGCATAATGCATTTCAGAGTACCCAATACCCATACTTCTCCATTGTTGTTTTTGTATGCTCTGTTGGAAACTAAAATCAATAACTTAAATTTACGTCAGCATCACCATCCATGCATATTATGTGTACTTTACTTTGTAGAAGACAAGGATGTGTCATCCTGAGGAAGTTTATGAATAAGATATGACATTAAGTGCTAAAACTTAACCTTTTTCTGCACACTTTACACGAAGTCAAGTAGATTTAAAGATTTTCAGAGTACCTGGCATAGACAAAGTAGTTTTTGGATGATGGGATTATAAGCGCGAGATAGCTTGTTTAACGAATATAGAATGAGTCTGACGAGTTAATCTCTAAAAAGATGTAATAACGACATAAGCTCTCATAAGAGTTGAATTCAGGCTCAGGAATTTTTAAAAATATTTTGACTAAACAGACGACCATTTTCGACGTGTGATATCCCTTCATACCAATTAAAATTGTCTTAATCAACGACTAATGTTAGTTTATTCATACCTATAGGTGTAAGGTCGGCAAACACGTAAAAAAAATCAGTTAAAACCTAAAACCATTTTGTTCAATTTAACAACCAGACTTAGGGAGGATGAAGTAGGTGCTTCTGGTTCTTCAAAAAAAAAAGAAAATAATAAAACTTTTTATGTAATAAGCTTCTTCAAAAGAACTCTAAAAACCTTTTCCTAGATATAACCATTTAACCTTATACTTGAGCTTTTGACAATGTTTGAAACAACCCAGATCAGAACTTTTACCCCAAAGGTACCTAATGCAATGTATACGAATCTTTTAAATTAACTTTTATAGTATACACTCTAGTCCACTTGATTGGAATGGAATCCTGGGATATAAATAAAATAAATAGTTTTACCTTCGAAATTTTCAAATCAGACTTCATTCGAAATAACAAATCAATAATTAATCATTAATTTAAAAAAGTGCAAATTGAATGGCTTAAGAATACAAAACTGTTATCATTTAAATGACTTGGAGTGTTTTCGTTTTTTTAATTTTAAATTTTATTCTGAATAAAATATACCGCTGAAGGATACGCATAACAAACAGAACGAAAAAAGGATAAACAACCAAGAACTAACTACAACAAAGACAAATTTATTTGATCTCACAAAATAAAGGAAAGGATAAAGTTCCCAGAACAAGAACTCGTTACACATATGCTTATTGAAATATTTAGATGCGAACTTTACGAGTGTATTTTCCAATATTTCCTTATAACCAGAACTTGGTATGGAAGCTAAGGAAAGTTACATTTTTACGTTCTACCCAATAAAACGTCACGTTTCTCTAACGATGACATTCGTTGTATTGTGTCTTCTTACCTCTTTGCTTGTAGGTGTCTCCACATACAACATTTCATGATCAGAATAAAAGAAAGACAGCACAAAGTTACATATTTATTCTGGTTTATTTTTGTGTCAGCTTTGTTTTACAGGAACAGTAAAGAATCCGTTCCACTGTGACAGGAGATTGAAATGCGAACTTTGCAAAAAGCTTTGTTATTTTCAGTTATTTTGACAGGTTGAATTTTTTTAATTGTTTTTTTTTTCTTTTTTTGGTCGAATCAACTTATAGGTGGAAATAAAAAATACCGGTGGTGGGGCAAAATATAAAAAGGATTTTATCGCGATTTCAGGAAGGTTAATAGATAAAACTGTTAAAAAATATACGGAATGTGATTTTGCATTGTCGAAGAAAAATATTTTGTTTAAAAATGAAAACATAAAACGTACAAAAAAGGGTTACTGGTAAATGTCAAAAATGTGGTATTTGTGTTAACATTCAAACAGTAAGCGAATCCAATATACAATCAAGTTAATTTTTAAAGCAAATTGTGTATACGTTCAATATAAATGTAGAGTTCTGCAAGGAAAACATTAATACCTGCATTAACACCTTGTCAAAAAATGTACAAAACAAAAAGAAATAAACGAAAAAGTAATGTCCTGGTCTTCCAAGGCTCATCAAAAGATGTCTTAACTAAATCCATTCACGAAAAAATTATAAATTACTAGCTGCCCCTGCAGACTGCATATTGCCTCAAATCAAACACCTAGACTTTTGTACCCCGCTACGCAAGTTGTAGTGTCCGTAGCTTAGTGGTTAGGTCCGTTGGCTGCCAAGCAGAACGTCGTGGGTTCGAGTCTTACTCGTGCCCATAGCTTTTATTTCATCTTTCACTGCCTCTTGCGAAGATCTGACAAAATTTCAAAGAGTATCAATCTGTCATGAAAAAGTGCTTCTCAACTTTGCCGTTCGGAATCGGCGTTAAATTTTAGGTCCCCTCAATTCTTCACACGCACATAGAGAATTAGGCCTATTTATCTACGCAACCACTACCCGCTACCCTATTATCCCACTACCCCCTACACCGCTACTCTTCACCCGCTCCAGCTATCCGCAATTTCTACCCGCTACCCCATTACCCTCCCCTTCCACTGCCCTCTGTCCACTACCCGCTTCAAGCCACACTGCTCCTCATTATCCTGTTTTCGCGCTACCACGCTACCACCTAAACCACTACCCTCTACCCTGGCCATGTCTCATGAGTGGCTTCGTCGATTTTGAAAAAAAAAACATCTAAGAACCCATCTACACCGCTACGTGACATCACTTAAAATTTGGAACATAGAGGTCGGTGGTAATAGGGTACAAATCTAAGACTAAATCAAATTTAAGACAAAATTTGGCAAGAACTTTCGGAGGAGTATAAACCCCAAAACTGTGACATAAGAATTTTATATGTTAGAGATGTCCCCCACCTATCGGGTTTGTGAGGACCTCTTAAATGGAAAAGATTTCAACGGCTTTTGCTGGGACTTTGCGCAAAATAGAATTCAGCACCTTTCAACTCTTGTAAAGTAAGACTTGTGCCACTTTTTTCGGGGTGCCTAAAGATCAACTATTTTTACGAGATGGTATTGGATGCTTTCTACTTTTTCTTTTGGATATCAGGAATATTCTTTTGAGAGTACCGCCGGGTTCCCCGGCTTTTTCTATTACCTTGTCTACTCTTGTTGCCAGGACGTTAGAGATCAATTATCCTGTCAGGGCGTATACTACCTACGTAAAGCCTGTTAAGTAACATCACTTCCGGAACTACTGAGTCAAAGGCCTACGCAATACCATTCATTGTCAATACTTCGGAATTAACGTTAACACGTCAAAGCTGAGTAGTTGGTAGAAGGAGTTCTAGGTGCATTACCAGAACCAATTTGAGTATCTAAGGGTGTATTTTTTTTATAAACATGATAGATGTTAAAAAGCATCAGTAAACATCGTTGTCGAAAGGTTCGACATTTTGCCAAATGTCAAGTTAGTTAAATTTCTCCGCTTGCTGGCACGGTAAATTGACTATCGTTAAAAACAATATAGTAACACTACCTTACTCTTAGTTGTGGTTCGCTAATAGAATACATATCCTTATACATATTTGAATCGAGAGAATTATGGCTTTCGTAAAGTAAATAGAAAATACTGTTATCAACAGTGACGGACGTCTTAGCTAGTGGAAAAATAATATTTTGTTTGTTGATAGTAATCAATCAAGGCGCATGTCATATTCTAGTATACTCCAGAACAATGTTGAGAAAATCACATGACTACGAGACTCCTTGTGTGAAAACGTACGGCAAAACTCGGATGAATGATTCCCAGTAGCACACAGCACCACTTTATAACGTAACGACATATGGAGCAAAGCTGGATCAGTTTTGTTTTTTTCTTTTTAGAAACCATTAATATTACAAATGAAGTTCCAAATTCTAATTTTTAAAATTCTTTGACAATTATATTCCATAACTAAGCGATTACTTTCTTTTAATTAACTTCAAGTAATATCTTCATTTGCAACGTGCTCGTAATGCATCATGCATGGTCTCAAAGGATAAGAAAACCTCTAGTTTCACGCTGTGGAACACTTTACTTTTTCGTATACATTGAAGAATATATTCACATTCACATACAATGTGTTTGCACATGCATATGTTGGGTAATCCATTTATCTCGTAAGTCCTTGAGAGCTCCTTCTGTTTGCATAAAATATATATGGTGTGGTTGTGGACGCTTTGTAACGAAATTGCATTATGCCAAGCGTTTTAATAAATTAAAAAATAAATGAATAGAGTTTCGTTAAGTTTACTAAGGTAGGTTTACTAAGGTACGTGGGTTCCATAAAAATGTATTCAATTCTTAATTCTTAACCTGAAAATATTGTAAAGTAACTTATGTGGAACAAAAAAACAGCGTTTGAAGCGCACAAACATATCTTCCATAGAAATAGAAAATAAGCAAAACGGGTTCCATTTTTTTTAATTTAGCAAACTGTCAAAATCTTAAGTGAATTCAAAAATACAAAACGAAACAATTTTCACACAAAGACAGATTTACGGGATGTGTTCCTTACTTTAAGGAAAATAGAGCTTCTTTTATTCCAAAAAAAGAGAAAACAAAGCCAAACGGAGGCAGAAGTGATCTTATAAGAGTTTCGTTTTCACTTATGTGTATGGAACCTTAAAAACGGTCAGATCCATTCATAGTGAACTAAGAGTTAAACATTTTTATTAAAGAAGCAGTCTTCCTTAACTGATAAAAAAAGGATCCTTAAGCATTATTGTTAAAAATAGAAGATTTTGTCTAATTTGAAAGCCTTGTTCAACTTTATTTAAAAAAAACACTTTGTACTAATGTATGTTTATTTTCTTATCACTGTATCAATAATTTTATGTTATAGAAAATTTTCATAAACTTTTTTTTCCTTTCATAATTTTCATTGAGAATAAAACTTTTGTTCGCTTATTATAAGAAGCTTTCTTTTTCAATTTGGACGGACCTGGTATATTTATATAAAAGATATAATTACCGAATTTATTTCAACAATTATCCACATGAGCACGACCAACGAACGACGAATGAATGAAAAAAAGTGATTTGAGATGCGTTTCAAGCCATATTTCCTTACAAATTCTTAACGAAGTGTATTTACGACCATCCTTCTGAATAAAGATAGAAAATACATAAAGAAATCAATTTTCCATCATAAAGCGAAACTGACATTAATACGCAGAGATTCATTTTAAATTAGTTGAATTACTATTGGTTGGGAAAAACATAAGAGTATCGTCGTCCGTTGGTCGTGGTCATGTCGGAATAGTGCTTTACTCTTTTCAGTTTACAAAGGCAATGAATTTGCAATAAGAGGTGTTATTTTGAATAGCCTGCTATTTCGGTAGCTGTTACTTTTGAAGCTGTTATTTATTGACATTTGACAAGTAGAAACTACGCCAAAATGAAACGATACACGCTTCAACAACGCATTGAAATTATTAAAATTCACTATAAAAATGGTGAAAATTTGGCAGAAACGGTTCATAAAACTAAAACTAAAACGGTCGTCGTGTAGCACATTGTCGGACTGCAATATAGAAATTGGTGGACAAATTCGAGTTGTTGGGATAAGTTAGTCATGTGAAGAATAAAAGCCGTGCACGTCGCTCAAGAACAACTGAGAATATTGCTGTTGTAGCCCAAAGTGTTGGAGAAAACCCAGGTTTGTCCATTCCTCGTCGTTCTTTGGAATAAGGCATTCCACAAACATCATTGCACCGTATTTTGCATAAATATTTGGGTCTTAAGGCTTATAAAGTTCAGTTAACTCAAGAACTCAAGCCGGCTGATCATCAACAACGTCGTGTGTTTGCTGATTGGGTCCTTAAAATGCATGAAAATGATCCGGAATTTCATCGAAAAATCATCTTGACGGATGAGGCCCATTTCCAATTCGGAGGCTACGTCAACAAGCAAAACTGTCGCATTTGGGGCTTGGAAAACCCAAGATTTACTGTTGAAAAGCCTCTCCATCCTCAACGCGTGACTGTTGGTCTGATGCGGTTTATGGTCTGGCGGGGTCATTGGAACTAACTTTTTCGAAAATGAGGTTGGAGCGACAGTAACGGTCAATGGATTGCGCTATCGGGAGATGATTAATGATTTTTTATGGCTGTAATTGGATGGTATTGATCTGGACAACGTTTACTTTCAACAAGACGGCGCTACGTGCCACACAAGCAATGAAACCATCGATCTTTTACGGGAAAAGTTTCCGGACCGTGTTATCTCTCGAAGAGCTGATCACAATTGGCCACTAAAATCGTGTGACTTCTTCCTTTGGGGCCACGTGAAAGATAAGGTCCACGCCAACAGCCCAGCGTCGATTCAAGACCTGAAAGATGGAATTCGTGATGCTATCGAGGACATAGGGCAGCCACTTTGCGATTTAGTTATGGAAAATTTCATGAAAAGGATATGGTCCTGTAAGCGTGGCCGTAGCGGCCATTTGGCTGATGTTGTATTACATTATTAAAGGCATACCTTCCTCTTTATAATGAAATAAACAACCGATCATTTGTCAAATGCCATTTATTTTAATACCAATATAACACCTCTTATGGGAAAATCCTTTATAATGTTTTTATTTCATATTTCATGGTTCAGGCAATACCGTTCTCCTGCGAAGTACTGGCAAAGCTTCCAAGAGTATCATTTCTCACGTAAAAGTGCTTTTCAACTCAGTCGTTCGGATTTTGAATCGGTATAAAATTGTACCTCTATTTAGGCCTTGGTTCTCCGGACTTAGATCTGCCGCGTTATTTTTACTATTTGTATCAAAACACAGGAAATGGAATATGCATATTAAGACTATTTCCACTCATTTTTATACTGGAAGGTAAATGAATTACCAGCTATAGCATATGAACTAAACGGCTCAGTATAAAAAGTAAGCCTTAATAGACCATTCTCAGATTCTAAGCATATCTAAATACTAAAGTTAATAATTCATTTAGTTTCTCTTACATCATTTACTAAAAAGAAAATTGGTTTGTGCTAAATAACAAAAGTAATGGAATAAATAAATTGTGAATGCAAATTTCAGCGCATGTTTTTTTTTTTATTTAACGGACAAATATCCTTTGAGCATACATATTACATTTTACATTAGTTTAGATTATAAACCTGCAAATTCATTAAATACCTCATTGCATTTTATACCATTTTTTCATTCTAGCTGACGATGAAATCAGTGGTCACTCATCAACGTGCGGGAAAATTCTCATATTCCTGTCATGCGTTCTTGTTGCGCTCACTTTACCATTCAGTTTATTTGTCTGTTTCAAGGTTCGTCCATTTATCCTTAAACAGTTTTTCATTTAAATAATTCTACTAACTTAAAAACTTTAAAACAATTATTATCTGCTATTTTTTAACCTTTCCTAAAACAAAACAAAAAATAAAAGGTTGTACAGGAATACGAACGTGCGGTTATATTTCGATTGGGTAGACTGATGCAAGGAGGTGCCAAAGGACCTGGTAATAATGATTGATGAAGCATTTATTTTTGTTTTTCTTTTTTTCTTGTCATCTGATGGTTGGATTTCATTTTCTCGTTTTCTATATCGATTTGGTATTTTCTCCAAGTTCCTTTTTCTCATTTAACTCATCCCTGAACTGGTTCAGTAATAGTTCTTAGCACTAACTATAATGGAATTTTTATGTTGCAGGAATTTTTTTCATTTTACCATGTATTGATGCTTATGCACGGGTGGATTTGAGAACGAGGACGTACGATGTACCACCACAAGAGGTAAGAATTAATTAAACATTTAAACATAAAAAAATCCCTTCTTAGTGAACCGTTCAGTAAGAAAAATAAACTGAAAAGAGTGATGAGATGGGTACAGAAGTGTATTTACTACCATTCTTCTGAATAAGGATATAGAAAATACAGAAAATACTCAATGTTCCATCAGAGGTATAAAGCGAAACTGACATTAATACGCAGAGATTATTAAGTGATGAAAAGAGGACAGTTTCATTGGTTTTCGTTCATAAGCCCGCATACATTTTAAATTAGTTGAATTAATGTTGGTTGGGTTGAGAAAAGGATTAGAATTGCTGAAAGTTAAAGCAAGAATACTATGTTCTACTTTAAGACTTAGACAGAGCTATTTGAATCAATAAAGTGTTGTCTTACTTACTTACTTACAGTGGCGCTACAGTCCAGGTCGGACCAGGGCCTCACCCAACAAACTTCTCCAGCCAGTTCGTCTTCCTCTTCTACGGCGTCCTTCCGAGTTGGATTCGAAAACTCTACGAGCTGGAGCATTATTTTCCATTCGCTCAACATGACCCAACCATCAAAGTCGTTGGACCTTTCCTTTTCTGGCTAGGTCAGTGTCGCTGTACAGCTCGTACAGTTCTTGGTTGAATCTTCATCTCCATTCTCCATTAACGCAGAGAGGACTAAAAATCACTGGAATTTTTCTTTCAAAGCAGTCCAAAGTGTTTTCATCAGTCCATGTCTTTGCACCATACATGAGGACCGGGATGATGAGAGTTTTGTAGAGTGTCACTTTAGTTGCTCGGGAGAGGACTTTACTACTCAATTGCCTTCTAAGTCCAAAGAAGCAGCGATTGGCAAGAGTGATTCTTCGTTTGATTTCAGCGCTGGTATTGTTGTCTGAGTTGATAGCGGATCACAGGTAGACAAAGTCCTTAAGTACCTCGAAGTTAAATCTGTCTACATAATATGTTGACGTTTTCTCCAAGACGTCGATGTTGGTAGTCCTTTCTTGTCAACAGCATTAAGTTGGTCTTGCCCTCGTTATCCGCTAGACCCATCTTCCTGGCCTCCGTCTCAAGGCTCACAAGCGCTCTACTGACATCACACTGTGTTCTTCGAATTATGTCAATGTCGTCTACGTATCCTTGTAGTTGGACGGACTTTTGAAAGATTGTGCCTCTGGTGTTGAGATTGGAGCTTTGCACAATCTTTTCAAGAATGATCTTGAAGAAATCGCATGACAACGCATCGCCTTGTCTAAAACCCTTTTTGACATCAAAAGCATCCGTTAGGTTTTTTCCGACCATGATGGGGACAGCGTGAGTTTTCCATTGTCTTCTTACACAGACGGACGAATTTCTCAAGAATTTATAGAAATGTTTTAAAAATTGTTTTTTTAGTTAGAATGATCGCTTAGCGTTTTTTTAATTGACGATAGTTAGTTACCCTTGTAAATCTTAGCTTCTTTCAAGTCCAACTAACCACCAAATTACTAGAATCTACATATTGTTTGTTTCTTTTTGATTTGAATAATAAAGAGTTAAAAGAGTGCAGCTGTCAGCATACAGCATGTGCTTTTATGTACATGAAAAGCAAAGGCAAAATAAATCAATTTGAATATTATATCAAACAGAATTTGAAACAAAAATTATGTAAATTTTAAACTTCCATCGTTGTTTCACTACTTCGAAAACTCTAGTGTGTATCTTTATACTTTTTTTTCTTTTCGACGTATCTCTGCCTTGTCTAATGCACACACATGATATTTTTCTTGCAAAAGCATACTTAAGTTGCTTTGAGCTGGAAAATGTAATTTCATTACTTTAACTACCTAGACTTGCCAAACCCATTTTTCGACTCCTTTGATTATAATTTCTACAATTTTTAGCGAAAACTTGAAGTCGCGATTACAATTGTTGAAAAGAAATCTCACAGAATCATTTGCTTTTGAAACAACAACTTCTGAACTTGTTCGAAATAACTTCAAAACAATCACGACAAACCATTTTGAGAACTCAACAATCCCGACCTCAATATCAAAACCTTAAAGAAGCTTTCGTATTTCCACTTTTCCTTATACTCCCTTCTATTCTTCCTTATGAATTAAAAAAAGTTCAAGTCATAACATTTATTTTTTCTATTTTTATTTAACAACAAAAAGGTCCTTACCAAGGATAGCGTCACAGTGTCGGTGGATGCTGTAGTTTATTACCGTGTGTCAAATGCCACCGTTTCTATAGCCAATGTGGAAAATGCACACCACTCGACGCGCCTCTTGGCACAAACGACGCTCCGCAATACAATGGGAACGCGCCATTTACACGAGATTCTAAGCGAAAGGATGACAATTTCTGGAACTATGCAAGTGAGTTCTTTAGCTATTTTTAATCTTTCCTTATTTTTAAGTTTTACCAACCACAATGTGGCCATTGGGGGAGTGATAAAAGGTTAACCAAAAAGGCTTTTGTTGGTTGAATAATTTTCAAGAGTGACCAGATGTCTTGAAAATAATTTAAACTTTCTAAATTTTTCATCCAACTGTGGTTTCACTATACAATTGAAAATAAGTGCTTACAATTTTGTCCTTGACTGCTTTCGCTGCCGGCACTAAATTGCTATTTTCTTTATTCCATTTTCTATACCGCAGGTTCAACTGGACGAGGCAACCGATGCTTGGGGCATCAAAGTCGAACGTGTAGAAATGTAAGTACGAATACCACACACACACACAAATTTACATGATTCCTAGGGAAAATCCTTACAAAATAGTGTATGGCTGCTCGTAGTACAAACTATGTGAGTTTTGTTGTGAGCTATTCTATTGTATGTTGAGCTTGAAGGAAGAAAAGTAATTGGTGTTTTGCTGGAATATTGTTTCTCATTTCAGTGAATGGAACTGTTTTGATTGTTCTGTTGATTTAACCAGAACTCACTGTTCTTACATTGTGGCAAAACAAAAACCTCGAAGAATAGTTCAAATAAACAAAATTAAAGCAATCATGTGTAAAATACAAAATAGTACGTATTCGCCACAGTGACCCATTATAGGTTTTGCGATGGAAAGTGAGTTAATTATTTATTGATTTAGGTTTGTCATGTTTGTTTGGCCATTTGTTGCTTCCATTAGGATGAATGTTTTATTTACCGAAGGAACATATTTGCTCAGCACTTAAACGGGTTCGGTATTTTCTTGTATTTTCACAAGTTTCATTTGATAGAACTGAGTTGAAGAAAAACAATGTTTATTCTTTCTTATTTTCTTTAATAACTGAACTTTCAGTTTAATCAATTTAATGGAAGACCATTTTTAAATAAAAATAACGAGGGTGGATTTTTTGTTTAATATAATAGGTCGGGACGTGCGTCGGGTTGTTTGGTAGGACGTAGGACAAATTTGCATAAAGAAAAATAAGTGTCTTTCTCTTTGGAACATTTTGTGTGTGGAAATGAGACCAAATATAGTCGTTACAAAAATGGATATGGCATATTAGAACACAGAGTCCTTCAAGCATTTTCCTTTGCTAGGCGAATGTATTCAAATTTAAGCAGAACTTGAAAACTACTTAAGTAAAATATCGTTGATAAATAATTTATTTTTGATAAGGACATTTTTGACTCATGCAATTTAATTCATGCTTTTTTTCGAAAAAGTGGAATACATTTATGATAATAAAACAATTTGTCCATTTGCCTCGTTAAGTGTTCTTGCTGCCTGAGAACTTGAAATAGAGTCCTTTTTTATTACAAAAATAAATGTCTGCATACAGATTTCTTTTCCCTAAGTTTTTACGTTCTTTCGAAACTTATAAATGCCGACACTAAAATTGATAACTAATTTAAGTATCCAATTCGAATGAACCCCACAGCAAGGATGTCCGACTACCGGTTCAATTGCAACGTGCAATGGCAGCTGAAGCCGAAGCAGCTCGTGAAGCACGTGCCAAAGTTATTGCAGCCGAAGGTGAACAAAAAGCATCACGTGCCCTACGTGAGGCATCCGAAGTTATTGGCGACTCTCCAGCTGCACTTCAGCTACGTTATCTGCAGGTAATGTGTAATGTTTTCTTTTTTTCGAAATCATTTTATTTACAACAAAAAAAAAAACTGTTTTTAAAAACAACAAAATAACATTTATACATTTTTATCTCTTTTCTCTCATTTTTTTTTTCTTTTTGAAAAAAAATAAAAATAAACAAACTAACAACAGACTTTGAATACGATTTCGGCCGAAAAGAATTCTACCATCGTATTTCCATTGCCAATTGATTTGATAACCTACTTCATGAAGACAATGGACGCATCCAAAAACGTTCAACAGCAATAAATTTTTACTATTTAAAAAGAAAAATTATTATTTTTTGGTTGACTTATCTTGGGATAGTGAATTCTTTAATTTATTTTATACTTTTTTTTTATTTAATGTCGATCGATGAATTTTGCTTGCAAAACACAAGCAAACAGACAGAAAAGAAAAACTAAAGTTAATTGAAAAATTTGGTTTTCAGACGTTTTTAACTGAATCAAATTATTTACAGAACAAACAGAAAACAAAAAAATCATGCATACTATAAAATAACTTTAAATAAATAATTAAGTGGTTTCAACAAATGGACATCTTGATGTTAAAAAAAAATTAAAACATACATATATACATACCTGTAGTGAAAATCCTCTTTTACTTAGGTTAGTTCCTTTTCATCCAACGAATTTTGAGATATTGATGTAATTTTAAGATAAAGTTGTAATGTAGCAAGAAGGCATTAAACAACAGTTACAAAAAAAATAACTTAAACGAAGTTTAGAAAAGAATATTGTGATGTTCTTTGAAACTTAGAATCACTTTATAGAGTGACAAGATCTTTTACAGGATAAACAAAGAAGAGAATATTTTAAATTTACTGTCTCTCGTTTTTCCCACGGTCAAGGTTCCCTGGACCGCTTTGTTTTTTTCAATGAAAGATCAAAATTTCGAAGCTTAACACTTGCTTTGGTGTTAAATGGTATAACGTTAACCAATTTGACACCTTGAGGGGAAAAAGAAAGTTTAAATTTGTATGGTTGATTACTTAGCTGTTAAAAGAAAAGACCTTAAATGAGAAAGGAATTTCATTTATAATATTTTGTACATATCTTTTTGCGCACAAGGGATTTAGCACAATCTGGTTCTTGTTCAACTTTTCGCTGATGCACGAGTGTTTTGAAAATTTGAAATTAATTTGCAATCAAAAAATGTGTGTGGCTTTTTATCTAATTCGAAAAAAAATTACAGTTTGGCTTTTTATGTAAATATTTTTATAGATTTTTTAAGATTCTTCTTTACAAAATGTATTTTTTAGTATAAGAAAGCCTATTTTATATCAATTCTTCAATGGTTCTTATATATTTCAATATTTATCGATTTTGAGTTATAAGAAATATTTCCCTCTCAGTATTATAAACTTTTGTTTGCTAAACAAACAAAGTATAATCAAAAACAAAGAAGAATACTCCTTTTAATTTTTCGAGTTCCAAAATATTAAAAGTCTCCAGTTGGGATTAAAAATCTTAAGGTACCATGAATCACATATGACTCACCCAAGGAAATAAAAGCTTTCTGAGTGTCCACACTTCATATGTTTTTTCAAACTTATTGCAGAGGTCCAAAATAATGAAAACCTCCACTTAGGATTAAAAATCGTATAATACCATGAATTGTATATGACTCATAATACGAAACCAAAAGTTTTCTGAGTGTCTATACTTCAAACCTGTTTTCAAACTAATTCAGGAGTTCCAAAGGATCAAGAATCTCTAGTTGCGTTTAAAAATCTTAAGGTACCATGAATCGTATATGACTCACAGTACGAAAAACAAAACTAATTCATATTCAAGATTATTGTCATCAGCGTTCCTTCTGTAGAACTGTTAGGCACAATGATTCATTTATGAGCGGTACAATATGAACTGAACAGCAATAACCCCTTCATGTTCCCTGTTATCATTCATTGAAATATTCCGAAATTCAAGACTTATGTTTACTGACATAAGACAGTGATGTAACTTAGATCATATCAACATTACTATTTAAAGAACCATTGTAGATAGTTAATCTTATCGAAAACACTTTTTCCAAATTCATAATAATTGTTAATTAAAAGGTTGCCACAATCGATTTACTTTAAGCAGAAAAACAAAACAAAAAATGCTAGTCTGCTATAGATATAGAATTCCATTATGTGTATCAACAAAACTTCAAACTTTTATTTATTAACATTATTTTAATCAATAAGGTATTAATTATTAAGAAGAAGGGCATCTATTTCTTTCATTAAGTATGGTCCTCAAATCCCAAGGCGAATTGTTTTCGGGCGAAATCTATATGCAAGCTGCTATCCAGATAACATGCAACCAAATTGGCAAACAGAATTTTAACAGAAAAGGATCAAGAAAAAAAGTAAAATTTATTATATTGAGTACTCGTATTTTTCATTCCTTGATTAAAGTGAGAATTTTCAGTATTTTCCTATTCCTATTCTTCTTTCTGTTTTCATTTATTTTTGTTTTAAAGAACATGGAGTCAATTTTTGAGAAAAAAAACTCCAAATATTGAATGGTAGCAATTGAACGGCATGCTGAATGTTTTGAAGATTATTTTCATACTAATGCAAAGTTCTTAATTTTCCATTTCCATTTTTCTTTTTTAACAAACCTTATGGAAGACCTGAGAATTGTTTTTGCACTGTAGATGAAAAATTAATTCTAAAAATTGTATTGTTCCATTGTGAATGTCATTGTTCTGTTATTCCTTATTTTCGCCAACATTGAATACAAAATTATTTAAAATAAAAAACTAAAATTGAAAACATATGAAGGGGGAAAAGACAAGTACGGCACAATAAACCAATATCGCACAATTAAATATAAAAAGAAAAACCTAAGGACAAGATTCTTTAATTAGATGTCCCTTACTTACTTACTTAAGGTGGCGCTACAGTCCGTTGTGGACTTGGGCCTCAATCAACAGGCTCCGCCAGCTAGCTCGATCCTTGGCTAGTCGTCTCCAGTTTTGCACTCCGAGTTGAT
>CAKKXW010000001.1:106154169-106176846 GCA_920937365.1 Sphaerophoria rueppellii | reverse complement strand
TCGTTGCCAACCTTGATGGAGCAGCGTGAGTTCTCCATCGTCATTTTGCACAAGCGAACGAGCTTGGCAGGGACGCCAAAACTAGACATAGCTTTGTACAGTTCGTCTCTGTAGATGCTGTCCCTTCAGTTTTGAAAAAAAAAAGAACCCTTGAATTCACTTCAATGACTCATGTTTTATGAACTTAAGAAGTTGAGACCACTCTAGATTTTGCCAATAACACTTTATAAATGAAATCAAGTAGAAATACAGGAGGAATGTAACGTAATGTATGCGTAACAAGATTTTTGAAATATCCCTATCTACAATTTTTGAAATAAACCGAATGTTCAGATTCAAAATAGATTTTTTTTCCTAGTTTTTGATTATTTCGGTTCGTGTATCATTTTTCAACTCTGCTACATTTCAACTTACAACGTATTTATACTCTCCTTAATATACATGCTTAAAATAGGTTTTATATCAATTAATATAAATATTTTAAACTTTCACAGATTAAAACACCAACAACAAATAATCCAACAACAATAACTAAAAGAAAGCAACCTCACCAACTGTTTTTCATTTCGATTCAATGTGATGAACGTTACCACATTTGACGAATCCTGTGCTAAACTTTAAAATCTTCTATTTTTAAAATAATCAAAAAAAAAATCAGACTTTTTATCGATGTTAAAGTAATATGAAAAATGGACCTACAATATTATTAGCATTGTTTTTAAAACAATTTTAAACAAAAAATATTCTACGTGTGTTATAAAATAAATAAACAAATCTTTTTTTATATAAATCAATTTTTCATATAATAATTGTAAAATATTTTTTATTTATTTTTGTTAAAAATTAAGAAAAAAAAAACAATGTTGAAAATTTTAAATGTTTAAAATTTAAAAAAAAGGAAAAGGAAAGCTGAAGAAAAGAATTTCAGAGTAGCTATGTGAAATGTACCAATTGAGTTGAAATAAAATAAAATTTATCAACAAAAATTACAACGCTTTTGCTTAATAATTGATAATGTATGTTAATTTTGAGTGGCCAACAGGACACCTATGAATTTGCATTTCAATTTTTTTGCCAAAATTAATGGGGTCAAAACACAAAAATAATATGAACCGACTTACCGAAGATAAGGGCTGCAGCAAATAGTGAAAGCTATCCGTCTTCGCTTATTATAAAGCTTTAAAAAGAACACAAAACTTTCGAAAAAACAAAAAATTTAAGACAAAAAAACAAATAAGCACTAATTTAGGGAGACGATTTGGGGACAATGAGAAATTTAAGAAAAATGTTTAAGGAAGATATTAAAGAGAAAAACACTAGTATTTATATTTGGGGAAATAAGACTTATACAACGCACAATAACAGCAAATAAGGAAATTTAGACAAACAAAAATTTATCAACAGACCACTCGTTATATTACTCTTGAAAACCTTTATGGAATAAAAAAAAAGGAACATCATTATAACCGAAAACGACTTTAGAATTTGAAAATAAAACAATTGAACCGACTCGAACAACACTTTTGAATTTAACATTCAAACGCCGCCGCGGCGTCGGTTACTCGAAACGGAAAAATACCAATCGGCTACTCACTTACCTAATACACCCACCGACCCGATTCGAACTCTTGGATCGAAACGCATTTAGCTAATACTCTAACCGGAGATATTCAAACTAAATACGGATATATAAGGTCCGTTCGCGTACCCTCCTTAAACAGTCAAATATTACGAAAAATTACGAAATTTTACCAAATCCTGTTCGCGTACTCAAAAATTTGGCAATTTTTCGTAAAAGAGAGCGCTGACGAGAGAGTAAAATATTTCCCCAACCTACGAATTTTAGCCCAAGAAATTTCTTTGGGCTGTTTTGTGAAAAGTGTCAAATTTGGTTGAAAATAACAAATAAATAAATAAATTCAAATTCAAAGTCTCAAATGTTCATACAAAAAAACTTGACAATTAAAATGTGGGCAAAGTTTGTTATTTTCCCGTTCGCTTACTTTTTTGTAGTTTTATTTTTCTGTGAGAGAATTTTACCCCCACTCCTTAAAATGTCTCATTTTACGAATTTTAGTGCAGAAAGCACGCGAACGGACCTATAATCGGATATGGACACAGTGCACTTGTACTCACCGGAGACGGAAATCGAACGAATTGAAATTAATTTTCCGACACAAATTTACACTTTTATCTGAAAAATAATGAGATTTGATTGATTTTCAATCAAAATAAAGCACTACTTTTAATGAAAAAAAGATATATTTGGCACCACACAGCCATTTTTACACCAAAAACAGACAAAAAAAAAACAAAGGATGGGCAAGAGGAACAGCTTTCTTGAAATGTTTACATTTAAACAATGAATTTTGATGCACAAATCGGTGCACATGTATTTCACGTTTTCCAAAAGATTTTGAACAATTTAGAGAACGAATTTTATTTGATTAATTACAACTTCGCGGAGGTGAATGATGGATGGATTGGCACAATGTGCAAATTGAATGGAATGGAATTGGAATCTGCGAAAACGATGAACGCATTTACTTGCTGAATTCAAGTCCGGGTATAGTTGATTGATTTGTTTTCTTTTCTGTTGAAAATTTTTGTGGAGTTGAGAGCAATATATGGGTTGCAATATTCGCTCCCAAATTGGAAAACACATATAGTTCATGTACCAACCGACGAAAATCGATCAATGAACGAAGCTAAAGTGGGATTGGGATATCGAATGCAGACACGGTGCACTGACACAACACGGAAACTGGTACTCAACCGAAGACGAAGATTGCAAGAAATTTTGGTGAAAAACTTAAATATTTATATGGAAATAATGCCACTTTATGTACTCACAGGTTATTGTGCCATTGGAATAATGGCCAACAGAATGGGGGCCTTTGCACCAGATTTCTGCAGGAGCTATTAGGATGAAGAAGAAATAGAAACCAATCAACATCCGCTCTCTGAATGTCTAAACCTCCTAACAAATCGACTCCGTTACTTCAGAAAAAGATTTGTTGGAGAACTGGACGACAGCTCTCAATTGCAAATAAGAGGAAATTCATTGAAATCACAGGCTGGTTCGTAAATGAACCATCAGTCTATGTTAACCAATAGTAAATTGTAGGAGCATCAATGCTACCTTTTTTATAGGGTTACACAATGGACCAATAAGCCCCCGTATAAACAATAGCTCCGTGCTGTGCACAACCCTTACAACCTAATCTAACCTTACCATGCCATTTGATTGATCAATCACAATTAAACACCCGAAAATTTTTTGTTGTCTGTCCTAGCACGAAAGTGAAAGTCCCACCATCTTTATTTATTACATTGTCATTTGTCATAAATATTTCTTTTGCTCGTAGTGTGACCAAGAAATAAAATTTAAAAAAAAAAATAATATATTTGCCAAAGTTGCACTGGTTATTCTCGACCTCATAAAGGACGAGACAATCGAGAGAAAATTCTCACCTTTTAACACTTATAGCGTTTTTTTTTTGGTAATCCGGAATTGGTACACAGAACTGTCCGATTCCGGATACCAAACGAACATGCAAACACATTTTTTTGCCTCTAATGGTTGAATGTCTTTGTATTTGTAAAACATCATATGCAGAATTGCAGATGACATGGCGTTGTTATTATTCTCGACCTCATAAAGGACGAGACAATCGAGAGAAAATTCTCACCTTTTAACACTTATAGCGTTTTTTTTTTTTGGTAATCCGGAATTGGTACACAGAACTGTCCGATTCCGGATACCAAACGAACATGCAAACACATTTTTTTGCCTCTAATGGTTGAATGTCTTTGTATTTGTAAAACATCATATGCAGAATTGCAGATGACATGGCATTGTTTTTATTTTCTTTATTTGTAAACATGGCGGCGAGTACGTACATATGTGCAGATGTGATTCTCTTTTTGATTCCGATTTCAAGAAAGTTGTACCCCTTGCCAAATCTTTGATTTGTCTTGTCTTTTTGTGGTGTAAAACTGGCTTTGCAGTGTCAAATATATTGTTCTTTTTCATTTAAAGTGATTTATTTCGATTGTTAATCAATAGTATCTCATTATTATTCATACAAAAGTGTAAATCCGGAAAATTGATTTTAATTCGTTCGATCCCCGTCTCCGGTGAGTAGAAGTTCACCTTGTTCTGATTATGGTTCCGTTTATAGTTTTCCTATCGCCGGTTAGTGTATTAACTAAGTTTATTTCCGATTCAAGAGTTCGAATCGTGTTGGTTGATGTATTGGCTAAGTGTGCAGCCGGTATGTATTGGCTAAGTGTTTTTTCCGTTTCGAGTAACCGCAGTCGGCGCCGTTTAAATTCAAAATTCAAAAGTGTTGTTTGATTCGGTTCGATTGTTTTATTTTCAAATTATTCAAATCTAAGTCGTTTTCAGTTATATATATGATCAAGAGTAATTCTGTGCGATTTGATGGCTTACATCCTACTTTCGTTAAAGCAGTTATGCCCGTTATCCTCCCATACATAACATTTGACATCAACTCACTGTTGACTAAAAGTGAATTCCCATCGAAATGGAAATTTTCCAAAATCATCCCTCTTCCGAAGAATAGAATTGGGACTGAATAGCGTCCCATATCTATGCTTCCTTTTTTGTCCAAGTTGATGGAGAAATTGATGCATAGGCAAATAAATCAGTATTTTGACAATAACCAGCTATTGTCCCCTAAGTAATCTGGATTTCGGTCTCATCACAGTAGTACCACTGCACTCCGGATAAGGAAGGCCATGGACGTTGATAAAGTCACATTCATGATTCTTCTTGACTACTTCAAAGCATTTGACACAATTGACCATAACATTTTATGTAAGAAATTATCCATAGATTTCGGGTTTGCTTCTGCAGCATTTAAACTGATTCATTCTTACTTAAAAGGGAGGAGTCAGGCAGTTGTTTCTGGGAGTAAGGTTTCTGAATTTAACTCTGTGTCCCGTGGTGTTCCCCAAGGTTCTATTCTTGGACCGCTTTTTTTCTCGGCATATGTTAATGACATTCCCAGAATAATTAACTATGGGAATGTGCAAATGTTTGCTGATGATGTTCAATACCTACAGAGGTCTGCTCTAGGTCTCATCGAAAACTGTGTAAGCAATATCAATGACGACCTGTCTTCTATTCAAAAATGGTCTAATGAACGTGGTCTGGTTCTGAATCCCTTTAAAACCGAGTGTCTAGTAATCTCAAGGAGTATGATTGACCTTTCATATTTTCCAACAGTGCTCTTAAATAATGTTCCAGTCGAGTACGGCCAAGAACCTGTGAATCTGCTTCGATAGGACATTATCCTGGAACGACCATGTAAACACTGTGGTAAGAAAGACATAATGGCGCACTAAGGACTATATCGATCTCAAAAAAATGTACACCCATTGTAACCAGAAAAATGCTAGTTAAAAACCAGATGCAGACTTGAAGTCACAAAGCTTCGATACATTACCGAAAAAAATCGAATCGCTTGAAAAAGAGATGAAGATGAGAATGTAGCTGTCCGAAGGGATGGTACGGCAAAAAGGTTTCGCACCACAGGGAAATACGAGCGCCATCGCCTATGTTTGCCATCAACAACAATAGCTGCCACGATCATTCACATACAATTTTGCTATTCGCAAAAAATACAATTCACATTTAGTCACACCACGAAAAAGCATAAGGCAACATGCACGAAGCTACCAAAACACAGTCCACCGACGCCATAGTAAGTAAGTCCGCCGTGGTAAGAATATTTCACCGAAGACAACTCGCTAGTGTGGTGGAACAATAAACCACCTCGGGAAGAAATATTATTTTTGAGTCAGTCAGTCAGTCAGTTGTCTGACCGTGGAGCTGTGCGGATCGTCTTCGGAGAGTCATACCAGACAGCCGACAGGGAAAGTCTACCACGTTATCCAAGAAACATAAGCCCGCCGTACCGTTTTTTTACACTATAGCCAGAGAGGTATAAGAATTAAGAACCAGCAGTACTGTATATAATGGTCGCAATCGAGGTAACCGTCGGAGCGGAATTTTCTCCGATTTCCTCCAAATTTTGCTTCGAGGTAGTTCTCCGACAGGCAAAATGTCTCCGATTCGGAGGAAATCGGAGAGAATTCCGCTCCGACGGTTACCTCGATTGGGCCAAATAACAATAACCAGAGAAACACAAACAACCACCGACTAGGAGAAGATTATTATTATTAAGTTTCATATAAGTTGGTATTGAACATGTATTAACAAAGAGTTTTATTATTTAAGAGTATAAAACAAATAATAAAGGAATTGTGGACCTTTTTGCTGAAGTCAAGTGTTTTTCTTGAGACGGAACCTTTGCGATGCGACGAGCATAACCCATAACCTCGGCTGGAAAGCAAAAAGCACATCACAAGGATTGGCTTTCGAAACTACAGAGAAGGGGCCCCATCTTTTTCAATTCAAATCGATTGTGATTCACAGTTTTCTATAATAGAGTCCACTAAAAACGATCATCAATTTTATGGATAAAATGTTACTCTTTATTGAACTGATCATTGTGATTTTCCACACTGCATTTTTTCAAATCATTTTCTTATTTTTTTTTTGTATAGTTTTCTTGTTCAAGATTTTATTTTATTTATTTTTAATATATAATTATTATCAATATACGTTTAGCGTTAATTTTTTGGTTTAAATTTGTTTTTATTCATATTTTTCATTAATTTTATGTATACATAGGTTTGTGTTTTTCATTTTTATAATAATTATTATTACATACCCAAATGATTGTATTGTATATGGATTTTCTTAAACATAGATTTTGTTTAATTTATTTTTTTTATTTTTATACAAAAATAAAGACAAAAAAAAAAACAAATCAAATAGTAAAAAGTAGGTAAATTAGTTTTTATTTAATTATTTTTTTTTTTTTTAATTTGTTGTCTTCATTTTCTCATTTAATGTTATCTTAAGATTACAACTAGGTTTATTTTTTTTTTTCTTAGTGATTAGTTACGACTATTAAATTATTTATATAACCTCACGTTATTATTGTTTTTTTTAAATTATATTTTTATTTCGTTCACTAAATTTTAATTAAATTCATAAATAGAAAAAGAATTAAACATATTTTTGGAAAGTATTGTTTTTTTTTCTTGTGATAAGGATTCACTGGATACAGATCAACAAACATATAAATGGCCAAACAGTGCAGGATTTAATGCAATGGGATGATGGGGGGCACATTGTAAATATATAAAAAGCTATGCAACCTGTCGCTCTACAAAATGACATGATTTCTGTGTCTAAATATTTTTTTTAAAGTAATTTGCTAAGCCTGCACTGAGCCATTTTCAATAAAAATTCCAGCAGTGAATCCTTCGGCATGGTTCTTCATATTTTGTTTAAAGAATTGTAAAAAAATGGAAAGAAGAAATAAGTCTTGTAAAAAATTTGTTTGTTTTCTTTTTTTTGGTTCTAATACTTAAAAAGGATTTTATACTTTTTTTATATATGTATGTTCTAAGTTAAGGTAAAAAATACATTCTTGTGTATATACGCTTGTTAATGTATTTATGTATAAACTTCAGTTTTGAAAATAAAATTACGTCGAAAGTGATGTTTGGTCACTGTTCCTTAAATTTAAAAATAAAAAACAATAAATATTCTTTCAAAATTTACAAAAGAAGAAAGAAAAAATTTGTATATAGTATTTATATACTCGAAATGCTGACTGAAAGGGTACATGAGCGGGAGAGAGAGAAAGATTGATTATAATGATAGTTTTGTTAATAATAATAATAGTAAACAAATTTTTTTACTTTTTTTTTTTTAAATAGCACAAACGAACAAAAAAAGAATATAATTCAGTTGACTTTTCCTTAATCCTGTACTTCTCGATACGGTACCTCTGACGTCACCGAAAACGATTCAAAATAATGATTAAGAAATTCAAATGTAGGTCGTTTCTCTGGCACCGCATCCCAGCACTGCAACAGCAGATGATAAATATTATCCGGGAAGTAATGATTAGTTGGTTTAGGCATTCGGAATCCACGTTCGATGTTCTCAATAACCTCTCGACTATGCATACCCGGATATGGTACTTGACCGTAGGTAAAGAGTTCCATCAATAAAATACCATAAGACCAGACATCGGATTTTATTGAGAATTTGCCATAGATTATAGCTTCGGGTGCTGTCCACTTGACTGGGAATCTGGATCCCTGTTTCGGACAGTATTCATCATCGGCTATGACTCGGGCCAGACCAAAGTCACAAATTTTGGCGACATTATTCTCGCCGATTAGGACATTGCGAGCGGCAAGATCACGATGTATTAGCTGCTTGGATTCAAGATATTCCATACCTGAGGCAACTTGGGTGGCAATGTAGATTAGATCTTCGAAGTGTAAGTAACGGCCGTCGCCTTCGCGTAGAAAATCTAATAAACTACCCTTAGACATGTACTCTTGGACGATGTAAATTGGTTCTTCCTGGAAATGGAAGTAAAATTATGTTAATAAGATGGACATATTAAAGAGTATTGTTTTCGAGCAATTTGCATTTCTCATGACGATTTAAATTGAAAGCAATATTTGGTTTAAGCCTTCGTTAGCTCTTCGACCTATTGTTTGAGTGAAATATATTTCAAATGAGATCACCTACTATCTGCGCTATGCAAGATACCTTCGAGGAGTTGTTGAAAGTCAATAAGGCCTATAGTTCGTTCAATAAAAAATGTCAGTGAAGGAAAGATAGGACATTTTCCTCTCATTCTGGTAGCAAAAGCTTCCATATGTCTATTTCAAACAAAAGCTCTGAAGTGGTTGCCATACTTTGTAAATTAAATCACCGGAATTCAAAGAGTAGTGTATGAATGGTTACCACCTGTTGGCGATTTAAACCTTACCAAGAGGTAAGATATTCTTTTCTATTTTTTTAACGTTTTTTGCAGAGCCAACTTTGTCTTTGTAGTGTCCGTAGCTTAGTGGTTAGGTGCATTGGTTGCTAAGCAGAACGTCGTGGGTTCGAGTCCTACTCGTGTCCATAGTATTTATTTCATCTTTCACGGGCACTGCCTCTTGCGAAGAACTGACCAAACTTCCAAGAGTATCATCTGTCATGAAAAAGTGCTTCTCAACTTTGCCGTTCGGAATCGGCGTTAAATTGTAGGTCCCCTCAATTCCTCACACGCATCTAGAGAATTGTTGATGAGAGTAAGCCACTTAGGCCTTGCGTCTTCAAGGGATGTCGCGCCACTCTTTTTATTTTTTTTAACTTTGTCTCAAGGGCGACGCGACGAAATTTAATTTTGTATCACAATTAAAACAGGTTTGGTTGCTGAGCGGCGCCCCTTAGCCGGTCAGAATTTTGTTTCGCCGCTCGCTCATTGCGTGGCCACTTCTATGTGATTTCATATGTTTTATTTTTTTTCCGCTCAGCCGCTTACTGTGTGGCCGAGGCCTGAGGCGTAATGCTGGTTGATATATTCTCTGATGGTGTCAGGGTCGCTGTACAGATAGCAAGAGGTCGAGGATGAGACTTTACTACTCAATTGTGTTCTTAGCCCAATGGCACAGTGATTTGCAAGAGTTATATTCTCCTTCTGATCTCGGCGCTCATGTCTTTGTCAATGTTGATAGCAGAGCCAAGGTTGACAAAGCTCTTAACTACATCGAAGGAGTATGTATCTATCGTGAGTTTTTGTCCAAGACGTTGATTTGGGATCTTCTTTTTAGATGCCAGCATTATACTTTATTTTTCCCTCATTGACCGCTAAACCTTCATTTTCAGCCTCAGTCTGTATACTCGCAAAAGTACTGTTGACATCACGCTGGGTTAGTATAAATAGTATAAATGTCATCAGCGAACACAAGTAGTTGCACAGATATCTGGAAGATATGTCTCTAGTGTTGACGGGGGAGTTCTGCACTATTCATTTCATTATGATGTTAAAGAAGTCGCATGACCATGCATCACCTTGTAGGGATGCCAAAATTGGACATGGATTTATACAGTTCTTCATGCCGTCTTGCGCAGTTTTGAAATCGATTAAATGATGGTAGGTGCGAGTTTGGAGTTGTTGAGCCTTTTCCAGGATCTGCCGTTACGTGAATATTTGATTGATAGTGGACTTTCCTGGTCTAAAACCACACTGATATGAACCTATCAGTTTGTTGACAAACGACTTCAGTCGTTCACATAGCATATTGCAGAAAAGATGTTATAGGCGCTGATTCTATAGTTGGGACAGTTTAGAGGGTCTCCTTTCTTCAGGATCTGGCAATCAGCCTTATTACCGTACCCGATCGGACGAAAATTCTCTCCGATTCGTATAATTTCTACGATTTTTCTACCACCGTGTACCGTCGGACAGTTCAATCGTAGACATCTACGAAAAATTTGAAATCTGCGTTGGAATTTCAAATTGAAAACGACGTTTCGCGATTTCATGCGATGCATCGCGATATCTTACTTACTGTTTGCGTCCGATTGTCTCCGACACAAAAAAGTGTCGGAAATTTGAAATTTGTGCAATTTGCAGCGTATTTTAAGTTAAAAAAAATAAAATGGATTCGAATGCGGCAAAAGAATTTGTAATATTGATACAATTGCCTACATAATAAAAAGCAAGTTTGTTGCAAGGAAGTGTGAATGAAAAAAAAAAGTTTTGAGGTTTTTGGAGGGTGAAACGTACGTAGGTTTCCAATTTTGCTGTAACTGATCAGTGCACAAAACATCAAAGAAGTGCGTCGGTACGCGTCACTAATTTATGTACGAATCGGGTACGGTGAAGGAGAATCGGAGAATTCTCCGATCGGGTACGGTAATAAGGCTGAATGCTGAGGTTCCAATAATCGGACATGCTCTCTTGCGACCATATTCTGCAGATGAGTTGGGGCATGCTTAAGTCATCGCCAGCCGTTTTAAAGAGTTTGGCAGAGAGCCGTCAACTCCCGCGATTCTTCGCTTTAAGCTTCTTAGATATTACTATCTTCACTTTTTCAAGGTCGGGCAGACAGAAATGTTGGCTTGCGGCTTTATTGAATGGTTCATTCTGCCTGATAGAGGAATTCTATACGTCATCGCCATTGTACAGTTGACTGTAACTCTGTTACGTGACATCGCTGTTGGTTTTTACAGGCTTCAGTTCGTGCTAGGTAACCTTGAGTCATTCGTTTTAGCCTTTTTTGATACTATTTTTTTGATAACTCCTTTTTAAAGCTATTTTTGAGTCACTTCAATTTTTGCCTAGTTTTGTGACTTTTTGATACTATTGTGTACCTTTGGTTCAGGATTGCTCCTCCATTTAAAGTAGAAGATACAAAATTTAAATTGGAGTGTATTGTTCAAGAAATTCTCTGAAAACACATTTTTTTTTACTTTTGATATCTGCTGTTTTAAGCCACTAAACAAATACTATAAACTTTAAATTATTACGACAAAGAAATGCAAACCATTCTAAATCAAAAATGAATTCCAAACCTGAGAGCAAACAGCATAAAGTGCTACTAATCTATTGTGACGGAATTTCTTCATTATGGCAGCCTCTTGCAGGAATGCCTGCGTCGACATAGTGCCCTCGCGCAATGTCTTCACAGCCACATCGATGCTATTCCTCCATTTGCCATAGAACACTTCACCGAAATTACCACGACCCAATTTTCGAATTAATTGAATTTCAGAACGTGGAATTTCATATTTATCACGCAGTTCTGGTCCGAGATCCCACATTTGTGGCTGTGGCTTTGGACATGGTCTTGATAATATATGACACAGGCCAAGAGCGTTTTCTGTAAGAGAAGAAGACACAAATCATGATTTCAAATGTCACAAAATTGTCAAAAAAAAAGTCAACATACTACTGTACGCCATCACTAGAGCTTGCAACGAAGGGAAAGTCTGATTTGTGGCAATATAATAGCCGCCATTGTCGAGCGGTTTAATTCGATAGTGCTTCACATGATAGCCACGGCCATCTTCCCAGTCTTTCACCGACAACGAATAGCCATTTGGATTGTGTTCCGATGGTCGAACTAAGAATGTTCCGCGCGGATTCTCTTCAGCTAGTAGAAGTTTGTCAGCTTCTTTTCGCAGGACATTTTCAAAGAACCAACTGAAAGAGAAATTTTTATTGAATTCGGAATTTAAGTCAATAAGAAGAACTTACTCTTCACTGTTGACACTTCGTTCTTCGGCAACGAAATTTAACGGTATTAAGCCTTCTTGACGTGTTGTCAGGTTGACTACACGCCACCAGTCTGATTCGGTATCGTCAATAACTTCCATTCGATCGCCCTTCATAAAGCTGAGATCGGATTCATCGCGGGATTTGTAATCATAGAGAGCAACAACAACTCGACGTTTGGCCACACCGCCTGGAACAGTTGCTATAAAAAAAAAAAAAAACAATAAAAAATTGCATTAGAAGATTAGGTACTCTTTAAAGTCTGAGAACAACGTCATTGCCAATTTGGTCTCAATTCGATGCTCACAGTCAAGTGGAGGCACCATGTAAAGACATAAACATGTCCTCGTTACTTGAATAAGCCCTTCTCCCAAATTCGAAGCTTATTATTTCACTGAAGTAGACAGACTTCTTGCCTGCTTGTCGTGTCTCAGCCCACGAACGACAAAACAAATTGAAAAAAAAAAACCGAACCAGGCCAATGTCAGCTAAAAGAAGAATGTCACAACCGAAGCTATGGAAATGATGCACAACACCAGGAGCACAAGACACTTATGTTCGTTCTCCTTACATTGACATGACAAAATCCAATAGATTCGTTGAATTTATTGCACCCAACCGTGCTTTTGCTCTTAAGTTGGCTTTAAGTACTCATACTTTGTTTTTGTTTGGCCTGAAGGGGGCTCGTGCGTCGTGCGTTTGTTGTCTCGCTTACTTTGTATTTCGTTGTGCCTAATCGGCTAGAACAACAAATTAAAACAGAAAGTAAAAGTGGCACACGTGTCATTGCGTTATGGGTCGTTGTCTTCTGTTGGGCTGGGAAGGGAGTTTGTCTATAATAAGCTTTTGTCTAAGTCGATTTATTTTTATGGGAGCTGCTTCCAAAGGGTCATTCGGAGGTAGTTTCTCTGTCAACCGTAATGCAGTTTTCAAGAATCTTATAATTTGGTTTTTGTTGAAGAAAACATAATTAAGACGAAAGCCAATTATGATGGACTTGAGGTGCAATTTAAGCTTTTGTTAAATGACCTTTATTCTTGGAAGCATACTTTGTGTATAAAGAAGTCAAAGTAACCAATGAGTTTTCTTGTTTGTTTTAAATATGGAGGGGGAGGGCGGAGGCGATTGACATTTACAAGTGGTTATCTCCTTTCAGAAAACAACGAAGCAGAGGAATTGAAGTCAATTTTGGCGCCTACAGTCATGAAGACCAGGTCTTTTTCGAAAAAGTCGGATCTGATTTAATGAGGTGTTCAGATTCTTACAAAAGCTACGCTCTATTGGTTTGGTTTATATCAGGTTAATCGACTGGCAAAGAGCCGCAAATCAATGCTATGATATCGTCCTGGTTAAGGAAAACTTAAAGAACATAGAACTTACTACAGCTGTAATTAGAGCACCATCCTCTGAACTTGTTGTTAGGACTCTTTGAAGCTTCACTCGCCATTATCAACCTATTACGCTATGCTCCAACAGAGGATCATCTTCGACTAGTTTTTTGACAAGCGATCTGAGCGATGTCCTTAGCTGTGACATTAAAATTGTTTTTGACCCAGTTTTATGGTGCCTACTCGACCGCGTTGTAGCTCGGGGATTTTTGTAGGGAGGCCAAAATTTCTCAAATTCAAGAGGGCATTAAACACACAATTGACGTCATTGTGATCGTAGACGACAGTTCTTTCTAGTGGTTGAGGAAAAAAGGTACACCTTTGCAGACCAACTAGACCAACTTGATGACATGGAAAGACCACATGCGTATCGAGAGATGAAGAGCCATAACTTGGCAAATCGACCTTGATGAAATTCAAGCTCAATCAGATAATTGAAGAAGACGGTTTAGATGCCGAACTGTACAAATCAGCAAGAGGAAATTTGGTTACGATCGTGAACCAGCAAGATACAATCCGATGAATAGAATGCAAACCGAAAAAAAGAAAACTCTTACCATTTGAACTGCTCGAACTAATTATGAATAAGTCTTTGCAACATCAAGATCTTTTCTGTCGCATTTTTGTCAAAACTAGAGGTTTAATCTTGAATTCTTGTAAGTTGTAACGAAATGTTACAAATTCAAGGTTTTGTGCGCCAAAGCACCCCTCCTTCACCACGCACCTGATATGCATCTCTCTACCGTGCGTCGGAAATGTTTCAGAAGCACTCCAATGTTAAATACCAAGCTTTTTTACCCTCCGAAACTACGCACCTGCATCACACCACCCAAGCGCCGCCCGTATATTTACTGTTTACCATCTTTGGTCGATGGTATTTCACTTCACCATCGTCATAATTCACATCCAGTCACAGATGGAAAAAAACAATAAGAAGAGGAATAAGTAGTTAAGATTTAATTGTTCACTCTTTAATCAAATCCTTTCGAGTTGTCGCTTAGCGTCCGCCCGGCCCGCTTAATCTTTACCTTGCTGCTTACACATGGCTTAGAGCATTAACGGCCCAGTTTGGGAGTCGTTCGATATATATTAAGGCAAAAGTATAATATATGAAATATGGTATTGCGATAATAAGCGCTTCTAAAATTATATGAAATTTCGGAGTCTCGAAATTCTCTACCTGTCTACTTTGCTTTTTGGATCCGCTGAGTTCTAATCCTAACTAAGTTTTCGATAAAGAGCAACACTATAAAAGGCGTTATTCTTTTTTAGTTCAGAGCTCTGAACTCTGAAGGGCTAACTATAATGAGCGGAACAGAGCGGACGGAGCCGTCCGTAACTGAGCGAATACAAGGACTTCCTATATTGTGCACGCAATAGCGGATTGCTCCGTTTCGTCAAATTTCGTTCAATTTTGCTTACGGACGTAAACTGCGCTCCCCTTCGCTTTTTACGGATGAAAATTTGACAGCTGACTGGTTTTTTTGATTTTTCTGAAGAGGAATTCGATTTGTTGTTGATTTTAAGAAATAAATATCTTGAAATTGCTTGTTTGTTGCATAGCAACCAAAATTCACAAATTATTGGAAAAAAAAACAAATATTTTATTTTGAAAGACTTCCGTACACATCCGTCCATTATGGGTAATGTGTTCACATGGCTGTTCGGAAGCGAGCGTTTCGTTCGGTTCTGACAATAGCTTCCGCTTGCTTCCACTCATTATAGTTAGCCCTTGAGTCTTCACTCTGAAAAAAGTTAGCTCTGAACATTTTGATTTCATTTTTAAATACAGGTAGGTATATGCACCCTACGTGGATCTTGGAGAAGACGCAGGAACTTCAAATCGATACCTTTCACCTTTTCATCGATTTCAAGGCAGCGTAAGACAGCGTCTAAAGAGACCAATTATATAGAGCAATGTCTTGTTTTGGCATCCCAGAGAAGCTGGTCAGTCTGTGTAATATGACAATTGAAAACTCACGCTGTTCCCTCATGATCGGAAAAAACCTAACGGATGCTTTTGATGTCAAAAAAAGGTTTTAGAAAAGGCGATGCGTAGTCATGCGATTTCTTCAACATCATTCTTGAAAAGATTGTGCAAGGCTCCAACGTCAACACCAGGGGTACAATCTTCCAAAAGTCCGTCCAGCTACTAGGATACGCAGACGACATTGACATAATTGGAAGGACACAGCGTGATGTCAGTGGAGCGTTTATGAGTTTGTGAGTCTAGCGGTTAACGAGGGCAAGACCAAGTAAATGCTGTCGACAAGAAAGGACTACCAACATCGACGTCTTGGAGCAAAAGGTCAACATAGACAGATTTAACTTCAAGGTAGTTAAGGACTTTGTCTACCTGTGATCCGCTATCAACTCAGACAACAACACCAGCGCTGAAATCAAACGAAGTTTGTTGGGTGCGGCCCTTGTCCGAGCTGGAGTGTAGCGCCATCATAAGTAAGTAAGTAAGGTATAAGCACGGAGCTGGTTGGTAAATTTTTTTAGAAGGAATTACTATTCCATTTATGCTATAAATTTGGAAGAAATATCGAGCTAAACAAAATTCTACAATAATCGTAGAGAATGTAAGAGAAGCCTGAAATTCTTTTAAAAAAATATGGCAGGTAGCCTTAATGAAATGACATCTCATATGCAATATTTGATAACCTTAATGGCATCATACTCACTTGGTGTTGTCCTCGGTCGAATAATATCCACTCCGCCCTTGCTTGCAATTTTTATCTGTCCCCGATTCGGGTCTGGCGTATACCGTGAGTCCAGCGAGCCACCATTGTTATGTTTCTGTCCACTCGTAATGTTCGTATTACCAAAAGCATAATCGCTCTTCTTATATCCCGTCGGATATGCTAGAGCCAATTCTTGGTCCTGCCGCTTGCTACAGCATTTGTTGCCCATTTTGTTTCCTATTTTGTGTGTTTTTTTTTTATATTTATGTTTGGTTAATATTTTTTTTTTTATTTGAAGCTTTCAGCCACAGAAGATTGGCTTGCTGGCTTATCACTTTTTGTTGAGAAGTCCTTTATAATTTATTTTTGTGACGTATAAAATGCTAAGTTTTTCAATCAATATTTGTTTATAAATGCAATATCCTTGACTATATTTAAATAAGTTTTTATTTTACTTTTATTAAAATATTAAATTGTATATGAATAAATTCCTATGTGAGCGTAGCAATTGATCCTTTTTTTTTAAGCTTTATCCTTTTAATTAGTAAATGTTAAGTTAAAGAATAAAAAATTCGAAATCAATTTATTTGGCATAATTCATCAGAGTGTGAAGGAGACAGCAAGATAGGTAGTTTTAGTAGTGAGCTTGTGTGTGTATAAATGATTGATAAGAGGAGATCATTTGTTTATTGTTTTCCCTTAAATAAAAATGTTTTTTCTTTTTACTTTACACAACTATCAGTCAACAATCATAAATTTAATTAAAAAAATGCACTAGATGGCGTCGTTTTCTTTTTTTCTTCTGTTTAGGGGAAAAGATGAGTGACAAAAAATATTTGATTTACTTAAGTGGTGATGGTTTTTTCATTCATAAGAATATTATTTTTTTTTTTATTTGCAGGGATAAATTAATAAAAGTTTTTTGGGGCTTTTGGGATTAAATGCGATTTGAACTTGGATGGGAATGTATTGTTTTTTTTTCTTTTTCGTTTATTAGTTGTCAGATATTGTTGTTGCTTGAAGTGTTTAATTGTTGTTTTATTGAGAAACGTGTTATGAATGGTGATTTATTAACTTTCGTATAAGATGTTGAATTTTTATTGTTGGCGCAGTCATTTTTGCAATATTTGTTTGTCGAGGCTTTTTTGATTTTATTTTGTTGACAGTTTCTGGTTATCTGAAATGAAAGAAAAAACTATTTTTACAAAAATGAATCAAAAAATATTTGAAAACATGAAATGTTATTGGAAACCCTCAACTACTTAATAAAAGGATTAAATAACCGCATACCGATTACTTTTCTACGAGTTATACATTGTATTGTATGCAAATTTGAAAAAGTAAATGACACAGCAAAACTCAATTACCTACAACATTTTTTTTTTTGTAATTATAGTTTTTGGCTATATTTTCATTTTATTTATTATTTTGAGCAATACATTTCCAGGCTCCATAAAATATTGTATGTGATTGGATTCAGTAAATGCTGTGTGGAATCGGTAGCACCAAAAATGCCTGCAGATACAAATGAGTTTGCATACATTATGCACATGTTACATTATCGATTTTTTTTAAAGTTATAGTAGTTCGTGGACCGCATTATTGTTATGCAGAATTAATTGAATAAATAAGTGGATTTAAAAAATGAAATAAAATAAAATTTAATTAACTTCCGCTTTAGCTAGGAGAGATGTTACAAGCACTAAACTTGACCATTGCATAAGTTCAAGCAATTCAATTTAATTGATTCACAAACAAAAATGCAAACATAGTAAGGACATTCTTTTGAATTTGTATTTATTTATTTTTAGACTAGTAATGTGTCTCAAGTTTATGAATAATAGAGTGGCCCGAAAGCTCCGATGAACTGAGGCCTAAGTGGCTTGTACTCTTCCTCGAGTGTTTGTATAGGGAATTGATGGAAGTCTCAAAAAAATGTATACCCTCGGAAGCTTCCTTAATACTTCACAAGAGGCATTATCTATGAGAAATGAAATTAAAACATTTATGTTACTGGTCTACTCACATAATATGTACTATCAACACGGTTAGTACCCACCGGTCACCAAATAGAGGGGGACAATCTTGGAACAGAGTATTTTTCAGACAGTCTCTTTTAGTGAGGAATCAAAAAATAGTCCTTATAACTTTTGGGAGCCGTTTCGGGGATGTGTTATCAAAATACAGTCGACTCTATCAAATTTTAACTGCAAATCAAGATTTTTTCGAGTTGGAATGAGTGTTCTAATAAGAGAGAGCGGCGAGTAAGAAAGATCTCACTTTAATCTTAGCCATAAGGCCGAGAAGCGTTGTCATATAAGGCATACTCTCTAAACTTAAATCAGCCTACGCTGATGATCTTGCATTACTAGCGACTGGCAATTTCAATCAATATAAAAAAGACCTAGACTTTTGTAGCCCGCTTCAATACCACCCGTAACTCTCTCCCCGCTTCTCCACTACCGTCTACCCGCTATCCCATTATACCCAGTTACCATGTTACCCGCTAGCCCACTACCAGCAACCCCGCTACTAACTAACCCAATACTAACACACGCTACCCGCTAACCGGTAAACGCTGCCTACTACCCGCTACCCCACTACCCTCTACACGCTATCCCGTTATTATAATATGAGCCATTTCGGGCACCAGACATGAAATTTGTCTAAAACTTGAGAACAGCGCTACCTACCAGGTCGAATTATGAAAAAAACCTGTCTTGGATGGACATTATCACACCCACCAAATTTCAGAAAAATCTGTCCCAGTACTTTGGGAGGAGTAGGGTCACAAACAAACGCACAGGATATATAAGAGTATGCCATAGACACAATGAGTGCTTTAGGAAAGAGGGTAGGGGTTGGAGAGGAGGTGCCGGCCGAAGTACATTGGTCTTAAATTCCTGAGCACTACAATGATCGGGAAAGACACAGTGTGGAAGAGAGTTCCACATTCGCGTTGTACGGCTAAGACAGAACGTTAATTGAAGGCTGTCCTTTTAAAATCTCTGATCATGCAAAGTATCTCGGTGTGATCTTAGATAAAAACTAAACTTCGGTCAGAAAAAAAAGAAAGATGTAAAAAGGCGTTGATCGCCTTTTTATCTTGCAATAGAATTTTTGGGAAAACCTGTGGACCAAACCCTAAAATTGTCGGATGGATTTATTTGGCAATAATTAGACCCATATACTAACCTATGGTAATCTGGTTTGGTGGAAGGCCTTAGAAAAGAGCACGAATCTCAACATTTTGACAAAAATACAAAGACTTGCGTGCACAGGCATTACAGGGGCAATGACATCCACTCCAACTGCGGGACTGGAAGTTATCCTCAATTTAAAACCCCTAGATCTCTTTGTTCAAGAATCTGAAAGTGCCTTGCGACGTCATACTTAAGACTGGAAAAACAGTTCTATAGGACATGCTCAGATTCTTCATAAGGTTATTATACAGACTACTAAACCCCCGAACTTGATTTTCACAAACCATTCTAAGCTGCCTTTCCAAGCACAGAGGAATGGATAAATAAAATACCACACTCCATTGAGTCGTCAATAGCTATCTATACAGATGGCTCTATGGTACATACTGGTGTAGGTGCAGGCTTTCATCCTGAATCTCTCAAGTTAACCAACTCGCTTAGGCTTCCAGACTACAGTAGTGTCTTCCAAGCGGAGGTCCTGGCAGTGACAATGGCTGCTAAACAGGAGAAAGATTAGGATGAAAGGTGGAACATTCTTGACACCTGCGGCACTACATGAAAGATCTGGCGCTGTTTTAACAAACAAAGAATGGAAAGAACTATGCAATTACACAAGAGATCACTTCGACCTCTTGTAAGAATAATCGCCGGTAATATGTTAATATATCACAAGAAAAATATGAGAATCATGAGAATCAGTTCAGATGAGATGATCTATGCAGACGATGCGGAGATGAAAAGGTGCATGAAGACACTTCGCACTTTCTGTCACTGCCCGCACTTTCCCATCCAAATTGCTCGGCAATTTATTTCTTCGGGAACTTAGAAGAACTTTCTAGTACTCCAGGTACTAACATTTTGAACTTCGTCAATGACTCCAAATGGCTTAATTAACTGAACACATAGATTTTAATTAGCTTCAGTAGCATCACAAGTATAACAATGTATCTGCATTGATCTCTCATTAAAATCATAAAAAAGCTGAGATTTTGATGAAATATGGCATTACGATGATAGAGAAGTCGAAAAAAGTGGGTCTGGCGATTCCGTCCGTCTGTCTGTAAACGCACCTACAGCCTTAACCACTGGTCCGCTTGACTTCAAACTTGAAAATTAGAGATTTGAGCGAATTCGTGAGGGTCGTATTTTCATTTTTTTTTTTTTTTTTTTTAACGATAAAAATTTAGGGTAGCGACCATACTTTTTTTTGCCAAAAACGAAGTTTCAATTTGCTCAAAAACAGCTTATACGATTTTTTTTATACTTCCTTATACGTATATATTGCCCAAATAATATTTTGTTTTCAAAAAAATTTCAAAAATTTGTTTAAACTTTTTTCAAATTCTATATCTTGAAAACGGATCAATAATCGAAATTTACTCATAAAATTTATATTTACATATTTTTGAATACTGCATACCAAAATTAATTTTAAGACATTTTCGAAAAAATTTTTAAATTTTAATTTAAGTTTTTAAATTTTAATTTTTATTTGTTACATAGTTTTTATGAGTTATAATTTGGAATCAAGAAGCAAGTTCGTACGACCCAGTCGTGCACATATTTATTCTTGAATCTTGACAGAAAATTTAATTTTAAGGCTTTAAAAACCTACTTATGTAACGTTTTATTTTCAAACTTGTTGGTTTAGTTTGTGCTATCGAATTGTGTACTTTTTTTTTTTGTTGTTAATTCCTATTTTCAAAAACCATTTCTCTTTTTTATCGTAGTTAATTTTGATTAGTTTTCTTCTCCATCTTCTTTAATTATTGAACGGATATGACGAATTCGAATTCAAGACCTTTCCAATTTAAAATGTGTTCAAATGTTAACGACTAAAAAAGAAAGATCAAGGCACCATATACACACCCTCAAATGCATTCGTTGTCGATGCTAGTCATTGTCACATTTAAAACCTCAAAGCAGTTTTGATGACGTCTTTAAATAAATTAGTATATAATTTCAGCTTCGACTTTTCAATGTTTAATTTCTCTTAGGGACATGAATGGGTTGGATCTTGAAAAATTTTAAGACCTAAAATTGTTTAATGAAAATGCAAACAAAATGTGTAACCCTCATCCGCGCGTGCAATTTTGAAATCCAAAAAGAGCCCGATCGGTTTTCAACATAACCTTCCAAAAAAGAGTTTAAATGTTTTTTTTTTTTTTAACGTGGAAACTTATGCCCATCAAGTTAGCACTACCACTTTAGAATTTTCCAAAAGTAATCATGCAATTAATTGTCGTGAATTTGTCGTAAATTTGTCGTGAAACAAAAAAATTTGGCGCGTACTTATTTTAAAAGTTAGCCCCTGGTAGTGCTAACTTGATGCGAAAGTTAGCACTACCACCCCGATTAGCTTAACTGGACATCCAAACCGAAAACGAAGTATGCAGATAATTGCCCAACACTACAATAAATTTTGTTATAATACAATAAATATCGAAAAGATTAATCAAAACATTGATTAAACAAATTTGTCGCGCCCTTAGTTTATGAATATGGGATGATTTTCGAAAATTTCCTAACCTAGCACTACCATATGAAATTTTGTTCCCTTAATACTTTTTTGAAACAAGTTTGATGCCAACATTTATCGTAAGACGCCTTCTTGCCAGAAGTGCCATAAACAATTTTGTCGCGCCTTTTGATAAGATGCAGTCGGCCCTTGACTGCAATCACTAAATATTACCACGTGTTACGGAAATTTTTCTAAATTTTCAATTTTATCAACTTTTTGCCCAACACTACAATAAATTTTTTTATAATACAATAAATATCGAAAAGATATATCAAAATATTGATTAAAAAAATTTGTCGCGCCCTTAGTTTATGAATATGGGATGATTTTCGAAAATTTCCTAACCTAGCACTACCATATGAAATTTTTTTCCCACTTACTTACTTACTTAAGGTGGCGCTACAGTCCGTTGTGGACTTGGGCCTCAATCAACAGGCTCCGCCAGCTAGCTCGATCCTTGGCTAGTCGTCTCCAGTTTTGCACTCCGAGTTGATTTTTAAAAGCTTTTAGTAGGGTATAAGTATTTGATTCCCGCGCTGTTTAAAAAAATTAGTTATAAAACTATATAGAAAAGCTATAAATAACATAATATTTTTTTAAATAACATCACAACCCGTTTTTCAACTATTTTAACTTTTAAATCTTTTTAAAGGCATTGTGCACCATTATAAATCACTAACGTCAGTTCCCGGCTGACGTAGA
>CAKKXW010000001.1:106139714-106151403 GCA_920937365.1 Sphaerophoria rueppellii | reverse complement strand
ATTAAGGGAACAAAATTTCATATGGTAGTGCTAGGTTAGGAAATTTTCGAAAATCATCCCATATTCATAAACTAAGGGCGCGACAAATTTGTTTAATCAATGTTTTGATTAATCTTTTCGATATTTATTGTATTATAACAAAATTTATTGTAGTGTTGGGCAATTATCTGCATACTTCGTTTTCGGTTTGGATGTCCAGTTAAGCTAATCGGGGTGGTAGTGCTAACTTTCGCATCAAGTTAGCACTACCAGGGGCTAACTTTTAAAATAAGTACGCGCCAAATTTTTTTGTTTCACGACAAATTTACGACAAATTCACGACAATTAATTGCATAATTACTTATTGAAAATTCTAAAGTGGTAGTGCTAACTTGATGGGCATTGGAAACTTTTGTGTGTAGCTTGTCTACGCCCATTCATTGTACGACTCAGAAATAAGATCAAGTACACGCGACCAACTCATCAGTTTAATATGACAAACATTTCTCTCACCAACAATCCACAATTGCATCGTCTTCTATGAGAAGTGGCGAGGCTTAGTTCATCTCGTATAAGCAACATGTCAGCCTGTCCATCATTGGGCATACTTATGATAACATCAAGGGCCATCAAGAGAACAAGCTTCTCATCAGTTTCAATAGCAAACAAAAGATGTATTTTCCCTTCATTGAGTTAAAAGTACTTTTTTATTGATGCAAGAATAGAAATTAACTCAGAGAGTTCCAATGAATTAATTAAAAATAACATATTTAAGTGGTTTCTGTCAGATAACAATAATAAGCGATTATTTGCTTCATACAAAAATAGAACTTTTGATACTCCGATTCCGTGTAAAAGAAGAACCATTTATCACTTATTTTCTCCTAAACGTTTTTCTACAACTTGGTCTCTTCCTTTCAAAAAGTTCATCAATAAAACTAACACCGCTTATCCCCAATCCAACCAACCAACCAGCAAAAACATATTGGAAATAATCCAAATCCAATGGCTGAACAAACACCGTACGATCCACCAACACCTTCGAATGATTCATGGCCACAGCCAAACGGAAAGCCTCCTCCTCCCAATATTGATCCAATCCAGCCTGTTGGACTCGCAAAAAGAAGTCAAACAAATACGGCTGCAGATGTGAATTTTCCTTCAATGGAAAAACAATATAGTGAGGTCCAAAGCAAATATTCGACATGCGAAACATCGGATGCTCCAATCCCCGTTGCTGTTTGTGCAAGTAATACCATCTGTCATGCTGAATTATGTATGCGTAATTGTGGTCGAAACTTGATCGTCGTTTGATCGTTTCGAAATAAGGAACTGGATAGAGCAATCGCAGAAATTTTTCGCCGAAATTTGAGTAATGCCGAACAGTTTCCTGCTCATAATCGATAACCATTATTCGAAGGTTTGCCCGGGAGATGTCCTCCACAGTTTCGATCGGCGGAAGGTAGACTATTTTTGTGCAGAAACTTGTCAAATATGTCGAATAGAAACAGGAGAGTATGAATGCCAGAAGAAACACCTGGCCGAAGAACAAAAACTCTTTGGTATTGGGAGCAATCATGCGATACGGAATATTCGGACTGTAAAGCATCAAAGCTAGGCTGTGGAAGAAGAAACAGTTTGTGGTGTTGAATGGTTTGAGAAATTTCATCAAAACTGCAATTAATAGAACACTGATTCCAACTGCGATCCAAGTTCCCAGATCAAAAGCTGTGAAAAAGTACTGATTCTTCGGAACACCAATATTATAAGGAACAATCACACAAAAATTCAACATGTCCAAAGGATAGCTCCATCCAAAGTCTTTCAATAAGAACATCGGATACGAATGAAGGCTTAATTCAAAGTCTTTATTCCGATGTTGATTCAAAATCATCTTCAGGTCCATTTCTGGTTGATGTTTCGTGACAAATTGTATGTTCATTTGTTTAGCGAATAACATTATGATGTTGGCGTTCCTTCCCACAAGATGACGCTTTCCATTGCGAGCTTTATAGAAGAACACTCGCGGTACATCTTCGTTGAATGACGTTTCTATGCGATACTGTTTGAGATCGTTTTGTTTTTGGAGGAAAAATTTTCCTGATTCTAAGAACTCTGTTCGATTCAACCACTTCACAGTCGGATACGGATCAATGGAGAAGATTTGAATCTGCGTCGTTGTCTTTTCCTCAAAAAGCACGATGACCTCGAACAATTTCTCCTGCGACAGCCAATCAAGGAGATACTGCAAATCTGTCAAACTTATCGGACGACTGATGACAATGAGTATTGACGAAATATGCATACAATCAAGGCTTTCTTGGGCAACGTTTAGAACTTCGAATGAACCTGGGCGGGTAAAAATAATCGACAAGTTGAAATCACGATTTATGACGAAACGAAGTTGTTTATTGGAATATTTCACAAGATGTATGAAAGGTAGTTGAATTTTCAGCTGGAGGTGTTTGAAGAAATTAGATGAAATTCGAAAATCCCTTTCGAATGAACTTTCACGAAAAATGACAATACTGTCAATTTGGTAGGCATGGTTGATTTTTTGAATGACATCAACAATTAAACTAGTATTAAATTTGGTGACTGTCGAAAATGTCAAATTATTGTCAGACGATAAAAGAAAAAGGATGAAGAAATATTGAACTATTGACGACTTCATGGCTCAACTGAATCTGAAGTTTTGAAATGCGAACTTGCAACCGTACGATAATTTATGCAAAAATTGTTTCCTTCCTTCCTCTGTTTGTCAACTTGAAGGGTGTTGTCAATTTTGTCAATCGAACAAATGAAAAAATAATAATTAGGTTGATTACTTTCAGCTGAAAACAGTTTCGGAATTAATGAGTTTAATTGAGCTTCCGGATTCAGATTTGTCCATGTTCATGTAATTCATCGGGAAATTGAAAAGGGAGCGTGTTTTTCATTTCGATAAATGTTTTTTGATATGAATATTTCAACAGTCAATACACGAGATTAAAATTGACAAAAATTGTGTTTCTTTTTTGAAAATTACTTCCATGGTGACTCCTGGAGTGCAAAAGCCTGTCAAAAGGCTAAGTGGCTACATCTTGTTTTTTGATGTGGATATATGTTTTATGCACGAACCGTTAAACTCCACATAAAATCCTCCTTGTAAAATAAATCCTCCGGTTAGACAGCCAAATCTCTCATTCTATCTCGTGTATTAGGGAAACTTCAAAAGATGTTACTTTTCTTGAAGTAAGAAAAAAAAAATAATAATTCCATCCAGGTTCAACACCATGCGAATGACATTTGAAATAAACAAAAACAAAAACACAAAAACGAAGACGAGGACGAAAAAAATATCCTTGTGTGCTGTTCCTGAAAAATACAGAAAATAGTTTTCATACACGAAACAAGGCCATAGAATTTGTGTTTAACGACAAAACGATGAAGGAAGAAGAGGTCCTTGTTTCTTTCTGATGACGATGATGATGATGATGATATTGTTAAGAGTGAGAGGGAGAAAAAATATGTATAGTTTAAATGTGCGCAACGGCCCGATAAGGATGTGTACTTGCAAAGCGAATTTAATTGTGGATGCGTTCCGTTTTGTATATGTTACAGGCAAAACTGTTCGTGATTTCGAAAATTGCTGACGTCGAACAATGTGATACTTTGCATTTTTTTTTTCTTGCACAGGGTGTTTCAGTTTTGAAATAAAAAAAATATAATGGAAGTCAAATTGAAAATAAGGAGCTGTAAATGTCTGATTCTTTGTTTATCAAGCGAACAGATTAGTGCATGTGTTTTTCTGTTTTAAATTCTATCAATTCAAATTTCAAATGAAATTGCTAAGGTACTTTTGTGTGTACAAAAACCACCCTGTAATAATTTTTTCCATATTTTTGTTTCAAGCCCAAGTGGAAGACGAGAGTAGTACATAACGTGCAATTTTAAGAAAAAGAAGAAAAGAAAAAAATATTAATAACCCTTACGAAGACGTTTGCATCTTCAACTGTAGTTGGACGGAAAAAAGAGTTACCGGAAACTGAGAAACGTTTTCCATGGAAAAGGAAACTCTTTTAGTTTTCTTTTTTCAACTCCAAACAAAAGAAAAACTTCAACACGGTGCGTTACAGTTTGAGGGCTTCTTTTTGCTTGCATTTATTTTTCTGTGTTTTTTCTTTCACTGCAAATGATGTTGTTAATTTGAGTGGTTCAATGATGATGTTCTATAGGAACGTACGGTATCCATATATAATAGTGTTGGGTAACATTAATGGGTTAACTAATTAGTAATTATGTTCTTTGATTCAGAATTTGTGCCTATTTAATTTTATTGGATGAGTTTTTGAGAATTCTTCGTTAGATGAGTAGGAAAAGAAAAAAGAGTAGAAAATTCTCTCGGCTCTTTCAAAATTAATATATCTCTTACAGTAAACCTGATTCATGGAAGGAATAACTTGGAAGTGCCTGAATCAAAAGAAAAAGAAGTTTCTAGAAACAAATAATCACTATCGTTTAGGATCTGTCGTAGGACTATGAGTTCTTAGTCTCCATATAAGTTTGACTGTTGGCGACATTAGAAAAAAGTTGAATCGTGGCCGGGGAAGACAAGGGTATCTCGTCAACCGCAATGGAAGATGACGATATTCAAGGCTTCAGCTTCTACTTTGATCGGAAGTGAAGGCTCGACATCTGGGCAGGCCTAATTTTTTTCGTAAATTAGAAGAAAAAAAAAAAAAAAACAGAGTGGAGCGACAGCTCTTGAAGAGCCAAGTCCTAAGTTGCTTACTCTCATCAACAATTCTATGAAAAAGTTGAGAAGCACTTTTTTCATGACAGATTGATACTCTAGGAAGTTTTGTCAGTTCTTCGCAAGAGGTAGTAACCGTGAAAGATGAAATAAGAACATTTATGTAGGATTCGAATTCACAACGTTCTGCTTATCAGCCAACGCACATAACCACTAAGCCATGCAGCATGGTTCGGCTGGAATCAATTTGCGAGCTTTAGTTCTGCTAGGGACGTCTTCCTTAGCAACAAATTCGTGTCTTGCCCCTAGATGACAGCAAGCTTATATTGGTAGATCACAAATGAAGACCCCTGATCTTTCTAAACAATGAGTTTGACAGGGCCTTGAGGCAAAACTCCATCGCTCATAAAGGGGGTGTACCTAGAAATTCTCTCATAATACTTTGAAAGAACGATGTTAGTTTCAGTTTGACTACAGTGAAAGCTCCCTTAGGCGGACAGCGACGACGTCGTAGCACTTTTGTCCGGCTAAGGGAGTTTTCCATCCATTAGTAAGTAAGGAACATCTGTAGGCTTCAGAAGTAAGATCCGTTATCCATTTGATTGGAGATAACACATATAACGAATGGTGGAGCGTTCACAACACATATTGTGCTGTTGCAATGTTGTTACCTTAAAGGGCTCATACACCGAATACTTGTGTGCACACCAGTGTTCTGACGCATTGCCCCACTCACATCACACTGATCATGACGCCGACATAAATCAAAAATTTCGATTTTACACACACGGCGGCGTCTGACACCAAAATCGTTGCTCAACCAGCCCACAGACAGCACACATTTCTACAGGAGACAAACAACGGTGTAAACACAAGTGTTCTGTGTTTGGGTATGAACCATTTTAGTTCTTTTATCTTTTTCTTTTGCAGCTTATAACCCTGTCCGCGTCCGGGTAAGGAAGTGTCCGTTCAAGGGAATTTAAAATGTATGAAATTTCAATTCAAGATTCACGGTCATTAGAAATTGTCCACTGTTGGAGGTTTACCTGTCATCGATTAGATGAAACCGTGCACCGATATCACTGCTATCGATAATCCCAACCACTACTTTACGTTTTGCATATTATGAGGTGTTCGATTTGTGGGATTGAAAGGAATGCTGGTGTTATGTGCACAAGGTCATTTTGGTGTCGAAGTGGCCCCCTCCAGAGATTAGCAAGGACACTTTTAACTAGTGATGTGCCGAACCGTAAATTTTGTAAACCGACTTAACTCGAGTTGGTTTTTTGGCAACTCGAGTTGAACGAATCAACTCGGTTTGCCAACTCGGTTTGCAACTCGGTTTGCAACTCGGTTTGCCAACTCGGTTTGAAAATTCGGTTCGCCAACTCGGTTTACCAACTCGGTTTGCCAACTCGATTTGAGAATTCGGTTTGCCAACTCGGTTTGCAACTCGGTTTGCCAACTCGGTTTGAAAATTCGGTTCGCCAAGTCGGTTTGCAGATCGGTTTGCCAACTCGGTTTGAAATTTACAAAAAAAAACCGAAAATAACAGGTTTTTAATCCGTCAAAATCTCTGCCATCCGCTGTTGAAAGTTGAATGTCAATGGATCAATAGAGAGACAAGGTACGAATCTAGGTCGCTAGAGGAATATTTCGTTAAAAATGTTACCGGATTGCCCCCAAATTCGCCCTAGAAAACATAAAGAAAAAAAAAAGAAGATACCAAGTTTTTAATCCGTCAAAATCTCTGCCATCCGCTGATGAAAGTAGAATATCAATGGCTCAATAGAAAGATAAGGTACGATTCAAGGTCGCTATATATATATATATTTCGTTCTGAATAATACCGGATATGCCCGAAAACCTGTCTAGAAAATACATAAAAAATGAAATAATTAGGTGTGTGTTTTTGAACAACGATAGCAACTTAGAGGTGCTTCCACCAATGGCTTTTTCCGTCAATTCCTTTATTTGGCTGGAGTTATAGCTATTTCACGGGTGCCAAGCCGATCATCAGACTCCACCACGAGCACCACTAATAAAGGAGTCTGATGATCGGCTTGGCACCCGTGAAATAGCTATAACTCCAGCCAAATAAAGGAATTGACGGAAAAAGCCATTGGTGGAAGCACCTCTAAGTTGCTATCGTTGTTCAAAAACACACAAATGGAATTGACGGACGCAGCCTAACTGAAGTGTTAAATAACACAAAAACAAATTACAAAATAATTAGGTGTTTATCAATGCCATCCGTGATAATGAAATTCTACCACTTGGTTATTAATTGCCTTGTATACAATATGTAAACTCAAAATTAAAAAACACATACAAAATAAGAAGCAAGTAAACTAGTCTTTTTTATCAATTGGCGAATCGGGTTGCTGAACCTAATTGGCAAACCGATTTGGCGAACCGAATTTTCAAACCGAGTTGGCAAACTGAGTTGCAAACCGAGTTGCGAACCCAGTTGCGAACCGAGTTGGCGAACCGAATTTCAAACCGAGTAGCAAACCGAGTTGGACCGTTCAACTCGAGTTGGCAAACCGAGTTAGCTAACTCGAGTTGAAAAAAAAAAACAAACCGATTTAACTCGAGTTAGAGCTAACTCGAATTGACTCGAGTTAGCAAACCGAGTTGACCCATCACTACTTTTAACCCATCATATTCTGGCGTGAACATGTAGTTTCCTATCAGCCTCCAGTGTTTCACCAGATGCTTTAAGGATTCTCGCAGCTTGACTTCACACTTTTCTGTATATGTTTGTGGCCTTAGATGGTATCTGTGTTTTTTGTTTCTTTTTTTGCGAAAGTGTATTCTCTATAGTAGTGGTAGGATTATTACTCTTAATCTCACTGCAACTTGCAACACAAGAGGGGCCACGGCGCAGGAGTACCTACTGGTCTTAATTTTTGTTTTATTCTTATTTTTTTTTTTTTTATCCTTGATCCTACAAGCTGCGAAGAAAGGGAGGCCCATATGTACAGAGATCGCAATATACAGACAAGGCTAGTTAATTCGGTGGTCAGCAGGTATCTACTTGCTATTTTTGAATTGGTGTCTCGCCAGGCTGATTATCGGCACTGGTCGTTTAACACCTTAGATGCAGCTCAAATTAAAAAGGAAATCGGAAGGAAGAGATCGGTTGGGGAGTCAAACAACATTCGGACAGGAAAGAATAGGATAGGAACCGGAACCGTAGATAGCGATGAGCCGTACTACAGAGATGTGGAAGGAAACTACATACATACCTGATATGACTGAAATTTCATTTTAAACTAGTATCACACTAAATTCTCTTCAAGTTGTTGATTAGCGGACTATAATTTTACGCTATTCTATCAATCTTATATAAATCAACTGCGAAAAATACTAGAATAAGAAAATAAAGTAAAACCTTGGGCTCATGACAACAAGTCAACAAGCAAAACAATGTTAACAACATGAAAAAAAAACTGTCGACTTTTTCAAAAAAATAAATTCACCTCATCAGCTGCATTCTTTTCGAAACGATTCAAAATTATTCTTCACTTTGAACAAAAAAACTTTATTTTGTTTTGTTGTTATTCAACCATCAAATTCCAATCACGCATGTCGGCATTACTGACTTTATGCTTGACAAAGGCCAAACATCATAATAATCATTTTAATCTTTGTGTTTAATATCTCTCTACTGTACTCCGACAAAGCCTTACCGCTTATATGATTATTCAGTTTGAATTCTTCCTTCTTAACGTCAACGACGCTCGACAACGGCCCAATGGTGTCTTATTTTAAACCTTTTGCTGTGCTTTTCATTGTAAATGGGATAATAAGACAGAAAATCATGAATAAGTAACTAAGCATTCTGGCCTGATTATGAGCATACCTAAGCATAATCACTGAACTAACGTGCCACAACATCATATTCCCCCCATCAAATGCAGCAGTTAGGTTACACACATAAAAAATGTAAATGAAAGTTTAATGAACACAAGTTTTTTTTTCGTGTTGTTTGGTCATTCATGTGTCCGCAATGGGATGTAAGATTCATCAATTATTTGCTCTAACAGACCTCTGAATTCAAGACAAAAAAAAAATTTAAAACAAATTCAAATCCCTAACCGTGTCATTTAGCTTTCAGTCAAAACAGAAAATCTATATCTGCTTTTTTTGTTGTTGTGAATTTTCACGAATGCAGCTGAATGAAATTGCAACCGTAGCAGCTGGAAGCAGAAGCGACAACAAGCTGCAAAAAAATAACAATCATCATAACTATAATCATCAAATTACATGATTGTGCCTCAACTGAATCATCCTCCTACTTTTTTCCTGCATTGTACTTACCTAAATAAAATTTCAACAGCAACAACAAAACGTTGGAGGAAAAAAAAATCACTTTCTTCACCATCTCACCGACATGCAATATCATTGTGCGGTCGTGTCGTGCTTGGTGCTCTTCTCTTAAAAGCATTTTACTTTATTTATACCAAAACCTAAGATCAGGGACGGATTTAAGAAAATATTTCACTAAAAATTCTAACCTTCTTAAGTTAAAATATTTTTTGGGACTAGCAAAAAAGAAGAGTTCGATGGAGTCCCACAAGGCTCAATACCGAGACCTGTTTTTTCAATTTCGCATTTTAGTTATTTTTTTAGTATTTTAGAAATTTACACAATTCTCTGGAATCCCACAAGGTTGACTGTAGGGACCGTTTCGTTTAAAATAGGGCATATTTCAAAAAAAAAAAATCCAATGTTCCCAAGTTATCATAATTTTACAATTTCGCCCCAAAAAGACACGTTTGAGCCCCCGTAGCACGAGCCGTTTCTCATGTAGATAGATAAATACTGTTCTATATTCGAAGGTAGGAAACGATACTTTCCCATCTAAAACACGTCAGTTATCGTTGTCTGTCAAATGTCGATGTGAATGTTGGCCAGCGCAACTTCAACAAGCAGCAACCAAAGCCAACAAACACACAAACACAACCACTACAGCTCATAGTTAATGCTATTAAATGAAACTGCATGAATCTATCCCAAGAGTGAAATTGCTATATCGACCCGTGTCATTTCATTTTAATGGGTTGGGGTGACGCTACAATTTTTTCCTTCCATTGCCATCAGGACTATAATGACGATGTCATGATGGCGGCGCGGTAAACGGGCGTCAGAACGTAGGCAATATGGTGTTGGTAACATTTTCTGTTTCCTATTCTTTTTTATTTATTTATTTATATTTATGTCTTTTTTTTCTACCTTACGTGGCATAAATATTTGATTAGAAGAAAAAGTATAATTTCATAAATACAAACTGGGTCAACCTCACAAGAGCTTATTCTTGTGAATTTGCTTGTGCTGTTGGTGCTTATACTAGAAAATGAAGCAGTAGGGCGCTAGGGATGATGATGTTGATGCAATTCACGAACCAACTGGGATTTGCTGTGAAGACCTTTTCAACAGGTTTGTTTATCTTTTCTTTTTTTTTTTTGAACTCACTGACGTACGCAAGCATGGAGGGACGAGACAAATTTGCATATCTTGAAAGGAGGCAAGTGAATCTCAACTAGCAGTGCATTGCCAATTAGAATAAATTTGATGACATACCCTATGGGAAAGCAAACACATTTTGTCGGCACGTTTTTAGGGTTAGCTTAAGGATTTTTTTTTTCAAAATTAATTTTCCGAAATTGTAAGAAAGACAAATGACAACTGACATCAATACATCCCTTTTAAATAAGGAATTGATTGCGTTTTTGTTTATTAAATTTTTACTTTTAATATTTTGAATCCACAGGAACGATTTTGATGAAATTTTCTGTGTGTGTTAAAATGTGTTCGACATTGGTTTTTAACGCACTTTATAAATGGAAAGCATTCTAGTAGTAAAGCTGGCGGGTACGATCAGTCTAGCTCGTTGACTTTACCAGTTCTTTAGCTTTTCCAACTTTTTTCCTTCTGGACTCGTTCCGAGAAGTGAGAAAACAGCATTTATCTAGCGAATTCCAAACAAGGCACTTACGTCCCTTCTTTTTGAGGTCATAGAAACGCTGATAATCTATCAGCTCAAGAAATATATCGAAGACCGAAAGCTTTTTACTGACCGGAAGACGGCTTTCGCAGCAACAGAACCACTGGTGATCTGATGGTTCATCTAACCGAACAGTTTAACAAATCTTTACATCTTTTTGCAGAGGCTAAGATTGTTGCACTTGATATTTCAAAGGCATTTGGTAAAGTTTTTCAGCTTCCTCTTTTATCGAAAATGCGTTCTTTTTTTTTAAAGACGAATCCTTCCTTTGGTGGATTAGAAAATTTCTTTCAAAACATTCAATACAAGCTGTTTTGGAAGGATTCAAGTCTGAAACCCACAATATAAATGCTGGTGTCCCCAGTCAAAATATGATAAGCTCATTAACAACCTCTAACAACTGATTCAAGGCCAGGCTCTTCTGGTAAACACGGATCTTCAAGTGAAATGCTAACTGCTCCGAGGTCAAAAGAAGACAAGGATGATCAGGGGAACGGACAGCGGCAACTCGACTCAAATCAGCAATTGACACATCAGCCTATCGATGAATCAACCGGCGAGCATCAGTTCACAACAGACACTGCGACTAACGTTCAACAATTAAAAAACTCTATCACCTTGGATATGCTCTATGAGGAAATTTTTTGTTTGAAAAAAATTAACTGTGACTTTCTCATCACAGTCCAGCAGCTAAAATACGAAAACCAAATGCTGAAACAAAAGATTAATACTCTCGAGAGCAAATTGAATTGGAGAGAGCAAAAACTTATGGAAAACGTAATTGAAATTATTGGGGTACCTGGAGCTAACAACAACAATGCGATAGAATGTGCACAAACAATATTTGAAAGTGGACTGGATGTTACTGTTTCTCCAGCTGACATTCAGCAATGCTTTGTTAAGCGCGTACGGAGCTCTACTGACTCTTCAGGAAATAAAAAGAAATTTAACGATGTTCTCTG
>CAKKXW010000001.1:105924641-106139214 GCA_920937365.1 Sphaerophoria rueppellii | reverse complement strand
TTTCACTCTAAAGAAACTACCAAAAAACATTGCTCTCGGGTTAGCTCAAGATTTGCTACTTGAAGTAATTTTTCGTCCCAAGCTACTCAGTGGATCCTTTTCCTTAATTTGTAGTCCTAGAGAGTCTTGAGACCATTAGTTCAGAAATTCTTGCATCCCTATCGTTGGGAGAGGAAAAGATTCCTTCACAACTAAAAACTCCGTTTATAAATTAATGATTACATCAAAATAACAATAAAACAATTTTTAATTAGTTCATCGTCATCGTCCTCTTCGTCCGTATCCTCGTCCTTGCAGTCCAATCAAACAATAAAACTGCATGCGATGAACATGAAACTTTAAGGATTCTGTTGATTTATAACAATGCAACGTTGTGTTGATGGAAACGTTTTCTGCAGAGGATGTTTGCCTAAATACTTGCTTAATTATGCTCCTCGTTCTCAATCTCAGTAGATAGTCGCATTTGTGCAGTCGAATATATATTTTCAGTAAATTTTCCAATTAACTTCATCCCTTGGGAGTTGGCTTGGGAAATTGATTGTTCATTATCATCAGAACGGAACTCCGGATAGATATTGTTGTGCCAGTGCGGACAGGCAGTTATGCACCAAATTGCCAATAAACGAGTCAGTCAATCTCATCTTGCAACTGCAAGCAGTCTGCTTGGAACCTACTAAAATTAGCAACGAGGGAAACGGTAAAGAAGCAGAACAAATCTGTTTGGCCTTGGTTTAAGCGCTGAACGTTACAGAAAACTTTAACCCATTTGATCTCAAACGAATTACCGGATTGCCACTCTTCGGTGAAGAAGCATGTTAATTGTTTTTGGTACGGAATAGATGTAGTTCTAAAATTGGAAATGAGTCCTGGACTAGTGTATTCTCTAAAGATATTAAATTGACTTTTAGAAAATGTTTGTGAAAAGTAACCCTCCGTGGGGTAATCCTTGATGTGGCGGAGCGGCTTACGGTGACTAGCTAAGAGCTTCGCGATCGAAGTGCCTCCCATTGTCGACAGGTCGAAGCGGAGTAGGCCTAGGCTGTTTATACTAATTACCCTACAACAAGGAGTGTTCTGACAAGGCACTCCCAACGAGGGACGGCAGCGAATTAATTTCTTTTTTTGGAATCATCGGTGGCGTCTTCAGTTCCAGTTAGGGCGAACTACTTGGTGAACACCTTTACGGCCTACTTCGACTTATTTGAAGCCTAGGCCGTAAAAGGAGCGAATTTTCCGGTTCTTGCACGTAGAGTCACATCAAGTGCCTGATACTCCAGGTTAGGAGTTTACGTCGTCGGGGTGACTTCCCGACTACGTAGAAAAAACATTTAGTTGCGAAGCAACAACAGGCCTCGAAAACGGACGGATACATTGATGACAACGCAAGCAAATGTTTTAAGGACAACGGAATGTGGAATATTAGTCCCTAATAGACTGCGTGCTGCCGACCAATAGGCGGAGACCCTCAACTGTTACAAAGCAGATATTACCGCTATCCAGGATATGCGATCGGATGGACAGGGCAGAAGGAGGATGAAAAAACTGCGACATCTACTATGGTAATTGTTACCGAGAGCAACAACAGCGGCTCTTTGGATGCGAATTCGTCGTCGGAAGCAGACTCGACAAAAAGTCTTGACCTTCAAATGTTTAAGCGAACGCATCACGACGAAACGAATCAAAGCTACATTCGGCAACATTAGCTTAATATGCGCGCATGCCCCCATAGAAGAGAAAAAGGACGACACCAAAGACGAGTTCTACGAGCTCCTCGACAAAACATATGAGCAATGTCCTAGCTATGACATCGCCCTCGGCGATTTTAACGCAGAGCTAGGAAAAGATGATATCTTTGGTGGAACAGTCGAAAAGCACAGCCTGACTCATACAACTTCTAGGTAGTAGAGGAGTTTGTCTACCTAGGCTCCGTTCGGGCAATAATACCAGCGCCGAGATCAGACGAAGAATAACTCTTGCTAATCGCTGTTTCTTTGGGCTAAGAAGGCAATTGAGTGGAAAAGCCCTCTCTCGAACAACTAAGGTAAAACTGTACAACACACTCATCATCCATGTCCTGCTGTATGGGTGCAGGAGCATGGATGACAAAATCGGATGAAAATGCTTTAGGCTGTTTCGAGAGGAAAGTTCTTCGGGTCATCTTTGGCCCCGTGTGCATTGAAGGGGAATGGCGAAGAAGTTGCAACAGCGAACTTTACGGGTTGCACAACGACATTGACCTAGCCAGAAGGGTAAAGGTCCAGAGACTCAGAAACTTACTTACTTACTTACTTATGGTGGCGCTACAGTCCAGGTCGGACCAGAGCCTCACCCAACAAACTTCTCCAGCCAGCTCGGTCCCTGCCTACTTGTCTCCAGTTTCGCACGCCAAGTTGGTTCAGGTCCTCTACCACCTGTGTGCTCCACCGGAGTCACGGACTTCCTCTTCTGCGACGTCCTTCCGGGTTGGATTCGAAGACTCTACGAGCCGGAGCATTATTTTCCATTCGCTCAACATGACCCAAACATCTAAGTCGTTGGACCCTTACTTTTCTGGCTAGGTCAGTGTCGCTGTACAGCTCGTACAGTTCTTGGTTAAATCTTCGTCTCCATTCTCCATTAACGCAGACAGGACCAAAAATCACTCGAAGAATTTTTTTCTCAAAGCAGCCCAAAGCGTTTTCATCAGATGTTGTCATAGTCCATGTCTCTGCACCATACATGAGGACCGGGATGATGAGGGTTTTGTAGAGTGTTACTTTAGTTGCACGGGAGAGGACTTTACTACTCAATTGCCTTCTAAGTCCAAGAAGCACGATTGCAGAGTGATTCTTCGTTTGATTTCAGCGCTGGTGTTGTTGTCTGAGTTGATAGCGGATAGCAATAGCGAAGTCAATGTGTCCTGCGTACGGGACTTTTGAAGATTGTAACTCTGTTGACATTGGAGCTTTGCACAATCTTTTCAAGAATGATGTTGAAGAAATCGCATGCCAACGCATCGCCTTGTCTAAACCTTTTTTGACATCAAAAGCGTCCTTTAGGTTTTTTCCGACCATGATGGAACAGCGTGAATTTCCCATTGTCATCTTACATTTTTATAATTCTGTACATATCCGAGGTATGTTGGTGGTTCGGAACTATAGTTTCTTTATGTGGCCGGGCAGTCACCCAGACGCACGACCCCAAACCTGGAGGGCCAGGTCTGCGGTTGCGAATATGTCTAAGTAGCCCTATAAGGTGTTCACTGAGTAGTTCCTGACTGGAACTGTAGACGCCACCGTTGATTCCATCTTTGGAGTTCTTCCGCTGCCGCCTGTTAAAAAGGAGGCATGCCTTAGTGGACGCATACCTCCTCTACCTTTCTCTCTTTGCTGCCGCAAACAACTTCCCACTGGGGTTGGAACCCAATCTTCAGTTGGAGGTACTGGGCACTCGATGTTCACCACGGGGAGGTGGAGAGTAGGAGTTGATAGACAGAGGTTTTAGTGGACGCTTGTGTCACTTGAATGCACGTGTCTACCCTTCGAACATCACGCTGTACATAGACTTGGAAATGGCACTCGATTAGCGTCAATAGAGATTACACCCGGTAAGCTAAAAGGAGGAGATGCAAATAGATGGATCGAAGTGTCACGTTTTGCATGATGGTTAGTTTTCGGAAGATTTTGAAATCCACAGCGGAGTCAGGCAAGGCTGTATTCTGGCGCTAATATTATTTTTGCTGGTGATAAGCAGTGTACTACACGCAGCTTTGTTAGGTAGCGAAGGGATTCAATTGACTTTGATGTCTTCGTAACATCCTTAGGGTTTTCTGGCCCAATCGAATATCTAATGAGGTCCTTAATGCCAGGGCAGGTCAGGAACCGATTGACTCTATTATACGAAGTCGTATCGTAAAAGTCAATGGATTGGGAACACGCTTCGAAAAGGTAACGATTGCACTGCAAGTCAAGCAATGAAGTGAAACCCGCTAACACAATAAGAAAGAAAAACTGGACGATCGAGAAGCACACGGCAGAGAACAGTCGAAGAGGAATCAGCGTCGCTAGACAAAAGCTAAGAGCTAGAGGGAGCTGAAACACATCTCCAGAAACCGAAGACGATGGCGCAGTAGTGGGCCGGGCCTATGCCTTTTAAGCAAGTAGGAATCTGGAAGATCTGCCATAAATTTAGACAATTGTTTTCTGTATTTGTTGTTTTTATTGATAATACGTTTTTCCTTTTTATTCCAAAAGTGAAATTTCCCAGTCATACTTATCAAAAGATGGAAAATTCTCATCGACACATAAAAATACTATTGTACATAAACTAAATACTTCCTACACAAAATTAAATTACTCGATAAAATTGTAGACGCGTCTAGTAAATTTGTTTATATAGTTGAGTCCTTTTTCGTCTCGTCTGGCTTGGCAGGTTCCTCGCTTTCGGTTGTGTCCACTGAAAGAGGAAGGAATTCGAAAATTAGCAACCGTAACGCCAAAGTTCCCATTCATACTATACTCACTTTTAGTCTCCTTCTCTTCTTTGGGCTCGGCATTTTCGGTTTTTTGTTCTTTTTCCAAACGCGGTCGTTTGCGTTGGCCCTTGAATGACCGCTGATCGCGACGGCCACCTTCGCCCTCGTCTTCCGAATCGGAGAACTCATTGTCGGGCACAATGCGTTTGTCTTTGTCACTCTGCGGCAGTCTTTCGTCTTTGTCGACTTTGTCCTCATCCTCGGACTCGTCGTTGATGGCATCCTCGGGTATTGCTTGGATCTGAACACCGGGAGCATGCGGCAACATTCTCAAATTCTCAAACAACCTATTTTTGATCTTTTCGAGGTATTCGTTGGTATTCTGATTGGTCATGTTGCTGGGACTGATGTGCAACTTAAAGTCCGGACCGAAGTACTCAAAGTAATCGTTGTACGGCAGTTCGTTGGCGATTTCAACGCCCAGCGCCACAGATGTCTCGTATGTCCAACAGCGGGAAACATTACGAATCGTATAGCCGCCGCCGCCGACCATCAAGAACGGCAAATTGTACTTCTTTACGAATTCCACACACTTTCCATGGCCCTTGACGGTGAGATTGAAGCATCCCAGACGATCGCCGGTCAGCGAATCGGCTCCACATTGTAACACCACAGCGGCCGGTTGGAAGGTCTCCATGACCTTTGAGATGATTGGAACGAATATCGAGTCGTACGCTTCGTCGTCCATGCCATCGCGCAGGGGAATATTGACGGCATAATATTTACCCTTGCCGGCGCCAATGTCCCGCAGGTCGCCAGTGCCGGGGAAGTATTCGCCGTATTTGTGGAAACTCACAGTCATCACACGGTCGGTGGTGTAGAAAGCCTCCTCGACTCCGTCACCGTGATGGACATCTATGTCGATGTAGAGGACACGCTGGTGGTACTTGAGGAGCTCCAGAATGCCCAGAACGATGTCGTTTACATAGCAAAAACCAGAGGCTTCGGATTTTTTGGCGTGATGCAGTCCACCGCCCCAATTAATGCAAATCTCCGAAGCTTGTTTGTTGAGCTTGACGGCAGCGGCTACCGAGCCACCAGCCGAAAGCTGACAGAACTCGTACAGACCGTCAAACACCGGACAATCTTCACCGACGTTGAAACGTTGCATCTGTTTGTTGTACTCGGTCATGTTGTCCGGTCGGATGGAGCGAAGGAAACGGACGTATTCGTCCGAGTGAAACTTCGTCATTTCGTCGGCGGTAGCCTTGTGGGGTCTCTAAAATTAAAACACGAATTTTCTTTAGGAACTTTTTTCTTAAACAAAGAACAATCGAAACACCCGATGGCCTTCAAAGTTACTCACATAAATTTCCATCTTTCGGTAAAGTCCGTAGTTCAACAGAAGATTGTGTGTCATACGTATACGATGCGGCTTCATGGGATGCCCTTGCCCATAGTAATAGTTCCCAATATCGCCTGCAAGGCGAAAAAACAAACATTAAATTTATTACGTCTGGAGCTTTTCCCTTTTTAAAATTTTAAGTCGACTGTCCGCTCAAATGGTATACACACTTCCAATGTGTATCCGTAGAAAGAGACAAAATGCGGCAAGAATTTGTTTCGCCTAATCAATGGCGGCAGTATAAAAAGTGTATAGAAACGTGGACAGTCGAGTTAAAACATCAAATTTGGGTATTCGGAAACTGCCGTGTTGTTTGTAGTAAATTTTGAGGAAGTTATATTGAAATCGAAATATCATTTATTAATTTGTATTTTTCTGCTTAAACAAACCACTTTTTTGAAATTGAATAGTTGGAAAAAGTAAACTTACTGTCGTAGTAGTAGCAAACTCTTTTCTTGCTATGAGCTTGCATTTTTGTTTTGGTTTCCTTTTTTCACAATTGCTTTGGCACAATTAACGCGTGTATATTTATTTTACACTGTATTTGAATTAAATGCAATTAATTGCATTTGTTTATATTATTTTTCACTCAATTCTTTTTTATTTAAATTCGAAGACACGCCAAAACTATTTGAGAACAAGAACCGCGTCTACCATAAAAGAACAGTGAGTAAAAGCAAATATAAAAAATAAAAATGGCAGCGTCTGACAGTGGTGAAAACAGAATGATGTGAAGTTTGATACAGTTCGAATTGGTTCAAAATGATTGTGTCTTGGGTAAAGGTGAATTTGTTTGGAGACGGTTTACTGCAGTTAAAATTTAAGGTATCGCCTGTACCTTTAGGCGTTTTTCTTTTTTAGCTCCAAGCAGGGTGTGGAGTAGAGCCTGAGCTCATCGAGCTCGGTCTGAGCAGAGTAAGCTCAGACCTTTCCGAGTTAATAAAGAAACAAACCTGAGCACGGAATCGCCACATATAAAAAAAAAATTGACAAGCTCACAAAAATAATTTTTTATTTACCTTCATTCGGAAAACAACTTGCTTCGCCCGACATTTCGCGTCATCTCACTCATGATATGGACAAAATAAATGAAGTTGGCCGCGCGACACTTTTTACTCCATCTACTCCATCAATTTTAACCGAGCTCGTAGATCGCGCTCTGACCATGGTCTGATCGAAAAAATAAACAAAAGTTGAGCGCTCAGATATGTCTGAGCTAAAAAAGAAATACGGGTTTTTTTTTTTGACAGCTCCGTACCCTGCTCAGAGCTAAAAAAGAAATGCGCCTTTTATTGTCGATGGCATATATATATATATGTGTTGATTATTACTTTACTTTTAAGCATTGACTTATGGCGTTTTTAATTGGCAATCTGGAAGTAAAAAAAAGCATTCTGAAAGCGTTCAATTGGGCAAAAGTGACAGTTCTGATTCTGAAAAGAAGAGAATTCCCTTCTGATTTCAAAACCAGAATGCTTCTTTTTAGATTCCAGATTGCCAATTAAAGACGCCATTATTATACATGGACTGCCAGTGGCAAACTTCACGATGATTCCACTTTTTACGGACGCCGCCTGTGCCGAGCGGAAAAATCGTGTAACATTTTTGACACGGATAGTATTGCTTGCAATGAACACCAAAATCTTCGATTTTATTCAATGAAATTGTCTGATACTCGTAGGGTTCTTCATTTGGTGGCTTATAACTTTTATGGTATGTCCGGAAAGCACCCAGACACACTTTGCCAGCCAAAACTGTTCTCACTGACAATAGCAACAAATGGCTCTTGAAAGCAGTGCTTTTAATCACATCCAACTTCATACGTGTATTTTCACGGCGAATCCGGCGAATTACAGATCAACCCGCAATTGGTTTTCCCTTTCACACTCTTTTTATTTACCGTTTCTCAGAATAACATGAGCGAGTCAGCCATCTTTCACCACACAAGCATCAAGAAAAAAACAAACAAACTGTAGAAGCAACATTAAAAGCAAAGAGCGAAAGAAAATCGTCTGCTTCTCTGCATTCTCTCATCCATAATTTTTTTATATTAACATTTTTCTCTTGTTCTTGTTCAACAAAAAATCAAAACACAAAATGGCCGAGAGCCAAAGTTATTTCATTGCATTTTCCTTGTAAATTTTTCCTCTTTTTTGGTGTGGTCTTCTTCGCCATTGCTGTTGTTCGTGGTGTTCGCCGCCTTCGCTTAGTTTTTTGACATCTCGTCGTCGACGTCGTCTAGCAGCTCGAGCTCTCTCACTGCTTTTGTTGGGTGCTGTGCTAGCTGTTTGATGTTCGGTTGTTTTCCGTGTGCGTGCTAAAAAAGAAAAATCTTCTGTGGTGCAAAGCAGCAGAGAAAAGCCAAAAAAAAAGGAAAATTTAATAATTTTCACCTACAGAGAATTTAAAGTAGATTTATCGGAATTTAAAATTTTGTATCCAATCGAGTGCATATTTTGTGCTTAAAAAAGTATCAATTTATTATTTTGAGTGATATCCTTCGCCGTCGAGTTCGACGACTGAAGAAGAAGAAGAAAATATCCACCCAATCAATTGGAAAGGAAAAAAATTTTGTATACAAGAAGAAAAAGTGTTAACGGTGCTGCTTCTGCTGGCTGCTTCCCAATCGGCCGCCTTCAGTTTTCAATTTTTTCTTTTAGTTTTTCGCGTCCGTTCAGCTGTCGTCGCCGCCCGCTTGTCGAGTCAAGGGAGTCTGTCGGTGTTTTTTTTTTATTTTTCCATTTCTATCCTCATCGAAATAACAACGACGACTTTGTCGTCGCCCCCTTGTGTTGATATACCAAAAAAGATCTTAGCGGTGGGCCAATGGCCCCTTTTGTCCCTTCATCTCAATAAATTATCATTTTTCTTCTTAATTAACGCCAAGTGCAACGCTATTGTCTTATCTGCCTTCTGCCATAAAAAATTACAAGCTCGCTGCTCGGGTTTATGTGATTCGAAATCGGGTTCGGGAATTCAAAGTCACGGAATCGGAGTTATGATTTCATTTTGGGAAATTTTCCATGGAAACTAGCAACAATAATAACAAGAAAATTAGTGAAACTGATCAAAAACGAGGAGAATAATCAGCAAAAAAGGAAAAGGATACAACAATTGGATGCAGAAAACATTGAAAAAGGAATAAAGAGGTAAGTACTTTCTGAATGTTCTGTCTGTCTGTCTGTCTGTGCTTCCGCAAAAGAGGTGAGTCTAAGAATCCGATAGTTGGTTTGCCATTGAAATTGCCTATGAATGTGCGCCACCCACTTTGTTGGCTCCCGCAACAACAGGATATATCCAATTCAAGCCTGTGTATTTGCCAAGTGGAGTCGATTCGACTACCTCTACCTACTCGGTCGCTGTCGTCTATTTTGTTTTTGATATGGAAAATGGCACTGTCGCTACGTAGGACGACAACGTTGGTATTTATGTATACCAATACCAACTGAATGCTCCCCTCCGGTAGTTTCTCTCGGTATCTCCCCTTTTAGTCCAACAAAATGTGTTTCCATGTTATATCGCCATTGCCATCCATAAAGTTCGTTATTCCTTTTTTTTTATTCTTCTGCGCGCAGCACTGCCAGCAAGGTAGTTTTATAAATCCTTTTATTTTCATTTGGTATTTTTTAAATTGCTATATGCCGTGGTGTCAGCGTCAGCCACTTCCTTTCTTTTAAGTACTTCCAAATGTGGAAGAGCTATTCGGAAACATGGAAAGCAATTTAATAATTTTGGAATGCAGTGTGCAATTGCGGTTCAGGGTACAGGCTAAAGAGTGTACAGTGCTGCGGCTGCAAAAACCACATCGCCGACGAGTTTAGCCCATCAAAGCATGCCGCAGTCGTAGCCTGGACACTGTTCAGTCTGTACCATTAATCGCTCTTAGGGTCCTGTAGACCTGAGAGTGTGAAGGGTATTAAAATTTTGGAAAGAGAAGGATAAGGGTTCCGTTTCAAACTATCCCAGTTTTTCCAAACCTGCTCATGCTCAGGTTTCCTACAAGGAAAACACACGCTTGTGAACGTTGCAGTAAGTGAAGAACGGGCGAAATTCAAAGGCAGAATTCTTCTTCATGCTCGGTCCCTACGCTCGTTGACAATGCAATGCCACTCCAGTTGTAAGCTCTCTCGCGAAAGCTAGGTGGCCTTTTTGCTGGACAGTTCGCCTTCTTCTTCGGTGCCAGAGAGTATCCTGACTCCCTCAGTTCTTGATTCCATGGGACAAATCTTTCACACTCGTGCTGTGGTGAGAGTCCTAAAAGATCTAAACATACTTTAATGCGCTGGTCCGGAAGGTATCCCCGCTATTATTTTGAAGACTGTTGTTCCACGCTGGCAAAACCCTTGAGTAAGCTTTTCCATGTACCCTCTTCTTCTGGGCTCGTTCCGAGTAATAATTGGAAAACAGCATTTGCTCAGCCAATTAAAAAAAAAAAACAAAGACGAATCTTCTTCTCTCTCCAATTATCGTCCGATTGCACTAACGTTCCTTCTTTCTTAGTTCATGGAAACGCTGATAAACTATCAGCTCAAGAAATATTTCGAAAACCAAAAGCTTAATAATCGGCAGTACGGGTTTTGCAGCAACAGGCCCACTGGGATTTGTTGGTTTATCTCAACGATCAGCGGAACAATCATTTGGTAAAGTCTGGCATCTTGGTCTTTAACCAAAATGTGTGCCATCGGTATCGAAGAAACTTCCTTTCGAACCTTTCAATACAAGTTTTATTCAACAGATTCAAATCTGAAACCCACAATAGAAATGCTGGTGTGTCCCAGAACTCCGTTTTGTGTCCGACCCTCTTTCTCATTTTCATTAATTATCTCTTGTCTAACTTTTAGTCTAAAATATTGTTTCCCTGACGATAGTACCCTTAGCTTTTCATATTCCTTCCCACTGCCACTGTTCCCAGACTCACATCCCTTTTCTTCAGATGTAGAACTGCAGCGGCACTGTGTAATGGGAAATAAAAAACCATAAAGAAATGCTTCGAAAAACCAATGCATCGTTAAAGCGAGATATACCCCTTGCCACTGTCCATGAGTGGCACTTGCATCAATGAGACCGAACATCTCGAGATTCTCGGTATGTTCATCGCTGACCGCCTCTTGTTGAACGAGGACATATTGTCTTTTTTACGACAAGGCCGCAAGGTGTTTGGGTTTCTTAAGACAGTGCAAGAAATTCGTCTCTCCGTTAAATCTGGCTATTATCTTTAAGACTTACATCCATTCAAAGCTTTAGTACAACTCCCATCTCTCAGCTGATGCTCCAGCTTCATACTTAAGCCTCTTGGATGATATACAAAAAAGAGCCCTAAGAATGATGGGTGATAGAGACATCACTGACTCATTCACCTCGTTTGATCACCGTCGTCGCAACGTTTCGTGTCTCCCTTTGTTCTATCGTTACTTCTACGGTAAGCGCTCTAGTGAAGTAGCAAGTTGCATTCCTCCCTTAAACAGTTCGTAATACTCGTACTACTTGAGCCCAACTTCGGACATACGCTCAAGTACAGAGAAATGTGTTTTCCAATAATTGTAATGTTCAAGGCTAATGCACACCGACACCTCCTTTCCAACTCCTTCCTACCTTTCTAATGAGTGCGCTGTTAGATTAGGTTAGGTTAATGTGGCTGTCATGGATGTTAAAAGACACACTTAGGCCAATCAAAGGCCCATTGTGATACCACATGAATCTAGAAAGGCTTTTCTTCGAAAGCTCATTGAAACCAATTAGAGTTCCTTACGAAACGTAGAAGATTAATTATATTAATATGTACGAGATCGTTTGTAGAAGTATTCTCCTAAGTGAATCATACGTTTATGAGCCAGAGCAGGACAGGTACAGAGGAGGTGAAGAACTGTTTCCTCCTCCTCCTCATCCATGCAGCTTCTGCAGAAATCATAAGAAAATACGCCCAGTCGCGCAGCGTGTCTTCCAATTAGACAGTGTCCAGTAATGACACCAATTAAGGAGCTTATATGCGCTCTGCTTAGAGATATCAGGCATCTAGATCTCTTTAAGTCCATTAGGCCAGATGTTTTTCGTTGCCTGACAGGTGGTTATGTTATTCCACCTGATGTTAGTTCTCTTAATAGCATCTTGTTGTAGCAAAAGCTTACATGTAGCGATTGGTATACCAACATTAGCCATTTGTGGTTTAATGGGTAATGTTGTACCATGTTTGGCGAGTTCGTCGGCTTTGCAGTTTCCTGGAATGTCTCTATGGCCCGGCACCCAGTGAAGGTGAATGTTAAACTGTTGTGCCATCTCCATTAGAGACGATCGACAGTTTTGGACCGTAATCGAGTTTGTAGAGACTTTATAGCTGCCTGACTATCTGAGAAAATCCGGATATCAGATGTGGATACCACGTTTTCTCTGAGCCAGGACAGGACCTCCTTAATCGCCAAAAGTTCTGCCTGAAACACGCTACAATCATTTGGAAGGCTGAATGAGAGACTTAGTTTAGTCGTTCGGAGTACACACCTCCACCAACCCCATCACTAGCTTTCGATCCATCTGTATAGAAGTGAATTGCCTCGTCTTCCAGAAATGTATTATTTTCCCAGAAGGATCGGGAAGGGATAGAAGTTTGAAACTTCTTATCGAACTGAGTTGAGGAACGGTGTAGTCTGTGTGCTTTGGAATTGATTCTAAATAATCAAGAATAACAGAGTGGCCGATGTTATTGTTAGTCCACTGTGAAGAGTGCACTGTTGCTTTGGCTTAATAAGGATATAAAAACTCATTGAGTGGGCGCAAATTATAAAAAAAAATCCGTGCATGCTTCTATTTTCCGAGCTCGATTATTGATGTCCATTCGCTTGATGTGACCCAGCCATCTTAGAAGCATCCATTGTACAATTCGTGATGTTTACAGTTGTGTCTTTTTCTCCGTTTCAAACAAACAGGGTCCGGCCCAAAGTACTTCTATTTCCATCACTTCATTGATTTTACTTCTTCTTCTGCACCATTAAGGCCACTGATGTGAATCAGTCGGTTTGACGAAGTGCCTTTGTTCTTCTTTGGAATCCAAATCGAACACTCTTCAAATCTAGGAGAGAAATTAGCTTCAACTGCATGCCAGCATGAAATGTGAATGTCGATACTAATTCGATGACAAAAGTTATAAAAGTACTTAAAAGCTATGATTTTTGCAACCGTACATACAAAACGGATCCACTCAACAGTTAGTTTCTTATCATAACATTCATTCATGCAATCATTCTGAAACTATAGTTAGACCGCCTTCGTTTGATGTTCTTTCTTATCTTACCATCACAGCACTTAAAGCTGTGATGGTACAAACCAAACCAACCATATTGTCAATATTGCATTAACTTCAAACAGTCCAGCACCGCCAAGAAGATATTTTCAGTGCAAGTTCAGAACATTCGACCTTCACGTTTCTTCAAGCGGTACCTAGACACGCATAACCTTGTTCAGAGGGTTAATGTGTCTTTTTTGAAGTTTGCAGTTTAGATAGAAGGACAAACATTTTTTGTTCTAAGGAAAAAGTAAATTATTCCTTAAACTGAAAACCTTCCACTTGTACTCCTCATTAAAAAAAGCTTTCGTAACATCTGCTTGCAAGTGGGCTTATAAACCCTCTCCTTAATTTGAAGTCTTCAATGTTCTTTTTTACCCCAACCGTCGAAATATTTATAAATGGCAAATAAACCTAAAAATAACGACTCCCGAAAAGATTAGTCAAAGGTAAGCCTTTAAAATCTATTTGATTGCCATTGAGTGGATTAAGCCTTTTGAAGTAAACTTTTTATGATTTTTATTTCTTTACCTGGCAGTGCTCTCCATCTAATCCTCATAATTCCTGTTTTCATTTCCTTCTCTTTCCTCTTTTGTTGTATTCTGTACCTTACCTGCTTTGTCTGCCTCATCGTGCTTCTTTTCGTCGTTTTTTCATTGTCGTCTATGTCAATTGTTATGGTGGTAGTGCTTCGACGTCATCGCATAGACAACAAAAAAAAATAATAATAATAAAGCACACGCAAAAGCAAATTCGAAAAGCAAAGCCTACCAGCAGAATTTTGTCCATAACATTTCTATGGAAGGATTCTCGGTGTGGTGCTATGTCTATGTGTCGATGCGACAATAGAAAAAAAAAACTGACAAAAGAAATAAAAAAAAAAACATCCCAAGAAGACGTCATCTTCACCCGAAAACAACAGCAAAACACTCAACTCAGTTCAGCTGCTTTTGTTTCCAATTGGAATTGTGTTTGCTTGTTTTGCTGAGCATATGTGAGCGTTGAGCGCATCGACACGATATATTTAGGCAAAACGGTTTCTCCATCTGCATCCTTTTATGTGGTGTGTTGTGTCTCGTTATCTTCTACAACCCGGTGGCGATGGATGGCGCTTTGTTATCCTTCTCTCGCTCACTGCATTAGAATCATGAAAAACGGAATAAAATGAAAACAAACCAAGTGCATTCGATTGGCACAATGAACCAAACACCATGTTACCACACCGAAATCTACCGAAACTAAAAACAAAAAAAGAATCTACAGGAGCGCTAGTTCAGTGTTCTATTTTTGAAGTGCGTTTGTGCTTATTTATCATTTGTTTTCCTCAAACTTGCGGCATTAGATTGAGGTATTAAAAGGGCATTGTATGGGAATTAAATTTAGCAGAATTGGTTGATATATTTGAGGTTATGGTGAACAAGTCCAAAACCAAAGTTCGGCCTGCGTGCAACTCTGTTGAGCTTATCTAAACGATTCATTCAAATTGTTATCAAAAACAACTTTCCTCTAGTGTTAATGGACGCCTGCTTTCGAAAAAACATCACCCACTGTTAAAATTCGAATTGCGTCTAATTATGATTTATGGGTATCATAAACCAACACCGCACACATGACATTATGAGGTTAATTTCGAACTCTTGGAAGTGCATTCTTGTGATAGAGATTAAATGTGGCCCAGTGGCAGTCATTAGAAAGCAACAAAAACGATCATCGGTTTTTTTTTCGAATCGTATTTGGTTCAGCAGATTAGATTCTGTCTATCAAACAAGAGTGTTTTGGGGTTGTCGACTTTATCGATTTATAATAGTTCATGCTTTGGATCTGAGTTGGAGAGCATTAGTTTGGGGATTTTTTTTATTGTGGTGGCATGCGATTGAGAGAGGGGAAAGGGGAAGGAAAAAGTGTTATCGATGAGAAGCAGGGAAATTGGTTTTTGAAATTGCATCTCGCTTGTGGGTTGCGACGAGAGGATTTCTATGAATTAGGAGCAAGATAAGATTAGCTTCACAAGAATTCTGCTTTAACCGCGTATTTACCGTTAGCTACACACAACATTTTGTTGCATTCTGTTGCAGTAGTTATTGATTTGACTTATAAGAAAAGAAATGTACAAGTGGAGAGGAGAGAATTTAAACTGAAAATTTTGCAAGCCTTTGAATACATAAGCAGTGCGTGTGGGCTTTATAGAAATAATACCTATCTGACCACTTTGTTTTCTCCTCACCAGTGGTCTTCCTTAAAGCCCTCTCTCGATCAACTAGGTAAAACTATATAACACCCTCATTATCTCAGTCCTGCTGTATGGTATGGGACAGAAACATGAACACTGACAAAATCGGTTGAATGTGTTTTAGGCCGTTTCGAGAGGAAAGTTTTTCGGGTTATAACGGGTGATTTTTTAGCTGGTTTGGTTTTGGCAACACTGGTTTTGACAGCTGACGTGTGTTTAGTACCTTGTGTCACTGTCAAACAGCTTCAGTTTGGTTTGCAATTTAACCATGGATCGTCTTACAAATGAACAACGCTTGCAAATTATTGAATTTTACTATCAAAATTCGTGCTCGGTTCGAAATGTTCATCGCGCGCTGCTTCCATTTTATGGTCGGCATTCTCGACCTTCTGAGCAGTCTATTCGGAAGATTGTGACCAAATTTCGCACCAAATTTACTTTGTTGGACATTAAACCACCAACACGTTTACGTACTGTGCGTAGTGAAGAAAATATTGCGGCCGTATCAGCTAGTGTGACAGAAGACCGCGAAATGTCGATTCGGCGCCGTTCCCAGCAGTTAGGCCTTTGTTACAGCACTACGTGGAAAATTTTGCGGAAGGATTTGGGCGTAAAGCCTTTTAAGATACAGCTGGTGCAAGAACTAAAGCCAGCCGACCTACCACAACGCCGAATTTTTGGTGAATGGGCTCTTGGAAAGCTGGCCGAGGATCCGCTTTTTTATCGAAAAATTGTGTTCAGCGATGAGGCTCATTTTTGGTTGAATGGGTACGTAAATAAGCAAAATTGCCGCATTTGGAGTGAAGATCAGCCAGAAGCATTGCAACAGCTACCAATGCATCCCGAAAAAGCCACTGTTTGGTGCGGTTTATGGGCCGGCGGCATTATTGGGCCATATTTCTTCAAAGATGATGCGAATCGCAGCGTTACTGTCAATGGTGAACGCTACCGAGCGATGATAACAAACTTTTTTTTGCCCGAAATGGAAGTTCTTGACTTGCATGATATGTGGTTTCAACAAGACGGTGCCACATGCCACACAGCACGCGAAACAATGGCGCAATTGCGAGGCGAGTTTGGTGAACAGTTAATTTCACGTTTCGGGCCGGTCAATTGGCCGCCTAGATCGTGCGATTTGACACCATTAGACTATTTTTTGTGGGGGTATGTCAAGGCTAATGTCTATAGGGACAAGCCCGCTTCGATTGACGCACTGGAAGCCAACATCCATGCATTCATTCGTGAGATACCGGCCGATATGTGTGAAAGAGTATGCCAAAATTGGACTCAGCGGATGGGCTACCTGAGACGCAGCCGCGGTCAACATTTGCATGAAATTATCTTTAAACATTAAATTGCAAGGTTCAAACTATCGATTCAAATAAATATTTCATTCATTTTTTCGAATTTTTTTGTTTTTTTTTTAAAGTTCTAAACCTCTTAAAAAATCACCTTTTATATGGCCCCGTGTGCATTGATGGGGAATGGAGAAGAAGATTCAACAGCGAACTTTACGGTTGTACAACGACACGGACCTAGCCAAAGAGTCAAGGTCCAGCGACTCAGACGGCTCTGTCATATAGAGCGGATGGATACCAATAAGGCTCCGGCCTGCAAAGCTTTCGACGCAATTCCCGAGGGAATGTTGGCTTCAGTTTGTTTTCAGTCTTAAGTGGATTCTTAGTCAAAAGAAGCAGCAATAGGAAACTGGCAAGAGTTAATTCTCTCTTCATTCCATAATCATCAAGTCCTTCATCATCATCATGGTCGGAAAGGAAGGTTCTCCCTTCATCTGCGCCACAACCGGATACGTTTCCCACCTCTTTTCCCAAATTCTTATGTATTCCGATTGTTCCCCATCAAAGGGCCTTGGCCGTCCTGGTTTTCGCCATGCTTCCAGCGCAAATATGGTCTGCCGCGCTATCTTCTACCATGAATTGTACTGCAAAGGACTTTCTGGGCCGGTTCCTCTTCAGTCATACGAGCTAGGTGTCCAGCCCATTGAAGTCTATCATGCTTTTTTTATTAAGTTTGCTTCGCGATATATTCGAAATAGGTCGTCTCGTGGAATCGTCTCCGAAATCATCCTTTCTCATCCATGGGGACGACCTTTCTCTTCAACACGACTCAGATTCAGAGTCCTTTTGAAAGCACCCAGGCTCGGATCCGTAAGTTAGTATTACTATCAAGGTCTTATCAAGGCATTCCTTAATCTCCTAGAAGACTCCAAAATCTACCTCATTTTCCTCCTGGAAGTCGGTCTTCATCTCTTTTTTCTTTTTTCTTGTGCTAGCAGAGCTTGCTAGTAGCTTGGATCCTTATTTGCGGCTCGCCAATACAACCTATATATACTTGTCTCCCCCGCGATATTGAAATCTTTAACCCCCAAACCCCCCAATTAAGCAATCATCAAAATTCTAAGCAACAGGCATAAGAGTTTGCTTTTTCAAACAAAACAGCCAAACTCCCTCCGCGTCAAAGCTGTCGTGCTTATCAAATTGACATTTTTGTTTATTGAATTAGAAACAATACTCCTCTATCAAGATAGTGTCCTTTTTATTGAATTTGACAGCCTTAATGTATACAAAAGTGTCATCCAATATCACAGATAAGTATACGAAACCAACTTAACCGGATATGAAAAGTGGTGGTGTTTCCTGTTGGCACTCTACAGTTTACAAACAAAATTCCAAGCTTTCCAAACTATTGCCTCAACTCATTTGTTGTTCTTTTCAAAACCATTTACACTTCCTTTGTTGCCTTCAATATAACCCTTCTTTGCCTCCTTCCCCACCCGCATTGTTTATTATTAAATAGGTACATCACCACACAGTTCAACTTTACAATATTCATGACCCGTGATTCACGTCGATCGTCGTATACTCCTCGTCGTCGTTCGTAATTAGTTATGCGTGAGTCAATGTCATGCATAAATTATGGTTTTGAAAAAAACGCAAGTTTATGCCTCTAATTTGGATTTTCTACCAAGCCATTTTCTCTCCACAACAACAAGAACAACAACAATATGAAACAAGTTTAACTTAAAGTTATGACTCCCCCTTGGCACGCACAAGTTGCCATATAGAGGAAACTTGAGTCAACCCTTAAATCAAATCAAACCCCTTTTTAAAGGTCTTTATTGATATTCATAGAATATATGGAAAAGAAGAAGAAGAAGACAAAAAAAAATTGCATACATCACACTATGCATAGTAAAATAGTCCCTCGCCATTTCAAATCGAATTCCACCCTCACACGCAGGGCTTCAGTTTCATTCTCTTTTGATACTAATATCCTTTGTTGTGTTTACAGCAGCGGTTTACGAGACGGAAGGACATAAACAAAAGTTCATCCCCTTTTCAAAATGAAGTCGAGTAGTTGCTTCTTTTCTTTTTTTGTTTTTGTAACAGAAAAGTCCATGGAGAGACCGAGAGGGTCGGTCGGTTTGGTTGTGTGCTTGAATTCGTGTTTTTATTTTGGCCCACTTTGCAAACTCGCAACTCACAATTGGAAAGAATTGCATTTGGGTTTCTTGTTTTAGTGTTTCTCTTTTTCGGTTGTTTTTAATTGATGATGGCTGAGCACACTCGCTCATGGCGACGACCAAACACCGACGACGGACGGAGTTTATCCGGAAAAGTTCAAATTTTAAATTTGAACAAAAACAAACAAGAACGGCAACAAAATATCCGTTTTTTGTATTATGAGTGTCGCCGGTTTTTTCGCCCACATTCAAAAAAGAGGGAACAACAAATGAGAGAAAAAGAACGACAGGGTAAAAGTTTGGGTTTCTATGTTTCCATGTCTATATGGCCGTCAACCCACACAATGCAATGAACCCTGGAGAGTTAGTTTGCATTGGCTGACGTTGCACTCTGCATGGAAAAAATGATGATCGAATGAATGTGTGGATATAGAGCAAAAAAAAAAAATGAAAAAAATAAAATCTACCTTTGAGCACACATTTGGGAATGAACGAACACTGATTTATCGAATTTGGATAAGCTTTCTCCTTTTTTTTTGTCTAAACGGTGTGTCGGGGTTTGATTTTCATATTTTACGGATTGGCTATTCCCGAGAAATGTCATAGGAAATTTAATTGGATTGATATTGGGTCGATAAACACTGTCTTTGACCTTTAAATCCACTTACAATCCTTCTTGAATATTATTTCATATTTCATAATGGCTTTGATTCAGGCAATCTGGCAAATCCTCAATTTTTAAACCACCAAGTTCTAAGACCATCAAAAGCCTTCTGTTTGTTTAATAATAGCCACAAGTTCCCCAATAAAAATATTTGCATAACATTTGTTAAACGATTCAATACCAACACATAACAAATACAATATAAAATCGTCAAACGCTGACCGAAACATTGTGTCCACACAATGCACAAAACTGTCATATCTCTGGATGCATTGCTCTTGAGAATACCGTGTGAGCCCCAGAACAATTTTGTTTGCAAGCGCCACCGCAGAGTTCTAGAGTATATTCCATTTTTGGGCTGATTTTCCAGCTATATCTCCTAATTTGTTAACATTGGGAAAGAAGGGGAGGGTTTTAAAGAAACTTTCTGTTAAATATGAGTTTAAATAAAAATATTGTAATGAAATGAAGGACTGATAGAGTTAAACAGTTCCACATTCTTGTTGTACGGCTAAAGAACCAAACTCTATACTTGACAGTACGACCGAGAGTTATCTTAGCATGCTAGGGGCGTGGGTATTAGATTGAAAACCTTAAAAGGAAGATGTAACTGGCTATTTCACTACAGTACATTCCGTTAAAATACTGAAACAAAGCGTTGCACTAACAACCACCCCGGTAACAATAATTTTAATAAACCACGCGGAACACAGCTGTCATCAACCGAACACCAACAGCCATAATAGCCGAAATAAAATATAGGTCAAGGTCATTAAACTTTGCGAGATCGAAGTCACACCCTGTTCTTACCATTAAATTACTAAATAGAAGGCAAAAAAGAACGATCATTCGAAGCTTGCTACCGTAGTGACATTGGTTTATTCATATTGCCCCTAATACCGAAGTGTCCCCCAGTTTTGGTGCGCCTGTTATAACATCTGGTGAGGTAGAGGTGGGAACTTGTTCCAATTTTGCTTCGCACCCTTCGGTTTTGCTCCTCTATATTCGAGTTTTGTGCTATCTCGAAACGATACCTGTTTATCCGACGACCTTACCTCAGCCTTAGTTAAAGCAGCATAATAACATTGTTAAAAGAAGGCGGGGCAAGAGAAATTCCGTCGGTGTTCCAGTGGACGTAATGACCCAAAGATCTGTTTTGAATACTGTCTACTGTCCAGGAAGCTAAAGTGCGTATAAAATTTCTTGCATCGTTAAAGAAAACCTTAGCCTCTTGCGGCTGACGAGATATCATTAAAGAAATTTAGAAAGAGTATCGGAGTCAACAAGGAGCTCTGGGGTACACCAGCATGTATTTGAAATCTGTGGAGTGCGACCTATAATGAACAGTCCAAAAGGTAATTTAATTACTATCGTAATTCAACAAACATTACAGCTTAAAAGTCCCATATTCGCCCGAAGCTTGACTATATCCCATCTATAGGCTGGTGTTCAATCAAGACTCTGGTATCTTAAAGAAAGAAAAGAAGGTATTTAAAACGATTGGCGATAGAAATATCGTCGACTCTCGACCGTCTTTTTTTTATTAACAATAAGAACACATTCGAGGGGCTTTTGACCCTTTTGACGCCATAGCACAGTGCGAGCATTAGGAAAAATGGGAAAGACAGAAACGTTTTAAGGCGAGATGTGGGTTACAAATAAGCTTGAATTTCCGAATGTTGCAATTAACTGGAAAGACTGAGTAGGTTCAACAGTTCGACATTCGGTTGACTTAAAGAACGAACGAACTTGACACTTGGCGTGGGTATTACGGTTGAATATCGTAACGGATTAATACAACTGGCTATTTCACGAAAGCATTCGTTAAATATCGGTAAAATAGAACGAGGCATGAGACATTTTGTCGGTGTTCATGTGACGTAAATGACTCAACGGATAGTTTGTTCACCAATTCTCTTGATTGCTCGTTTAAGGCTGAAAACAGACTGAAGCCGACAAAACGTCTTTTTGTTATCGACAAAAAATCGATCGATTCCAACCACACGAGGCCGCAAAAACAAAATGTTTGTCTTTTTTGGTCATGTGTTTGTCCATTTGCTGACATTTTGTTTCTGATGTTTTGTTGCCTTCAGTGTGTTTTGCTCGTATACAACCCCATTTATTTACAGCAACCCACGAGGGAACAGATTTTTTATCATGTCGGCTTCGGTGTGTTGCCTCATAAGAGCAATGGACTTGTGTCCGGGAAAAGAAACAAACGTTTTGTTGCGTTTTTAGCCTAAACTTTTTATAGATAGCAGCCAGAAGAAAGGGACAAAAAAACTTTCCGAATTTCTAAGAAAACCTAAGCATCTTGCGCCAAACAAGAGATCATTAATAAAAAATAAGAAAGAATTTCGGAGACAGTACGGAAACCTGAGGCACACCAGCATTATTTTTATCCCTTCCCAACGAAGAATGGATCCACCGAGGCTGACTGCACGCATGTTCGATAAGAGAGCCTGATTCAAACTCTATAAAAAAAATTCTTTGTAATATCTCTAGAATTGTGTTAACAATTGTTTCAACTGTTCGGCGAGGTTAACCGTGAGATCAACAGTGGACCTATTGCTGCGAAAGCCGTACCGCCGGTCGGTATTGATCGTTGATGTATCTCATAAGCTGGGAATGTATCAGTGTTTTCCTTTTCCATGACTTCTGCAAGAAGGGACCTAAGTGCAGAAATTTACGTAAAGTGGAGTGGTCGCTAAGTTCGACAGAAACAATTTTTAATATTTCTCAACTTTCTTCAAGTTCAAAGTCACTCAATTCGAGGTATTAATACAATAATTTCGACCGGGAATTATCTGTCAAATTATTCTTGCTCTTCTTCAATTCAATTTCCTTTTGTAGTATTTTATTTGGACAAATTCTTAATAGGCTCACTGGGGTTCTTAATTTTTTCGAAAATCTTAATAGAATTTGAGAACCATTGTGCCTTTTAAGACTTTCATTAATTTTTTAATCTCACGATAAGATCCCCATCAGAATCCATGCTTGAACTAAAGGTATGGTTCCTTTAATCTTCAAACAGTATTTACTTTATTTGAAACTTCAAAGTTCATAGAATAATTGAATAAAAGAGAGAGAGAAAAAAAACATCAAAAGCACAATTTTTAATATGTTAATGTCGAACCTTAAACTTTTGACCGCAATAATAATGGTTCTTTCAGTGGAAACATCCTCTCCTGAATGATAAGATTCCTGGCCTACTTGTAGCCAATTTTTTTTTTATATAGAATCTCCAACATATCTACTTTTAAGAAAAAAAAACATCTGTTTTGAAATTCCTTTTCTCTCGAAATACAAAAGCAACTCCATTTTCTCTTGTCTTATTTTACGCGTCGCCAACCACTTTTCATCATTTCATCGATTTTTCCCTTTTTCTTTATGAATTTCCGTGGTGGATTTTTATTATGAAAATCACGTAGCAACTACATTCATTCCTATCTAGGCAATCCAAACACAATTCAATATGTTCTCATCCTTTCAATCTCATTCTTCATTATGACATCAGTGAAATCGTCTTCCGCTTCCATTCAAACATTTTTATATAACGAGATAACGAAAGCTTGTTCCTGGTGTGTGTTTCGGTCCGACAAAATTCTTCCTCCAAAAGTCCAGAAATAAAACGAAAAAATCGAAGGAAATTCAGACGAAAAGGGAATAACTAAAAGCAAAATGTAATTTATTTCACTTTATTCCAATCAGCCTTTGGTGTTCGTGTGGACTTAGGGTTATTCAAATTGGAAAGGAATGATGGAAAAAGCAAAAAAAAAAAAAACGGAAACACACCTCAATATCGCATATCGATTATGATATCCTCTGCCTGGCAGGCAGACACTGTAGGGAAGCTCCAAGCTTAGAGGCATTAATCTCAAGTTTAAAAAAGAAAAAAAAAAACACAGTTTAAAGAGGAGGAATAACAGGAACGAAATTAATAAGACACTGGATACCGAGGTACAACGAGCTAACAATGACAACAGCAAAGACAATAACTTCGTAGTCGTAGCCGATACGTTGAACTCGAGGAAAAATTTTGTTTTACCAACATGCCACATGCAAAATGATCTCTGGAATTAATTTGCATAATCATTTTTGTGTCAAGTGATTTTTATGGTAAATCTAAACTCTGTCGAAGGCTCTTGTAAACTTCAAGGCGTGTTATTCATATGTTTTCTTGGTATCGAACAGTAGGACACGTTCATATTTTATGAAATAAAAAAAAAATTGAAATAAAGCAGCAAACCGATTATCCGGATGATATTCGTTCAAAATTCGGTTCAAACAAAATTGAAAATGTCTATTGTTGAATAAGAATAAAATTTTGATTCCATCCAGACGTTATGATACACGGTACTCTTCGGAATTGTGTGTTTGTTTGTCTTCCTGGATGCAACAGCAGGATCATGCAGACGCAAACACAAATTCAAAAACCATAAAACGATACGTAGATATGCATAGTGATTGGAAACGAAAACGAGCAGCCATCAGGAAAAGCTCTTTAAAGAGTCTTCTTTTTTCTTTTTAAGTTCTTTGGTGCGTTGTTTGTTTATTGGTTGGTCTTTAATTCGACGGGAGTTCGCTGCTGTATTTAGTTTGTTTCCTTATTTTGTTTTCATATTTTCTTTTTTTTTGCTTATTTATTTATTTTTTGAAATGCAAACCCTTATACAAAATTAAATTGCTCAGCCATGTGTGGACTAATGTGTCTGCAGAGATTCTACAACAACGTGAACATAGAATTTAAAAGTTTTTTAGAAATACAATATGAGACTATAACAATGAGATGAAGTTTGAAAGAAAAAAAAATAGCAGAAGTGGTAGATATTTACTTTTAATTACTAATTTAATTAAGGCGCAATCTCATGAAGAAGTTTTAACTATGCTTATTTTGCTCTCCTCTCAGTTTGCGAGGATATAGAATATAAGGCAAATATTGAATTCGTTAAAAAAAAATATGTTGAGATTTTGATAAAAAATGGTAGTACCTAGAGATTTTGAGGAAAGTGGTTCCGGCGATCCCGTCCGTCTGTCTGTCTGTCTGTCTGTAAACCTACAGCCTTAGCCTAACCACTGACTGGTCCGATTGACTTCAAACTTGAAAATTAGAGTTTTAAGAATGTTCTTGAATACTGCATACCTACACATTAATTTAAGGACATTTTTTTATAAACAAAATTTATTTGAAAAAAAAAAAACAACCACAAAAAAAAAAAAAAAATTGAAAAATCAACAATTTCTTTAGAAATGTTATGGCATCAATTTTTTTCAGATGAAATGCGTTCTTGAGGTAGATACATATTTCAATTTCAATTCTTAAGCTTTGATTACACGGTCAACGAAATCGGTCAACGCGTTGACTCTCTGACATCACATAAAAAGAAATATTTCCTCTGTCATCTCACCGTCAACGGTTACAGTGTCAATGCATAAGACATTGACTATCGAACGATTGACACTATTGGGTCAATGTTGTCCCAAATTAAGTTGACGCACAGGTGTGTCAACGTAAATTTTACTTGCCAGTGTCAACGCATTGACTCGCAAAACTTGATGATCACACGGTTTGACACAAAGCAAAAAGTCATCTAGGCAAGTCAAGGTTATTTTGAAGAAATAAAATAAATATTAAGTTTATTAATGCAAAACAATTCGCATGAGTGTAAGATCTTTTGATGAGTTGGCCAAAAATCAAAATCAAAATCAAATAAAAAGAAGCCAATATCAAAATCATCCATATTTTCCATTTCAATTTGATAAAAACTTACGATAAAAAAAAACGCATGTGTGCACTGCACAATAGAAAACAATGAACTACAAAACACAAAAGCGATTTTTTGTCGCTGCGACATCGCTGCGATATCGCAGAAGCTTTTGCGAAATTTTTCCGCAGGAATGTCGCTGCGATATCGCAAGTGTGTGTGCACCACTTCATTTCATTGTGAGTACCTATGTCGCAAAAGCGATATCGCTGTGACAAAAAATCGCTTGTGTACACCGGGCCTAACTGCATCCTCCGTCCTAAAGCGCTGGTCGCTTTTAGAATGCTGAAATCAACGCTGATATTTCAGATTGTTTGGCCCAGGCGTATGCAATTTTCCTTTTGCGTTGCGCTTTTTGGGCTATTTCGTCTATTTCTTCCATCATAATCTGATAAAATGACACCAGTTTTCGTTGACGATCTCACAACGTGGCACTCTTAGGACAGATTGTGACGTCAATTTTACGTCAGAGAGTCAACGCGTTAACCGATTTCGTTGACCTACACGGTCACCATAGCTTTAGTTAAGAATTTAAATTACATGTTTTTGAGTTAACTTTTGGAATACAGGATCAAGTTCGTACGACCCAGTCATGCATATTTTGTTGTTGTTGCGAATTTGGAGTTTCTAACATAATACAATTTAAATATGTAATGATAATGAAAATGAACCTAACATAAAATAAAAAAAAAATAAAATAAGAAGAGTTAAATGAAGCAAAATTAAGCAAAAATAAAGTTAAACTAGAATAAAGAGAAAAAAAATTAAGCTAAAGAAAAATAAAACAAAATTTTGGAAGCATACAAATAAAACATACAACAAAATTTTGCAAAAAATAAACACAAAACAAGAACTATAAAAATAAAAGATAAAAAAAAAATAAAAATAATTTAGCAAAACAAAAGAAAAAAAAAACCTGAGCAAAAAATAAAATGAAGTAAGAAAAAATAAAACTATACCTCATATAGCAAAAAAAATTTGCAAAAAGTAAAACAAAAGTTAACTGAAAATAAAAAAAGGAAACATAAAGAACACCTGCATTTTGACATAAAAATGAAACAGAATTTAGCCAAAACGAGACATAATTTTATAAACAAGAGCTAAAAATATAAACAACATTTTCGCGAATATAAAAAAACAATATCTTGCAATACTAAAAATAAAACTAATTTGGCAAATTTTAAAAAATAGAAAAACAAAGAATAAAAGAAATAGAAAAAAATTAGAAAAAAAAAATTAAAAAAATTTTATAAAATAACAAAAAAAAATATAAAATAATATAAAAAAATTATAAAAAATAAAACAAATTTTAGCAAAAGGAAAAATTAAAAACAAACATTTATCAAAAATAAAAATCTAGCAAAAAAGAGGAAAAATAAAATTAAAGTAGACCTTTAAATAAAAAACTAGCAAAATAAAATAAAATTTTGCGAAATAGAACCAAAGAATTAGAAAAAAAAAACAAGCACACAAAATAAAGCAAGAAATGAAAATATTAAAAAAAAAAAAAATAAACAAGCACACAAAATAAGCAAGCAATGAAATAATAATAAAAAAAAACGTAATTAAAACACATATAAAATATTATTTTCATGATACATAATTCTTTTTTATTATAAAGTTCGAACGTTGACATTATGATTCCTCATCATTTAAATGACCAGGACCACCACGTGAATTGTTGCAAGCATCGATTTTTTTTATGTAAAAAAAAGTCCACTGGTGTCAAATCGCATGATCTTGGTGGCTAGTTTATATCGCCACGACGAGAACTTACGCGGCCAGAAAATGTCTTTTGCAATAAAGCCATATCCGCTCGAGTTGTGTGGCATGTGGCACCGTCTTGTTGAAACACCATATTCTCCAAGTCGTATTCTTCAATAGCAGACAAAAAAAAGTCGGTTATCATATTATAACGCTCTTAATCGTCGCTTTTTTTTGTAGTGTCCGTAGCTTAGTGGTTAGGTGCGTTGAATGCTAAGCAGAATGTTCGAGTCCTGCTCATGTCCATAGTTTTTATTTCATCTTTCACGGGCACTACCTCTTGCGAAGAACTGACAAAACTTCCACGAATATCAATCTGTCATGAAAAAGTGCTTCTCAACTTTGCCGTTTGGAATTCAATTCTTCATACGCACCTAGAGACTTGTTGATGAGAGTAAGCCACTTAGGCCTTGGCTCTTCAAGAGCTGTCGCGCCACTCTATTTATTTATTTATGTATTTATTTTAATCGTCGTTTTGGACGAAGTAAAATTCAATCACACGTTCGGAGCAAAGAGCGCACCAAACAGTGGTTTTTTGTAGATGTAATAGCTTTTCTTTAATTACTTGAGAATTCTCAGAACCCAAAATACGACAATTTTGTTTATTAACAACCCACCGAGTGCGAAATGGTTTTAGTCGCTGAAGAAAATTTTGTTCGAAAAATCGCCGCCGTCCATCGCCTGTTGTTCAAGCAATTCGACCTATTCAAAATACGTCATAATATGCCGAGAGACAGTCCTTATTCCTGAGAACGATAGTGGTGATGCACAGGTCTTACAATATCTGTAACCAATCCAGTCTCTTCAAATTCCTTCACAATTTTGCCAATTGCTTGCTTCGTTGGACGATTATGTAAACCATAATCTCCTCCTCCAGAATCACCATTTTTATAGTGGGTTTTGAAGATTTTTATCCGTTCTGCGATAAATTTTCGTAAATGTCAGACTATCAACTGAAACAAAACACTGGTTTAACATCTTCGATTGACAGGTGTCGAATTCCAGCCTCTTTGAAACCGCAACCAGATAACCCGTTAAAAACAAAATTGAGCAAAAATAGAAATAACAAAACTAAGCAAAAAAAGTAGACAAAAAAAAAATTGAAACAAAATATAAATAAAGATAAAAATAAAATGTATAGAAAAAATTATTTTTGTTATATATTATTTTTATCTTAAATTTTATTTTTGTAAAACTTTGGTTAATTATTAAGTAGAAATGAAAAATTGAGTAAATACTGTGCAGCAACAAAAATAGAAAACATTTCCAAGATCAATTTAAATATCAACCCCAAGTTCCCGTTAATGTAAATAAAATCAGAAATCAGAAACTGACAATAACCAAAAAATTAGAAAAAGAAAGAGTTGGGGATTACCAATAAGCTTATTGCTCATATCGCAATGCCCTTTGTCCACCAACCATCTTCAAACATCCTTGATGTTCTGCATCTCCATGTCCACAAAAACACCACAGAAAGGACATTAAATGGCATAGTCGTAATATCGAACCAAAAATGGTTGCACAAAGAGGACAGACTGTGCTCAAAACAGACAATGAATAAAAAACAAGAGAAAATAAAAAGACGATGAAGGTTTTTCGGTTATAGTAGATAGTAAAATCACATTATAGACTCTACAAAGTTTCAAACCATCGCAACTCCAAGAGTTATTCAAAGCTTTATGCTTTATGCCACAAAGGTCAATGCAATTTATATGAGATTGGGGATTTTCAGAACTGAGCTCATGGAATCGTAGACGGTCATCGTCACAGCTCAAAACCAACTGGAAATGTCATTGCTCTTATGTGTGGTTTATGTAAATTAGAATTTCTGATGCCAATTTGTGTTTGTTGAAAATTTAAGTGCGTCAGTGAGTTGGATGGAGCTGATCTTGAACAAATTGATTAAATATTCTCGAGAGGACGTTCGCATGTATGTGAATGTGAAATTTGTTTTATTTTTCAAAAAGCAGTACTCGCCCTTTAACTGCTTACCAGAATTTATGAAAGTCCAAAGAAAACCAGAAAAGGAGTAATTAAAAGTTATTGCATTTAAATGGAATTGTCGGAGATAATGCAACTCTCTATCCTTTATTTTGTTTTCGAGGATTTGCATAAGTCGAAACTCGAAATATTTCCACAAAATCCGATCAAGGAAGGACTTTTAACGAATGCATTCATACAGGCTTAATGCAATGAACTTTAAAGTCCTTTCGATGAAATGGATGCAATTGTTGCTATATTTTCTTTGTGTCGACGAGAAAGTTCAACATCCTTAAATTCTTATTCCCTACTGTTCCAAAAAAAAAGTCAATGTCAAAAAACTTAATCATGATTTCTGAGTCTGACACTTGCCAGAATTTTCTTTGTTCACAAACAAATACCTTCCATTTCACTGCAAGACTGATACCTCCAGGAACCTTAAATAAGCTTCCGACAGCAGATGGCAAAAAGGAGGCAAAAAGATCACAAACACGAGAAAAAGAAGTTCAGTTTTTGTTTTTTCTTTGCATTCCCAAAGTCGACAAACAAAACCACAAACGAAAGAAAAAAAAAATTGCCCAGGAGCAATTTCTCATCAAAGAAAAACCGAAAGAGTCGAGGTCAACCCTTTTGTAAGAAAAGTGACCTCTTGTTTAGTCCCTCTGCTGATAAACACTTTCAGATAGATCGCGTGCAACACCATATGTCAGCGCCACAGGCGTTTTTTTTTTTTCAGAATATTGGTGCCAAACTAAGATGAAATAAAGCTCTCCCAATGGGACATGAACCGGCTTATTTGGTGTCCTTTCTTTTCGATTGGTTCCTTGAGTTCATGTTTGAATTCGGTTTCATTCCGTCGTCGTCGGTGGCCAACAACCGAATCCAATCCCAAGGATATTTTGTATGTCTTTTTTAGGAGCTAGGCAAATTGTATCATTCTCAAAGGCCACCTCAGTTCCATTCAAATGCAAATTTAGGGGAAGTTTCTTTTCAACGATTTTCAAAAACGAACAAAAAGAACCGAGAAAAGGTCGTGATGGTACAAATTCCGACTTGAAATAAAAACACAACGATGTGACGATATGGCCTTCATGTTTCTTCGTATTGATTTATAATTTTTTTATTATTATTTTTATAACCAAGTTATTTTTATTTGCTTAACGCCCACTTTAATAAACTTTATTTGATGTCGCCAGCCACAGAGCCCTGGTTTGTGGGTGCGTGCTGACGACTGATTGTATATGGAATAGAGGATATTAAAGGGCGTATTCTAGTCAACACTTCCAAAACACCACATACCAACACTCTCACGCATTGACGTAATATCTCTGATTACAATTTTAACGAAACGATTAACAGTTTTCTGTTTTCATAATAAATATTATTATTATGCGGTGGCAAGGAGATGTCCTTGTAGATTGAAAATAGTTCTACTGCTCGCTCCGACCAACTGACGCATGATGGAGAGTGGGGGCTCAAAAGAACAGCTTCATGTGAGTGTGCAAATCTCGGGGGAAATTCTGTGCGGTTTATAAGTACAACAGATGGGCATGAGCGACGCACGGTACCGACGACGACGACGACGCACGTGTCAGAACGTCATTGAGGAGAAAGACGACTTTGTGGCGCGTCGATTGCGTTTTAAAAGTGAAGGTTGAAGGTATTTTATCTTTAAATGTCCTTCAGCAAACTTGTATTTATATGAATAAATTATGAACACGAAAGGATATGAGAGAAAGTTAGGTAACTACCTACCTAGCCTTTCTGGTACTAAAACAATCAGGAAAATAAATTTCCAGCTCTGTGAAACTAGTTTTCTTGTTTATTTTTTAATTGAAGATGCCAAGAGAGAATACAATAAGTTTTGTTTCTTTGGAAGAAGTTTATTTCAGATTTGAAAAGTTTTCTAGCTTGAAAGGTTCGTCTTCTAATGATGATAGGTAGTTTTCAAATGGAAAGAAAGTTCTGGTTTTGTAAATATTTTGAGAAAACTAACTTCTTAATGCATTTAAAAAACTCGCCGCATGATAGAAGTTTAATAAAACATAAATACATTCTGAAAAGCGATTTCTCCGAAAAGATTGCTTTTTGTTTCCAATATCATCTTCCGTATCACTTTCTGATTGACACCTGTCGGGATTTTTGATGTTAGATTTTTTAATTTGTTTTTCCCAGAACTTGAACTAATCTCGCCGGAACTGTGTTAACATTCATCATCATCTGCCGACTCGCTTCAAGCTTCGAATTCTGTTTCGGTGTCACTTTCAAAGGTTATTGCGTTCTCGGAGAATCAGATAAAAAAAAAGAAAAACAGAAGTAATCCAACTAGGTACACGAAGGTGCACTATATTAAGTCACTTTCCATCTCAAGAGCTTCAAAAACTTGACGACGATAAGGGCGACGATGACGACAACGAATAGCGGTGCATACCCTACATTTTTTTGTGTTCCATGTGAAACGTAAACACAAATGCAGAACCATTTGCAAATGCAATGCAGTCGCCGCATTTTATTTTGTATTTTGTAGGTGTTCTCTGAGTTTTTGTTTAAGTTTCAAAGTTCTTTTTTTTCTATCGCTTTTTTTTTTTGTTCCAAACAAGAACCATGGCCTAGATTTTACCATAAAGAAGTTTGCACATCCAAATCCAAAAAAAAAAAATAACCAAAAATGAGTCTTCTCATTTTCATGGTGTAGGTTTTGTTTTTTGTTTTTGTTCTATTTATAATAAATTTTTGGTTTTTTGTTCTCATCTTCCAGATGATTAGAATGCATTGCATAAAGCTCAAAGTAGGTCGAGTTCTGAATAAATTCGGTATCCTCCAACACCTACCTATAACGATCTACTTAATATTGTTTCCCGGATGCTGTTGGTGCTTTTGCAAATAATAAACCTTTGCTTTTGTCTAAATCAGAGTACCTAGAGTATTATCTCTACTGCTTTTGACCTCTTAAATGAGGAGTGGGAAAACAAGAAAACGGAACAAAACATTTTAGAATAGGAAAGTGTAATAACTCAAGGGCCAGCATGAAATCAGGAATTGTGGTCTTGGGGGCGATTTTGTAAAAAGCTTTGATTAATTACTACAGCATTTAAGAGGCGAAATAAACACAAAATAGAGAAGAAAAAACAAGAAAAATTAATTTGGATGAGGTAAATTAAAACAAAAAATAAAACTAAAAGAATAAATTTACAAGAATAAATTTAAATTTAAAAATAAACTGTTTTTTTTTATGTTTGTATAAATATTTTAGTTTAAAGCTAAACCCAAAGCCTAAAACTAAAAGACCCCACGGACTACCTTTTATCACCAGCTGGATTACCTGTTTCATAACTACACTTCGTTCCGACGCATCCTTATTGAACAGAAGGTGCTTGACTTAATCTTGTGCGAGGATGTCTCGATAATACAACAAGTTACCTACGTTTTTCGTATGACGCGATCAGGGGAAATGCTTATCTATCTTGTGTTAGTTCTCAAGTTGTATAAGACGTGGTTTAGTACTTAAGTATATACATTGCCCTAAGTGACTGTGAATCGAGAGCAGCACAAAGTGAAATACCATAGCCGACGTGTGTTTAAGGTATGTGGACTGTGCATGATGTAATGATGCATGCATTTCAGAATAGCATGAATTATTCCAAAACGAAATATACTTCATATCGTACTAGAGAGACTAGTATGAAATTTTACAACTTGGCTGAATATAATTCACACCCAGTTTTTGTAAGAAATGTGCATAAGAAAGCGAATCGTCGACGCCAAATTTAGGTCATGCCTCCTAAGTTTCGGAGGCCGATCAGTCGGTCAAAATATAAGTCCCGGACCTGTTCGAAGAAACATTGGTTAAGCCGTAAGGAACTCCGTTGATAAACCGTTTCAAAGCCGTTTATGAGTCAAGGGAAACCTTGTTTGAAAACAGATTGTAATTGTAAGATCTTTGATGGCCAGAGGAACCTCCGTCGATAAACCAAGGGAAACCTTGTTGATAGCCAATCGAAAGATCATTGATAGCCGGAGGAAACTCCCTTTGATAAGCCAAGGGAAACCTAGTTGATACACCGGTTGATCGCCATTAAAAGCCGAAAAAACTCTGTTGATACACTAGGGAACATTCTAATGGATGCACGCATGCGTCATGTTCATCTCTAACTCATCACAAATCAGAAAAGTACATGAAGTTCCGAGCCGTGAAGGAAGAAAGTCATCACCAGGAAGAACCCAAGTCAACCTTGTCTGATACCGCAAATGAAACTAAAGGGTTATTCAATAGGGACGCTACAAAAGATTTCTTAAATAAAACAAAAACGGTTTTGGATATCAATTTTTTATTCATGTGGAAGTACATTTGATGCCATTATGTATGGAACTCGATTTCTTTTGCATGGCCACCACGGGCACGTTTGCAGAAGTCCAGACGCTGAACCCAATTTTCGACGGTTTTCAAGCATAAATCGGCCGATACTGCTACAATTTCACGTTCGATATTCGTACAAAGTTCATCAATCGTCGCTGGCTTGTTGGCATAAACCATAAATTTGACGTAGCCCCACAGGAAATAGTCTAACCGCGTTAAATCGCATGAACAGGGCGGCCAATTCACAGGTCCATTTCTGGAGATAATGCGCGCATCGAACTTCGTTCTCAATAATTCGATTGTTTGGCCCGCTTTGTGATATGTGGCACCGTCCTGTTGAAACCACATATCGTCAAAGTCCATATCATCCAATTCATTCCAAAAATAAATGAGCCTCATCGCTGAAGATGATTTTTCGATGAAAATCCGGATCATTTTCAAGTTGTTGCTCAGCCCAATTCACGAACATACGACACTTCAGGTAAGGCTTCAGTTCTTGCGTCAATTTGATCTTGTAAAGATGTAGGCCAAGATCTTTTCGCGAAATTCGCCACAACGACGTCACCGAGACGCCCAACGCTTGAGAACGACGTGTGAGAGACTGATTTGGTTCTTCCGCAATTGATGCGCTAGCGGCAGCAATATTCTCGACACCGCGGGCACTTCTTTGACTCACTGGCACGGGAACATTTTGTACTGAGCCCGTGGATTCAAATTTTTCCACTAGACGCTCAATTGTTGATCTAGCAGGACGATTATGACGATCATAAATGTCGTCGTACGTCGCGCTCATAAAGTTTTGACCACTGACTCCGAATTTCGGTAGTAAATTTTAATAATTTCGACTCGTTGTTGGATCGTATACCTTTCCATGATGAAATCGCAAACCTTACTGAAGAGAAATTTCAAGAGAGCGGGAAAAAATATGGCGTCGTTTGCTGTCCCTATCGGTCTACTTTAAAATAAAAAGTAGATCCTGGTAGCCCCTAAGGATACCCCAGCCTTTGATAACAAGAAACATCACAATGAAATGGCTGTTGGTTGGTTAAAACTTGCAGAAGACATACATACACTGGGTAGGGTAATGTTCACGGTTTTCACCTTGAGGCTGGCGAAGGGGCTTACGTTTGACTCTCCAGCAATGAAGCAACGGAGAATGACATCTAAGAAATCGAACATAGCAGAGATGTCTATCTAAACACCTTGGAGAAATATTTAAAACAAGAATAAATCGAGCGGGAGTATACACCCAAAAGTCTGCAGAAGTCACTACTCGGCTAGGGCTTCGCAAGAAGCTAAACATTTAAACAAAAAAAGAAAGAAAAAAAATCTTACAATACAAAATCGGTAATTCTCTGAGTAACCCACCAACCTGCTCTGGATTATCGATTACCGAAAGTACGGAACAGGCCTCCTTACATAGAAAGTCAAACCGAGGACGAGCAACTGTTGGACTCGAGTCAAGCAAATACTACGCTGAAGTCTGTTGCACTCGTCAAAGATGCCAGGCAACACAGCAACTACAGATCCTTTAAAAGATTTGTGAGAGCTACCGGGTTGAAGGACCCAAGAACCCTCAGTTCGAGTCACAAAGCTCTCCTAAAAAAGCATAAATATCTGATAAAGTTCTTCGAGCGGCAGATGAGAGGGACTGCTTCTGCAACCAAAGAACTGTGATGTTACCAATCCAAAAAGTCATAGAGCGAAAAAAAAAATGCAGTCACATCTAGGCCTATCCCGAAAAAGATAAACCGTGAACAGACTAGTACTAACTCGAGTGAGAAATGAGAAATGGAAAGTTCATACGATGCTACGAAAAAGAAATCGCAGGCAGGCAACTTTTGTGGAACGAAAGCGGGCACATCAAAAAGAGTAAGTTCGGAGGAGCAAGATGGTGCCAGTAGCCGGAAAACCGGCAGGTTTGACACCACTCCGATGGAACTATACAAATTGCCATAATAAGTCATGACGGTCCAGATTAAAAAAAAAAATTGGCTACTTGTAGAAACCGAGATCCTCAAGGTGAGGACGGCATCAAAGAACGATTGTTCTGAAGGCTATACCTTTGACGGAGCTAGATGGGGGAGCGGAGTTTTAGTGGTTCGCTGTGGTGATCAGAAATCACGGGACTTCCTTACCCATATAATCGATATCTTTGACTGACTACTTGAGCGTCCTCTTCAGGGTCTGCAAATAATGTGGGCAATTTACTGTCGTTGCAGACTTTGCTCTAGTCATGTTCCTTGCTTTCTGGCGTTTTCGGTCGGAGACCAACGCTTTCTTCGTCAGTTTCAGCGATGTACCTGAAAAACACCGCATATCAAAAGCAGTCATCAAATCTCAGTTATATTTGACTGAGTAAAACAACAAATATTATAAATTCATAGTTGAGGTTATTCAGATTTCAAATGCTTACAATTTATTTATGCTCTAATTCTCTGCCGTTACTGACCTGATCCTCTGTTCATCTATTCATAATAGCACAAAAAAAAAAAAAAAATGAAATCTAATCCTTTTATTTGGGGCGATTGACAAGAATACTCGTCAAGTGTCTGCCTCTGCTTGAATCAAAACCAGAACAAATTAATTTGTTTTACTGCAATTAAGGTCATTCGTCTACTATAGAAGAGGGTACCCTTAAAGCAAAGCAACCTTACACTTTGTTTTTTTATTTTTGTTTTCAATCCAAACGAACTGTTTCCGTACCTCAACAACCAGACAAACAACATCAATTAAATTTGAACATTTAGTACTTTCAAACGATTTCATGAATTAAGAAGAACTTTTTCAATAATATACTTTTTCGGTATCAAAACTTAAAAGTTCATAAAGAAAAAGAAAAAGAAAACCAAAGATTATGAACGAAAAGAATTGATTTCTTCTTTTCTTACACTTTGTTTGAAGATCACAAACTTTTGCCAAGAAAGAAGTTTTAATTAGTATTTTTCTCGTTTTCGCATCGTTTTGATTGTGGCTGGTATCGAAGTGAGTTATTGACTTATTACCTACACAAGGTACTTGTACTGAAATGAGGAACGAAGAAGTTTTTTTTTTTTAATTGATATGATGATGATGAAAACATCGAAAACGCTCCTTAGGGCTTGAAAGAAGAAAAATAAAATGTTAAAAAAACCGACAAACAGTATTTTTCTTAAATTTAAATTCCAGATTCCTAAAAAAATGTTCATGCAACTTACTGCATTTCAAAAACAATCCAAATGGAACAACTGAGCCTTAACAAACCCTTTCAGTTTGAATTTTCTTTCAAAGAGAAAAACTTTTGTCGTGTTTGAAAAAGTTTCGCTTCTTCAGCATGGAGTAGAGGCTTTTCTCGCTTCACTGTTTGAAGTCGAGACATCAGAATAGACAACAAAAACATACCTACAACCACGTTCCTTTATGTAAAACATACTTTTGCCATCATATTGTTTTGCACGTCCTGTTTGAGGAGTATACCGTATGGATTACATATGTAAAATAGAGTATCCTCATAAGTGTATCCTTTTCAAATATGTTGCAAGCCAAGGGACAAAGGCTCTCTCTCTTTCGAAAGAACACCAGAACAGGTACATATTGTTACACAACAAGAATATTGAGCGAGGATGAATTTTTTCTTAGACAAAAAAAAAAGAAGAGAAAAAAGGGCTTTTGAAGCACTTTCACAAAAAGCAAGTTAGAAGGAAGTAGAAGCAGAGCATGATGTATTAGTGGTAGAAAAATTAAGCCGTGTTTTAGTGTGTGTTTGTGTATGGTGCGAGTTCCGTCTTTCATTGAAGTTTTTTTAACGCAAAAAGAGTAGTCTTTAACTCAAAATGCAATTTGGACATCAAAGCACTCGTATACTCGGGAACGACTGAACGGATTTTGATAGTACATTTCAAATATTTACTTCAAACTTCTCTCAGAGTAGTTCGCCTTCAGACTAGCCTCGGTAGGTATTCTCTTCCTTACAAAAACTCTGTCAGACTGTTGAGTTTACTATTTTTAAATAAAAGTTTGCAATTCAACGACGGAAAATGTTTGAATTAAATTCTTACTTAAAGAAAAAAAAAAAACGAAACATTCATATGAACATGTGCAGGTCCTGCATGCAAACTTTCCTCGTTCCGTGTCACGCTTGTGAGTTAACAGAAAAACATACAAAACACGAAAAACTTTTTGTCAATTCCTCGAGCTATTGTGAGCGGAATTGCAGAATTTTCACATTAACACTACAAAATCAAGAACAAACACAAAAAAAAAGAACCTCCTATAGAGGGCAGTGTGGTGCAGTTTATTTCTTTCCTTTCTCCAATTTTATTTTCCGTCAGTCATGCAATAGTTTTATTTTTACACGCGTCGGTGTTGTTTTGAACTCGAAAACTATTTATATATGCTCCAGAAAGTCCCACTTTTCTCCACAACAGCGAAAGGAAATCAATAATAATTTATTGCTTTGGAATGGGGCTAGATTCGTGTGTTTTGTTGGTTCTTTCTTTTTCTATTTTTGGATTTCCAAACTATAGACAACTCCAGGAGTTAGGTAAGTATGTATTGGTTGAGCTGTGGTGCAGATACCACAAGCTAAGTTCTCAGTTTCATCGACAAAGAAAGCAAAAAATTACAAAACCCGAACACACTTTCTGTAAACAAATCTCTTTGAAATACGTTGACTTCCCTAATTGCCGGAGCAATGAATTCTATAAATTCTATATACTTGTACACATTTTTGTGTAACGTTACACATCAGAGAGAGAAATATAAGGATTGGAAAAGTAGGTACTTGCATGTATACCTGCAGCGGAAATGTAGTCAGGAAATGCACATGAGTTCGATTTAACTTACACAAAGTACACTCAACTGCGACCTATTTTTCACAAGGATTTCCCAAGGAGAGTTTCGTGTTCAATCAATTCATCTCAATTGTATTTGAATTTATTTTTATATTTCTTCAACTTATGTGAAGTTAGGTAGGTAGGTACCTACTTTTGTAGGTATGTTGCAGAAGACTCCATCAGGAGGAGACTAAAGATGACATAAGAACAAGGAGCTATATGGAATTGCAGGGGTTTTTATCTGAGTGCAATTTAATAAGGACTAACAAATAGGAGATAAATAAGAAACAGGAAGAGGTTTTCTTATTCCGTTTTCAATTTGTATGCATGTTTTGAATCTTGAAACAAAAACCAATGTGTACTTGGTAATTTGGTATCCAATCAATTTAGAGAACTTTGCTTATTATTTTGAAATGATTTTTCTTAACGATGTTTAATGTGATTTTAGATGAGGGAGGGAGTGAATCCTTGTGTGAGAGTAGCAAAAGTAACTAACAGCGACATATATACAAAGGTTCTTTCAAAAATTGCGAAGAAGGTTTTCTAATAAACTGCATTACTGACCTAAGACTTCTGTAAAACTTTTTTTACTTACTTAAGGTGGCGTTACGGGGCAACAGATTTGTATTTCAGCCATAAGCGTTTTGATCCAGATAGAGCCCGAGCAAGTTGACTCAAGTTTGTAAAACTTTAACCATGGAAGACTTTTCGAGATGAATTATTCTGTAGGACCTAAGCCTCTTAGTCGTTACACTTTAAATTTTCTGTCAAGATCTGTGTCGTTAGGGCTGAACAGTTCTTTGACGCATACCTAGATATATTTTCTGTACTATAGCGTCTAGGGCAGTGAGTAACGGAATAAATGTACCTGCGTCTAAATATCATATATCAGATACTCGTTTCAAAAGCATCGTTACTTTGCACGTAACGTTTTGTAGAAGAAAGTTGTTGCCAACAACGTTTGGGATTTTCTCAATAATGGTACTTGGATATCGAAAAATAAGCTTAACGAGAACACCTGCCGTAAAGGCCTAATTTCCCGGTGGGCCTACTCACAATATCAGGGCTTAGAAAAAGCGCAAGCCAGCGCCCTAGGGTGGTAAAAGTATCATCCTTGTACAAGTAGTGATACGTTAAGGCATATCACTCCCCTTGCTAAGGGGCGAGGTCTATCTAACACACTTTGCAACTCAGTAATCTCAGATGTAACAGATTATCTAGAAGCCATATGTTCCCGCAAATTTGGGATAACCAATAGCCACCACGATACTCCCACTAGAGGGCCTACCTCTAAGACAGAACCAAGCTAAACAGACGGATATTTATTATATCAGAAAACCTGAATTGCTTGGTGGGCTCCTGTCTCCCGTGGTACCAGAATATAGCTTCCGGTGGAGCTTCGCAACCGTTGAATCCAGATGAGTCATCCTTAAAACCCGAGGTCTGGCAACCTCTGTGCATGTCGAACCAGCCACTAGTCGAGGTAGTGACAATGACAAGAAGAACAGCACGAAAAACCTCAGCCGTGAGGCAATTTCCTACAATGACAGATGTCATTATTCCATCAGGGAAAGAATTAAGAAAAGAATAAAAGAAAGAAGAAAAGAAGAAATACCTTGAACCATAAATCCTAGAAGTGCCATAAATTCCTAATCGCTAAATGTTCAATATTTCTCTTCGCCTTTGGAAAACCAAATCGGCGAAGTTCCTAAACCGTTCAGATGTGTCCCTTGAAAAAAGAACACTGCTGAAATCTTCCTGACCATCAATCGCAGATATTCCCATGGCAGTCAAATCACGGTCATGGGAATATAGCGGGCAACTAACTATCACGTGACGCCAGTTCTCACTTTCTCCCCAGGCACAATAAGCCGAATCAGCCAAGGCTCTCTGATACAAAAATGCATTTAGAGATCCATGGTCAATTGATGATACTTGGAGTTGGATTTATCGCTACAAATTTGGAACGAAATAATATACTTCCGACAAATCGTGCATGCGTTCGAAGCGTTCGCGAAAAAATTAGCTTGCGTTCCCGGCATTCGCAACTAAATTTGCATTCGCAGTTTTCGGCACAAAATGTACTTTCGTTTTCCATGAAATAATTGCTATAATCGTGGCAGATTAGAAAACACAGTTGCAAAATTCGTTACACTAAGCGTGAGTTCGACTTAGGAAAAAAATCGACTTAGATAAACTTTGACTTATTTGAGTATTTCACTAAGGAAGTGTCTTGTATTAGACTTAGAGAGAGACAGTAGAATTAAGAACGAATTTAACAGAGAAAAAGTTCGACTCAGAAAGCTTTCGAATTAGTGAGAGTTTGACTAAGAAAAACTTCGACTCAAAGAAACTTCGAGTAGAAGTTCAGCATAAGTTCGACTTTGAACGAGATTGACACAGATAAAGTTTGAGCGTTTGACTTAGAGAAAGTTCGACTTAGAGAAAATTCGACTTGGAAAAAGTTCGACTCAGAGAAAATTTGAATTGGAGAAAGTTCGAATTGGTTAGCATTCGACTTAGAGAAACTTCGGCTCAGAGAAAATTTTACTCAGAGAAGGTTCGGCTTAGAGAAAATTCGAATCAGAGAGAAAGTTCTACTTAGAGAGCGTTTGAATAAAGAAGAGCTCGACCTAGAGAAAGTTCGAGTCGGAGAAAATTTGATTTCGGGAAAGTTCGACTCAGGAGGTAATTCCACTCGGAGAGAGTTTGATTTAGGGAGGATGGATAGAACTTCCTCTATTTATTTTATTTGAATTATGTTGAAATCAAAACGTGTCGCAGTACAACAGTAAAGTCTTAATGTGAAACAAAATTGCGGCGTCTGCACCAAAGCAAAAATGTCCCCTTAATGTCAAAGAGTGACATTTTAAACCCCAGTTTAGTCCCCTTATGTATACATATTTTAGTCCTTACCAATTTGTTTATGCCTTGTTGTCTACTCAATTACGTGCCTCGAATAAAACTTATTTTGCATATAAATCAAACAGGCTTTCAGCAATGCAAAAAAAAAGTCTTTAGGTCGATCGGATTATGTGAAGAAGGCCAAACAGATGATAAATAAATCTCAAAAGTCATTCCCCCTTTTTTAAGTGTTTTATTATTGATATTGGTGGTTTAAGGGCAAGTTATACATTCCGTACGAAAAAAAGGAAACTGTTTTTTAAATCCTTTACGTGGGTTTTGTGTGCAAATTGCATGAACCACACAAACAGACAAGTGCACTCAACCTAAGAGGTAGTTTCAATTACAAAATCCGAGCACCATTTTTCAATTAAGAAGTAGTACGACTGCACTAAAGTGTCACTGTCCATGAACTTTTTTCTCACAGCTAAATATTGATTAGCCGAGATAAACTATAGCAGTCAGTGAACAAAAGCAGTTGCCAGTTCTCCGAATCATTGTCCAGGCTGCGTATTCAATTACTGCAAATATATGTACAAACACTCAAAAGGTTATCGATAGCGCACACTCTGATGCTCTGCACTGATAAATGCACTTATTTAAGTGCGGATTTGGGGGGAGTAAGTTGGCACATTATATGTTTAAATGAGGAGGAAGAGGAAATGGTCGATCCACTATTTTTTCTTCCACCAGTCTGATTTCAATTTTTAATCCAAATGATATAAAATTGCTGACTTCACTGCAGCGCCCCTAAAAGGGGCGTAGGTGAAATCAATATACTGAGTACATGTGCGAGAATGGAATTCGACATATTAGCGATATAGTTCAGCGCCTTCAGCCGCAGCAGTATCAATTGGAATCGATAAATCGACGGATCGACAGACGATATGGTGACGACCACGAGCGGGAACAATTGGTTGTAATTTTAATTGACATCGTTTGTACGGTCTTTATGAGCTATACATTTTGATACAATACCTACCAACAGGGTAAATGGCAACCATGGCACTCTTTCAAACAACCATCGGGCGGACGTGTAGGCGTTCGGTGTACCATGACGGACGGTGAAATCGAAAACGACAAATAATCGAATATGGAACTGTTGCCGATTTGTCGTCGATAGCGTGTGTTGTTTATGTTCTTTCTTCCGATTAGCTTGAGTGAATGAGTGTGAGTTTGAGTGATATATGATACGCTCGAGTAGATAGTATATATGGATACAACAACGACGACGAAGGCGATGATATTCAACGGTGCGAAAATTGATCTTTTGTTTACTATTTTATCGTGTTATTATGCCTTTTGTGGTGGTAATAACTTTTGTATAAATATTTCATATAAATTAAAATGTCAATCATTGTTATGTGGATTAAGTCGCCGTTGCTGTCATCTAACACTTTACTTTTTTACTTGCGACATATAGAATATAATTATGGCAAGTATTGAATTCGTAAAAAAAAAAATTGAGATGAGGATGAGATATGATATTACGATGATAGAGAAGTCGAAAAAAGTGGGTCCGGCGATTCCGTCTGTCTGTCTGTCGGAAAGTTTACAGGCATCTACAGGCTTAACTACTGGTCCGATTGACTTCAAATTTGAAAATTAGAGGTTTGAGCAAAAACTCATATCCCAATTTTTTTTATCTTTGTCTTAAGATCAAAATTTAGGGTAGCCACCATACGATTTTTTTGGCCAAAAACCAAAACTTTTTTTTTCACAAAAATGGCCCGAATGATTTTTTTTTAAACTTCCTCGAGTTTAATTTTTTTTAAACATTCATGTGTTTTATGTAAACAAAAAATGTTTGTATTGCTCCAAAACGGTACCTCCCATAGAACCGTTTTTTTTGTTATTAGATTTTCTCGAAAACTGAAAGTCCGATCAGCGTAAGTTTTTTTTCGAAAGTACGTATATATTGTTCAAATAATATTTTGTTTTCAAAAAAATTTCAAATTTTTTTTGGATTTTTAAAAAATATTTTTAACTTTTTTTTTCAAAATTCTGTATCTCAAAAACGGATCAATTTTAAAAATCCAAATTGGAATATAATATGTATATTTACATGGTCTTGAAAACTGCATTCCCAAATTAATTTTAAGATATTTTTGAAAAATTTTATATATACAAAATTAATTTAAAAAAAAACGGCTCCGACGATTTTCAAAAAAAAAAAAAAATTCAATAAATCAAGAATAAGGTTTGAATTTGTTCGGCATTTAAATTTTTGGAATGAAATGTACATATATACGAGGTACATTTCCAAATTTTAATTTTTTTAATAAATTCTAATTATTTTTATATATTGAGTTTTTTTTTTTGAGTTAAGTGTAAGCTGTAAGTAAGAGTGTAATCAGAATTGCTTAAAGTATATCTCTTATTTTAACACTACCTTTTGCAATTTAAGTAATCATAAATATTTAGTTTTAGCATGCAGGAGCAAGTTCGTACGACCCAGTCGTGCACATTTTTTTGATTGGATTTAATGTAACTTCAGCTAAAAATTCAATAATGAAGAGAAAATGAAAAAAAAGGAATCCGATTAGTTGATTTACTTTGCCACTTTCTTTCATTTCAATTCATTTTATTTAATGCAAATTTGATAACATTCAACTATTTACACAAACATTATATTTTAAAGCATATTTTTTGTGCAAATGAAAAATAAAAATCACCCTGTCAAAGCTGGTGAAATTTGAATATAGCAAAAATGTATTCAATATTATTGCTTCGAACATTATTGTTTTAAAAAGCAAACAATGAATTTAATTTATTTTTATTTAGATTATTGTTTGTTTTATTTAGTTGTCTGTAGCAAAAAATTGCGTAGGCAGGTACTCTAGACAAAAAATAATTTGAAATCAAATTAAAAAAATAATTGCCTGGGTGTTATGTGAAATTTACAAAGAGTAAAGGAAATATTTCTTTAAAATACATCCTTTGCCATGCCCACATTGACTGAAATTCTCAAGGTTTGTTTTTGTTATCGACAGGTTTTCACCAAGATAGGTAATTTTGCTAGCATCAGAATACCCCCACTTGCTCGCCTACTTTTTTTAAATCCTCATTTCATAGTAACCGTGGCGTTCTTGCGAGTGGATGAAATTAGCAGTTGAGAGCAAATTTCTTCCACTTTCTGCCAAGAAAATGAATCTATTCCGACGGTTAAGCCCCCCCACCTTTCGGTTATAAAAATGTTTGTTCAAAATGTTTCGCCCAATTATCGGCTCTTGATTCTTCTTGTCGCTTCGGAATGGTGAATTTTTGGATGAATGGAAAGTGTCACAATTGATACTAATCTCCAAATCTGGTTCAAAACAATTAATTTCTAACTTCCGTCCGATTTCAAAACTTCAGACCATACATAAACTAAATAATCTCGCAATATTTTCGAATTACTGCCTTAGTAACATGGAAAAAGGTTACCAAGTCGATACCGTATATATTGGTTTTTCCAAAGCTTTCGACAGAGTTGATCACGATGTTCTTCTTCAAAATCTTGAAATCTTCGGCATACATTTGATTTTGCTTCGATGGATCAAATGTTTCTTACTGAGCGAACACAGTTTGTAGCTATTGGTTCTAAGGTTTCTAAAATTATTTTCAATTTCTCTGGCGTTCCTCAGGGTAGCCATCTTGCTTCACTTCTTTTTCTTGTATTCATCAAAGATCTTCCTAACGTTTTTTTGTCGTCTTCTAGTTTACTTTTTGCTGATGACTTAAAATTATTTCATTAAATCAAATCTGTATCTGATTGCAGTCTGATCTTTATCGGCTTTATGATTGGTGTATGAACAACAGCCTCCACCTAGACATCAGCAAGTGCCTTTTTATATCTTATAAAGGTTTTTTCAATAGGGACGCTATAAAAGTAGACCGATAGGGACAGCAAACGACGCCATATTTTTTCCCGCTCTCTTGACATTTCTCTTCAGTAAGGTTTGCCATTTCATCATGGAAAGGTATACGATCCAACAACGAGTCGAAATTATTAAAATTTGCTACCGAAATTCGGAGTCAGTGGTCAACACTTTAAGAGCGCTACGTACAATTTATGGTCGTCATAATCGTCCTGCCAGATCAACAATTGAGCGTCTAGTGGAAAAATTTGAATCCACGGGCTCAGTACAAAATGTTCCCGTGCCAGTGAGACAAAGAAGTGCCCGTAGTGTCGAAAATATTGCGGACGACCCAAATCAGTCTCTCACACGTCGTTCTCAAGCGTTGGGCGTCTCGGTGACGTCGTTGTGGCGAATTTCGCGAAAAGATCTTGGCCTACATCTTTACAAGATCAAATTGACGCAAGAACTGAAGCCTTTTGATCACCTGAAGTGTCGTATGTTCGTGAATTGGGCTGAGCAACGAAAATGATCCGGATTTCCATCGAAAAATCATCTTCAGCGATGAGGCTCATTTCTGGCTGGATGGCTTCGTCAATAAACAAAATATGCCTTATTGGTCAGGCAGCAATCCACATGTGCTTCACGAGGCACCATTACATCCCGAAAAAATCACTGTTTGGTGCGGTTAACATGCTGGTGGTGTCATTGGGCCGTACTGCTTCCGTGGTGATCAAGACCGGCACGTTACTGTGAATGGGAATCGCTACCGCTCAATGCTAACCGATTATTTTTGGAATGAATTGGATGATATGGACTTTGACGATATGTGGTTTCAACAGGACGGTTGATGAGTAGTTCGATGAGCGCATTATCTCCAGAAATGGACCTGTGGATTCAAATGTTTCCACTAGACGCTCAATTGTTGATCTGGCAGGACGATTATGACGACCATAAATTGTACGTAGCGCTCTTAAAGTGTTGACCACTGACTCCGAATTTCGGTAGTAAATTTTAATAATTGCGACTCGAATACCTTTCCATGATGAAATGGCAAACCTTACTGAAGAGAAATGTCAAGAGAGCGGGGAAAAATATGGCGTCGTTTGCTGTCCGTATCGGTCTACTTTTGTAGCGTCCCTATTGAAAAAAACCTTTATAAGATATAAAGGTTGTTCATACACCAATCATAAAGCCGATAAAGATCAGACTGCAATCAGATACAGATTTGATTTAATGAAATAATTTTAAGTCATCAGCAAAAAGTAAACTAGAAGACGACAAAAAAACGTTAGGAAGATCTTTGATGAATACAAGAAAAAGAAGTGAAGCAAGATGGCTACCCTGAGGAACGCCAGAGAAATTGAAAATAATTTTAGAAACCTTAGAACCAATAGCTACAAACTGTGTTCGCTCAGTAAGAAACATTTGATCCATCGAAGCAAAATCAAATGTATGCCGAAGATTTCAAGATTTTGAAGAAGAACATCGTGATCAACTCTGTCGAAAGCTTTGGAAAAACCAATATATACGGTATCGACTTGGTAACCTTTTTCCATGTTACTAAGGCAGTAATTCGAAAATATTGCGAGATTATTTAGTTTATGTATGGTCTGAAGTTTTGAAATCGGACGGAAGTTAGAAATTAATTGTTTTGAACCAGATTTGTAGATTAGTATTATTTGTGACACTTTCCATTCGGTCTACTTTTGTAGCGTACCTATTCAAAAACCCTTTATGTTATCATCTCGTTATAATTGTTAATCTTAGAAGTTACATACTAAAGATCGAATAAACTAAACTAAAGTAGTTCGATACCTAATAATGTCTGAAATGGTGCGTTCACAAATCAATTTCAAGGTAGGTAGGTAGGTAGAAATCGCTGTCCTACTTACGCGTAGGACACAATTAGCGCTCAATGCGCCGTTTTGATACCATACCTCGTGGGATTCTAAATAGATTTAAAAATGGGTTATGGATGATGTATGTTCCGCACGTACAATCCTTTATATAATGTTGTATTATTCTCCTACCCTAAGGCCTATTAACTCAAAGTGCCATTTAGTAAGGGAGTGACTTTCTATTAAAAACCCGGTATATCTCTGTAGCAAGGCACATACATACTTGCTTCTTTCAATGTCAGCAAATAAAAAGGACTGAAATAATTACAAACAAATCACATAAACATTTTTAACTTACTCAAATATTCTTTTTTAATTATTTCATGTCCTTAAATACTTAATTTAGAGGTTATCGTTATGAGAATAATTTGAATTCAGCAACAACATTATTGCTATTATTCTTCTAAATGAATCTATGCGGGATACAAAATTAATTGCTATATCCCGGTCCCATAGTTGGGAGACTTTCATTAAATTGATGTCAACCGCAATCATCGTTTAATTATATTGTTCATAAAATTGTTCGATAAAAATATTGATTAGTTTCAATCGACCACAATATTCTGAGTTTCTCTCTTGAGGGAAGATCATTAAACCCTCCAATATCACCAAAACATGAAACATCCCAATTAAATTTCTCATAAATTCGTATGTTAATGAACCCAATAAGAATGTAATGATAAATTATTTAAGCTTATCTCAATTTCAGTAGGTACATTTAATGTCTCTATTTCGTTCCGTTTCGACAGCAAAATTAATATTTCGTCCACATACAATGGATGTCATTGTTATATTTTAACAACAGTTTTCGCTTCAACTACGTATATACATACCGTTATTTATTTCAATTAGTTTGTAAAAAAATTCTTTTTTTCAGGAATATTATTGACAATGAAGAGAAACAAGGAGCTGCTGATAAGCACTGATTGATTATGGTGGTGAAATTTCTTGCTGGATATTTACATATTACTTAACAGGTAAGAATCATAATAATTAATATGATTTCGACGAAATTTCACGAAATTAATGGGTAATACCATTTGTTGTGTTTTTGAATTGATATTATATTCGAAATTTTAAAAAAGCCCCAAACCGTAAAGTAATTTATGAGGAAAACAAACAAATAAAAGTGTTAAAAGTGTTCACAGATGAAAATTTATTTCCCTGAAACGCAATTATGTTTTAATAAACTTATTGACAGAAAAAGCTCATAATATACCAATTTCGCACTTATGTCAATCTTATGTTCACTAAATCAATATGTGATCAAATTCGATCCATTCTAGAAAAAAATCGTGTTTTAATTTAAGTAAAACGTCACTGGGTAAACCCAAAACAAAAATTCTGCTTAAAAAACTGTTCAAATAAGTCTTTTTGCCAACAGATGCGATTTCAGCAGTCAAAATAGAATTGTTAATAGAAAATGAATAACTTAAAAATTTGGAAGCAAAGTCAGAAGCATTGCCAGCAATTTGTTGCTTAAGAGCTTACATTTACAAGTTTCCAAAAATGCGTATCCATGTATGTAGTTCCCTATTTAAGTCTTGAAATAAAACAAAATGCGCAAGAATAATCGAATTTTGGCTCGAAATGTTTGACATTTTCATTAATAATAATCGTCTTGGAGGTTTTTTCATTCGATGGTCCTTAGATTATAGTTAGGGTGTCTAGATGTTGACTTACATAGACCCTAAGGGTTCATTGTGATACCACTTAAGGAAGTGACTCATTGGAGAGTTGTGAACTTAAACAAACCAATTTCTACTATTTATGAAGTTGTAAAGGCATGTTATGTCGATCGTTGCCAGTTCACTGGTATTATCGAAGGAGGGGTTACCGAAGTAGGTGTTGCTCCTGTTGGAGGGTGCCGAACATAGGAAGGAGGTATTGGACTGTTTCTTCTTCCTCCCTCATGCAGCTTCTACAGAAGTATTTGAGTAGACCCCCAGTGTCGTGCTCATGGCATGTCTTCCTATGAAACAGTGCCTGTTATGACTCCAATTGAATTTGGGAGCCTATGGTTTGTCTCCTCAGAGAAATCCATTATTTCGACTGCCTCAGGTCTAACCCAGGCCTTCTTTGCTTTGTTGCTAGACAGGAAGTGCCCTGTGACCATTAAACATTCGTTAATTTTAGAGCATTATTATCATTAAGAAATGTTCCATAACATCATTTTCACATGTTTACTTTCTTCGAGTAGAATAAACTTCAATTTCACGTGTCAGAATTATGGGTTCCGGATTTGGGTTCTCTGATCTCGATTTCGTGCTGTTTCCCAATTTCAATTTTGATTATAGTAGGAATATTCTGTATAAATTCCCTTTGTATAACGCATGTTACTTCCGTCCGAAAAAAAAAAAATACTAATTTACTCTTAAAGGGACTCCCAAAATTACTTCAAACTCATGCAAAAGATGAAAATTATTTCGATTTCCTTTCCGGTTTGGATAACCCGTTTTGAAACTAAGGATGCACACAAATATTTGTTTATAATTTTATATTCATATGTCGTCGTATCTACATACGCCCTCGTATGTCCCAATTCGAAATTGACTGATAAACAAGTAATGTCTGACATAGTCAGCACACTGTTTAGTCTAAATGTCTAGAAACAACATCTTTAGAAACTCAAGTCAAACAAGAATGACTTCACTTTTGTTTTCTTCCTCAAGCTCAACAGAGTTGACAACCCAACTGTCATCCACACTGCACATAATTAGACCAATTAACGACGACCAAGCAATGTCTGCCATGTCCGTCTTTTGTTGTCTTATTTATTTTATCTTTTTTTTGTGTTTTTTGGTTTTTTTTGTTCGCACAATCATCCCGTATATTATCTGTCAACTGTCATTGTTTGTATAGTTTCATTGTTGGTACATTGTAATATTAATTGTTAAGCTTCTTTTGTAAAGAAAGAGAAAACACATTCACTTACAATACACAAATAAATACAGGCGTGAGCATGAAGTACCAAAAGGTAAATACGTTAAACATAGAGAAAAAAAAGAAAGAAAAACCTTCCTGGTGGGTCCTGAAGATGAATTTCTCTGTTAAATCAGACTTGCCATCAACAACAGAGAAACAGCATTGTATCAACAATATCAACAAGACAGAGAACCTCAACTGTGCTGGTGCAATGAATTTTAAGCAAAGAACAAACAAACAAAAGCGATTGTCCCTGTACTGGACAGATCTGAAATAGTACTGGTTGTTCATGTCCTTAAAAATTAAACCGTGTTTACAGTGAAGTCAGAAAAAGTGTTCCCGAGTTCGGAAGAAAATTTTGAAAAGCTTAAATTATCTGCTTGGTCCTTAAGCTTCAGCCGTTTTAATTTATCAACAACATTTTTCATGTCATGATTTATTTTATGCCAAGCATTGCCTTTCTCGTGAGTGTCCCTGAAACGATTTTTCCTTATCGTGCGCATATTCACATTTGCTTTGCTAATTGTTTATGCAGGTACAACGTTATCCCCAATTCATTCACCTTACTCAGCTCAAATGGGAAATGCTGTTGCACACTTAAAATTTAGGTAAATATTTGATTTTATGTCTAAACTTTGTCTAGTTGGTGCAATTGCAAATTTTCAAACATACCTAACATACACCCACACATACGGTGGTAATTCGAATTTTCCAACAGAGCTCAGGACTTCTAGGTACAAATGAAACGAGAAAAAGAAGGAAAATGAGATAAAAAGCTTAAAAAGAAGTGAAGTTGTTAGTCTTTAGATGCATGAATTCATGCATGTGGATGTCCTTCTGTGAGTTTGAATGTTTTCAAAGACTTCTGACACTTATCCTCGAAATAATTGAATTTCTCTTCTTGAGTGAGTATATTCCTTTTTTGTAGAAAAAATCTCATATCCTTTTTGTATATCTAACCTTTGAAATAAATCAATTATTTGTTGAACTTTCATTTGATACCGGGCGTAGGAAATGAGACTCGACTTGGCATTCATCATAGTGAATAATTGAAGGACGAACGGGCAGCATTGCCTCAGTTGTGCGTCCTTTGCCAAAAGGATTTTATAAATTTGTCTTTCTTACATTTGGCTTGAATTCATTGAAAAAAGTCAAAATTGAAAATTGAAAATAGGATTCAATGTCTGGAAAATAATTATAAAATCAGTTGGTGCAACATATTTCTTTAATGAGAAATGAATTACCGTTTAAAACTTTTAAAAATTTATGGTTTTCCTTTTTAATCAATGGAGACAAAGTTTGCAAAATATTGTTCTGGTAAACTTTGAAATGTTGTTAATAAATGTTAGGTTAGTGTCTCTACCTAAGTCGGAAAAAACCAACTTAATGAATACTCGCAATTAAGCAAAGTCGTCCAAATATTATCTTGAAAGCGGATGTAAACAATGTTTACTTTTGCCTTTGTCAAAAAAATTGAGTCATTCGTCACGAACATTTTTCTCAACAGAATAATTGTTTGGCAATTGAAATGCATGACTGCGCCAAACATATTTTTTTGTTCTTTTTTTTTTCGAGGTTCTTATACAAGAGGAACTCTAGAAATTGAAATATCATTAAATTTTTGAATGATTAATGCAATTATGGATTTTATTTAATTTGTTAAACTTTTTTCGAAGTCTAAAGACTACAGCAAAGACTGCCGTAGTTTATTGTCAGTATGGTTTATTGCCTTTAAATTTCAAGGATGTCAAATTAATTTTTTTTTTCTGATTTACCTAAGTTTTAGCTGGAATGCCTCGGGGTTCAACGCTTAGACCAATTCTCTTCACATAAATAAGATAGCCGACAAACTATAGTAAGACACACACTTTATGCCCATACTTAGTTACATACTTAAGGTGGCGCTACAGTCTGTTGTGGACTTGGGCCTCAACCAACAGTCTCCGCCAGCCAGCTCGGTCCCTAGCCAGCTGTCTTCAGTTTTGTACTCCAAGTTGATTGAGGTCCTCTTCCACTTGGGTGCGCCACCTGAGTCGTGGTCTTCCGCTACTTCTACTACGTCTCTCGGAAATAGTGTCGAAAGCTTTTCGGGCCGGAGCATTGGTTCTAAATGACCGAGTCACCTGAGTCTCTGGATCTTGATTTTTTTTGGCTAGGTGCGTGCCGTTTTACAACACGTAAAGTTGGCTGTTGAATCTTCTTCTCCATTCCCCATCAATGCACATGGGGTCGAAGATGATCCGAAGAACTTCCCTCTCGAAAAATCTTAAGGCGCATTCATCCGATTTTGTCAAGGCCCATTCTTCTAAACCATACAGCAGTACTGGGATAGTTTTATCTTAGTTGATCGAAAGAGGCCTTCCACCCAATTGCTTTCTTAGCCCAAAGAAACAGCGATTAGCAAGAGTTGTTCTTCGTCTGATCTCAGCGCTGGTGTTATTGCCATTGTTTAAGCGGAGCCTAGGTAGACTAACTTCTCTATTACCTCGAAGTTATATGCGTCTTTTGTGACATTCTGTCCGAGCCGTCGGTCTTCCTAGAAGACAGCATACTTAAACTTCGTTTTTCTCTGTAGGCTGTTGCTACTAATAAACTAATTACCCTACCCCCCGCCCCCCAACGCACGAGTGTTCCCACCACGGCACTCCCAACGAGCGACGACAGCGAAAAAATATCTTTTCTTTTTAAACCAACGGTGGTGTCTTCAGTTCCAGTTAGGCCGAACTACTTGAACCCCTATACGGACTACTACTACGTAAAAGGAGCTATCTTTCCGGCTCATAAAGTACCTGGTACTCCAGATTGGGGGTTCTATGTCGGGGTGATTTCCCGACTACGTAAAAAAACATTTAGTTTCGAAGCAACTACAGGCATCTGACATGGACAGATACACTGATGCCCACTAAATAGTGTTTTTTTTGTTTAATTTCCTTAATATTTTAGCTGGAATTTCTCAGGGTTCATCGCTAAGGCCAATTCTATTCAGTTAAATAAATTAAATTATTTTTGCTACGACAAAATCGCAATTAACAGAGAAATTTTCATTTTATTTGGATTAACAAAATAGCTTAGTTCCAAACTTACGGTAAAAACGTCAACAAATATTTACCCCAATAATATGCCAAATATTGTTTACTCCCCCTAAAACGATTGCTGATATCAAAAACTTGTGTAAATAATTTTTTATCATTCTCTCTCCCTATGATTCTATCTATATTCCTGGTCTAAATGCGACGTTCAAAATTATCCACAAATAAAAATAAAAAAAAAACTTATATTATTATTGCATATTTCAATGATTGTAAATTCCATTCCACCTCCTTCAGTTTTGCATGCCATTTTTTTTTTCAAGTTCAAACGGTCTTTTCCTGCTCTCGAATTGAGAAACCATTCCGTCAGTCAAAATCAGGTATGCTTTCTCTCCAGCAGCGCCAGCTGATACATCGATTTTGTTGTTGTTGTTACTGAAAAGAACAGAACACAGGAAAAACAAAAACAACACAAAAATGCAAATGTGCATCAGCCACATTCAGACTGACTGTCGAGGTCTAAATTAAATATACACAACTATCAGTTTGGTTAGCCTAGCTTTTGCCTGGCATGGCCTCAACTCAACTCAACTCAGCTAAACACAATTCACGAAGTCGTGTATCTAGATAGGTTTCCAGTTCAAGAGATCTAGTGCAGATAGCAGCAACAGCAAGAACATAAAAAAAATCATAGGAGGTTAGGTTATGTGTCGTTCAGCTGTAGAAGTAGAATGTACTTGAAAATCATCAATTTCGATTGAACAGGTTTTAAGTGTGTGCTTTTGCTGTGTGTGGTGTTGTTAGTTGAACTATGAGATGAGGTTGATATGCATAAGATAGATTGTAGCATCATCAAAAATTTACTTTTTTCTTGCTGATTTTTTGTTGTTTTCAGTGATTCGATTTGAAGAAGAGTTTTGTGATGATGTTCATAACCATACTCAAGCGAGAATTTAACTGCCTCCCGTTTGTACGAAGCTTTGTAGAGTTTGTTAAAACCTAACCAGAACTTGTTGTGTTGTTCGTGAAAATGCAGTAGTGTACTCTGAAAGTGTACAGAAATTCAAATTCATGGGTTGCTAAGGCAAAAAATTATTGATGTTTTTTTGTAACTGAAGTTTAAGCAAACCGAGTTGATTGAACTGTAAACAACGTGTTAAGAAGGCAGCCATTGGGTTGGTTATTTAATGTTTATGTGTGTTTCTCTTTTAATCTTTCAAGTACAAAAAAATAACGAAAATTTTTTCTGAAGATGCGCATAGCTCTATAAAAATGACGATATAAAGACGAAGACGGCGATGATGTTGATGAGATAATATTGGGTTTTGGATTGCGAGTTAGGCTAGGCCGACGACGACGCACGGACCGATAGGCACACAGCAGATACATCGACAAACTAAGCGGTATAATAAATTATTTTAATTATGAAATATTGTGTACAGAATGATAGGAATTAATGTCAGTGGCATATATATTATTCCACACGCACACACATAAATACATCCATAGAAAACTGAATCATATAATGCATTTGTCATGAGTTTGTGTTTGTTTGTTCTTTTTTATTCATGGTCGTTGAATTATATGGCCATTTGGATTCGGATAAAGATAATATCTGAGTTTGAAGAAGGCCAACGGAGAAGATTATGACTTTTATACATACATGGGGTGCGGTGTGGATTCTTGCGTTGGAATTGTAGTTTTTTCTCATAGTCAGAGGGTTGATGGTGTTGGTGGCCTTTGTCAAGTCAATCAATCATAAAATGAAACTATTTTGTACCATGGGAAGATGAAATGCAAGAACAATTGTGAACTTCTTATGAAAAAATTATATATGACAGTTTCTGATAAATGAGTACCAATTATTGTATTATTAAAGTGAATTATTTGAAACACTTTACTTAGGGAGCTTTGAGTTTTTCTGAATTTTAGAAGCTTCAATAAGTTATTGAAAAAGTTGAATCCAATAGTTACTTTAATCTTTTAAAGGATCTTTCAAAAAGAACTCCTGTACCTTGACAGTTGGTATCAACTATCTTAACGAAGCTCCATCTCTCATTTATTCAATCTATCTTGCCAAATCACCAGATATCAGATCAGACAGATATGATAGCGTTCAACAGCACGTTGAATGCATCCCAAAAGAGTAAGCAAGCGCTTATTGAAAGACCCTATATTTTGGCAAACTTGCCATACCCTTTTCTGCTTCTTCGGTGATGGACGATGATTCTATGACTAACTTCATGAATACTTGTTTAACGTTCCTATCCAAAGTTTTTGAAAAGACCATATCCAAACGGATGCAAAACTACCTTCCTAGCATGTGCCAGTCTGGCTTCCGAAGTTGCAAATCTGCATTACTTTTCGTAAGAATTGCGATGAATGAAAATCATTTTGTCCTGCTTACTCTACTAGAGTTCTCCAAGACATTTGATACTGTCAATCACTCAACTTTTTGTAGAAGACTTCATTAGTTTTGGTTTAACAACCGAATCCTGCAAACTTATTCGCTCATATCATTATTGCAGGGAACAATTTTTCGTAGCGAATATAAAATCTTCTACCTTAACCAATGCACTTAATGGGGTCCCACAAGGATCAATACTTGGACCTCTTTTTGTCGGCAAACGACGCCCGCTCTCTTGAAAATTTGGTTTGCCATTTCACCATGGAAAGGTATACGATCCAACAACAAGTCGAAATTATTAAAATTTACTACCGAAATTCGGAGTCAGTGGTCAAAACTTTAAGAGCGCGACGTACAATTTATGGTCGTCATAATCGTCCTACCAGATCATCAATTGAGCGTCTAGTGGAAAAATTTGAATCCACAGGCTCAGTACAAAATGTTCCCGTGCCAGTGAGACAAAGAAGTGCCCGTACTGTCGAAAATATTGCTGCCGCTAGCGCATCAATTGCGGAAGACCCAAATCAGTCTCTCACACGTCGTTCTCAAGCGTTGGGCATCTCTGTGACGTCGTTGTGGTGAATTTTGCGAAAAGATCTTGGGCTACATCCTAACAAGATCAAATTGACGCAAGAACTGAAGCCGATTGATCACCAGAAGCGTCGTATGTTCGTGAATTGGGCTGAGCAACAACTTGAAAATGATCCGGATTTTCATCGAAAAATCATCTTCTGCGATGAGGCTTATTTCTGGCTGGATGGCTTTGTAAATAAGCAAAAACGTGTTATTGGTCAGGCAGCAATCCACATGTGCTTCACGAGGCACCATTACATCCCGAAAAAATCACTGTTTGGTGCGGTTTACATGCTGGCGGTGTCATTGGGCCGTACTTCTTCCGTGGTTTCAACAGGACGGTGCCACATGTCACACAACGGGCCAAACAATCGAATTATGGAGAACGAAGTTCGATGAGCGCATTATCTCCAGAAATGGACCTGTGAATTGGCCGCCTCGTTCATGCGATTTAACGCCGTTAGACTATTTCCTGTGGGGCTACGTCAAATCTATGGTTTATGCCAAAAAGCCAGCGACGATTGATGAACTTCGTACGATTATCGAACGTGAAATTGCAGCAGTATCTGCCGATTTATGCTTGGAAAAAACCGTCGAAAATTGAGTTCAGCGTCTGGACTTCTGCAAGCGTGCCCGTGGTGGCCATGCAAAAGAAATCGAGTTCCATACATAATGGCATCAAATGTACTTCCACAGGAATAAAGAATTTCATTGATATCCAAAACCGTTTTTGTTTTACTTAAGAAAACTTTTGTAGCGTCCTTATTGAAAAACCCTTTATATTAAAGACTTACCTCATATGGTACAAAATTGTTTTATTCATCTGTATACCGACGATGTGCAACTTTTGATCGATCCGCATCTGCTAAGGACGAGGCAGTGTCTCTGATGCAAGTAGATTTGCAAATTATCTCTCGCTGGTTTAATTTCGGAAGCTTTACTACCAACATCTAGGTAGGGTTTATCAGTCGCCCTCAACTCACGGGGAGCAGAGTTAAACTGTGGCATCTAACTTAAAAGGACTGGGTTAAAACTGTGCTTTCAAATTCACTAGGAGCGCGGTTAAAACTGTGCCCTCAAACTCACAAGCGGGGTAAAACGGTCGAGCGACACTGAAGACTTAATCTCGTGCAATAAACCTATCAAGCGGTCGTTGAGCTCTGATTTCTCCTTCGACCAAGTTTTTCTCTTATCAATTTTTGTGAAAAAACAACATGTGAATTATATTTTGCAAAGTGTAAATCTTCTACTTAATATAATTTTCCGTTCAAGCCCATTTTCTGTTAACGTACCAATGAAACCGCTTCTTACTATCAGCGAGCGATCAATTTAGTTAAAAACACTTGACGAACATCGTCATCTGTCGATTTTTAGCTCGCTCTAAGGGTTTACCATTTGATGCTTCTCAAACTTCAATTTTGCTAATTTGTGTGCCCGATAACCATGACCGTCGGGATGTTTAGGAGGGAAAAAAAACTAAAACATTTTAAGAATGAGCTAATCACCGAACGTTACATGGCTTGACATTGTTGAAACCTCGTCTATGGCTAACCAATAAACCATTACGAAATATTGCAGATAAAATTCAATAATGTTTCTTCTGCAGAAAATCTGTTAAGGTTTCTAATCTCGAACTTAAATCTTCTTTATCGTCACATCGTAAAAATAAAACCACCCATTTGTCTCCTATTTCATGTTCACAAAATCTCCTTTTTTTCAGTTATAACCTTACACTTTCAGTAGTCCTTGAAAACATAAACCCTCTACACTTTTTTTTTTCTTCTCACCTTCCAATGAACAAACTTTGTAATTGTTCGCTTCCCTACCTTGGGGCTTAATATTTAAGACTTCGTGCGTGTTTGTGGGAAACTCTATACTTCAATATACCAAATGTATCTCTACAGGAAGAAAAAAAAAAACCCTTTAAAAAAGTCACCCTTAACCAATAGCTGGGTTGGTATCTTTCACTGAGATTTCGTTTTTGTGAGCAATTTTGAACGTCTGTCGCCAAAGAACACGGTTATTTATGCCTTCTTTTGAACCTCATCCAACCTAAAGACTCATAAGAACACGTACTTTCAGCCACATACCCAAGACTCCTTTAAGATATACTCGACTGGTTTCGTATACCGTATAGGTACAAGCTATTAACCCGTCGTAAAAAAATACTTATATACACGAGTCGACCGGCCCTCCGTGTCGTGTTTTGACATCTAAAACAACAAATAGTTAGTGGGAGTTCCTCTTCTACTTTTCTGCTTTCGAGGACGATGTAGTGGTGTTGAATGTATAACCACCCCCTCAGGTTCTGTTAATAAGGCTCTAGACCAGCCCGACTTTGGTATGTACAGTGTTAAGTGTGTTCGACCGGTCGCTATGCATGTTTTCGTGTCATTAAAAATGTATCTTTGCACACTTTTGGCCAAACCAAGTCTGTAACGTCCGACACGTAGAACGACGTCAAAAATGTCGATAAGGAAGTGACGGTACAGGTATTGTAGATTGTATACAGACCAGACGGAATGTGTTGGTTATTTGGAACGCACTCGCTCGCTCATTGCATGCCCGGGTGATGTGTCGCAAAGTGCAGAAACTTGTTGGTGATTTAATATTTGATTGATTGAGGGTGACATAATATTTTTATGGTTTTATTTGTTGAAGTAACAAACTCGAATTTTTCATACAAAACAAATTTGTACTGCCGTTTGTCAAAGTGTGACATTGCGTCTGCTTGTGTGCGTAGGTGGGGAGACTTGGGGGAGTTGGTGGAATTGGAAGGAATTAACATATTAAATGGTTTGGACAGTTGCCATGGTGTTTACCTTTTTTTCATTTCTTTTCTGCTATCACAGTCGTATATCAGGGACGAATAAATCAATTACCGGGTGGGTAAACGGAAATGGAGCAGCCACACGGAAATGTGGTGTGCTTTAAGGTGCTGTGAGTGGATGTGGGGGGTGCGACTGATGGCACAATGATTTATGAATCATTTATTTTATGTGGGGACTACTTATTGTAAATGTGGATTAAATAAATTACCATTTAGCATCGTAATAATAAACCGAGAGTGTTGATTTTATTTAAAAGGTCGCAAAGAATTTTATTTATGATCTCTGGTCGATTTATCACCAACATATTCCTACAAAAAACACGTTTAATACTCTGCTAAACACATAAAATATTTAGAGTGAAGTTAGGATGTATAATAATGTTTATGGGACACTTTGATGGAAATATTACATCATGAATGGGTTGGGTGTGATGTTGGATTGAATACTCCATCATGGTAATCTTTGGGGAGTTCTGGGTCATCATTGTGGTGTTATATTTTTGGAAGATAAACGGGCGGGAATTTAAATGTATGTCGACATGAGTCATTTCCAGTGTTGTTTGACTTAAAAGTTGTGTTAGTGTTTGACGAATGCTAGTGTCGTTAGTACACACAACTGGGATTAATTTTGTCGATGAAATGTCATCTTAAATTGAATTGAAGCGAAATGTCAAAAGTCAGACAATCTCATTTCGTAGTGGATTTCAATTTAGTTAAGAAATTGCTTTGCAAACTTTTGATTCTGTATGAAAGATTGTGAAAACTATTTTTTTTAATACAAATTTAAAAAAATCCCGGTACCTAGTAGCTATATTCTAGTTTTTGTGTAATTTTGAAACTGACAATAACCAAAAAATTGGAAAAAGGAAGAGTTGGGGATTACCAATAAGTTTATTGCTCATATCGCACTGCCCTTTGTCCACCAACCATCTTCAATTCAAACATCCTTGATGTTCTGCATCTCCATGTCCACAAAAACACCACAGAAAGGACATTAAATGGCATAGTCGTAATATCGAATCAAAAATGGTTGCACAAAGAGGACAGACTGTTCTCAAAACAGACAATGAATAAAAAACAAAAGAAAATAAAAAGACGATGAAGGTTTTTCGGTTATAGTAGATAGTAAAATCACATTATACACTCTACAAAGTTTCAAACCATCGCAACTGCAAGAGTTATTCAAAGCTTTATGCTTTATGCCACAAAGGTCAATGCAATTTATATGAGATTGGGGATTTTCAGAACTGAGCTCATGGAATCGTAGACGGTCATCCTCACAGCTCAAAACCAACTGGAAATGTCATTGCTCTTATGTGTGGTTTATGTAAATTAGAATTTCTGATGGCAATTTGTGTTTGTTGAAAATTTAAGTGCGTCAGTGAGTTGGATGGAGCTGATCTTGAACAAATTGATTAAATATTCTCGAGAGGACGTTCGCATGTATGTGCAAGTGAATTTTGTTTTATTTTTCAAAAAGCAGTACTCGCCCTTTAACTGCTTACCAGAATTTATGAAAGTCCAAAGAAAACCAGAGAAGGAGTAATTAAAAGTTATTGCATTTAAATGGAATTGTCGGAGATAATGCAACTCTCTATCCTTTATTTTGTTTTTGAGGATTTGCATAAGTCGAAACTCGAAATGTTTCCACAAAATCCGATCAAGGAAGGACTTTTAACGAATGCATTCATACAGGCTTAATGCAATGAACTTTAACGTCCTTTCGATGAAATGGATGCAATTGTTGCTATATTTTCTTTGTGTCGACGAGAAAGTTCAACATCCTTAAATTCTTATTCCCTCTTGTTCCAAAAAAAAAGTCAATGTCAAAAAACTTAATCATGATTTCTGAGTCTGACACTTGCCAGAATTTTCTTTGTTCACAAAAAAATACCTTCCATTTCACTGCAAGACTGATACCTCCAGGAACCTTAAATAAGCTTCCGACAGCAGATGGTAAAAAGGAGGCAAATAAGATCACAAACACGAGAAAAAAAAGTTAATTTTTTTGTTTTTTCTTTGCATTCCCAAAGTCGACAAACAAAACCACAAACAAAAGAAAAAAAAATTGCCCAGGAGCAATTTCTCATCAAAGAAAAACCGAAAGAGTCGAGGTCAACCCTTTTGTAAGAAAAGTGACCTCTTGTTTAGTCCCTCTGCTGATAAACACTTTCAGATAGATCGCGTGCAACACCATATGTCAGCGCCACAGGCGTTTTTTTTTCAGAATATTGGTGCCAAACTTAGATGAAATAAAGCTCTCCCAATGGGACATGAACCGGCTTATTTGGTGTCCTTTCTTTTCGATTGGTTCCTTGAGTTCATGTTTGAATTCGGTTTCATTCCGTCGTCGTCGGTGGCCAACAACTGAATCCCAAGGATATTTTTTATGTCTTTTTTAGGAGCTAGGCAAATTGTATCATTCTCAAAGGCCACTTCAGTTCTATTCAAATGCAAATTTAGGGGAAGTTTCTTTTCAACGATTTTCAAAAACGAACAAAAAGAACCGAGAAAAGGTCGTGATGGTACAAATTCCGGCTTGAAATAAAAACACAACGATGTGACGATATGGCCTTCATGTTTCTTCGTATTGATTTATAATTTTTTTATTATTATTTTTACAACCAAGTTATTTTTATTTGCTTAACGCCCACTTTAATAAACTTTATTTGATGTCGTCAGCCACAGAGCCCTGGCTTGTGGGTGCGTGCTGACGACTGATTGTATATGGAATAGAGGATATTAAAGGGCGTATTCTAGTCAACACTTCCAAAACACCACATACCAACACTCTCACGCATTGACGTAATATCTCTGATTACAATTTTAACGAAACGATTAACAGTTTTCTGTTTTCATAATAAAATTATTATTATGCGGTGGCAATGGGAAATTTCAATTTGTCTGCGTAAGTTATAATGTCGACACATGAGTTGGTCTTAGTATTTTGTTTGTATGAAAGAGGAGATGTCCTTGTAGATTGAAAATAGTCCTACTGCTCGCTCCGACCAACTGACGCATGATGGAGAGTGAGGGCTCAAAAGAACAGCTTCATGTAAGTGTGCAAATCTCGGGGGAAATTCTGTGCGGTTTATAAGTACAGCAGATGGGCATGAGCGACGCACGGTACCGACGACGACGACGACGCACGTGTCAGAACGTCATTGAGGAGAAAGACGACTTTGTGGCGCGTCGATTGCGTTTTAAAAGTGAAGGTTGAAGGTATTTTATCTTTAAATGTCCTTCAGCAAACTTGTATTTATATGAATAAATTATGAACACGAAAGGATATGAGAGAAAGTTAGGTACCTTCCTACCTAGCCTTTCTGGTACTAAAACAATCAGGAAAATAAATTTCCAGCTCTGTGAAACTAGTTTTCTTGTTTATTTTTTAATTGAAGATGCCAAGAGAGAATACAATAAATTTTGTTTCTTTGGAAGAAGTTTATTTCAGATTTGAAAAGTTTTCTAGCTTGAAAGGTTCGTCTTCTAATGATGATAGGTAGTTTTCAATTGGAAAGAAAGTTCGGGTTTTGTAAATATTTTGAGAAAACTAACTTCTTAATGCATTTAAAAAACTCGCCGCATGATAGAAGTTTAATAAAACATAAATACATTCTGAAAAGCGATTTCTCCGAAAAGATTACTTTTTGTTTCCAATATCATCTTCCATCACTTTCTGATTGACACCTGTCGAGATTTTTGATGTTAGATTTTTTAATTTGTTTTTCCCAGAACTTGAACTAATCTCGCCGGAACTGTGTTAACATTCATCATTATCTGCCGACTCGCTTCAAGCTTCTAATTCTGTTTCGGTGTCACTTTCAAAGGTTATTGTGTTCTCGGAGAATCAGAAAAAAAAAAAGAAAAACAGAAGTAATCCAACTAGGTACACGAAGGGTGCACTATATTAAGTCACTTTCCATCTCAAGAGCTTCAAAAACTTGACGACGATAAGGGCGACGATGACGACAACGAATAGCGGTGCATACCCTACATTTTTTTGTGTTCCATGTGAAACGTAAACACAAATGCAGAACCATTTGCAAATGCAATGCAGTCGCCGCATTTTATTTTGTATTTTGTAGGTGTTCTCTGGGTTTTTGTTTAAGTTTCAGGGTTCTTTTTTTTCTATCGCTTTTTTTTGTTCCAAACAAGAACCATGGCCTAGATTTCACCATAAAGAAGTTTGCACATCCAAATCTAAAAAAATAAAATAATAAAAAATAACCAAAAATGAGTCTTCTCATTTTCATGGTGTTGGTTTTGTTTTTTGTTTTTGTTCTATTTATAATAAATTTTTGGTTTTTTGTTCTCATCTTCCAGATGATTAGAATGCATTGCATAAAGCTCAAAGTAGGTCGAGTTCTGAATAAATTCGGTATCCTCCAACACCTACCTATAACGATCTACTTAATATTGTTTCCCGGATGCTGTTGGTGCTTTTGCAAATAATAAACCTTTGCTTTTGTCTAAATCAGAGTACCTAGAGTATTATCTCTACTGCTTTTGACCTCTTAAATGAGGAGTGGGAAAACAAGAAAACGGAACAAAACATTTTAGAATAGGAAAGTGTAATAACTCAAGGGCCAGCATGAAATCAGGAATTGTGGTCTTGTGGGCTATTTTGTAAAAAGCTTTGATTAATTACGACAGCATTTAAGAGGTAAAATAAACACAAAATAGAGAAGAAAAAACAAGAAAAAATAATATGGATGGGGTAAATTGAAACAAAATATAAAACCAAAAGAATACATTTAAAAAAATAAATTTAAATTTAAAAATAAACTGTTTTTTTTTTACATTTGTATAAATATTTTAGTTTAATACTAAACCCAAAGATTAAAAGAGTTATGCAATAGTTAAAAGTAGACCCCACCGACTACCTTTTATCACCAGCTTACTAACCTGTTTCATAACTACACTTCGTTTCGACGCCTCCCTATTGAACAGAAGGTGCTTGACTCAATCTTGTGCGAGGATGTCTCGATAATACAACAACTTACCTACGGTTTTTCGTATGACGCGATCAGGGGAAATGCTTATCTATCTTGTGTTAGTTCTCAAGTTGTATAAGACGTGGTGTAGTACTTACTTAAGTATATATATTGCCTTAAGTGACTGTGAATCGAGAGCAGCACAAAGTGAAATTCCATGGCCGACGTGAGTTTAAGGTATGTGGACTGTGCATGATGTAAGGATGCATGCATTCCAGAATAGCATGAATTACTACAAAACAAAATATAATTCATATCGTACTAGAAAGACTGTAGTATGAAATTTTACAACTCGGCCGAATATAATTCACACCCAGTTTTCGTAAGAAATGTGCATAAGAAATCGTCGACGCCAAATTTAGGTCATGCCTCCTAAGTTTCTGAGGCCGATCAGTCGGTCAAAATATAAGTCCTGGACCTGTTCGAAGAAACATTGGTTAAGCCGTAAGAGACTCCGTTGATAAACCGTTTCAAAGCCGTTTATGAGTCCAGGGAAACCTTGTTTGAAAACAGATTGTAATTGTAAGATCGTTGATGGCCAGAGGAACCTCCGTGGATAAACCAAGGGAAACCTTGTTGATAGCCAATCGAAAGATCATTGATAGCCGGAGGAAACTCCCTTTGATAAGCCAAGGGAAACCTTGTTGATACACCGGTTGATCGCCATTAAAAGTTGGAAAAAACTCTGTTGATACACTAGAGAAAACCCTAAGGGTGCACGCATGCGTCGTGTTCATCTTTAACTCATCACAAATCAGAAAAGTACATGAAGTTCAGAGCCGTGAAGGAAGAAAGTCATCACCAGGAAGAACACCAGTCAACCTTGTCTGATACCGCAAATGAAACTAAAGGCACAGATAATAAATTTATACAGATGTCTCACCCTTATGGCGAGAAATGACATATGGAACTGAAAGCTACCAAAAAAAAAGCTTTTTCCAAAAGCTTTAACACATTCACTTTATGCATGCAAAATCAATTTTGGCTCATCTCATCTCCTATAAATGAATACTTCGGCAAAGAAAAAAGCTCCCGAAAGCTCCTTGTCTGTTAAGGCTTTGTCTGTTAAGGGCAAAAAATGATTCATTTTTTTCTGCAGGGATGAGACATCTGTATAAATTAATTATCTGTGCTTTGGCTTATTAAGGATATAAAAACTCATTGAGTGCTTGCAAACTATTAAAAAAAAATTATAAACAAAATCTGTGCATGCTTCTATTTTCCGAGCTCGATTATTGTTGTCCATTCGCTTGATGTGACCCAGTCATCTCAGAAGCATGCCATTGTACAATTCGTGATGTTTACAGTTGTGTCTTTTTCTCCGTTCGCCATTCAAACAATCAGGGTCCGGGCCCAAAGTACTTTCATTTCCATCACTTCATTGATTTTACTTTTTCTACTTCACCATTAAGGCCACTGATGTGGATCAGTCGGTTTCTTGACGAAGAGAGTTTGTTCTTCTTTGGAATCCCAATCGAACACTTCTTCAAATCTAGGAGAGAAATTAGCTTCTAAAACTGTCACTGCCAGCATTGCCCAAACTGCATGAAGATTGTCGCCGGTAAAACGTCACCATCTAGATTACATAATATTCGATCTTCGACAAAAGTTATAAAAGTACTTAAAAGCTATGATGTTTGCAACCGTACATACAAAACGGATCCACTCAACAGTTAGTTTCTTATCATAACATTCATTCATGCAATCATTCTGAAACCATAGTTAGACCGCCTTCGTTTGATGTTCTTTCTTATCTTACCATCACAGCACTTTAAAGCGGAGTACAAACCAAACCAACCATATTGTCAATATTGCATTAACTTCAAACAGTCCAGCACCGCCAAGAAGATAATTTTCAGTGCAAGTTCAGAACATTCGACCTTCACGTTTCTTCAAGCGGTACCTAGATACACATAACCTTGTTCAGAGGGTTAATGTGTCTTTTTTGAAGTTTGAAGTTTAGATTGCAAGATAAACATTTTTTTCCAAGGAAGAAACCTTCCACTTCTACCCCTTATTAAAAAAAGCTTTCGTAACATCTGCTTGCAAGTGGGCTTATAAACCCTCTCCTTAATTTGAAGTCTTCAATGTTCTTTTTTACCCCAACCGTCGAAATATTTATAAATGGCAAATAAACCTAAAAATAACGACTCCCGAAAAGATTAGTCAAAGGTAAGCCTTTAAAATCTATTTGATTGCCATTCAGTGGATTAAGCCTTTTGAAGTAAACTTTTTATGATTTTTATTTCTTTACCTGGCAGTGCTCTCCATCTAATCCTCATAATTCCTGTTTTCATTTCCTTCTCTTTCCTCTTTTGTTGTATTCTGTACCTTACCTGCTTTGTCTGCCTCATCGTGCTTCTTTTTCGTCGTTTTTTCATTGTCGTCTATGTCAATTGTTATGGTGGTAGTGCTTCGACGTCATCGCATAGACAACAAAAAAATAATAATAATAATAAAGCACACGCAAAAGCAAATTCGAAAAGCAAAGCGCCTACCAGCAGAATTTTTTCCATAACATATCTATGGAAGGATTCTCTGTGTGGTGCTATGGCTATGTGTCGATGCGACGGTAGGAAAAAAACTGACAAAAGAAAGAAAAATCCCAAGAAGACGTCATCTTCACCCGAAAACAACAGCAAAACACTCAACTCAGTTCAGCTGCTTTTGTTTCCAATTGGAATTGTGTTTGCTTGTTTTGCTGAGCATATGTGAGCGTTGAGCGCATCGACACGATATATTTAGGCAAAACGGTTTCTCCATCTGCATCCTTTTATGTGGTGTGTTGTGTCTCGTTATCTTCTACAACCCGGTGGCGATGGATGGCGTCTCCTCTCTCACTTCATTAGAATCATGAAAAAAACAGAAAAACGAAAAAAATGAAAACAAACCAAGTGCATTCGATTGGCACAATGAACCAAACACCATGTTACCACACCGAAATCTACCGAAACTAAAAACAAAAAAAAGAATCTACAGGAGCGCTAGTTCAGTGTTCTATTTTTGAAGTGCGTTTGTGCTTATTTATCATTTGTTTTCCTCAAACTTGCTGCGTTAGATTGAGGTATTTAAAAGGGCATTGTATGGGAATTAAATTTAGCAGAATTGGTTGATATATTTGAGGTTATGGTGAACAAGTCCAAAACCAAAGTTCAGCCTGCGTGCAACTCTGTTGAGCTTATCTAAACGATTCATTCATATTGTTATCAGACACAACTTTCCTCTAGTGTTAATGGACGCCTGCTTTCGAAAAAAACATCACCCACTGTTAAAATTCGAATTGCGTATAATTATGATTTATGGGTATCATAAACCAACACTGCACACATGACATTATGAGGTTAATTTCGAACTCTTGGAAGTGCATTCTTGTGATAGAGATTAAATGTGGCCCAGTGGCAGTCATTAGAAAGCAACAAAAACGATCATCGGTTTTTTTTTTCGAATCGTATTTGGTTCAGCAGATTAGATTCTGTCTATCAAACAAGAGTGTTTTGGGGTTGTCGACTTTATCGATTTATAATAGTTCATGCTTTGGATCTGAGTTGGAGAGCATTAGTTTGGGGATTTTTTTATTGTGGTGGAATACGATTGAGAGAGGGGGAAAGGGGAATGAAAAAGTGTTATCGATGAGAAGCAGGGAAATTGGTTTTTGAAACTGCATCACGCTTGTGGGTTGCGACGCGACGAGAGGATTTCTATGAATTAGGAGCAAGATAAGATTAGCTTCACAAGAATTCTGCTTTAACCGTGTATTTACCGTTAGCTACACACAACATTTTGTTGCATTCTGTTGCAGTAGTTATTGATTTGACTTATAAGAAAAGAAATGTACAAGTGGAGAGGAGAGAATTTAAACTGAAAATTTTGCAAGCCTTTGAATACATAAGCAGGTGCGTGTGGGCTTTATAGAAATAATACCTATCTGACCACTTTGTTTTCTCCCCACCAGTGGTCTTCCTTAAAGCCCTTTCTCGATCAACTAAGGTAAAACTATATAACACCCTCATTATCTCAGTCCTGCTGTATGGTATGGGACAGAAACATGAACACTGACAAAATCGGTTGAATGTGTCTTAGGCCGTTTCGAGAGGAAAGTTGTTCGGGATAACCAGCTAAAAAATCACCCGTTATAAAACGGGTGATTTTTTAGCTGGTTTGGTTTTGGCAACACTGGTTTTGACAGCTGACATGACGTGTGTTTAGTATCTTGTGTCACTGTCACACAGCTTCAGTTTGGTTTGCAATTTAACCATGGATCGTCTTACAAATGAACAACGCTTGCAAATTATTGAATTTTACTATCAAAATTCGTGCTCGGTTCGAAATGTTCATCGCGCGCTGCTTTCATTTTATGGTCGGCATTCTCGTCCTTCTGAGCAGTCTTTTCGGAGGATTGTGACCAAATTTCGCACCAAATTTACTTTGTTGGACATTAAACCACCAACACGTTTACGTACTGTGCGTAGTGAAGAAAATATAGCGGCCGTATCAGCTAGTGTGACAGAAGACCGCGAAATGTCGATTCGGCGCCGTTCCCAGCAGTTAGGCCTTTGTTACAGCACTACGTGGAAAATTTTGCGGAAGGATTTGGGCTACGTAAATAAGCAAAATTGCCGCATTTGGAGTGAAGATCAGCCAGAAGCATTGCAACAGCTACCAATGCATCCCGAAAAAGCCACTGTTTGGTGCGGTTACTGGCCGGCGGCATTATTGGGCCATATTTCTTCAAAGATGATGCGAATCGCAGCGTTACTGTCAATGGTGAACGCTACCGAGCGATGATAACAAACTTTTTTTTTGCCCGAAATGGAAGTTCTTGACTTGTCTGATATGTGGTTTTAACAAGACGAAGCCACATGCCAAACAGCACGCGTAACAATGGCGCAATTGCGAGGCGAGTTTGGTGAACAGTTCATTTCACGTTTCGGGCCGGTCAATTGGCCGCCTAGATCGTGCGATTTGACTATTTTTTGTGGGGGTATGTCAAGGCTAATGTCTACAGGGAAAAGCCCGCTTCGATTGACGCACTGGAAGCCAACATTCATGCATTCATTCGTGAGATACCGGCCGATATGTGTGAAAGAGTATGCCAAAATTGGACTCAGCGGATGGGCTACCTAAGACGCAGCCGCGGTCAACATTTGCATGAAATTATCTTTAAACATTAAATTGCAAGGTTCAAACTATCGATTCAAATAAATATTTCATTAATTTTTTCGAATTTTTTGTGTTTAAAAAAAAAAAAGTTCTACACCTCTTAAAAAATCACCTTTTATATGGCCCCGTGTGCATTGATGGGGAATGGAGAAGAAGATTCAACAGCGAACTTTACGGGTTGTACAACGACACGGACCTAGCCAAAAGAGTCAAGGTCCAGCGACTCAGACGGCTCTGTCATATAGAGCGGATGGATACCAATAAGGCTCCGGCCTGCAAAGCTTTCGACGCAATTCCCGAGGGAATGTTGGCTTCAGTTTGTTTTCAGTCTTAAGTGGATTCTTAGTCAAAAGAAGCAGCAATAGGAAACTGGCAAGAGTTAATTCTCTCTTCATTCCTTAATCATCAAGTCCTTCATCATCATCATGGTCGGAAAGGAAGGTTCTCCCTTCATCTGCGCCACAACCGGCATACGTTTTCGACCTCTTTTCCCAAGTTCTTATGTTTTCCGATTGTTCCCCATCAAAGGGCCTTGGGCGTCCTGGTCTTCGCCATCCTTCCAGCGCAAATATGGTCTGCCGCGCTATCTTCTACCATGAATTGTACTGAAAAGGACTTTCTGGGCCGGTTCCTCTTCGGTCATACGAGCTAGGTGTCCAGCCCATTGAAGTCTACCATGCTTTATTTTTTTTTTATTAAGTCTGCTTCGCGATAAATTCGAAAAAGGTCTCCGAAATTATCCTTCCTCACCCATGGGGACGACCTTTCTCTTGAACACGACTCGGATTCAATCCTTTTGAAGCACCCAAGCTCAGATCCGTAAGTTAGTATTACTATCAAGGTCTTATCAAGGCATTCCTTAATCTCCTAGAAGACTCCAAAATCTACCTTATTTTCCTCCTGGAAGTCGGTCTTCACCCCTTTTTTCTTTTTTTCTTCTGCTAGCAGAGCTTGCTAGTAGTATTCGAGTTTTGTGCTATCTCGAAACGATACCTGTTTATCCGCGACCTTGCCTCAGCCTTAGTTAAAGCAGCATAATAACATTGTTAAAAGAAGGCGGGGCAAGAGAAATTTTGTCGGTGTTCCAGTAGCGTCACCCAAAGATAGTATGATCGTGATCATGATCACAAATCATCTTAATCGATCTGTTTTGAATACTGTCTACTGTCCAGGAATCTAAAGTGCGAATACGTTGTATCGTATACTATCGGAGTCAACAAGGAGCTCTGGGGTACACCAGCATATATTTGAAATCCGTGCAGTGCGACCTATAATGAACAGTCCAAAAGGTAATTTAATTACTATCGTAATTCAACAAACGTTACAGCTTAAAAATCCCATGTTCGCCCGAAGCTTGAGTATATCCCATCTATAGGCTGGTGTTCAATCAAGACTCTGGTATCTTAAAGAAAGAAAAGTAGGTATTTAAAACGATTGGCGATAGAAATATCGTCGACTCTCGACCGTCTTTTTCTTATTAACAATAAGAACACACTCGAGGGGCTTTTGACCCTTTTGACGCCATAGCACAGTGCGAGCATTAGGAAAAATGGGAAAGACAGAAAAGTTTTAAGGCGAGGAGTGGGTTAAAAATAAGCTTGAATTTCCGAATTTTGCAATTAACTGGAAAGACTGAGTAGGTTCAACAGTTCGACATTCGTATTGTACGGTTAAAGAACGAACGAACTTGAATTGTACTGAATAGGACTTTCTGGGCCGGTTCCTCTTCGGTCATACGAGCTAGGTGTCCAGCCCATTGAAGTCTACCATGCTTTATTTTTTTTTATTAAGTCTGCTTCGCGATAAATTCGAAAAAGGTCTCCGAAATTATCCTTCCTCACCCATGGGGACGACCTTTCTCTTGAACACGACTCGGATTCAATCCTTTTGAAGCACCCAGGCTCAGATCCGTAAGTTAGTATTACTATCAAGGTCTTATCAAGGCATTCCTTAATCTCCTAGAAGACTCCAAAATCTACCTTATTTTCCTCCTGGAAGTCGGTCTTCACCCCTTTTTTCTTTTTTTCTTCTGCTAGCAGAGCTTGCTAGTAGCTCGGATCCTTATTTGCGGCTCGCCAATACAACCTCATATATACTTGTCTCCCCGCGAAGTAAGTGCGATATTGAAATCTTTAACCCCCAAACCCCCCAATTAAGCAATCATCAAAATTCTAAGCAACAGGCATAAGAGTTTGTTTTTCAAACAAAACAGTCAAACTCCCTCCGCGTCAAAGCTGTCGTGCTTATCAAATTGACATTTTTGTTTATTGAATTAGAAACAATACTCCTCTATCAAGATAGTGTCCTTTTTATTGAATTTGACAGCCTTAATGTATACAAAAGTGTCATCCAATATCACAGATAAGTATACGAAACCAACTTAACCGGATATGAAAAGTGGTGGTGTTTCCTGTTGGCACTCTACAGTTTACAAACAAAATTCCAAGCTTTCCAAACTATTGCCTCAACTCATTTGTAGTTCTTTTCAAAACCATTTACACTTCCTTTGTTGCCTTCAATATAACCCTTCGTTGCCACCTTCCCCACCCGCATTGTTTATTATTAAAAAGGTACATCACCACACAGTTCAACTTTACAATATTCATGACCCGTGATTCACGTCGATCGTCGTATACTCCTCGTCGTCGTTCGTAATTAGTTATGCGTGAGTCAATGTCATGCATAAATTATGGTTTTGAAAAAAACGCAAGTTTATGCCTCTAATTTGGATTTTCTACCAAGCCATTTTCTCTCCACAACAACAAGAACAACAACAATATGAAACAAGTTTAACTTAAAGTTATGACTCCCCCTTGGCACGCACAAGTTGCCATATAGAGGAAACTTGAGTCAACCCTTAAATCAAATCAAATCCCTTTTTAAAGGTCTTTATTGATATTCATAGAATATATGGAAAAGAAGAAGAAGAAGACAAAAAAAAATTGCATACATCACACTATGCATAGTAAAATAGTCCCTCGCCATTTCAAATCGAATTCCACCCTCACACGCAGGGCTTCAGTTTCATTCTCTTTTGATACTAATATCCTTTGTTGTGTTTACAGCAGCGGTTTACGAGACGGAAGGACATAAACAAAAGTTCATCCCCTTTTCAAAATGAAGTCGAGTAGTTGCTTCTTTTCTTTTTTTGTTTTTGTAACAGAAAAGTCCATGGAGAGACCGAGAGGGTCGGTCGGTTTTGGTTGTGTGCTTGAATTCGTGTTTTTATTTTGGCCCACTTTGCAAACTCGCAACTCACAATTGGAAAGAATTGCATTTGGGTTTCTTGTTTTAGTGTTTCTCTTTTTCGGTTGTTTTTAATTGATGATGGCTGAGCACACTCGCTCATGGCGACGACCAAACACCGACGACGGACGGAGTTTATCCGGAAAAGTTCAAATTTTAAATTTGAACAAAAACAAACAAGAACGGCAACAAAATATCCGTTTTCTGTATTATGAGTGTCGCCGGTTTTTTCGCCCACATTCAAAAAAGAGGGAACAACAAATGAGAGAAAAAGAACGACAGGGTAAAAGTTTGGGTTTCTATGTTTCCATGTCTATATGGCCGTCAACCCACACAATGCAATGAACCCTAGAGAGTTAGTTTGTATTGGCTGACGTTGCACTCTGCATGGAAAAAATGATGATGGAATGAATGTGTGGATATAGAGCAAAAAAAAAAAAATGAAAAAAAAAAAATCTACCTTTGAGCACACATTTGGGAATGAACGAGCACTGATTTATCGAATTTGGATAAGCTTTGCTCCTTTTTTTTTTGTCTAAACGGTGTGTCGGGGTTTGATTTTCATATTTTACGGATTGGCTATTCCCGAGAAATTGCATAGGAAATTTAATTGGATTGATATTGGGTCGATAAACACTGTCTTTGACCTTTAAATCCACTTTCAATCCTTCTTGAATATTATTTCATAATGACTTTGATTCTGGCAATCTGGCAAACCTCAAATTATTTTTAAACAGTTAGGTCGAAGAAGTGTTTTCTTAAATACCGGGGTCCGATTCGGATACCAAGTTCTAAGACCATCAAAAGCCTTCTGCATAATAATAGCCCCAGGTAGGTAGAAATGGCTGTCCTACTTCGCGCAGGACTCAATTAGCGCTGAGTGCGCCGTTTTGGTACCATACCTCGTGAGATTCTAAATGGATTTGCAAGTGGGTTCTGGATTATGTATGTTCCGCACACACAGTCCTATATATGAATTGGTTTTATTCTCCTACCCTACGGCCTATTATCTCATAGTGCCATTTAATGAGGGAGAAATAAAGAGGGGCGGGAGGCGCTAAAGCCACTTTGTATTATTGAGGTAAGAGATCAGATCTTTGATCTTGAAGTCTGCGAGTTCCTCAATGCCGTTGAAGAATTCTTTACCTAAATGGAGTGCTCTTTTCCTAGCCAGGGCTGGACAATGGCATAGAAAGTGTGGGACCGTTTCTTTTTCTTCCTGGTTCTCACAGCTACGGCAGAAAGAGTTATATGGTATACCCAATTTTGCCGCATGCTCCCCTACAGGCCAATGCCCTGTGCAGGTAGCGACAATCCTGGCTATGTCATGCCTTGGTTTGGAAATTAAATTGATTGATTTTGGCTTGTTATAGGCGGGCCAGATTTTCCTAGATATAACGCAGCTCGTTAAACTACTCCACCTATGATTTGCTTCTGATGTGTATTTGATCAGGATATTGCCCTTCACAACTCCAAGAGGAGCATATACTCTCACTGCCAATGAGTTGTGAAGGGCTGATCCTTGCCTGGCTAGCTCATCTGCTTTCTCATTTCCCTCATAGCCCCTATGGCCCGGTATCCAGATTAGAGTGACGCTCATATCAAGTTCCTTGAGGGCCTCTTTGCATTGCTTGACCAGTTTAGAGGATGATAAAGCAGAATCTATGGCTTTAATAGCTGCCTGACTGTCTGTTAGAATAGCTACATTTTGGTTCTGTCGTATGTTTCTAAGGGCTTTACAAGCTTCCCTTATCGCTAGCAATTCTGCCTGGAATACGCTGGCAAAATCGGGAAGTCTATAGGATTTTGAAATCTCAAGAGATTCACAGAAGACACCTGCACCAACACCGCATTCCATCTTTGAACCATCCGTGAAGATAGTTGTGTCGAAGTCTTTCGTCACATCACCTTCCTCCCAGTCGATTCTTGACGGGAGCAAGACTCTAAACTTCTTTGAGGTGTCTAGGGTAGGGATGCAGTAATCGGTGGTTGTGGATAGGATGTCTGATGGTATAAGGCTTGTTTGGTTGCAGTGCCCGTAGGATCTAGATTTCCAGCAGCCTATTTCTTTGAGTCTCAAGATACTGCAGGACACCTGATATTTAATAAAGAGGTCAATCGGAAGAAGGTCCAGGATGACATTAAGTGCATCTGTTGGGCAGGACCTGATTGCCCCTGATATACCTACGCAAGCATTTCTCTGCACCTTTGTAAGGTTTTTTACTATGTAAGCTTTGCTGAGAGCGGGCCACCACACAATGGAACCATAAACAAGTATCGGTCTTACAACCGCCGTGTATGTCCATTTTATCATTTTTGACTGGAGGCCCCACTTTTTGCCGAATGTTTTGTTACAGGCGTAGAAGGCGACACACGCCTTCCTTACCCGTTCTTCAATGTTAAGCTTCCAGTTCAATTTGGTGTCTAGTATTACGCCCAGATATTTAGCACTGGAAGACAATGATAGTGTTTGTCCGTTTAACCGAGGTAGAGCGAAGGGTGGTACCTTGGTTTTGGTGGTGAAAAGCATCAACTCGGTTTTGTTACTGTTAACACCTAGTCCGCAGCTATAATAGCCCCAAGTTCCCGAATAAATATTGGCATAACATCTGTGTTATACGATTCAACACCAACAAATAACAATCTCTATCTCTATATATATAAAAATGGATGTGTGTTTGTTTGTATGTCTCTTATAGACTCCGAAATGGCCCAACAGATATTTGTGAAATTTTCATGGTTGATGCTGTTGTATTCAGTGATGATTTCTGTGAAAAAAAAAAAATGGAAAAACCTCATGGAAGAGTGGGAAAACTGGAAAACCCAAATAAAGGTCGGAAATTAGATTTTTTTGCTTGGAATTTTTTGGTTCAAAGTGGGTTTTCGAATGGAAAAATAGAAAGTTCTTGGTGTAAAACTCGGCAAACTCATTGGTTTTCTAATGCAAAATTGCATGAAATTGTGGATGCATTGGTTTTCAAGTGGAAAACTGGAAAATTTCAAATGGAAAACTGGAAAATTTAAAAAAGGGCTTCCAAAAGAAACTTGGAAAACTCATTGGTTTTCAAAGGGAAACTGGAAAATTTGTGATGGGGCACTGGTGAGCAAGAAAAAGTAAAAAGCAGAAAAATTGGAGATATGGACAAATTGAAATGCAAAAACAAAATTGGTTGCGGCGTTGCGGGTAATAAGTACATAGTGGGTTTCTGGCTAAGGGTGTAACGGTAAGCGTGTTGAAATAATTGGTAGCGGGTAACAGAGTAGTGTCGTAACGGGGTAGCGGATATGGGTAGCAGAAGCGGGTTGCGTTTAGACGGTAGTGGGTAGTGTGATAGAGGGTTATCGATTAACGATTGGGGCAGTACGAAGTCTGCAGGGTCAGCTTGTACGATATAAAAGCGTCAAACGCTGCCCGAAACATTGTTCCACAAAATGCACAAAACTGTCATATTTCTGGATGCATTGAGAATACCGTGTGAGCCCCAGAGCTATGTCTCCTAATTTTTTAACATTGGGAAAGAAGGGGAGGGTTTAAAAGAAACTGTCATTTCGGTTAAAAATAAGTTTAAATAAAAATATTGCAATGAAATGAAGGACTGATAGAGTTAAACAGTTCCACATTCTTGTTGTACGGCTAAAGAACCAATCTCTATACTTGATAGTACGACCGAGGATTACCTAACTATTAAGGATGCTAGGGGGCGTGGGTATTAGATTGAAAACCTTAAAAGGAGGAATGCAACTGCCTATTTCACTACAGGACATTCCGTCGGTGTTCCAGTGGCGTCACCCAAAGATAGTATGATCGTGATCATTATCACAAATCATCTTGATCGATCTGTTTTGAATACTGTCTACTGTGTAGGAATCTAAAGTGCGAATACAATTTCTTGTATCGTTAAAGAAAACCTTAGCATCTTGCGGCAGACGAGATATCATTAAAGAAATTTTGAAATACTATCGGAGTCAACAAGGAGCTCTGGGGTACACCAGCATATATTTGAAATCCGTGCAGTGCGACCTATAATGAACAGTCCAAAAGGTAATTTAATTACTATCGTAATTCAACAAACGTTACAGCTTAAAAATTCCATGTTCGCCCGAAGCTTGAGTATATCCCATCTATAGGCTGGTGTTCAATCAAGACTCTGGTATCTTAAAGAAAGAAAAGAAGGTACTTAAAATGATTGGCGATAGAAATATCGGCGACTCTCGACCGTCTTTTTTTTATTAACAATAAGAACACATTCGAGGGGCTTTTGACCCTTTTGACGCCATAGCACAGTGCGAGCATTAGAAAAAATGTGCACGACTGGGTCGTACGAACTTGCTCCTGCATGCTAAAACTAAATATTTATGATTACTTAAATTGCAAAAGGTGGTGTTAAAATAAGAGATATACTTTAAGCAATTCTGAATACACTCTTACTTACAGCTTACACTTAACTCAAAAAAAAATATATAAAAAATAATTAGAATTTAAAAAAAAATTAAAATTTGTAAATTCACCTCGTATATACATTTCATTCCAAAAATGTAAATGCCGAACAAATTCAAACCTTAATCTTGATTTATTGAATTTTTTTTTTTGAAAATCGTCGGAGCCGTTTTTTTTTTAAATTAATTTTTTATATATAAAATTTTTCAAAAACATTGTAAAATTAATTTGGGTATGCAGTTTTCAAGATCATATAAATATACATATTATACTCCAATTTGGATTTTTAAAATTGATCCGTTTTTGAGATACAGAATTTTGAAAAAAAAAGTTAAAAATATTTTTTAAAAATCCAAAAAAAAAATTTGAAATTTTTTTGAAAACAAAATATTATCTGAACAATATATACGTACTCTTGAAAAAAAAACTTACGCTGATCGGACTTACAGTTTTCGAGAAAATCTAATAACAAAAAAACGGTTCTATGGGAGGGACCGTTTTGGAGCAATACAAAATTTTTTTGTTTACAAAAAACACATGAATGTTTAAAAAAATTAAAATCGAGGAAGTTTAAAATTAATCGTTCGGGCCGTTTTTGTAAAAAAAAATGTTTTGGTTTTTGGCCAAAAAAATCGTATGGTGGCTACCCTAAATTTTGATCTTAAAACAAAAATAAAAAAATTGGGATATGACTTTTTGCTCAAACCTCTAATTTTCAAATTTGAAGTCAATCGGACCAATAGTTAAGCCTGTAGTTGCCTGTAAACTTTCCGACAGACAGACAGACGGAATCGCCGGACCCACTTTTTTCGACTTCTCTATCATCGTAATATCATATCTCATCCTCATCTCAATTTTTTTTTTTTACGAATTCAATACTTGCCATATATTCTATATGTCGCAAGTAAAAATGGGAAAGACAGAAAAGTTTTAAGGCGAGATGTGGGTTACAAATAAGCTTGAATTTCCGAATGTTGCAATTAACTGGAAAGACTGAGTAGGTTCAATAGTTCGACATTCGTTCTGTACGGTTAAAGAACGAACGAACTTGACACTTGGCGTGGGTTGAATATCGTAACGGATTAATACAACTGGCTATTTCACGAAAGCATTCGTTAAATATCGGTAAAACAGAACGAGGCATGAGACATTTTGTCGGTGTTCATGTGACGTAAATGACTCAACGGATAGTTCACCAATTCTCTTGATTGCTCGTTTAAGGCTGGAAACAGACTGAAGCCGATAAAACGTCTTTTGGTTTATCGACAAAAAATCGCATCAGATTCCAACCCACACTGAGGCCGACAAAAACAAAATGTTTTGTCTTTTTCTGGTTCGGTGTGTGTTGCCCCATTTTGTTTCTGATTTTTTGTTGCCCTCGGTGTGTTTTGCTCCTATACAACCCCATTTATTTACGGCAACCCACGAGGAAACAGATGTTTTTATCGTGTCGGCTTCGGTGTGTGTTGCCTCATAAGAGCAATGGACTTGTGTCCGGGGAATAGAAACAAACGTTTTGTTGTGTTTTTAGCCTTAACGTTTTATAGATAGCAGCCAGAAGAAAGGGAACAAAACTTCTTTCGAAGTCTAAGAAAATCTAAGTGTCTTGTGCGAAACAAGAGATCATTAATAAAAAAATAAGAAAGAGTGTCGGACACAGTACGGAACCCTGAGGCACACCAGCATTATTTTTATCCCTTCCCAACGAAGAATGGATCCACCGAGGCCGACTGCACGCATGTTCGACAAGAGAGCCTGATTCCAACTCTATAAAAAAAATGCCTTTGTAATATCAAGTGCAATAACTTTATTTTCTCTAGAACGGTGTCCAGATGGTTTCACCTGTTCGGCGAGGTTAACCATACATCAACAGTGGACCTATTGCTGCGAAAGCCGTACTGCCGGTCGGTCTTCGATGTATCTCTTAAGCTGGGAATGTATCAGTGTTTTCCTTTTCCATGACTTCTGCAAGAAGGGTCGCTAGGTTCGACAGAAACAATTTTTAATATTTCTCAACTTTCTTCAAGTTCAAAGTCACTCAATTCGAGATATTAGTACAATATTCGACCGGGAATTATCTGTCAAATTATTCTTAGTCTTCTTCAATTCAATATCCTTTTGTAGTATTTTATTTGGACAAATTCTTAATAGGCTCACTGGGGTTCATGATTTTTTCGAAAATCTTAACAGAATTTGAGAACCATTGTGCCTTTTAAGACTTTCATTATTTTTTTAATCTCACGATAAGATCCCCATCAGAATCCATGCTTGAACTAAAGGTATGGTTCCTTTAATCTTCAAACAGTATTTACTTTATTTGAAACTTCAAAGTTCATAGAATAATTGAATAAAAGAGAGAAAAAAAAAAACATCAAAAGCACAATTTTTAATATGTTAATGTCGAACCTTAAACTTTTGACCGCAATAATAATGGTTCTTTCAGTGGAAACATCCTCTCCTGAATGATAAGATTCCTGGCCTACTTGTAGCCAATTTTTTTTATAGAATCTCCAACATACCTATACTTTTAAGGGAAAAAAAAAAATATCTGTTTTGAAATTCCTTTTCTCTCGAAATACAAAAGCAACTCCATTTTCTCTTGTCTTATTTTACGCGTCGCCAACCACTTTTCATCATTTCATCGATTTTTCCCTTTTTCTTTATGAATTTCCGTGGAGGATTTTTATTATGAAAATCACGTAGCTACTACATTCATTCCTATCTAGGCAATCCAAACACAATTCAATATGTTCTCATCCTTTCAATCTCATTCTTCATTATGACATCAGTGAAATCGTCTTCCGCTTCCATTCAAACATTTTTATATAACGAGATAACGAAAGCTTGTTCCTGGTGTGTGTTTCGGTCCGACAAAATTCTTCCTCCAAAAGTCCAGAAATAAAACGAAAAAATCGAAGGAAATTCAGACGAAAAGGGAATAACTAAAAGCAAAATGTAATTTATTTCACTTTATTCCAATCAGCCTTTGGTGTTCGTGTGGACTTAGGGTTATTCAAATTGGAAAGGAATGATGGAAAAAGCAAAAAAAAAAAACGGAAACACACCTCAATATCGCATATCGATTATGATATCCTCTGCCTGGCAGGCAGACACTGTAGGGAAGCTCCAAGCTTAGAGGCATTAATCTCAAGTTTAAAAAAGGAAAAAAAAAACACACAGTTTAAAGAGGAGGAATAACAGGAACGAAATTAATAAGACACTGGATACCGAGGTACAACGAGCTAACAATGACAACAGCAAAGACAATAACTTCGTAGTCGTAGCCGATACGTTGAACTCGAGGAAAATTTTTGTTTTACCAACATGCCACATGAAAAATGATCTCTGGAATTAATTTGCATAATCATTTTTGTGTCAAGTGATTTTTATGGTAAATCTAAACTCTGTCGAAGGCTCTTGTAAACTTCAAGGCGTGTTATTCATATGTTTTCTTGGTATCGAACAGTAGGACACGTTCATATTTTATTTGAAAAAAAAAAAATGAAATAAAGCAGCAAACCGATAATTCGGATGATATTCGTTCTAAAATGTGGTTTGCAGAAAAAAAAAACAACAATTGAAAATGTCTTTTGTTGAATAAGAATAAAATTTTGATTCCATCCAGACGTTATGATACCCGGTCTTCCACTGTTTAATATCTTCGGAATTGTGTGTTTGTTTGTCTTCCTGGATGCAACAGCAGGATCATGCAGACGCAAACACAAATTCAAAAACCATAAAACGATACGTAGATATGCATAGTGATTGGAAACGAAAACGAGCAGCCATCAGGAAAAGCTCTTTAAAGTGTCTTCTTTTTCTTTTTAAGTTCTTTGGTGCGTTGTTTGTTTATCGTTTGGTCTTTAATTCGACGGGAGTTCGCTGCTGTATTTACTTTGTTTCCTTATTTTGTTTTCATATTTTCTTTTTTTTTTTTTGCTTATTTATTTACTTTTTGAAATGCAAACCCTTATGCAAAATTAAATTGCTCAGCCATGTGTGGACTAATGTGTCTGCAGAGATTCTACAACAACGTGAACATAGAATTTAAAAGTTTTTTTAGAAATACAATATGAGACTATAACAATAAGATAAAGTTTGAAAGAAAAAAAAAAATAGCAGAAGTGGTATTTTTAATTACTAATTTAATTAAGGCGCAATCTCATGAAGAGCTTTTAACTATGCTTATTTTGCTCTCCTCTCAGTTTGCGTGGATATAGAATATAATGGCAAATATTGAATTCGTTAAAAAAAAATAAGTTGAGATTTTGATAAAAAATGGTAGTACCTAGAGAAGTTGAGAAAAAGTGGTTCCGGCGATCCCGTCCGTCTGTCTGTCTGCCTGTCTGTAAACCTACAGCCTTAACCTAACCACTGCCTGGTCCGATTGACTTCAAACTTGAAAATTAGAGTTTTAAGAATGTTCTTGAATACTGCATACCTACACATTAATTTAAGGACATTTTTTTTTTAAAACAAAATTTATTTAAAACAAAAACAACTCCACGAAATTAAAAAAAAAAAAAACAAAAATTGAAAAATCAACAATTTCCTTTAAATGTTATGGCATCAATTTTTTTCAGATGAAATGCGTTCTTGAGGTAGATACATTTTTCAATTTCAATTCTGAAGCTTTGATTACACGGTCAACGAAATCGGTCAACGCGTTGACTCTCTGACGTCACAAAAGAAGAAATATTTTCTCTGTTATCTCACCGTCAACGTTTACAGTGTAATGCATAAGACATTGACTATCGAACGATTGACACTATTGGTTCAATGTTGTCCCAAATTAAGTTGACGCACAGGTGTGTCAACGTGAATTTTACTTACCAGTGTCAACGCATTGACTCGCAAAACTTGATGATTACACGGTTTGACACAAAGCAAAAAGTCATCTAGGCAAGTCAAGGTTATTTTGAGGAAATAAAATAAATATTAAGTTTATTAGTGCAAAACAATTCGAATGAGTGTAAGATCTTTTGATGAGTTGGCCAAAAATCAAAATCAAAATCAAATAAAAAGAAGCCAATATCAATATCATCCATATTTTCCATTTCAATTTGATAAAAACTTACGATAAAAAAAACGCATGTGTGCACTGCACAATAGAAAACAATGCACTACAAAACACAAAAGCGATTTTTTGTCGCTGCGACATCGCTGCGATATCGCAGAAGCTTTTGCGAAATTTTTCCGCAGGAATGTCGCTGCGATATCGCATGTGTGTGTGCACCACTTCATTTCATTGTGAGTACCTATGTCGCAAAAGCGATATCGCTGCGACAAAAAATCGCGTGTGTGCACCGGGCCTAACTGCATCCTCCGTTCCAAAGCGCTGGTCGCTTTTAGAATGCTGAAATCAACGCTGATATTTCAGATTTTTTGGCCCAGGCGTATGCAATTTTCCTTTTGCGTTGCCCTTTTTGGGCTATTTCGTCTATTTCTTCCATCATAATCTGATAAAATGTTTATCAAATGAAAGGGACATTATTTAAAAAAAAAAATTACCCGTAGCTTTAAAATTTCAATAAAGCTATGCCCTGTAATTTTTTTTTTTTTGTTATTTTTTGAATTAAATAAAAAAAATGAGTAATTGACATATAAAAAAACGAGGGCTATTTTTTTAAATCACTGTCAAACTGAGACGATGACACGGTATTTTATTCTGCCACGTCAACGCTGGGACACGGTCGTTGCGATGACACGCAGTTCTAAAACTCCGCCAGGTCAATGCGTTGACCCAAAAATGGGTGTCAACGCGAGTGTCATCGCACCCGTCAACGCAATGACACCAGTTTTCGTTGACGATCTCACAATGTGGCACTCTTAGGACAGATTGTGACGTCAATTTTACGTCAGACGCGTTGACCGATTTCGTTGACCTACACGGTCATCATAGCTTTAGTTAAAAATTTAAATTACATGTTTTTGTGAGTTAAGTTTTGGAATACAGGATCAAGTTCGTACGACCCTGTCGTGCATATTTTGTTGTTGTTACGAATTTGGAGTTTCTAATATAATTACAATTTGTAGTGTCCGCAGCTTAGTGGTTAGGTGCGTTGGCTGCTAAGCAGAACGTCGTGGGTTCGAATCCTACTCAGGCCCAAAGTTTTTATTTCATCTTTCACGGACACTGCCTCTTGCGAAGAGCTGACAAAACTTCCAAGAGTATCATCTGTCATGAAAAAGTGCTTCTCAACTTTGCCGTTCGGAATCGGCGTTAAATTGTAGGTCCCCTCAATTCTTCACACGCACCTAGAGAATTTGTTAAATGAGAGTAAGCCACTTAGGCCTTGGCTCTTCAAGAGCTGTCGCGCCACTCTATTTTTTTTTTTTTAATATAATACAATTTAAATATGTAATGAACCAAACATAAAATAAAACAAAAATTACGAAGAGTTAAATGAAGCAAAATTAAGCAAAAATAAAGTTAAACTAGAATAAAGAGAAAACAAAAAATTAAGGTAAAGAAAAATAAAACAAAATTTGGAAGCATGCAAATAAAACATACAACAAAATTTTGCAAAAAATTAACACAAAACAAGAACTATAAAAATAAAAGTTAAAAAAAAAAAAAAAATAAAATAATTTAGCAAAACAAAAAAAAAACCCTGAGCCAAAAATAAGATGAAGTAAGAAAAAACAAAAATATAACAAATACTATAGCAAAAAAGATTTGCAAAAATAAAAATAAAACAAAAGTTAACTAAAAATAAAAAAAAGGAAACTTAAAGAACATCATGCCCATCAAGTTAGCACTACCACTTTAGAATTTTCAAAAAGTAATTATGCAATTAATTGTCGTGAATTTGTCGTAAATTTGTCGTGAAACAAAAAAATTTGTCGCGTACTTATTTTAAAAGTTAGCCCCTGGTAGTGCTAACTTGATGCGAAAGTTAGCACTACCACCCCAGATTAGCTTAACTGGACATCCAAACCGAAAACTAAGTATGCAGATAATTGTCGTGATTTTGTCGCTGGTAAAAAGCGAAACAAAAAAAATTCCAAAAATTTATTTGGAATTTTTGGAATTTTTTTTTAAATGACCCCTGGTAGCACTACCACCCCAGATTAGCTTAACTGGACATCCAAACCGAAAACTAAGTATGCAGATAATTGTCGTGATTTTGTCGCTGGTAAAAAGCGAAACAAAAAAAAATCCAATAATTTATTTGGAGTTTTTGGATTTTTTTTTTTATTGTTAAATGGCCCCTGGTAGTTCTAACTTGATGCGAAAGTTAGCACTACCACCCCAGATTAGCTTAACTGGACATCCAAACCGAAAACTAAGTATGCAGATAATTGTCGTGATTTTGTCACTGGTAATTAGCGAAACAAAAAAAAATCCAAAAATTTTATTTGGAATTTTTGAATTTTTTTTAAAAATGACCCCTGGTAGTGCTAACTTGGTGCGAAAGTTAGCACTACCACCCCCGATTAGCTTAACTGGACATCCAAACCGAAAACTAAGTATGCAGATGATTGCCCAACACTACAATAAATTTTGTTATAATACAATAAATATCGAAAAGATAAATCAAAAAATTGATTAAAAAAATTTGTCGCGCCCTTAGTTTATGAATACGGGATGATTTTCGAAAATTTTCTAACCTAGCACTACCATATGAAATTTTTTTCCCTAAATACTTTTTTTAAATAAATTTTATGAAAACATTTGTCGTAAGACGCCTTCTCTCCAGAAATGCCATAAACAATTTTGTCGCGCCTTTAGATAAGAAGCAATCGGCCCTTGACTGCAATCACTAAATATTACCTTGTGTTAGGGAAATTTTTCCAAATTCTCAATTTTTTGCCTAACACTACAATACATTTTGTTAAAATACAATAAATATCGAAAAGATAAATCAAAAAATTGATTAAAAAAATTTGTCGCGCCCTTAGTTTATGAATACGGGATGATTTTCGAAAATTTTCTAACCTAGCACTACCATATGAAATTTTTTTCCCTAAATACTTTTTTTAAATAAATTTTATGAAAACATTTGTCGTAAGACGCCTTCTCTCCAGAAATGCCATAAACAATTTTGTCGCGCCTTTAGATAAGAAGCAATCGGCCCTTGACTGCAATCACTAAATATTACCTTGTGTTAGGGAAATTTTTCCAAATTCTCAATTTTTTGCCTAACACTACAATACATTTTGTTAAAATACAATAAATATCGAAAAGATAAATCAAAACATTGGTTAAAAAAATTTGTCGCGCCCTTAGTTTATGAATATGGGATGATTTTCGAAAATTTCCTAACCTAGCATTACCATATGAATTTTTTCCCTAAATACTTTTTTGAAACAAATTTGATGCCAACTTGTCGTAAGACCCCTTCTTGCCAGAAATGCCATAAACAATTTTGTCGCGCCTTCAGATAAGAAGTAGTTGGCCCTTGACTGCAATCACTTAATATTACTACGTGTGCTTTCGCATCAAGTTAGCACTAGGGGTCATTTAAAAAAAAAATTCCAAAAATTCCAAATAAATTTTTGGAATTTTTTTTGTTTCGCTACTTACCAGCGACAAAATCACGACAATTATCTGCATACTTAGTTTTCGGTTTGGATGTCCAGTTAAGCTAATCTGGGGTGGTAGTGCTAACTTTCGCATCAAGTTAGCACTACCAGAGGCTAACTTTTAAAATAAGTACGCGACAAATTTTTTTGTTTCACGACAAATTCACGACAATTAATTGTATAATTAGTTTTCGAAAATTCAAAAGTGGTAGTGCTGACTTGATGGGCATAAGAACATCTGCATTTTGACATAAAAATGAAACAGAATTTAGCCAAAACGAGACATAATTTTATAAACAAGAGCTACAAATATAAACAACATTTTCGCGAATATAAAAAAAAAATATCTTGCAATACTAAAAATAAAACTAATCTGGCAAATTAAAAAAAAAAAATTAAAAAAACAAAGAATTAAAAAATAAATAGAAAAAAAAAATAAAAAAAAATTTTATAAAAAAACAAAAAAAAAAATATAAAATAATATAAAAAAATTATAAAAAATAAAACAAATTTTAGCAAAAGGAAAAATTAAAACAAACATTTATCAAAAATAAAAAAATCTAGCAAAAAAAGAGGAAAAATAAAATTAAAGTAGAGCATACAAATAAAGATTTTAAATCTATTATTAGATCAAGGAATTAGAAAAAAATAAAAACAAGCACACAAAATTAAGCAAGAAATTAAAATAATAAAAAAACAAGAAAAAACAAGTATAAAAATACAGGGTTATCCATTTTGCGGTCTCAAAAGAAAACGGACACGTATAAAATATCTTTTTCATGACACATAATTCTTTTTTATTATAAAGTTTGAACGTTGACATTATGCATGAAACACTCCATCATTTAAATGACCAGGACCACCACGTGAATTGTTGCAAGCATCGATTTTTTTTTTGTAAAAAAAAGTCCACTGGTGTCAAATCGCATGATCTTGGTTGCTAGTTTATATCGCCACGACGAGAACTTACGCGACCAGAAAATGTCTTGCAATAAAGCCATATTCGCTCGAGTTGTGTGGCATGTGGCACGGTCTTGTTGAAACACCATATTCTCCAAGTCGTATTCTTCAATAGCAGACAAAAAAAGTCGGTTATCATATTATAATTATAACACTCTTAATCGTCGTTTTTTTTTGTAGTGTCCGTAGCTTAGTGGTTAGGCGCGTTGGCTGCTAAGCAGAACGTCGTGGGTTCGAGTCCTGCTCGTGTCCATAGTTTTTATTTCATATTTCACGGGCATTACCTCTTGCGAAGAACTGAAAAAACTTCCAAGAGTATCAATCTGTCATGAAAAAGTGCTTCTCAACTTTGCCGTTCGGAATCGGCGTTAAATTGTAGGTCCCCTCAGTTCTTCACACGCACCTAGAGACTTGTTGATGAGAGTAAGCCACTTAGGCGCCACTCTATTTATTTATTTATGTATTTATTTTAATCGTCGTTTTGGACGAAGTAAAATTCAATCACACCTTCGGACCAAAGAGCGCACCAAACAGTGGCTTTTTGTAGATGCAATAGCTTCTCTTTAATTACTTGAGAATTCTCAGAACCCCAAAAACGACAATTTTGTTTATTAATATACCCACCGAGTGAGAAATGTGTTCAGTCGCTGAAGAAAATTTTGTTCGAAAAATCGCCGTCCACCGCCTGTTGTTCAAGCACCTATTCGACCTATTCAAAATACGTCATAATATGCCGAGAGACAGTCCTAATTCCTGAGAACGACAAGAAATGAACACAGTCGGGTTTTCGGAAACACTTTCATTTACAGCAGCGATATTTTCAGCGGTAATGCACAGGCCTTACTTTATCTATATCTCAGTGGCGTGGCGTCCATATAACACGATTCCTATCGTCTTACCTTTTAAAATTAGTCTCTTGTTCATAGAAAAAACCAGCAACATAAGTTTACAACTAAGCAGTGAACACCCTATCTTTTCCCATTGTGTGTAACAATGTTCTTCAAGCCTTTTAAATTTGCGAGATACACACACAATACACAAAGTGAAAAGCACACACGAAGCATTGAAAATCGCCGAGCAGAACATATTTTGTGTTTGTCCCTGTCTTTCCTACGATATACTTCCCCACAGGTGCCTCCCTTTTCAATACACGTTCTCTTATTGAAAAAAGTAAGACGATAATTTTCGTCTTTCAGCAATGTCTGCTTGGAAAAAATAATAAAATTTTCGCCTTCGAGCAATGTACGGCGAATTCGGGTTTGTTTTACTGTTTTGTTTTGTTCTACTCATCATTGTTTTGGATAATTTGCAAGTTTGAAGTGAACGTTTAAGTAACGTAAATTTGTGAAAATTGTGAAAAAAAAACTGAAATTTCTGAATATTGTTAAAAGTGAACATTAGAACTGTTTTGTTTTAATTATTTTAAATGGCTTTGCTAAGTGTTGAGTGTTGCTTAACTGATTTCCGTTGACAGTCGCTTCTGTGGAAAGGTCATTTTCAACGCTCAGAAGAATACACACCTTTTTAGGAAACTCTCAAGGAGAATTCAGGATCTCTGATTTAGGGTTAATATCAATAGAAAAGCGACTCCTTTTAAATTTAAAAAGCAGACCTGATTTCTACGATAGGGTTCTTGGTGAATATACCAAAACAAACCGAAGGATAGATCTTAATTATAAATAATTAAAACAAAAACAGTTTCTTTGTGTTTAAACATTTTTTTCAAACACATTTTTTTTTAGTATCTTGTCTGAATATTTTATGTGATTTATTGCATTTTAAAAATATTTTATTAATATAATAATATTATTAATTAATATTATTTATTTTATTATTTATTTGATTATTTATTTTATAATTATTTATTGAATAAAAATAAACCATTATTCTTTTTATGCGAACAAAAAACTATCACTTACAATGAAATAAAGTTCTTTTTTTTTAATACTAGTTACGTTACTTAAAATTTTATTTAATTTTCTTGCATTTTCGCATAGGCTTCTTTTGAAGCCGCTTTTTTATGCTTTGTGAATTTTAACCTAAATGACTTAAAGTATAGAAAAATTGGCTTCGATTATTCCACGTTTGGAATTTAAGGTACCTTCTATTTATTCCTTATTCATTTGTGTAGGTGATTCATTTGTCTCGTCTTACCATTTGAAGATATCCACGCCACGCCACTGCTATATCTTATATATCTAACCAATCCAGTCTCTTCAAATTCCTTCACAATTTTGCCAACTGCTTGCTTCGTTGGAGATTATGTAAACCATAATTTCCTCCTCCAGAATCACCATTTTTGTAGTGGGTTTTGAAGATTTTTATCCGTTGTGCGATAGTTAAGCGATAAATTTTCGTAAATGTCAGACTTTCAACCGAAAAAAAAAAACTGGTTTAACATCTTAGATTGACAGATGTTGAATTCCAGCCTCTTTGGAACCGCAACCAGAAAACCTGTTAAAAACAAAATTCAGCAAAAATAGAAATAAAACAAAACTAAGCAAAAAAGTAGAAAAAAATAAAATAAAACAAAATATAAGTAAAGATAAAAATAAAATGTAAAGGAAAAATTATTTTTGTTATATATTATTTTTATCTTAAATTTTATTTTTGTAAAACTTTGGTTAGTTATTAAGTAGAAATGAAAAATTGAGTTAATACTGTGCAGCAACAAAAATAGAAAACATTTCCAAAATCAACCCCATTTTTACTTGCGACTTATAGAATATATGGCAAGTATTGAATTCGTAAAAAAAAAAATTGAGATGAGGATGAGATACGAAAAAGTGGGTCCGGCGATTCCGTCTGTCTGTCTGTCTGTCGGGAAGTTTACTACTTAACTACTGGTCAGATTGACTCCAAATTTGAAAATTAGAGGTTTGAGCAAAAACTCATATCCCAGTTTTTTTTTAGTTTTGTTTTAAGATCAAAATTTAGGGTAGCCACCATACGATTTTTTTGGCCAAAAACCAAAACTTTCAATTTCCTCCAACACGGCTCCTATGATTTTTTTTTTTAAACTTCCTCGAGTTTAATTTTTTTAAACGTTCATGTATTTTATGTAAAAAAAAAATGTTTGTATTGCTCCAAAACGGTACCTCCCATAGAACCGTTTTTTTGTTATTAGATTTTCTCGAAAAATTAAAGTCCGATCAGCGTCAGTTTTTTTTTTTGAAAGTAGTTATATATTGTTCAAGTAATATTTTGTATCCAAAAAAATTTCAATTTTTTTTTGGATTTTTAAAAAATATTTTTAATTTTATTTCTCAAAATTCTGTATGTCAAAAACGGATCAATTTTAAAAATCCAAATTGGAGTATAATATGTATATTTATATAGTCTTAAAAACTGCATACCCAAATTAATTTTAAGATATTTTTGAAAAATTTTATATATAAAAAATTAATTTAAAAAAAACGGCTCCGACGATTTTCAAAAAAAAAAATTCAGTAAATCAAGAATAAGGTTTGAATTTGTTGAGCAAATTTTTGCAATGAAATGTATATACGAGGTACATTTTCAAATTTTAATTATTTTAATAAATTCTAATTATTTTTATATATTGAGTTTTGTTTTTGTGAGTTAAGTGTAAGCTGTAAGTAAGAGTACTACTTTTTGCAATTTTTGGAACATAGAAGTAATCATAAATATTTAGTTTTAGCATGCAGGAGCAAGTTCGTACGACCCAGTCGTGCACATTTTCTCTTCTACAAGCTAGCTACTGTCACTTCATCAAATAACCAAGAGTTCCCGTCAATGCAACTAAAATCCGTTTACACTTAATCTCGGCTTGGTCCGACAATTAAAACTTATTCACTTTTCAAATAAAACACAAATTCACTTTATTTAAATCACTCACAAACTTATTTATTTAACACTTTCAATTATTACTTTCAAACACAGTGTCTTTACTTTATAGCAGTTCACATTCAATTAATTTTGCTTCGACACTGAGCGGGTATTTATACAACTCAAATAAATTCGAGAAACTACTAGGTTCTAGTAGGCGCTGAAACTTCTCGATGCTTAACGAAGTTCTCCTCTTAACCACTAGAGTATATACACAATTACTTACAACTACAAATAAAACTTTTGCTACATAACTATTCAGCAATTAGACAATATTAGAGTGACAGAGATAGATAGTGTTTACACATTCAAGTATAGAGATATAAAGAGGCGGAGTTACAAAGTGTGTACACATTACACTAGATTGACATACAGAGATATAGAGAGGTAGGAATAGAATGTGTATACATATTACAGTATTATTTTCACTCTAAAGAAACTACCAAAAACATTGCTCTCGGGTTAGCTCAAGATTTGCTACTTGAAGTAATTTTTCGTCCCAAGCTACTCAGTGGATCCTTTTCCTTAATTTGTAGTCCTAGAGAGTCTTGAGACCATTAGTTCAGAAATTCTTGCATCCCTATTCGTTGGGAGAGGAAAAGATTCCTTCACAACTAAAAACTCCGTTTATAAATTAATGATTTCATCAAAATAACAATAAAACAATTTTTAATTAGTTCATCGTCATCGTCCTCTTCGTCCGTATCCTCGTCCTTGCAGTCCAATCAAACAATAAAACTGCATGGCGATGAACATGAAAACTTTAAGGATTCTGTTGATTTATAACAATGCAACGTTGTGTTGATGGAAACGTTTCTTCGCAGAGGATGTTTGCCTAAATACTTGCTTAATTATGCTCCTCGTTCTCAATCTCAGTAGATAGTCGCATTTGTGCAGTCGAATATATATTTTCAGTAAATTTTCCAATTAACTTCATCCCTTGGGAGTTGGCTTGGGAAATTGATTGTTCATTATCATCAGAACGGAACTCCGGATAGATATTGTTGTGCCAGTGCGGACAGGCAGTTATGCACCAAATTGCCAATAAACGAGTCAGTCAATCTCATCTTGCAACTTGCAAGCAGTCTGCTTGGAACCTACTAAAATTAGCAACGAGGGAAACGGTAAAGAAGCAGAACAAATCTGTTTGGCCTTGGTTTAAGCGCTGAACGTTACAGAAAACTTTAACCCATTTGATCTCAAACGAATTACCGGATTGCCACTCTTCGGTGATGAAGCATGTTAATTGTTTTTGGCAAGGACATAGATGTAGTTCTAAAATTGGAAATAAGTCCTGGACTAGTGTATTCTCTAAAGATATTAAATTGACTTTTAGAAAATGTTTGTGAAAAGTAACCCTCCGTGGGGTAATCCTTGATGTGGCGGAGCGGCTTACGGTGACTAGCTAAGAGCTTCGGGATCGAAGTGCCTCCCATTGTCGACAGGTCGAAGCGGAGTAGGCCTAGGCTGTTTACTACTAATTACCCTACAACCAAGGAGTGTTCTCGACAAGGCACTCCCAACGAGGGACGGCAGCGAATTAATTTCTTTTTTTGGAATCATCGGTGGTGTCTTCAGTTCCAGTTAGGGCGAACTACTTGGTGAACACCTTTACGGCCTACTTCGACTTATTTGAAGCCTAGGCCGTAAAAGGAGCGAATTTTCCGGTTCTTGCACGTAGAGTCACATCAAGTGCCTGATACTCCAGGTTAGGAGCTTTACGTCGTCGGGGTGACTTCCCAACTACGTAGAAAAACATTTAGTTGCGAAGCAACAACAGGCCTCGAAAACGGACGGATACATTGATGACAACGCACGCAAATGTTTTAAGGACAACGAATTAATAGACTGCGTGCTGCCGACCAATAGGCGGAGACCCTCAACTGTTACAAAGCAGATATTACCGCTATCCAGGATATGCGATCGGATGGACAGGGCAGAAGGAGGATAAAAAACTGCGACATCTACTATGGTAATTGTTACCGAGAGCAACAACAGCGGCTCTTTGGATGCGAATCCGTCGTCGGAAGCAGACTCGACAAAAAGTCTTGACCTTCAAATGTTTAAGCGAACGCATCACGACGAAACGAATCAAAGCTACATTCGGCAACATTAGCTTAATATGCGCGCATGCCCCCATAGAAGAGAAAAAGGACGACACCAAAGACGAGTTCTACGAGCTCCTCGACAAAACATATGAGCAATGTCCTAGCTATGACATCGCCCTCGGCGATTTTAACGCAGAGCTAGGAAAAGATGATATCTTTGGTGGAACAGTTGAAAACCACAGCCTGACTCATACAACTTCTAGGTAGTAGAGGAGTTTGTCTACCTAGGCTCCGTTCGGGCAATAATACCAGCGCCGAGATCAGACGAAGAATAACTCTTGCTAATCGCTGTTTCTTTGGGCTAAGAAGGCAATTGAGGGGAAAAGCCCTCTCTCGAACAACTAAGGTAAAACTGTACAACACACTCATCATCCATGTCCTGCTGTATGGTGCAGGAGCATGGATGACAAAATCGGATGAAAATGCTTTAGGCTGTTTCGAGAGGAAAGTTCTTCGGGTCATCTTTGGCCCCGTGTGCATTGAAGGGGAATGGCGAAGAAGTTGCAACAGCGAACTTTACGGGTTGCACAACGACATTAACCTAGCCAGAAGGGTAAAGGTCCAGAGACTCAGAAACTTACTTACTTACTTACTTATGGTGGCGCTACAGTCCAGGTCGGACCAGAGCCTCACCCAACAAACTTCTCCAGCCAGCTCGGTCCCTGCCTACTTGTCTCCAGTTTCGCACGCCAAGTTGGTTCAGGTCCTCTACCACCTGTGTGCTCCACCGGAGTCACGGACTTCCTCTTCTGCGACGTCCTTCCGGGTTGGATTCGAAGACTCTACGAGCCGAAGCATCGAAGTCGTTGGACCCTTACTTTTCTGGCTAGGCTTGTGTCGCTGTACAGCTCGTACAGTTCTTGGTTAAATCTTCGTCTCCATTCTCCATTAACGCAGACAGGACCAAAAATCACTCGAAGAATTTTTTTCTCAAAGCAGCCCAAAGCGTTTTCATCAGATGTTGTCATAGTCCATGTCTCTGCACCATACATGAGGACCGGGATGATGAAGGTTTTGTAGAGTGTTACTTTAGTTGCACGGGAGAGGACTTTACTACTCAATTGCCTTCTAAGTCCAAAGAAGCAGCGATTGGCAAGAGTGATTCTTCGTTTGATTTCAGCGCTGGTGTTGTTGTCTGAGTTGATAGCGGATAGCAGATAGCGAAGTCAATGTGTCTGCGTACGGGCTTTTGAAAGATTGTACCTCTGTTGACATTGGAGCTTTGCACAATCTTTTCAAGAATGATGTTGAAGAAATCGCATGCCAACGCATCGCCTTGTCTAAAACCTTTTTTGACATCAAAAGCGTCCATTAGGTTTTTTCCGACCATGATGGAACAGCGTGAATTTCCCATTGTCATCTTACATTTTTATAATTCTGTACATATCCGAGGTATGTTGGTGGTTCGGAACTATAGTTTCTTTATGTGGCCGGGCAGTCACCCAGACGCACGACCCCAAACCTGGAGGGCCAGGTCTGCGGTTGCGAATATGTCTAAGTAGCCCTATAAGGTGTTCACTGAGTAGTTCCTGACTGGAACTGTAGACGCCACCGTTGATTCCATCTTTGGCGTTCTTCCGCTGCCGCCTGTTAAAAAGGAGGCATGCCTTAGTGGACGCATACCTCCTCTAGCTTTCTCTCTTTGCTGCCGCAAACAACTTCCCACTGGGGTTGGAACCCAATCTTCAGTTGGAGGTACTGGGCACTCGATGTTCACCACGGGGAGGTGGAGAGTAGGAGTTGATAGACAGAGGTTTTAGTGGACGCTTGTGTCCACTTGAATGCACGTGTCTACCCTTCGAACATCACGCTGTACATAGACTTGGAAATGGCACTCGATAGCGTCAATAGAGATTACACCCGGTAAGCTAAAAGGAGGAGATGCAAATAGATGGATCGAAGTGTCACGTTTTGCATGATGGTTAGTTTTCGGAAGATTTTGAAATCCACAGCGGAGTCAGGCAAGGCTGTATTCTGGCGCTAATATTATTTTTGCTGGTGATAAGCAGTGTACTACACGCAGCTTTGTTAGGTAGCGAAGGGATTCAATTGACTTTGATGTCTTCGTAACATCCTTAGGGTTTTCTGGCCCAATCGAATATCTAATGAGGTCCTTAATGCCAGGGCAGGTCAGGAACCGATTGACTCTATTATACGAAGTCGTATCGTAAAAGTCAATGGATTGGGAACACGCTTCGAAAAGGTAACGATTGCACTGCAAGTCAAGCAATGAAGTGAAACCCGCTAACACAATAAGAAAGAAAAACTGGACGATCGAGAAGCACACGGCAGAGAACAGTCGAAGAGGAATCAGCGTCGCTAGACAAAAGCTAAGAGCTAGAGGGAGCTGAAACACATCTCCAGAAACCGAAGACGATGGCGCAGTAGTGGGCCGGGCCTATGCCTTTTAAGCAAGTAGGAATCTGGAAGATCTGCCATAAATTTAGACAATTGTTTTCTGTATTTGTTGTTTTTATTGATAATACGTTTTTCCTTTTTATTCCAAAAGTGAAATTTCCCAGTCATACTTATCAAAAGATGGAAAATTCTCATCGACACATAAAAATACTATTGTACATAAACTAAATACTTCCTACACAAAATTAAATTACTCGATAAAATTGTAGACGCGTCTAGTAAATTTGTTTATATAGTTGAGTCCTTTTTCGTCTCGTCTGGCTTGGCAGGTTCCTCGCTTTCGGTTGTGTCCACTGAAAGAGGAAGGAATTCGAAAATTAGCAACCGTAACGCCAAAGTTCCCATTCATACTATACTCACTTTTAGTCTCCTTCTCTTCTTTGGGCTCGGCATTTTCGGTTTTTTGTTCTTTTTCCAAACGCGGTCGTTTGCGTTGGCCCTTGAATGACCGCTGATCGCGACGGCCACCTTCGCCCTCGTCTTCCGAATCGGAGAACTCATTGTCGGGCACAATGCGTTTGTCTTTGTCACTCTGCGGCAGTCTTTCGTCTTTGTCGACTTTGTCCTCATCCTCGGACTCGTCGTTGATGGCATCCTCGGGTATTGCTTGGATCTGAACACCGGGAGCATGCGGCAACATTCTCAAATTCTCAAACAACCTATTTTTGATCTTTTCGAGGTATTCGTTGGTATTCTGATTGGTCATGTTGCTGGGACTGATGTGCAACTTAAAGTCCGGACCGAAGTACTCAAAGTAATCGTTGTACGGCAGTTCGTTGGCGATTTCAACGCCCAGCGCCACAGATGTCTCGTATGTCCAACAGCGGGAAACATTACGAATCGTATAGCCGCCGCCGCCGACCATCAAGAACGGCAAATTGTACTTCTTTACGAATTCCACACACTTTCCATGGCCCTTGACGGTGAGATTGAAGCATCCCAGACGATCGCCGGTCAGCGAATCGGCTCCACATTGTAACACCACAGCGGCCGGTTGGAAGGTCTCCATGACCTTTGAGATGATTGGAACGAATATCGAGTCGTACGCTTCGTCGTCCATGCCATCGCGCAGGGGAATATTGACGGCATAATATTTACCCTTGCCGGCGCCAATGTCCCGCAGGTCGCCAGTGCCGGGGAAGTATTCGCCGTATTTGTGGAAACTCACAGTCATCACACGGTCGGTGGTGTAGAAAGCCTCCTCGACTCCGTCACCGTGATGGACATCTATGTCGATGTAGAGGACACGCTGGTGGTACTTGAGGAGCTCCAGAATGCCCAGAACGATGTCGTTTACATAGCAAAAACCAGAGGCTTCGGATTTTTTGGCGTGATGCAGTCCACCGCCCCAATTAATGCAAATCTCCGAAGCTTGTTTGTTGAGCTTGACGGCAGCGGCTACCGAGCCACCAGCCGAAAGCTGACAGAACTCGTACAGACCGTCAAACACCGGACAATCTTCACCGACGTTGAAACGTTGCATCTGTTTGTTGTACTCGGTCATGTTGTCCGGTCGGATGGAGCGAAGGAAACGGACGTATTCGTCCGAGTGAAACTTCGTCATTTCGTCGGCGGTAGCCTTGTGGGGTCTCTAAAATTAAAACACGAATTTTCTTTAGGAACTTTTTTCTTAAACAAAGAACAATCGAAACACCCGATGGCCTTCAAAGTTACTCACATAAATTTCCATCTTTCGGTAAAGTCCGTAGTTCAACAGAAGATTGTGTGTCATACGTATACGATGCGGCTTCATGGGATGCCCTTGCCCATAGTAATAGTTCCCAATATCGCCTGCAAGGCGAAAAAACAAACATTAAATTTATTACGTCTGGAGCTTTTCCCTTTTTAAAATTTTAAGTCGACTGTCCGCTCAAATGGTATACACACTTCCAATGTGTATCCGTAGAAAGAGACAAAATGCGGCAAGAATTTGTTTCGCCTAATCAATGGCGGCAGTATAAAAAGTGTATAGAAACGTGGACAGTCGAGTTAAAACATCAAATTTGGGTATTCGGAAACTGCCGTGTTGTTTGTAGTAAATTTTGAGGAAGTTATATTGAAATCGAAATATCATTTATTAATTTGTATTTTTCTGCTTAAACAAACCACTTTTTTGAAATTGAATAGTTGGAAAAAGTAAACTTACTGTCGTAGTAGTAGCAAACTCTTTTCTTGCTATGAGCTTGCATTTTTGTTTTGGTTTCCTTTTTTCACAATTGCTTTGGCACAATTAACGCGTGTATATTTATTTTACACTGTATTTGAATTAAATGCAATTAATTGCATTTGTTTATATTATTTTTCACTCAATTCTTTTTTATTTAAATTCGAAGACACGCCAAAACTATTTGAGAACAAGAACCGCGTCTACCATAAAAGAACAGTGAGTAAAAGCAAATATAAAAAATAAAAATGGCAGCGTCTGACAGTGGTGAAAACAGAATGATGTGAAGTTTGATACAGTTCGAATTGGTTCAAAATGAATTGTGTCTTGGGTAAAGGTGAATTTGTTTGGAGACGGTTTACTGCAGTTAAAATTTAAGGTATCGCCTGTACCTTTAGGCGTTTTTCTTTTTTAGCTCCAAGCAGGGTGTGGAGTAGAGCCTGAGCTCATCGAGCTCGGTCTGAGCAGAGTAAGCTCAGACCTTTCCGAGTTAATAAAGAAACAAACCTGAGCACGGAATCGCCACATATAAAAAAAAAATTGACAAGCTCACAAAAATAATTTTTTATTTACCTTCATTCGGAAAACAACTTGCTTCGCCCGACATTTCGCGTCATCTCACTCATGATATGGACAAAATAAATGAAGTTGGCCGCGCGACACTTTTTACTCCATCTACTCCATCAATTTTAACCGAGCTCGTAGATCGCGCTCTGACCATGGTCTGATCGAAAAAATAAACAAAAGTTGAGCGCTCAGATATGTCTGAGCTAAAAAAGAAATACGGGTTTTTTTTTTTGACAGCTCCGTACCCTGCTCAGAGCTAAAAAAGAAATGCGCCTTTTATTGTCGATGGCATATATATATATATGTGTTGATTATTACTTTACTTTTAAGCATTGACTTATGGCGTTTTTAATTGGCAATCTGGAAGTAAAAAAAAGCATTCTGAAAGCGTTCAATTGGGCAAAAGTGACAGTTCTGATTCTGAAAAGAAGAGAATTCCCTTCTGATTTCAAAACCAGAATGCTTCTTTTTAGATTCCAGATTGCCAATTAAAGACGCCATTATTATACATGGACTGCCAGTGGCAAACTTCACGATGATTCCACTTTTTACGGACGCCGCCTGTGCCGAGCGGAAAAATCGTGTAACATTTTTGACACGGATAGTATTGCTTGCAATGAACACCAAAATCTTCGATTTTATTCAATGAAATTGTCTGATACTCGTAGGGTTCTTCATTTGGTGGCTTATAACTTTTATGGTATGTCCGGAAAGCACCCAGACACACTTTGCCAGCCAAAACTGTTCTCACTGACAATAGCAACAAATGGCTCTTGAAAGCAGTGCTTTTAATCACATCCAACTTCATACGTGTATTTTCACGGCGAATCCGGCGAATTACAGATCAACTCCGCAATTGGTTTTCCCTTTCACACTCTTTTTATTTACCGTTTCTCAGAATAACATGAGCGAGTCAGCCATCTTTCACCACACAAGCATCAAGAAAAAAACAAACAAACTGTAGAAGCAACATTAAAAGCAAAGAGCGAAAGAAAATCGTCTGCTTCTCTGCATTCTCTCATCCATAATTTTTTTTATATTAACATTTTTCTCTTGTTCTTGTTCAACAAAAAATCAAAACACAAAATGGCCGAGAGCCAAAGTTATTTCATTGCATTTTCCTTGTAAATTTTTCCTCTTTTTTGGTGTGGTCTTCTTCGCCATTGCTGTTGTTCGTGGTGTTCGCCGCCTTCGCTTAGTTTTTTGACATCTCGTCGTCGACGTCGTCTAGCAGCTCGAGCTCTCTCACTGCTTTTGTTGGGTGCTGTGCTAGCTGTTTGATGTTCGGTTGTTTTCCGTGTGCGTGCTAAAAAAGAAAAATCTTCTGTGGTGCAAAGCAGCAGAGAAAAGCCAAAAAAAAAGGAAAATTTAATAATTTTCACCTACAGAGAATTTAAAGTAGATTTATCGGAATTTAAAATTTTGTATCCAATCGAGTGCATATTTTGTGCTTAAAAAAGTATCAATTTATTATTTTGAGTGATATCCTTCGCCGTCGAGTTCGACGACTGAAGAAGAAGAAGAAAATATCCACCCAATCAATTGGAAAGGAAAAAAATTTTGTATACAAGAAGAAAAAGTGTTAACGGTGCTGCTTCTGCTGGCTGCTTCCCAATCGGCCGCCTTCAGTTTTCAATTTTTTCTTTTAGTTTTTCGCGTCCGTTCAGCTGTCGTCGCCGCCCGCTTGTCGAGTCAAGGGAGTCTGTCGGTGTTTTTTTTTTATTTTTCCATTTCTATCCTCATCGAAATAACAACGACGACTTTGTCGTCGCCCCCTTGTGTTGATATACCAAAAAAGATCTTAGCGGTGGGCCAATGGCCCCTTTTGTCCCTTCATCTCAATAAATTATCATTTTTCTTCTTAATTAACGCCAAGTGCAACGCTATTGTCTTATCTGCCTTCTGCCATAAAAAATTACAAGCTCGCTGCTCGGGTTTATGTGATTCGAAATCGGGTTCGGGAATTCAAAGTCACGGAATCGGAGTTATGATTTCATTTTGGGAAATTTTCCATGGAAACTAGCAACAATAATAACAAGAAAATTAGTGAAACTGATCAAAAACGAGGAGAATAATCAGCAAAAAAGGAAAAGGATACAACAATTGGATGCAGAAAACATTGAAAAAGGAATAAAGAGGTAAGTACTTTCTGAATGTTCTGTCTGTCTGTCTGTCTGTGCTTCCGCAAAAGAGGTGAGTCTAAGAATCCGATAGTTGGTTTGCCATTGAAATTGCCTATGAATGTGCGCCACCCACTTTGTTGGCTCCCGCAACAACAGGATATATCCAATTCAAGCCTGTGTATTTGCCAAGTGGAGTCGATTCGACTACCTCTACCTACTCGGTCGCTGTCGTCTATTTTGTTTTTGATATGGAAAATGGCACTGTCGCTACGTAGGACGACAACGTTGGTATTTATGTATACCAATACCAACTGAATGCTCCCCTCCGGTAGTTTCTCTCGGTATCTCCCCTTTTAGTCCAACAAAATGTGTTTCCATGTTATATCGCCATTGCCATCCATAAAGTTCGTTATTCCTTTTTTTTTATTCTTCTGCGCGCAGCACTGCCAGCAAGGTAGTTTTATAAATCCTTTTATTTTCATTTGGTATTTTTTAAATTGCTATATGCCGTGGTGTCAGCGTCAGCCACTTCCTTTCTTTTAAGTACTTCCAAATGTGGAAGAGCTATTCGGAAACATGGAAAGCAATTTAATAATTTTGGAATGCAGTGTGCAATTGCGGTTCAGGGTACAGGCTAAAGAGTGTACAGTGCTGCGGCTGCAAAAACCACATCGCCGACGAGTTTAGCCCATCAAAGCATGCCGCAGTCGTAGCCTGGACACTGTTCAGTCTGTACCATTAATCGCTCTTAGGGTCCTGTAGACCTGAGAGTGTGAAGGGTATTAAAATTTTGGAAAGAGAAGGATAAGGGTTCCGTTTCAAACTATCCCAGTTTTTCCAAACCTGCTCATGCTCAGGTTTCCTACAAGGAAAACACACGCTTGTGAACGTTGCAGTAAGTGAAGAACGGGCGAAATTCAAAGGCAGAATTCTTCTTCATGCTCGGTCCCTACGCTCGTTGACAATGCAATGCCACTCCAGTTGTAAGCTCTCTCGCGAAAGCTAGGTGGCCTTTTTGCTGGACAGTTCGCCTTCTTCTTCGGTGCCAGAGAGTATCCTGACTCCCTCAGTTCTTGATTCCATGGGACAAATCTTTCACACTCGTGCTGTGGTGAGAGTCCTAAAAGATCTAAACATACTTTAATGCGCTGGTCCGGAAGGTATCCCCGCTATTATTTTGAAGACTGTTGTTCCACGCTGGCAAAACCCTTGAGTAAGCTTTTCCATGTACCCTCTTCTTCTGGGCTCGTTCCGAGTAATAATTGGAAAACAGCATTTGCTCAGCCAATTAAAAAAAAAAAAACAAAGACGAATCTTCTTCTCTCTCCAATTATCGTCCGATTGCACTAACGTTCCTTCTTTCTTAGTTCATGGAAACGCTGATAAACTATCAGCTCAAGAAATATTTCGAAAACCAAAAGCTTAATAATCGGCAGTACGGGTTTTGCAGCAACAGGCCCACTGGGGATTTGTTGGTTTATCTCAACGATCAGCGGAACAATCATTTGGTAAAGTCTGGCATCTTGGTCTTTAACCAAAATGTGTGCCATCGGTATCGAAGAAACTTCCTTTCGAACCTTTCAATACAAGTTTTATTCAACAGATTCAAATCTGAAACCCACAATAGAAATGCTGGTGTGTCCCAGAACTCCGTTTTGTGTCCGACCCTCTTTCTCATTTTCATTAATTATCTCTTGTCTAACTTTTAGTCTAAAATATTGTTTCCCTGACGATAGTACCCTTAGCTTTTCATATTCCTTCCCACTGCCACTGTTCCCAGACTCACATCCCTTTTCTTCAGATGTAGAACTGCAGCGGCACTGTGTAATGGGAAATAAAAAACCATAAAAAAATGCTTCGAAAAACCAATGCATCGTTAAAGCGAGATATACCCCCTTGCCACTGTCCATGAGTGGCACTTGCATCAATGAGACCGAACATCTCGAGATTCTCGGTATGTTCATCGCTGACCGCCTCTTGTTGAACGAGGACATATTGTCTTTTTTACGACAAGGCCGCAAGGTGTTTGGGTTTCTTAAGACAGTGCAAGAAATTCGTCTCTCCGTTAAATCTGGCTATTATCTTTAAGACTTACATCCATTCAAAGCTTTAGTACAACTCCCATCTCTCAGCTGATGCTCCAGCTTCATACTTAAGCCTCTTGGATGATATACAAAAAAGAGCCCTAAGAATGATGGGTGATAGAGACATCACTGACTCATTCACCTCGTTTGATCACCGTCGTCGCAACGTTTCGTGTCTCCCTTTGTTCTATCGTTACTTCTACGGTAAGCGCTCTAGTGAAGTAGCAAGTTGCATTCCTCCCCTTAAACAGTTCGTAATACTCGTACTACTTGAGCCCAACTTCGGACATACGCTCAAGTACAGAGAAATGTGTTTTCCAATAATTGTAATGTTCAAGACCAATCCACACCGACACCTCCTTTCCTCCCTTCCTACCTTTCTAACGAGTGCACTGTTGCTCAAACAGCATGTATTCCTCTGACCATATCTTACAGATTATTTGGTGCATGCACCTATCCAGCTCGTCGCCTGCTGTTTTGAACAGCTCGGACCAGCTAGACCATCTGCTCCAGCGGCTTTGTTGGATTGCAGCCATTTTTACTTCTTCTAGGTTGGGTTTACGGAATCGTTGACTATCATCGTGTCCGATGAAAGGCTCTTGGTCTGACGGCGGTATTTTGTTCTTTGTCGCCGTTATACAGTCTACAGAAGTGGTCTTTCCAAATCCCCAGCATTGACTGCAATTCTACTATGATGTTCCCTTGATTTTCTCTGAAGGCATAGGTTTTTGCTCGATGACCTTGAACCAGTTGTTTAACCTTTCCATAAAACATCCGAACTTCATTCCGGCTGTTGGCTCTCTCAACATGGTCGATCTGACACTTCTCATACTCTCTCTTTTTTCTCCTGAGAAGCCGGCGTTCTTTTCTTGCAGCTCTTGTCCTTCTATGCAGCGCCGCTTTGTGTGCCTCCTGCTTGGCTGCATGGGCCTGCCTGCATTCTTCGTCAAACCAGGGGTTTCGTGTTAGTGGCTGTGTGAAAACCAACACATTAGAAGCGGTATCACTAACTGCGTTCTGGCATTGTTGCCACTGGTCTTCGATACTTGATGTGGGCGGTATAGGACTCCTTAAGAGGTTACTAGACACTCGGTTAGAGAAGGATCTGGCGATCTCTTGCGACTGTAGCCGTCCGACGTCGAATTTTCTTTCAGTATTTTCTTGTTTTGGCCGTTGTCGGGATGTCATAGCTAGGACATTGCTCATAAATTTTGTCAAGGAGCTCGTAGAATTCGTCTTTGGTGTCGTCCTTTTTCTCTTCTGTGGGGGCATGCGCGCATATTAGGCTATAGTTGCCGAATTTAGCCTTGATTCGGATTGTCGTGATGAGTTCGGTTACACATTTGAAGCTCAAGACTTTTTGCCTGAGTCTGCTTCCCACGAAGAATCCGCATCCAAAGAGTCGCTGTTGTTGCTCTCTTTAACTATCACCATTGTAAACGTCGCAGTTTCACATCCTCCTTTAGCTCGGTCTATCCCATCGAATTTCCTGGATAGCGGTTATGTCTGCTTTGTAGCAGTTGAGGGTCTCCACTTATTGTTCGGCAGCACGCGGTCTATTAAGGGACCTAACATTCTACGTGCATATACGAAATTCGTTGTCCTTTATGCATTTGTTTGGGTTGTCATCAGTGTATTCGTCCGTTTCCGAGGCCTGTAGACGCTTCGCAACTAAATTTTTTTCTACGTAGTCGGGATGTAACTTCCAAGTACAAAAGCCGGGATAATCCGCTCTTTTAACGGCCTGAGCTTCAAATAAGTCGAAGTAGCCCATAAGGTGTTCACCAAGAAGTTCGGGTTAACTGGAACTGAAGACGCCACCGTTGATACCAAAAAAAGAAATTCCTTTGGTGGGAATACTCCTTCGTTGTAGGGTAATTAGTAGAAACAGCCTACTTCGCTTCGACCTGTCGACCATGGGAGGCCCTTCTGCGAAAACAAGTTTCGGAATCGCATAGCTCTAAGCTTCATAGAAGTAGTAACCGTAAGCCGCTCCGCCACGTCAAGGCTTTCCCTATGGAGGGAAAGAGTGAAAAGAAAAGAGTGATTTCCTACAGAAATATTTGAACAAAGAATTTTAATGCTTCGTTCTCCATGATTCTCAACAGTTGGTGTCTCTTAAAATGTCTGTTTTTGAAAAAGCGATGTGGCCAAATATAGACCTGTTAGAAAAATTTAAAAAGGCACAAGATTTCGACATCCTTAATGCTCATAGCTTGGTGTAGGAACTCAGAAGATATGTGCTTTGTGGCTATCTTATTCGTGTAAAAGCGTAAATTTTAGAAACAACACATGGCAGTGGTTAGAAGTGATGTATACAAAATATATAGGATATGTAACGCTGATTTACTTTTTCTGATAGCCTTTACATAGTCCGAAGTAAACCGTGATTAATTCCATGAAGCGCCAGCTCTATTTTCATAGTCGTCACTATTTTAAACACATATTTATTAATGAGCACTATATCCCACACCCACATTATGGCTTATGAGACATGATTCGTTTGCGCCTCGTTTGAAAGATATTAAGTGATGACATCGAGCAGTTTACATATTTAAGCAGCAGTCGTTTATCAAAACACCACAACACTTGCTTTCCATTTCCCATTCATAATGTTGTTTGGTTTGATAAGATTTTCGCCGCATTCGACACTAACAGACAGTGCGAGAGCTTCATAAACCAAAACAGAGATTCATTTCGCCATATATTTTCCAGTCCCAATTCCAGAATTCTCTCAATTATTGTTTGCTGGCTCAACTACCGAATGAAATATTATTCACTTGTTCAGTCTTATCAGTTATCAGTTGAGTCAAGTTGGTGTATCAGAACTGCGATCGCCAGCAACCGGTGGTGGTGGTATCTAGCAGAGATCAGTCAGTCAGATAAGTCTTGTCGGTCGTGTCGTGTCGGTTGTGTGTTCAAGGTAGAATTTGATATCTGTCCTGTGGTTGTCTGTTTGATTCAATTGATCTTCCGTGTGGTTTCAGTTGCGGTCATCTCGCTCCCAGAAAGCGTCGGAGGTGCAATCAGTAAATCTTATTCTTTTGAGATAATTATGTTTGCAATTTGTCTGATGTTAAATTAAATGAATAAAAAATTTTTACTAACTTCTTCTGAACAATTAAGCTCAACTGTGTGTGAAGTATCTATATTCTGTTTTAGAAAAAAAGATAGTGTCGCTATTTGTCACACAAAGTTTTCAGTGTGAATTTGAATTTAAGTGGAAGATCATTTGTCGTCGTAGCTGTTGTCGCCGGTAGGTTTTGTCTCTGTAGTCGGTCGTCCGTATCGCCAGAGGGAGGAAGTGTTAATTACTGTATAGATAATCGTGATTGGAGATATTTTGTTATTATTTTGTAGTTTTTCTAGTTTCTATTATTTATGTTAGCTTAATCTGACTTTGATCCACGGTTAAGATTTTGCAACAATAATGGAGTAGATAATGTTTTAATAGTGAGAAAATGGACGCAGTTTGTCTTGTTAAATAAAAAAAAATTAATATTCATTAAGATTAGGATCCCGCGAAAAAAACAACTGAAATAATTGTAAAGAAGAGTTAATTTGAAAATATTGTGCTTGAGTGGATCTTTCCCGAGGATTTAATTCAACTTGGAATTTCATCAGCTTCCTGTCATTTGGGTCGATATATTTGGGTATGAAAAACGTAGTTTCTGTTGACTTAAAATCGACTTAATTTTTTTTTTCTGGAACCGAAACAATTTACAATTGCATTTTAAACAGAATACTTGATAAGGATAAAATTCAATAAAGGACAGGTTTATTACTCTCACATCTCATTTAAAGGGTTTTCCAATAAGAGGTGCTATTTTGATATTCAAAGAAAGATGGCATTTTTTGAGATAAATGATCGGGTGTTTATTTCATTACAAAGAGAAGGTATGCCGTTAATAATGGAATACAACATCAGCCAAATGGCCGCCACGTCCACGCTTACAGGACCATATCCTTTTCATGAAATATTCCATAACCAAAACGCGAAGTGGCTGCCCTATGTCCTCGGTAGCCTCACGAATTCCATCTTTGAGGTCTTGAATCGACGCTGGGATGTTGGTGTCGACCATATCTTTCACGTGGCCCCAAAGGAAGAAATCGCAAGGTATTAAATCACAACATCTCAGTGGCCAATTGTGATCACTTGTTCGAGAGATAACACAGTCCGGAGACTTTTCCCGTTTACGAACCGTCTCTCCCAAATGTTCACCATTTTTATGGTGAATTTTAATAATTTTAATGCGTTGTTGAAGCGTGTATTGTTCCATTTTTATTAATGGCGTAGTTTCTACTTGTCAAATATCAAGAAATGACAGCTTCAAAAATGACAACTACCGAAATAGCGGGATATTCAAAGTAACACCTCTTATTGAAAAACTCTTTATTTTCATTAAAACTTTTCAACAAGGAACAAGTTTTCTACAATTTTGAACATGACATTAAAAGAAAACATCTCTTCAAATCTGTTCTCTGATGCAACAGGTGTCAGAGCCGACAGACATTGGGTGATCTTAATTTTAACATTACCTATGAAGTTACTTGACTTTCATTTTTCAGCAAGGCAAGACATAATTCAGGTTCAATGTCATTAATGAGATAATTCTCATCCTTTATCTCATGATTTGTTTTTGGCATATTGATGTAGACTTTTTCTTTTGAATAAGCCCGAAGAAAGAAGACTAAAGGATCCAATCACATGATCATGATCGTAGCGAGATTAACATAGCCACAAATAAAGGGCCATTGAATTTCTCGCGCATTAAATGCATTGGTACATTTTCTGTACGACAAGTTACCATCCTATTGTAACAACTATCGTCTTAAATTTCTGGCCGCAAGAAGTCCGCTTTCATCTCGCGATAGCGAACACTATTTACGGAATAGCGTGGCCGACCTCATTTTCGAAGAAGTTCGTTCACGCAAATTTTTTCACTTTAAACCTTAATTTTGTTTGATTAGAAACAATTGAATAAAATATGAATTCGCGTGCATTTTAAACTCTATCCTTGTATTTTACTTTAAAAATAGGAAAATTCTGGAACTGGATTTGGATGTCACAAAAAAAGCAATAGCTTATATGGAATTATTTGAACGAAGAATTATTATGCTTCGTTCTCCATGATTCTCAGCATTTGGTGTCTCCTGAAATTTTAGTCACTGACTTAATCTGTTGTAACTTATAGCAAAAGAATACATAAATTGTTATGTCAGAATGCTTTGCAATTGAATTCAAGTGACATTAAGCCGTACAGTGGCTTAATCTTTTTCCACGATTGTATAACATTTTGTGCTTGCATGAGGGATGTGATATTCAATTCACTGCACGGTGCAAAATTGTATTTGCTTACTTTTATTGAAATTAACAGTGGAAGGTATTTTTCCTTTATTGAGAATGTGTTGCATTCGTCTCACTGTAAATTTTCCTTATACAGTAAGATTGCTCAATGTCTCACTTTAAGAAAAAAGAATAATCAAATGATGAATGAAATTTAATTGATTACGCAATATTGTCTGAGCTGTTTGTTGATGATAGTGCATTTGAGAGTGTTCGGATAAGGTGGTGTTTTTATTTATGAATAATTTTTATCAGCACCTTCAGAGAGTTATATAAATATTTAAATTAGTAATGCAGACATAGATTTATATATAATAAAAAGAAATCTCATAATAAACAAAAATTGAGATAGAAGGAATAATTGAATGTTATTACACATTTTCCTGTAAATTATCGTGTCTCTATTAAACTTGAACTTAGAGTAGACTTCGCCTATCAATATACTTACCAAATGTGCGTATAATAATTTTATCAATTTCACAGCAATATACCTATTCATTTGTTGACCCATTAAATTTACGCTTGATTGGTAGATACAACGTGTTTCAGTTGAGTAAGTTTTTAAAGTGGTGGAAGCATGACAAATCAATTTATTAATAAAATGTCATAATTCGATGACAGTTACCTATTTTTTTGTATCTATTTCAATCAATCAGTTTCACATCGGCGAGGCGCGGTAGATTTGATAATGTATCACCTGTTCGCTCAGTTTTTATTTAATTCAAAATGTAAGGAATTATTTGAAGTTTAATTTATTAAGTCTTAATAAATCCTTGATTTGGAGTAATAACTTTATTTTTTTGTAATATTCGCGCGAATATTGTGCTTTAAACTGTTATAATTTTGTTTAAACAATTAAATTAAATACAATAAAGTTATAGTTTAAAATTTGTATAATCCGGAACTGACAGCCTACACAAAATAGCAATTTCTTATGGAATTATTGAACGAAGAATTGATTTGCCTCGTTCTCCATGATTCTCATCATTTCGTGTCCCGTAAAATGTCTTTCCCTTAGAGAAATCGAAAAAAGTACCATATTTCGATCTCTAAATTCTCATTCCTTTGAGTGATAAAATTATTGGCTTGAAAAAAGTGTTTGGTTTGCGAGATTTTGTCATTCGGTCTTTCGGCCCCAAACCTTCCATTCAGTGGCGGGTTAAACGTTGAGGGCGCCATAAGCAAGCATCTCATCGGCGCCCCTATATTAGAAAAAACTCGTAGTATAAATTGACCGAAACCACTGTACCGCGCGCCTTCGAAAAACGCGTTGAAATGGAAAAAGAGAACAAGTTTACATGTGATCGATAGATATTGACCTAGAGTTCTTATGATTTCGTTTTATAATTTTTTAATTAATGATGTGCCGAATCGTAAATTTTGTAAACCGAGTTGCAAGTTGGTTCGCCAAATCCCATTCCCCGGGTGTCCGCCAGGAAGGTACCTTACCTATACTACTTTGTTTTGCCGACAATTTGGTTAACATTTTTCTTGAGTTTTGACAGTTCATATTTTTGTCAGTCGTGAAGTAGACACGTGCCGATAAACCAACGTGTTTTAATCGTTTAAACATTTTATCAAAATCAGTCATCGCTTACTGTAAAAATATCACAATGAATGACGAGGTACATTGTCATTTGAATGGATATGTGAATAAACAGAATAGTCGGTCCTGGGTAATGGGAAACCGTTAACTTATTCAACAGTCAGCTTTGCATTCCTTAAAAGTAACAGTCTGAAGTGCAATTTGGTAAGGAGGAATCATAGGACCTTGCTTCTTTGAAAATGAAAACGGCGTAGCGGTAACTGTGAATGGGGAGCGATAAGGTTATATGATTGAAAACTTTAAACTGAATGCTTTGGGCTTGATTAACATGTGATATCAACAAGACGGTTCCACATCGCAAACAGTCAGGATTAAAATATAGCTAGTTATTTCAAGAAATTGTGATGTTAATTGGCCTCCACGAACGCCTAATTTGACTGCTCTAGACTTCTTGTGGTGATATCTGAAAAGCTATAGGTTTATGCAAACAAACCAGAAATGCTTGAGCAATTAAAAGTGTGAGAAAGTAATGAAAAATATGCTCAAAAGGCCTCGCATTTTTGGGACTAACACAGGCGGATATTTACCTGATATTGTACTCCATATATAATTGCCGAAAATAAATGAAGCATTAATCAATATAAGATCTATTCTCTTTCATTTAATCAAAAATTATAAGAAAACGAAGTAAGTAGTATACCTTTGCGGCGGACACTACGTACTTAAAGAGCAGAAAAAGGAGGGTATCAATCCATCAAAATCTGTGTCATCCGCTGATGAAATTCGACCATTACGTTAAGTAAACTCAAAATCGATTACCGAGTTTGCAAACCGAATAGGCAAACCGAGTTGACACTGTAAGTGGAATTGCTTAGGACCGATTTTTATTTCAACAGTAATGTGAACTGAGCTTCGAGTTCATAAGTTTGGTTCTTTAACAACCACATATGTACATGAACTCGCAACCGCGTGCCCCTAGGCACATGTCTCGTTTGCCTTTAGGATAATACGTCACTGCTTCCATTGAAGCTGTAACGATTTTTTGCTGCCAATAGCATATCTCCCTTATTGGGTAAAAATAACTGTTTTCACGAGACTAATTGCTCTTTTAAATGACTAGAGGGAGCATAAATTACTATGCAGAATTTTACATTAACTCAATGTTTTCTTGAAATAGTTCTCTTGTCTCTTCATCAATTTCATGTTTAATCAGTTCCTCATCCTTAAATTGGTTCCATTAATTTAAACATACCTCCACATTAAGAATCAAATTAAATTGAATTCTTAAACTTCATTAATTATAAAATTCTTAATTAATAAAACTTTTTTTTCATTTTGAAGCCATACAAACGGTTAACTGCATTAATATTGTTTTAAAAATGAAATAAAATAAGACAAAAAAAAAAACGAATAAAAAAACTTTTTTATGCGGTCAAATGAAGTCGTGCACATGACTTAATGTTTTCTTAATTCAAATTTGATTTGCTTGGAAACATGCAAAGTTTAATGGGAAACCCCTGCCGTGCTTGTGCTTTATGACTTATTGTCAGATAATAATTATTCAAAGAGTTATTGCTTGATTTTTAATTGATAAATGATCTCGCTTTTAATGTAGGCAAAAAACTTGAATTTTATTCCTTTTTTTTAGTACATCGCGAAATGAGAAAAAAAATTTTTTGTTAATTTAATTCGAATGTAAATGTTATAAATCTCACTTTTGTTTTGAAGTAGGTGCTCTGACGTGTTTTGAAACAACAATGCGATATTTTCTTAGTGATCAATCGTCATATACATTAGCCAACCTACATGTTAATTTTTCTTCATCTAAAAGCTTTTCAAACTCCCCCAAATGTTATACCATTCAATTATAACTTCCCTTCAAAAAAGAAGAAATGGAGATTTTATCCATATTGAATTGTGTTGAATACAAGTGTCAATAAACTGACAGAAAACAGATACAATCTTTAGTTCTCACCTCTCAGTTGAATTCACCCTACCCCTGCCATAATTTTTTGTTCACATCGTTATGCAATAAAATTAAGTTAATATCAGTATTTGAATTTTAAATCTGAGAATAATTATGCAATGTTTACACTGAGTTCAAAAGTCGCAATTCGATGAGGCTTAAAAGTTGGTACCAGATACTTAAACATTTTTAACATTGATTTTTTTCTCGTTTAAATCTATTTTTGGCACAGATTGATTTGCGTGGGTGGAACCGAAACAAGTTTCATTTTCAAAGCACGATTTATTAGCAAAGTGAAATGATAAAATTGAGTTTGTATGAATGCGTGTATAAGAGATTAGAATAATATTTAAAAAAAAAAGAGGTTAATTTCTCATAAACCTAGTAGGAAAAGAAATAATTAAAAAAACTGAGCAATATTTGAGAGATAAGGGGTTATTGCAAGATAAATGATAAATTTGCCTTTTATTAGTTGACTGTTGCACTGGTCTTATCGCATATGCTAACATGGAATTATTTGAACGAAGAATTCTATTTTTTCGTTCTCGGTGATTCTCAACATTTGGTATCTTCTAATAATTCGGTTTTTTTCAAAGGGTGTGGATTAAATCAGGGCTTTTAGAAAATCGAAAAAAGTAAAAGATTTTTCTCATAATTCTCATAACCCGAGTAACGAAAAGGAGTAGATTCGCATGAAAAAATATAGGATATTTTGCGGTGAAATGACATTCGGGCAAAAGTATTGATATGGCTTCCCGGTTTTTCAGTTTGCAACCCCAACCCATGTCCGATTTTTAATCCGACTAAATCAAATCCAAAGACCCAATTGTGCGATGCGTGGGATGGCTATATAGTCATAGAGAAAAGTTTTTGAACCTTGCAAAGCAGGAACGCTTGTTAAAATTTGTTTAAGAAACATTTATAGGTTGTGTATAGGTGTCTTATTCAGCTAGGGACCAAAAATACATTCTCCATATTCTCATTGTTTCAGCTGAAACTTATCAAAGCATAATTCTTTCATGCTTAAAGAAATCGTCTCGAATGCCATCCGCATCTAGGACTGTATTTAATCACGCCTTACTTCTCCTGCTTATTGCTCTTAAGGATTTACTCATTGTTATTCATCTCACTAAAATGTAAAGAACAGAATTTTGAACCCAAGCCCAATTACCATCAAAAGTTCAAAACTTGAAGGTCAAAATGCAATTAATTAATTTCGCTCTAATTCGCCGACTTTGAATCACTTCACACATCACTTCTTCTTACATGACACATGAATGTTTCACAATTAATTAATAACAATTGCATCAATTTATTCCAGTCCACAAAAAATGTTAACTAATTCAAAGGTCTAAAAGCTTTTAATTAAAAAATATGATGAGCACTTATCCGATTCCGAAAATTTTTCAGACAACAGCAAATAGTTATTATATTTCTTCGGAATTCCATGCATATCAAATACCATGCAGAAGATTCACATAAGTAAGTACTAAGTAACGATCATAAGAGCATTTCAAGAGAGCAGTTGACCCACACTCAATAGCCAGAAAACAAATTCTTATACCGGAAACGTAAAAAAGCGACAGACATATTAAAATCATGATTTATCAACGAATCCTTTAAGTGCAAACTTATGTATGTCCATTTTAAACTAAGCATACTTAAGTATCTACGTTTGCTTTGAGCTGTGACGAAATGTTTTTATTTTACGAAATCCTTTGGAGCTTTTTCAGGACATGAAACAAACGAATGGCAGATACACAAATGTATCACTTACTTTCGCTTGCTATTCGGGCGGGTTTTGTTGCATTCTTATTTCGACAATGCAAGCGGACGAAAACAAGAAAGAAAGACAATTTTTTTGTAATTCAAGATAACGAACCTTTCTTTTCGTATCACAATTCACAAATACAGATAAATTCTCCATTCTTCGTCGTCGACAACAACGTCTGTCATCGGTGCATCAGTGCCTGAATATTCAGACCACAATTTTTCAATTTAGAGAGTTCATTGATTCAATAAAACAATGCTGACGATGCTCAGTTCATAATGATGCAGAGGTATGGCAGATGTCGGCAGATTGATGTGTAAAAGTCGTAAGGGTTGCCACTAGAGTTGCCATAATGTTTTAAAATTGAATTTAAAAATTGTAGAGGGATGACAAAAAAAATGTGGCAACCATGAACACGGATATAAAGTTTCGTACCCAGTTCAAAAGCAAACAACAAACAGAAAGTAAAGGTCAATCAAGTTGTATGGGGGGTCATAAGTGAAATCATGTGCACTCTACAGCCACTTGTCTGTGATTGAGGCGATTTAACTCAATAAGATAATTCCAAGGAAATTTAGACGGCAAGTTTTTGTCTTGTTTGTTTTTTTTTTTAAAGGCGATATAAAGCTAGCGGCCATGTTTGCGTCGGTTTTAAGGAGTGTTTCTTTTTTCAAACTTACTCAATGTGTTGTGAATTGGTTGCGATATTTGGGTCTTATCATGTGAATTTTTCTTTATGTCTCGCTTGAAATGTTATGGCCCTTCAATCTTAACATTGAATATATGAATTTTTGTTTAATTTCTGGGAGACTTTGTTTTTTCGTCAAAGTTTAAGCAAAGAACTCACAGTCAACAATAAATTAACAGACTTTTATGGCTCTCAGGAAAACTACAGGGTGTTGAGCTAAATATGTAATAAGTTTTGCATTCGTAAGAAAAATCAGCATTTGAATTTTGATAAAATTTGAAATTACCAAAGCTCTTAGACATCACCTGAAAACTCATATTCAAGTACAGACTTAAACTACCGGAACTTGTTCTTCTTCTTCACTCTATCACTTCAGTCCCATTCAGAAACTGCCTTACTTAATGGAAGTAGCTCTGCTCCGTCTTGTGCAAGGACTTTCCCGCTGAAAGCCAGTCATTGATCCACAGTTCTTCGACGCATTAGTAAAAAAAAAACAATCTGTCCTGCATCAGACGTTAGTCTTATAAAATAGAAGTATAAATGCGTCTGGTGGAATGAAGTCGCTCAATCGTGCACTTTCAAAGTTCAATTCAATGGTCGCGACGAAGGAATTACCAAGTCTATTAATCGCTGTTCTTGTTGCAATGGCTTGCAAAATATCTTGTAAGAATGCTATAAGATGTAAGAGGACTCCCGTGTTTGATTCAAAATAAAACATGGTAATTTGAGATGTTGTCAACATTGAATCATACTGGGCAATAAAGCAAGATCACCGGCCATGTTAAAAACAACTTCCAAGCCTTCGGGGAGGCTCCTTTTGCCCTAATCAGAGTAGCATTTATAGGCCTGTCGAAATACTGATTCAATCACATACCAAGCTATGTTACTTCACAATAGCTTGTTAATCGATTCCTGTAAAGGCCCAACAATGACCATCTTGCTCCAATTCTTGGGTTTAACCTTTATGGCCCTAGTCAGCTAGGTTAGGAACAGAACTTTGTAGCATTTCGAAACATTTGTTTCTGTTTCCAATCATCGCAGTATCGCTGAATCTTTCCAAAATCATGCTATAATAGAATTATAATGACTTTTACTTCAAGGTGGTATAAAATTGGATCATCAACACAAACATTAGCCTATCATCGGCAAACTATCCGCTCCCTGCTGCAGACTATTTTTAGTATCAAACATTGTACCACTTTTGACAACAAACTATCTTCAATTAAGCTTATCATAAAGCATATAAGCTAGGTCTGGTCAGCTTTTAATAAGGACCCTCCAACCACACGGTGTGGAAAGCGTTTTCTAAATCAACCAGAACATTATGTATTTTATTAACGTTTCTATTTGGTTTTGGATCTTGGACGCGACATGAATGCAGTCATCTTCCACCTTAAAATTTAACTGACTATTATTCGAAATTATTGCTACTGATGCTAAATAGAAGACTTACGACAGAAAATTTGACGGATTGGAGCTATTTTTCCCTTTTTTGGGAAAGAATGAACCATAACTGACTTCTTGTTCATTATATAGTCGAATATGAGATGGAGCCCTTCTTTTACTGACGGAGGTCTTGCTACTGTTTCATAATTTTGATCGTCATGTCAGCCTGGCCAATAAAGTTTCATCAGCACCACAACCCAGGACCCGGTTCAGGTTTCCTTCAGCGAGTTTTTCCAATAATCCCAATTGTTCTTCGACGAAATTCAGTTCCGCACCTCAATGATTTGGGCTTATCCCCATTTGCTTCACAAAAATTAGATCAATGAAATACAGACAATTCCTGATAATATAATAACTCACTGTCTTTTCCACCAACCTGAAAAAGATTTTCACGTTTGTATTTCACGTGCCCCAATGAAGTACAGAAACCAATTCCATTCCTCCCATTAAACAATTTTCCCATCAGTTTGGCCTTGCTCCCAACTTTTCGAGTCCTCTTAAGTACAGAGAATCCTTCTTCAGCCGTGCTTCGCTAATGTGGAATTCTCTTCTACACTCTGTCTTCCACAGTTATTGCAAAGACGAGAAATTCAAAACCAACACTTCCTTTTAAACACGCTATCCTTTTCCTAATGCTCACACTGTGCTCTTGGTATGTAAAGAGTATTGAAAAATCTCCTGCGTGTGCTTGTATACATGAATCCGTTTTGATATTTAAACACCCTGTATTGCGACGGGATAAAAACCTTATCATGAATGATGAAATGCGTTTTTTCATCGTTATTCTATCCAAATGCAACGTCATTTGAAACACCATTTTTCCAATTTACAATCCATTAAGTAATTTTTTTTCAAAAACGTTTATTCAATTCTCCCTTGCAACATAGGAAAAAAATAACAAAAAATAAATTTACCATTAAAAACAATTCACTGTTGTCACCCCATTTACAAAAATTTCTACACGCTGAAACCGCTCTTTATCGCTATTGTACAGAAGAACAATTTATGCTTGGAGTACAAAAATCATAAACATTTCAAATAAAATTCTTGAAAACAACATCTTTATGGTCTTGGCATTTTTTTCCAGTTTTTTTAATCAACTCGTTCCACTATATATCACCCCCATCTAAGTTTCCTTGCATTATAACTTAACTGTACTATTATAATTTAGTTAATACAGTAAAGTTCTTTATAGTTACTGACTTATACCTCCTCACCGTAAGCTAATAAAAAGTTTCACCGCTCCTGTAGACTGCTCAGTCAAACCGCGGAATTCAGATACATTACAACGCGTTCGCTGGCTTGTATGAAAATTTTACTCCATACCTAACTTTGTTTCTTTTTTTTTCATTTGAACGGAAATATTATTTACTGAGCAAAGAAAGCAGGAAAAAAAACTGATTTTTATATTGAATCATCCTTCTTCAGGATGACAGCAACTTGCTCATGTAAAATAGTGTAAGTCTTTTATCGCACGCTATCCGTTTTCCGCTATTCATCGTACTCGTCGTCGCGTCGCGTTGTTGTTGTTGCTGTATACCCAATAGAGTCCCGTGTTAAAACATATGCGTGCGGCATAACTTTATTTTGTTTCCTACACAGGAAACATGAGTCCTTGTTTTCCATTCTGAACTTTAGTGCGAACCGTGTGTAGTTATTAATAGTGAATGACCTTGAATAGTGAATTCATTCAAACAGGTCACGAAAGGAAATTTCGATTTTTGTCAGTTTTTTTTCTTTCTATGTGTTTCGCATTCGTTCCACGATACCGTTGTCAAAATAAAAATTACCTTGCAAAGATCTAGTGAGGAAATAGAAATCTTAAAAAAAAAAAAAAAATGGCGCCCGGGAAACCTCAGTTTATGTATCTATTCCCCTGAAACTGAATTGAAAACACGGTTGAAAGCTTTAATTTCAATTGTTCACCTTAAGTAAGCAACAAAAGAAATCACCTTCATTCAAGAACACCCCCGCCGTCGATTCAGTGAACAAAAATATACATAAAGTGCCTTTAATTCGAAATAGCTCTCCCAGTCGCGATAACCGGTTTCCTAGTCGCTGTAATCGGTTCGTCTCTATTAATTGATAAAAATACCCACCCACATTCAAGACGGAATATGTCTCCTACTCATGATGGCTATCGCTCGGGTGCTTTAGTAAATTTTATTAAACTACCCCTTTCCCCACCCATTCTGCCCATATTTCCATAGTCAAAGTCTGTTTTCCGTGCGACGAATAATAATTTCGTGATGAGATATGTTCTCGATTAGAGTCGGGCCTTGTCTGTCATAGTAATTCCCTGAAAAGAATGACCAACAAGTGAATTGAAATCAAACTCAACCCAGTCCATTGGGGTTTTTTTACTTTTAAGTGGAGTTTGTTTTTTTGTGGACTCGAAATTTTTGTTTTGTGTCTTAAGTGTCCAAAAAGTGAATTCGTATTAATAAAGTTTCGACATCTAGACGATTGAGCTTGATGAATTTAAAGTTGTCTTGTTTGAGTGAATAAAAAAAAGAAAACAAGAATACTAGTGGAAAATTTGCATTAGTGGAGAAGTGCCTTGTTTTGTGTTACACTGTATACATTGGAGTCGGCCGACTGGGTGATTCAGTAGCTAGTTATTTGTGTCTGATTCAATTTTGTCATTAAAAAGTGCATGAATTCGTTTACGTTTGTGTCAAATTTGTAAAAAAAAAAAGAAGATTCTTTTTTCCTTAAATGAAATTTCCGGTAGAAGCTGGTCTTGATACAATTATTACATTATAAAGTGCAATGAATCTTGGCACTGAATGCAAATTGTAATCGTGATGTTTGATTCATCTTTTTAAGTAATTTCATCAAGGAATTTTTGCCGGCTCAACTTTTTTGGATTAATCAAATGAATTGGATATTTTCGAAATCGTAAAAATAGTGTAAGTTTTCAAATAAGTCTATCGTTCTGATTTATGATTTTCTTTTGAAGACAAATTTTAGTTTTGAACTTATTTAGAGCAATGCATAAAGCGAAATTCTCTCTGCCTGTGAATGAAAAGAATAAGTCGGTAAAAACTTCTATATTTTTTTGTAGTTAAAATTCGTGAGTGATACTTTTTGGTAATTATTTACCTACTTACTTATTTATGGTGGCGCCGTAGCGGTACAGTCCAGGTCGGTCCAGGGCCTCATTCAACAAACGTCTCCAGCCAGCTCGGTCACTAGTTATCTGTCTCCAGTTTCGCACTCCAAGTTGGTTCAGGTCCTCTACCACCTGTGTGCTCCACCTGAGTCACGGTCTTCCTCTTCTGCGGAGCATTATTTTCCATTCGCTCTACATGTCCAAACCATCTAAATCGTTGGACCTTAAAATGTTGCTGAACAGCTGTACAGATTTTGGTGGAATCGTATCCATTCTCCATTTATGCAGGCAGGACCAAAAATCACTCGAAGTATTTTTCTCTCAAAGTAGCCCAAAGCGTTTTCATCGGATGTTGTCATGGTCCATGTCTCTGCACCATACATGAGGACCGGGATGAGAAGAGTTTTGTAGAGTGTCACTTTAGTTGCTTTTTTTGCCTTCTAAGTCCAAAGAAGCAGCGATTGGCAAGGATGGTTCTTCGTTTGATTTCAGCGCTGGTGTTGTTGTCCGAGTTTATAGCGGATCCTAGGAAGTTGAATCTGTCTATGCTGACGTTTGCTCCAAGGCGTCGATGTTGGTTGTCCTTTCTTGTTGACAGCACTAATTTGGGTCAACCACTAAACCCATCTTCCTGGCCTCCGTGCGTATCCTAGTAGCTGGACGGACTTTTGAAAGATTGTGCCTCTTTTTCTTTTCAAGAATTATGTTGAAAAAATCGCATTATAGCGTATCACCTTGTCCAAAACCTTTCTTGACATCAAATGCGTCCGTCATTTTTTTCCAACCGTGATGGAACAGCGCGAGTTTTCCATTGTCATCTTACACAGATGGACGAATTTTTCTAGGATGCCAAAACTAGGCATTACTCTATGTAATTGGGCTCTAGAGACGCTGTTATACGCGGCCTTGAAATATATGAAAAGCTATAGCAGAAATCGATTTGATGTTCCTGGGTCTCTTCCAAGATCTGCCATAGGATTGAATATCAATGGTGGGGTTTCTGGGTCTGAAGCCACACTGATTAGGACTTATCAGGTTGTTGACGAAAGGTTTCAGACGTTCGCACAGTACTGCAGACAAGATCTTGTAGGCGATGTTAGGAGACTCGTGCCTCTGTTGGTGCAGTTCAGAGGATCTCCTTTCTTTAGTATCGGACATACGATGCTGACGTTCCATACGTAGGGAATGCTTTACTCCGACCAAATTTTGCAGATGAGCTGTGCATGCTCCTAACCAAATCATCACAGCGGTTTTGTTCGACTTAAGCTTAGATATCGCTATCTTCGCTTACTCAATGTTGGGTGAGTGACATTGTTGGCCTGCTACACCCTAATTGAATAGTTCTGTATTGCTGGTGGAGTTTTGCTCGGCATCGCCATTATACAGCTTGGAAAATTGGTTTTTAAACATCCTCAGCACTGACTGTGGTTCCACTACGATGTTCACATGATGGTCTCTACAGGCTTCGGTTCGGGGTGTATAAGCCCTGGTGGTTTATTTTACCTTTTTGTAAAACTTTCGATCCTCGTTCCTGCTGTGATATTTTCTATCTCCTCTATAGCGCGCTTCTCATGCCCCCTTTTATTCTTTCTGTGAAGTTTATGCTCCTCTCTCCTTTTCGGCTCGTAGAGCCCACGAGTCACGAGCTGCTAGTGTCCTTTTTTTGCAGCGCCGCGCTTTGTATGGCTCTTGTTTAGCTACATGTTGCCGCCGGAACTCATCGTCAAACCAGGGGTTTCGTTGTGGTGGCCGTGTAAGCCCTATTACTTCAGATAGGCGGCATATCTGATGGGTGCTTGACAGTGTTGCCACTCTCTACACTTTGTGCTGGCAGCAAAAGACTTCTGTGGGAGACTTTCGGAGACACGATCGGAAAGGGATCTAGCAATCTCTTGCGATTGTAGCCGTTTGACGTCGATTTTTCTCCTAGCATTTTCACATGTTAGCCTTGATCGGGATATCCGCATTCTTACCTTGGCTACAACCTGGCACCTTGGAATGTGCGGACAACTTTCATGGTAGAGAAGTGTCTTGCGTCGATCGCAATATGATCAATCTGCCGTTGACTGATCAAGAGATTTCCACATCCCCTTGCGGATATCGAGATGTGGGGATTGCGTACTTGCTACCATTACGTCTCGCCCTTCAGCGAGACGCTGATTTTGTAACCAGTAGCAGTTGCGATAGTAGATATCAAAATTATTCATTTTACATAGACCCGGGCGATCCGATCGCATTTCTTGGTTGGCGGTTATATCTGATTTATAGCAGTCAAGGGCTTCCGCTAGTTTGTCGGCTGCACGTTGTCCTTAAATCGTTTGCGTGGGTCGTCATCATTAATTCCGTCCGTATCCGAGGCTTATTGGTGTTTTGGAACCATGTCTTCTTTATGTGGCCGGGCAGTCAACCCGACGCAAGACCCCTTACCTGGTGGGCCAGGTCTTTACTTTAACCCTAAGACGAAGAGCCGGCCAAACCGCTCCTTATAGACCTTGGCTGCGAATATGTCGTAGTAGCCCTATAAGGTGTTCACTAAATAGTTCATCCTGACTGGAACTGTAGACGCCACCATCGATTTCATCTTGGGAGAATGGTGAAGTACTAGGAGAGGCCGAACAAAAGTCATATACAGAGATTCTTGGTAAAATATGGATCATCAAATTCCTTAGACCATCGCTTGATAAAAACTAAAGTGTAGTTAGCATTATACTGATGATGGTATCGATATGAAAAGTGAGTTGAGTGTCACAGAGCAGTCCTAAATCATTAATAGAAAGGACTACATTGATTGGTTGAGAGTCAATAAAGTAAGATCTTTGAGGTCACCTTCTAGAGAAAGTAATGGCTTGACATTTCTTAATATTGAGCTCTAAGAGATTTGCTTTGCACCATATATAGAATTTGTGTAGTTCGTTCTGAAGTAGTTGAGCCTCATTAGAGGAAGATGTTTTTTTTTTGTAGATTTTCATGTCGGCCGCATACACAAAGAGTTTGCAGTCTGAGAAGATTTGATCACCGTCATTTGTGGCCAAGACAAATATAATTGGGCCGGGGTGGCTACCTTGACGAACACAGGAAGATGAAGGGATTGCATTAGATACGTGATTCCTGTAGAAAAGTTGTACTGTCGATTCGAGAGGTATGACTGTATCTACGGTTCCATAAACTGTATCCTCCGAAAATCCATCGAAGAATTTTTCATTCGAAAGTGCCAAGTCTCAATTCGCCTTTTTTACTCATCGTCCAGCTCTCGGCGCCGTAAGGTCGTAAGGTGAGACTGGTAAAGTCAAAGTCTTGTATGGCAGACACTTTGTCTTTCAAGTGAGGAGTTTCGAACCCAGTTGCTTTACCAAACAAAAGCAGCAGCGGATCGCTACGGTCATTTTTCTTCGGATCACAACTAAAGTGTCTTTTGTGCGATTGATGTTTATTCCAAGTAAGGAGGTAAGTACCTCAAAATTGCTGCTACCAATAGTGACGTTTTGTCCTAGGCGGTAGAAAGACGTTGCTTTGTTTGTTGATAGCATGTACTTTGTTTTGTCCTCATTCACTTCAAGACCAACGAGTTTCGCCTGTTCTTCCATCAAGTTCCTAGAAGTATGTGCATAAATTTATCAGGTTTCACACTCAAATTGTTTTTTTTTTTTTTGTATTTCAAATAAACTATTAACATCTTAGAACTGTTTTGTAGCAATTATTTGCACACCTAATTACTCCATAAATACAAATATTTTCGATGACTTAATTATTGGTAGAGAATTGAACAGTAACGCAGCAACATTCACACCAAACACTCTGGAAACATACAAAACAAATTCTGAAAAGGTTCATTTAATTGAGTTGTTATTTGGTTTTACTTGCAAAATTAACTTTTAAAATTGCTGCTATAAACAAAATTAGGGTGTAGTTTTAGAATGAAAATCTTTAAATAAAATCCACTTGAAATGTTGCGTCAATTATTGCAAGCCTTATTCTTTGTTGCAGATAAAAACGAGTTGTTATTGCTTACAATTGCATAATAGTTACCCATATTTAACTAAACATTTCAAGTTATTTCTAGTGCATGCATGCTTAACTTCAGTTGAGTGAAGTGCTTTGCATTAAATTCAACTCAAAGTTACACAACAATAATTTGAATCTCAATCGAAATAGGAAGTAGTTATTTTTAATTTGTTTGAACGATTTGAAAGTACCTATAGCATGTGCTTTCGATCTGAAGTAGAAATCCAGTAGGTATAGATAATATAAATTAGAAGCAATTACTATGAGCTACATATTATGAGTAGGATCTTCTGTTCACCATTCAATCAAGGGCTATTTCTAGAATTAGAGCTGGTGGAGCAAAAAACCTCGTTTGAATGAAATCCGATAAATGTTTACAATTTTGTTTCCAATATTGTTGATAAGCGTTCGTTAAAGAAAAAACAGAAAACACCTCTCTTCTGAGAGAGGGTACAACAAACTCACCGCTTGTTTCATTTCTTATTCATTACAAACCAGATCACCACAATCCATTCAGAAAACCATTAACAATGCACGATTCTTCTCAATCCCATTTCTTATAATTACTGAAACACAAACATGATGTCCTGGTGTCCCATATGTGTCCAATAAATAACACAACAACTGACCAAGAAAAGACCTTCCATCAATTAACTTCCACACCCTGTAGCATTATTCATCTACATTAAAATTTCCTTTCGATTTTAAAACCAATCAAGTCCATCAAATGCCCAACTTTCATCTTCCTCAACTCTTAATTCATAATCTACACAAAGTAAACCCAAGATGAACACACTTCCGTTTCCGTCTAGAGGTATATCGTAATCGAAGGGTTGAGCGTGTCACCTCATAAATTGATTCCCAAGTCTATCCTCAAATACCCAGTAGCTGACGTAAAAGTAATACACTGCAACTTCGATCCTTATAAATTTACATTGTTGAACCACAATCTACTACCGAGCCTGAGCCCGTGTGATGTCCATAAGGATTTACGTATCCAACCGTAGCGCCCAACTTCATTCCCTGCCCATTGTTTCTCAGAACTTAAACGATAGTAAATTGCTCGTTAAACAAGACCGTCATGTGTAGGCGTACGAACAATATAATCCAGAAGATCATTACCCGCACAGGACAGTTTTAATCCAATGCCCAGCCAATGCCATAGATACCGGCATCCAGGTGCAGGTAGAGCTATTGTGTGTATGAGTTTAAGGTTTGCAGACTCATTTTATGACACGTGCTGCGGACACGGACACCCACAGTCACAGTAAACAGGGATTAAGCTTAAGAACAATTGAATTATTTAAAAAAGACAACGATGATGATAATGACAGCAGCAAAACTACGAAGAATTAATAATGCTGTTTTGAAACATGATCAAAGTTGTTTGGACTCATAAGAGACGTCCTCTTGTTCCTGCTGTTGAATGTGTGTACGAAATGCGTATAGAGAAGAGCATTGTCGTTCTGGAAGTTCTCCTACCGTTCGCCTGAATATGATGTGTGAAAAAGAAAATCCATTAAAAGCGACCCGATTCCATTAAAATAGAGATTCAGTCCTGTTGTGTTAAGGTAGTTTTGTGCTATTCGGTTGTCGGGTGTTTATTTGATAAACTGTCCTCCTCCTGCTGTCTCTGTGGATGAGAGCTTGAGCTGGTGGTCCTCTCTCATTAAGCAGCAAAAAAGAATATGGACTTGTGTAATCTTGGAATAGGACAAACCTTGGAAAACTGTTTTCGTAGCCAAAAGGTGCACTTAATTTGTTATTTGTGTCTGTTGGTTTGGTGATGACAGGAGTGTTAGAGAGGAATATCATTGGGGAAAAGTTTTCTATCATCACTTTGCTGAGATGTACTTAAAATAGTTTTGTGGGTTAACCTTCTCTTCTTAGACGAAAGAAATTTCTTTTTTTGTGAGTAACTGGACAAACATTTGCAACAAATTTGTTGGAGTGGAAGATTTAATGAAAATTCCGTTGTGAAGTTTTATTGTTGTTTTGAATAAATTAGGTTTTATGTTCTCTAGAAGCGTTTAAATGTTGTCATAGAATCGCTTCTAGCTACAGAGTGCTTTTGGAATCTTCTAGTTTTAGTTAAATCTTATACAACATAAGCATGTTATGCAATTTGAGATTTGCTGGGTTAACTCTATCTAAAAAGCATAGGTCCAGTTTTATATGATAAGTTTTAAAAGCTTTTGAAACAATTTTTAGAATGGTTTGCTTCATGATAACATAATTTGAACAAAAAAAAATTGTTTGACTTCAAAATGTTTTTATTAAAATGCTGGAGCGAATATTCATGAAATACATTTTGTGTAAAAATGTTTAATGTGTATTTATTGTTTTTGAGAAATAGTTTTTAAATTTGAAGAAAACAAAATGATCTGATTTTTATGATCAAACCTAAACGCACGCAAAACAAATGACTGCATGCCATAAGAATACGGATTTTGATCTTCTTGACTCTCATCATAACTTAGATACGAAAGTAAATTGCCTTGAAAAAAGGCATTTACAGTCAAATGACACTTGGGCAAAGTCCTGCCGGAATAAAGGAGTTTTTTTTTTTTGTATAATTTGCACCCACTCAAAGGGCTTTTTATACCCTTTTTATGCCAGATACACAGTGAGTACATTAGGAAGAAGGGAAGGGGTTGGAAAGGAGGTGTCGGTGTAAATTGGTTTTATATTCTTGAACATTGTAGTGACTGGGAAAGACAGAGTATACAAGAGAGTTCCACATTCGCGAAGTACGGCTAAAAAATTATTCCCTATACTTGAAAGAACGTCCGAAGTTGGGCTCGAGGGTAATCTGATTGGCATTCCTAGAAGCGCGAGTATTAAGGGCGAATGGTTTCAGGGGAGGAATGCAACTGGCTATTTCAATAGAGCAATTTCCGTAAAAGTAGCGATAAAACAAGGAGAGACACGCTACGTTACGACGGTGGTCTAAGGTGGTGAAAGTGTCAGTGATCTCTCTATCACCAATCATTCTCACAGCTCTTTTGAATTCCATCCAAGAGACTTAAGTAAGTAGCTGGAGCACCAGCCCAGAGATGTGAATTGTACTCAAGCTTTGGACGGATAAAGGTTTTATAGATAAGGGCCAGATCAGTCAAGGAAAAAAATTTCTTGCACCGTCTTAAGAAACCCAAACATCTTGCGGCATTTTTGGCGACATCGCGTATGTGCTCGGTCTACAAGAGATGGTCAGTGATGCACATACCGAAAATCTCGAGATGTTCGGTCTCATTGATCCAAGTGCCACTCATGGACAGTGGCAGGGGAAGTATACCTCGCTTCAACGATACAAGACAGCATTGGCTTTTCGAAGCATTAAACTCTACAATGAGTTTATCATATTTTGCCGTTTTAGTTCCACATCCGAAGATGAAGGATGTGAATCTGGAAACGAATATGAGAAGCTAAGGGTACTATTGTAAGCAAAACAATTTATTGGATTAGAAGTAACAGACAAGAGATCATTAATAAAAATTTTATAAAGAGGGTCGGAGACAAATCGGAGCCCTGGGGCACACCAGCATTTATATTGTGGGTTTCAGACTTGAATCTGTCCAATACAACTTGTATTGAACGGTTCAAAAGAAACTTTTTAATCCAACGAAGAAGGATTCATCGATACCGAAGGCACGCATTTTCCATAAAAGAGCAAGATGCCAGACTTTATCAAATTCCTTTGAAATATCAAGTGCAACAATCTTACTTTCTCCAAAACGGTGTAAAGATTTGTTCCACTGTTCGGTCTTCGGTGAGATAAACCATCAAATCACCAGGGGACCTGTTGCTGCAAAAGCCGTATTGCCGGTCATTAAGAAGCTTTCGGTCTTCGAGATATTTCTTGAGCTGATAGTTTATCAGCGTTTCCATGACCTTAAAAGGAAGGGACGTTATTGAGCAATCGGACGGTAATTGGAGGAAGAAGACAATTCGCTTTTTTTGGGATTAGGTGGACAAATGCTGTTTTCCGGAACAAGCGCAGAAGAGTAGGATAGATGGAAAAGCTTACGCAAGGGTTTTGCCAACGTGGAAGAACACCTCTTCAGAATAATAGCGTTGATACCATCCGGACCAGCGGATTTATGTATGTTGAGATCCCTTAGGACTCTCGCCACAGCACGAGTACGAAAAAAAATTTGTCCCATGGAATCATTGACGCGCTCAAGAGCAGGCGGAGTCATGACACTCTAAGGCAGCGAAGAGTTGGCGGCGAACTGCCTAGCAAAAAGGTTAGCTTTCGCAAGCGAGCTAACAACTGAAGTGCCATTGTCAACGAGCGTAGGGACCGAGGAAGAAGAAGAATTCTTCATATTTTTTATAAATGACCAAAAATTCTTACAGCTTTTGGGACATTGCAGTATTTTTTGCCTTAATTTTTGGTCATGTAAAAATTTGGTCCGCCGAATATGGGCATTGCAGGCCTTCCTGGCTTGTTTAAACTTGTTCCGCTTTTCCTCAGTTGGCTTGGCTCTAAAACACCGGAACTTTACTTCTTTTTCCCTGATAACCTCTTTACAGCTTGAATCAAACCATGACTTTTCCTTGCATTTGATGCTTTTAACCCTATTCGGGATAAAAGTTTTCATTCCCAAAATAATCATATTAGTAATCATATCTGCGCTGGAGTCTACGTCACTATCGAAGAAGCATAGTGACCAGTTAAAGATCCGGAAAAAGTTGTTGAGACCGTCACAGTTGGCTTTCTCGTATTGCCACACGGTTCTCTTTGGAGTTCTTTCTTTTTTTTATTCGACATTTATGTTTGTATTTATCTCATTTAATAACTTTTATGGTTGAAAACAACTGAAGCTGGTATTTAATATTTGCTCATTTATACACAGACTTAAAGAAAAATATTGTATGTAAAAGTATACGGTTTCACATTACAAATTACGAGAGAGAATTTCTCATTTTTGCAGGAAGCAACCTTAGATATGTTTCTTTCTTTTCGGGCTTGAAAACAATTTCTCTGAGTTGCAAAATGTTCTGAATGTTCATCTTAAAAACATATTCTTAAACATAAGCGTCAATCATAACTGTCATTTGAAATGTCATAATATTAGTTGAATGTTTGTTTTTTTTTTTTATAAATTCGGAGCGATTTGGTCGAATGTTTGTTTTTTTATAAATTCGGAGGTCGAATGATAACTAGTTCTTCTTTTGACGGCTATAATGAAACATAATGTAGTTTCACCAAGTCGTGGCAACACAACACAGCCAATTACTGCTCTATGTGTGGGAATTTTCCCGTTCACGTACTTTCCATTTTGTCGAAACGTTAGATTTTTTCTGTGGGGCTACGCAGAAGACCGTATATTTGAGAAAAGTGCCCGAACTCGACGCAGAAACGAACCAATATAACACCGCGATACCGTTTGATAAGTGTGAAAAAGTGGTTAAAAAATACCTCAATACCTTTTGCATGCTGCAAAAAATCCCGAGGCAGCTATTTCAATGACATTGCCTTTCCTAACTTTATAATAGGTCCGTTCGTGTACTCACTAAAACTGCCCAAAACTGCCATATTCTCCCACTGCCACTTATCGTAAAATCTGTCACTTTTGGAGGAGAAAAATATTTCCCCTATCTGCCGATTTTAGCCACAAAAATTTCTTGTGGCAGAAGTGCGTTTTTGCGCTGACGATAGTTGACTATAGTTTTTATGTCAAAAAGAAAATGGTTGATGTGTCATAGTTGAAATAGTTAGAAATAGTTGAAATCATCCAAAAACGCTTTTTAGTTAGGTTTGGTTGATCTGTCAAACAAGAAAAAAAAAACAAATCTTTTGAGGTTACATTTTTCTTTTCTTTTGATCATAACAATTTTTGTTGCTCTAAATTTATTTCAAAAATTCAAGAATGATCTTGATATGGTAAGATTTTAAGGCCAATTGAGATGAGAAAATATTTATTTATTTTTGAACAACCCACAGCAAGAAAAGAAAAGAGAAAGAGACTGAAGACCACCCTCCATAAAGAAATCTTCAAGCTGTTTCAAGTAAGCCAGCTCCTGATATTCTCCTAATTGCGGCTCCCAGATTCAGTGAAAAACTCTCAATACCAATATCTAGTTCGTGATTTTATATAAATAAACGAAAAAAGTCTTTATTCTCCGAAACTAATTAAACATTTTTTATTGCTGACAGACAAACATAAAAACAATGAATTCAAATATGTATGCCGATTTCGTCCTTCAATCATTGATTTGGGTTTCCTTATGCTTGACTTCTGCGGGAGCGTCATTGAGCTTCCTCTCCAAATTGTCCTTTTCTCCTGTGATCTTCGTAATTTTCTCCTCAGTCAGCTCCATTCACCGCTGCGTCAATTTCTTCTCATGCAGAGTAACTTCCATTTGCCGTTCCTGCGGACTGACGTTCGACAATCATTATGCTCATGGGCAGTGGCCAACTTATCCTCCAAAACCATGTCCATGTCCTCGAGTTTTTCGATGACTTTTTGTAAACTAACCGAACGTAGACGCTGACTGTTTTGGCCATCTTTGGCAGCCTGCAAGTCGCCACGCAGTTGCAGTTGAAATAGGAGTGTTTGCGGATTGCAGTATAGCCAATTCGATTGGAAGGGTTTGTGACCGGTAAGAGAATGATTCTTGAAATTGGTGCTGAATTTTAAGCCACTTGGAAATGCGATCATTTCCTTGGTGTGTATCTCCTCGTAGTGACTGAGGATTTTCAGTTTGACTCGTGAAGCTTTAAAATTTGTAAGGGGAATCTTATTTTCTTTATATTTTTGAATTTAAATATTTTTAATTGAAGACGAACAGAAATCTTTTGATTGAATTAAATTTGCGGCGGCACGGATACGGACAACTACGACGGTAAAAAAATGCACGAACAGAATGTTTTTTTTTTTTGAGTCATTAAAAACACCATTAAACAGAAAAAAAGACTTTGACACATCAACCATTTTCAACTCACCTCCTGAGTAGAGTTGGGAATAGTTAGAAATAGTTACAATTTGACACTTTAACACTGACCGCAAAAACGACAATTGTGGTTACGAAACGTAACTATTTGCGTGCAAAAACGAGAAATAGTCAACTATAGTCAACTATAGTCAACTATAGTCAGCGCAAAAACGCACTTCAGTTGTGTAAGTTATGTCAAAAATTTTTTTTCTATTAGTTTTGACATTTCATCGTGTTCATGTTTTGAGCACTTGCTCACAAAAAAAATTGACGTTTAAGAAGTGGGAGAATTTTGTGTTCAACGCGTTCGTTTACTTTTGTGCACATTTTTTTTTGAGAAATTTATCCCCACTCCTCGAAATTTGACAGTTTTTACACAAACTGCCCAAAAAGTACACGAACGGACCCAATGAAATAAAACTTTGATTGAAAATGTATCTTTGTGTGGATTTTATTTACCTCTACTTTCGAAACCGAAAAATGAATGGTCCTTTGTATTGGTCGAATTGACAGTCATCTTTTCCAAAAAAGAGACAACGACCAAATATCTGGTGTTTTATGGATATCATCTTGGTGAACCTAACATGTGTTGATTTCATCCCAAATACTGTGATTAGGTTTGTGAACATATCAATATTATCAATACATCCATACATACTATTATTTGAAAGCAACATTCATTCGTATAACTTTGCATTTGGGTATAACTTGCAAAAGTAACTGAACATTTTTTAAAAAATTCACAGACATCATCGAGAAACGATGGTCAACACGAGTCACTTTAATCTTCCCACGACAATGAAAAGCCCCAAATCAGACTTAGAGTATTTTCCCTTTTTCTTTATGTTATTGACATTGACTATAGTGTCAAATTTCAAAATTATCAATTTTCGCAAAAAAAAAAAGTCAAAATTAAAGCTAAAAAATGGTCGATGAATTGACCGAGGAACAAATTGCGGAATTCAAAGAGGCTTTTGCTCTTTTCGACACAGATGGAAGTGGCAAAATCACAATTGAAAAATTGGGAAATGCTATCCGATCGTTTGGACACAATCCTACCGAAGCTCAACTTACGGCGATGGTAAATGCAGTCGATATCGATGGAAATGGGACTATTGACTTTGCCCAATTCTTAACTTTGATGACTGAAAAAATAAATAACAATGATATCAAAGAAGAAATTCGTTTATCATTTATGGTGTTTGATAAGGATGGTGATGGTATTATTTCGCCGGCTGAATTGAAAGAAGTAATGGCAGATTTTGGTGAGCATATGACGGATGATGAAATCGAAGATATGATAAGTGAAGCCGATTTGGATGGTGATGGAAAGATTAACTATGAAGATTTCTTTTCACTTTATCTACGTTTAAAAGACATGGAAGAAAATAGAAATTCACGCAAACCGTCAGCGGGCACCGAAGAGTAATTTGTTTCTTAGAGGTTAATGGTAGATCATGGTTTGGTCTCTTCGAAAAGAAACGGTTAAAGAGTTAAGTACCTACAATTGATGTATTAAATTGAAATGTATGTCTAACCGGAAAAATTTGCAGTTTGCAATATTTTCGAATGGATTCAACAAAGCACCGAATTCAAACCTTGATTCCCAGCAGCCATCTAAACAGAATTTCAATAATTCACATAAACAACTTAAAATCGCAAAAAAAAAAACAAAAGCGTTTCCTCTTTTTTGGACTTGGATTGAAAACATTAACATTGAATTCCATCTCAGCTCAACCTACTAATTCAATTCAGCTTAATGGCTGCAATTTCTGCAGTCGCTGTGATAAGGCAAATAAATATGCCTTGATGGCCTACCTATGTGGAATAAATTTTGTGTATGGTTTAATATGAGAATTAATCGTCTCGCACGAGTGCCGCTTAGTCGATCGACGCGACGCGAGGACCACCATCCATTCTCTGTCCTCGAAAACTTTTTAAGTTGCAAAGCAAAAGGATTAGTTTCGTTGTGAATAATAAACGTAACGTGGCTGCAGCGTTTGTGGCTGAACCGACCAACTATAGTGCTCCAGTTCCTGCCCAGTAAAGGGATCGTCACTCCACTCTATTCATACCAAGGTAACTCCTGCGTCAGCTATGATGGCAACAAATAAACGCACGTCCTTGCCCAGAACAAATACACTAGCTCGAATGTATATTTATGTAAAATCAGTTCAAAATTTTTGATAGATATTTACGAGTATTTATTGCAATATATATTCAACAGCAATAGAGACAGTATTTGGTGATGTCGGTCGTCGTCCGTCGTCGGCCTTTTCATGTTCAGGGACGGCTGGGATGTTTTATGAGTGTATGCACGAGTTATGTTAAATGAGCAATTATTTGTCCAAATAGCAAGAAATGTGAGCATGTTTTATAGGGCGCACGCATATTCAGGCTTCGACAACGATTTTGACATCCATAATGGATACAAAAGAGGCTCCGATATGAACGAGCATGAATGAGTTCGATAGTCAAGGAGTTCAGAACGGAATATCAAAAATTCAAAGCAACAAATTTTAAAAATGGAACAGTGGTAACAAATTTCTCTCTGATAAAAATCCAACTGTCATTCTCAAACTATTGCATGCCTTTCTTTGGCTATATGAATTTTATTGAGATATTTCTGCATCATAGACTGAGAGTTATGTACCCTCTATTTCATTTGGTTATTTATAAACGCAATCGAAGCGGCAAATTATTCGTCTAGTAATTTATATTTCAGCTTAGATTTCAAATAATTCAGCTTTTACGACAGATTGAGTTTTTGAATTGGAAATGGGTTGAAAGCAAAGCAAAATAGCCCCCCAAGGCAATAAACCATAATTCAAAACCTTCTATTGACTAGTTACTTAGAGAACAAAAAACAAGTAGGTACCTAAATAAAATAGCAGTGAGGTCAGTCAGCACGATTGTTTATTCATGAAAATTCGAATGGTAACATATGTATGTAAAAAACAAACATCAAATACTGCATGGATGTTTCGAAATACATCATGTTGTAGCAGTAACATTTATTTTTATTACTTGCAAGTAGGTAGATATATGAGTCAATTTTGTCGTGAATAGTGAAGAAATGTCTTATCAACGGCTCTGTGGTGTATCGATATTTTTTTCATTAGCATAACACCTGTCACAAGTGTGACAGGGGACGCTCAAAAAGTTTGATTAGTATTCATCATCGAACCGCTTAATTAAAGAGCCCTGAATACAAAAATGGTTGTCGCTATAAAAAACGCACCCATCAAAATCAAACTGCATGTACAAAAGTGATATAATGCGTAATTTTCTTGCTGTCAAAAGAAGTTTTTGCATTAACAGTAATATAAAAATTGTAAAATGGAAATTCGAAGTGAACATGCAAATACAATACTGAATTTGAATTGTAGTCATTATTGTTTGTATGAAGTTGAGCGATGATGGTCTCTTTACTGGACAAGAGCACTGTAGTTGGTCGGGAACACCACCTCCGCCGCCACGTCATTGTGAACTCTTAAGTTTATTATTCACAACGAAATTAATCCTTTTGCTTTGAAACACACTTTTCGAGGACAGAGAGCGGATGATATTCGTCTCGTTGCATCGATCGACGAAGCGGCACTCGTGCAAGGCAATTAATCCTCATCTAATTTATTTGGCTCATCACAGACACAATGTTTAGGGATAATTTCATTAATTTCCAAGTCTTTTAAACGTAGACAAAGTGAAAAGAATTCTTCATAGTTAATCTGGCCATCACCATCCAAATCGGCTTCACTTATCATATCATCGACTTCATCGTCCGTCAAATGCTGACCAATATCTGCCATTACTTCTTTCAATTCACCCGCCGAAATAAGACCATCACCATCCTTATCAAACACCAGAAATGATAAACGAACTTCTTCTTCGATATCGTTGTTATTGATATTTTGACTCATCATATTTAAAAATTCGATAAAGTCAATAGTCCCATTTCCATCGATACCGACTGCATTTAACATATCCGTTAGTTGATCTTCGGTAGGATTGTGTCCAAACGTTCGCATAGCTTTTCCCAATTTTTCGGTTGTGATTATGCCACTGCCATCTGTGTCGAAAAGAGCGAAAGCCTCTCTGAATTCGGCAATTTGTTCCTCGGTCAATTCATCGACCATTTTTGATATTTAATTTTTCGAATTATTTTTTTTTTTTTTGCGAAAATTGACAATTTTGAATTTTGACACTAAAAATTTTGACATTTAAAAAAAATTACTCAAGATCTGCTCAAAATCTTATTTAGGTTTTTTTTATTGCTATGGTAAGATTAAAGTGAACCTGTCGACCATAGTTTCTCGGTGAAGTAAATATTTTGTTAATTTTTCAGTAACTTCTGCGTCAATATGGACTATTCGTGTAAACACGGTTTTTTGCGTATCCACAGAGAAAAAATCCAACGGTGTCAAATTTCATGATCTTTGTGGCCAATCAACGTCATAAAAACGTGAAAATATGCGACCAGGAAACTTCTCACGCAATTAAGCCATATTTTGTGGTATTTTGTGGCTTGATTCCTCGTCATGTTAGAAGCACAAGTCCAAGTCCGAGTCATGATCTTCAATCGTCTACCAAACAAAAATTGGTTATCATAATGGTTATGATCTCAGTTCGCTCATAATTGACTTTGACCGTCCACCGGATCCACGAAACCTTTCGACCATAGAGCACACCAAACAGTCAGGTACTATATGGCACCTCTTCGATCACTTGTGGGTGTTCTGAGCCCCATGTACGGCAATTCTGTTTGTTTACAACTTGAAACCACGGAATGAATGACCCTATATAACTTTGTATTTTAATTAAGAAAAAAAAAACGCAATCAAGTGTCTTCCCTATACGAGTAGCATGAACAATCTGGTACTGTCTCTGACTGGAAGCAATCTTATAAAGAACTAGATGATCCTTCAGATCAACTCCAGAAAAATAATGTAACACAGATTTTTTCAAAATGCAATTTGATTTATTTGAATGCAGTTCTTGATTTTGATCTTGAACAACGTTTATCGGGTCAGCTTGTAAGATGAAAAGCATATTATAGCCATCCTCTCGTTCTAAGCTATCCCACTATCAATTTTGAGCCAAATCCGTGTTGTAGCCATTTTTAGATATAATGTAGGTTTATGACAAAACCACGTTTACCGGGTCAGCTAGTAGGATAAAAATTATCTTATAGCCGTTTCCCATCCCGTTATACCGTTCTTAGAAATTACTTATAGCAAAGCAACGTTTACCGGAGCAGTAAGTATGGCTGATTTATGAATATAAACCATTCAGGCTGCCACCCAAACCCATGCAAAAAAAACTCATTTCAATCGGTTCAGGTGTTCAGGAAGAGTTCAGTGAAATACCGCAGTTCTAATAAACTTATATTGCAAAATAGCGTTTACTGCGTCACTTAGTAGGACTAAAAGTATTCTATAGCTCTCTCTACCTCCCTACCAATTATGAGCCAAATCGTACATATAAATCATTTTTATGGCAAAACAACGTTTACCGGGTCAGCAAGTAGAACAAAAATTATCATGCATACACCAAATAATTAAATTGAATACATGAATGAATTAATACAAAAATCATTTAACTCGATCCAACCTTGTAGTTGCAGTACAGATGACAACTGCAGCCCTACATACAGAGCTATGTTTAGAATCTAAACTATCCAGCACGCCACATGAACGGCTGCAAGAAAATCATTAAAATCCGTCCAGATGCTTAGGAGCAGTTCAGAACATTCACACGTACAATAGGATTATTTGAACGAAGAATTACAATGCTTCGTTCTCCATGATTATCAGCATTTGGTGTCTACTACAATTTCTGTAGTTTGTAGTGTCCGTAGGTTAGTGGTTAGGTGCGTTGGCTGCTAAGCAGAAAGTCGTGGGTTCGAGTCCTACTCGTGCCCATAGTTTTTATTTCATCTTTCACGGGCACTGCCTCTTGCGAAGAACTGACAAAACTTCCAAGAGTATCATCTGTCATGAAAAAGTGCCTCTCAACTTTGCCGTTCGGAATCGGCGTTAAAATTGTAGGTCCCCTCAGCAGTTTTTACAAAACGAATTGGAGCAGAAAACAAGATCCAAAAATTTACCATCACCATTATGTACAGTGTTAATTTGAGAGAGATCGCAAAATGACATTGTCTCCAACAGAGCTTCAGCTTTTGGACCAAAGAAACGAACTGGTAGCATTGTTTTTGTGGAATTATTAAACTCCCAATTAATCTCTGGTAAGTTAAAATCACCTAAATAAATAAGCGAGCTTTTGAGTCCAAAAGCATTAACTCTGTTGGAGAGGCTGTCAAATAGGTTCAGATAAATTTCCGTTAGTGTACGGGGTCTTATATAACAACAGCAAATATAAACTTTGTAATTGTTGCAGCCTGTTAGGCAAACCCAAAGATCTTCGTTTTTTGTTTCGAAATGTGACACGCGCATAGAACGAATGTCTTTTTTAACAGCAATTAAACATCCACCCCCCGATTTAAGGTTGTTGAATTGTTGAAGGTCGCGATCTTTCCGATAAACATTATCAGCCTTATCACGAATAAATTTTCCCTGGAGTTTTTTCCCAAATTGGGAACTTTGCTATCATGAATAATTTTCGAGAATGGGAAAAAGCTTAATTTCGAAAAATTCGTATCGCCAATAATTTTTTCCAGGGAACTTTTTCCTTATTTGGAACAGAATTTTCCCCAAGTAAGTTGTGTGGGAAAAACTTGCTGTGCATCACCATGAACTGAAATAGAAGACTATTTCTTTTTTTTTCTTGGGTGAAGAGAGGGGCAGAAGTCGTGGGGCTAAAGATCAACTCGAAAAAACTTAATGGATGATCTGTAAAACTTAATCATCAATCCAAGTAAATATTTCTGGACAACTCTTTTAGATTAAGGACCAAGCCCTGATTGTAATGCTCCAATGTTGAATCCCTGCTGCTTTACGGGAAGTAGCACTTGGGAAGTCACAGACGCTGCCACAAGAATGTTTCAAACGTTCGTTAGTTGATGTCTCAGAAATATTTTGAGTAGTTTTTAGCCCTACCGTATCTCAAATGCTGTCAGGAACCCATAGACTTAAGCATACGAAGACGAAAGTAGCTGTGGATTGGCCACACGCATCGAAAAGGCGGTTGTCATGGAACCCGCTCACACGAGGAAGCAGAAGTGGGCCGGCAGGCAATGGACTTGGCGATGAAAGGGAATCAGCACGACCTAATGGCTCATAGTAGAAGAGACCCTATGCCCCGTAAAGGAAACATCATCGACGTAATGGGTCAATAGCTTAGGTAAAATGCGTTTAAACAACAAGAAGCAGTCTTACTTGCATGTTTATTTCGGAAGTCGGAATCAAAAATGAATGCAAATGAACTTTTATTACAGGTAAAGATCACGAGTTTCCCAGATATGCAAAAGCAAATGATACGCGAAAATAAGTATCAACAAGCCATCTATCAGCCACTGAGAACCAAAAATATCTGCAAAGCCTGGTTACCGAGGTATGATCTCACTTCCATTCCTCCTGGTTTTAGTTCTAAGCTTCTTGTAATCCCATATAAAGTATGCACCTATGTAAGTACATATGTATATCTTCTGGTGCAAATTCCTCGGTAACCAGGGCTAGGAAATGAGTTTGGCTTTCAAAAATAGGCTCAGGATAATAATTACTATTAAATATGTCCGTAAAATTTAGCGATATTGATTTTGTCTTGATGAGAAATCCCACAATTTCATTTATTTGAATTTGACGCAAACAAAATATTTTATTTAAATTTGAAGCTTTCAAAATAAGTTCGAAAATCATTAAAATATTTTAAGGTTGGTATAATTTCTTTCCGGGGAAATAAAATTTCTTAGGAGATTCTCGATGGGAAACTTCTGTTCCGGGGTAATTTTTATTTCCCTGGGAAAAAAAGTTCCCATAAAATTGGCGATAGGGGTGTATATAAATTTAAATCAAAAATTTCATTAGTAAATATGTCGTCTGATAAATTAGTTTCAGTGAAACAAATTATATCATAGTTAGAATTTTGTATGGCTAAATTTACCTCGTGTGTCTTGGTGCGAATACGATTTATATTTTGATAGTATATTGAATATTCCATGATTAAGTGTTGTGATAAGAGTTTTGCTAAATTATGTTTATAAAACCTTTTTTAAGTCGGATAAAGTGGTAATGTGAAAAATTTTAGTGGTGTCGTCTTTTCTCATAAAAATTTTACCATACTTAGACCATAAATATTTTAAATTGTGTGTTTCCTTGTGTGTTTTGGCTTGGCTGTACAATATGGAGTCTGAAAAGCAAAGAAGTTCATTAAAAGTAATAGATTTGCTTGAAATATTTATATCGTCCTTGAAGGTTAACCCTAAGTCTGAGACTTTTAATTGAGATGTTCTGGCTGCCACCATTAAACGGTCACGTATTTGTTGGTTCCGAAGTTTAACAATAATCGGTGGAGATGATGCAGTAGAAGTGGTACTTTTGACGTTCTTGATTGGTTTGCGAAATATTTCAATAATATCACGTTCCTCGATCGGGACATTGTCGAGTTTTGATGTAATAAGCTTTAATAGTTCCCTTAAATTTTCGGAATTTGTCTTGGGTAAGTTTTTTATGATAATATTATTTTTCGTTTCTTGTCGCTCAAGACGGCCAATGCGACGTTCATGAAGTTCTAGTTTACCCCTTAGACAGTCATTTTCCTCTTCGAGTGCACTTATTCTCTTCTTATTCTCATTTACCTCGGATACCAGATTATTTAGTTGGGTCAACATTGAAGAAATGGTGGTGATGGAAGTGTTGAATGAGCGCTGCGAAGCAGTCAATTTGTCAATTTCATCTTTAATGTTCTTGAGAGCTTCAGACATGCTTTCAGAGGGGCCTTCCAGCAAATTCTCCGGACAGGCTGAGGAATTGAGGTTATGGCTACCTTGAGTTGCTTGGCAATGCATGCACCTCCACATGACAGCTCCGGAATTAATTCCTTTGATCACAGATTTGTCTATTTTGGCACAAGTAAAGTGATATTCATTTTTGCAGTTGGAACAAATAGCACCTGGTTTATGTCTATTGATTGCAGATTCGCAAGTAGTACATGTAGGTGCCATTTTGTAAGGTGTTTATGCAACAATCACTTGAATTGGAAAATCCTTTTTCTTGTTTTTTTTTTTATTTTTAGATTTTTGTGTTCAAAAATAAAAAAAATAAAAAAGAAATAGTTATTAATTTTGTTTTTCTTAATTTGATTTTTCCTTATTTTATTTTTCCTCTATTTTCTTATTTTTTTTTTTTTTGCGCGAGCTTAAATTTGACGTGTTGTTCGATTTGACGTTTCTCTATGGAATTGTCATAACTTATGTGACAAAAAGGGTCAGATTTTCATTAAACAATGTGTATTTTTGCGGTCAAATGACATTCAGGTAAAAGTAGTGTGGGTAATTCTTTCGGTTTGTGAGACTTTGATTTTCGGTCTTACGATCATAACCCATTCGACTTCTCCCAGCCATGAATAAATATCAAAATCCAAGAATTTAAAATTTGCTTAAAAAAAATATTATATACCAAATCAAAGCTTATTCTCATCCCTTTTTTTTGGTTAATTTCAACTGAATGGCATTCAATTTGAATGCAACAAATAAATACAAGTAAATTTGATTTTGAATAAAGAGCCATCCTCTATTGAAGCATAAATAATTCTTCTCAGCAACATAATGTATTTAACTGTCTTGCTTTTGGGCAACCAGCACGCTTCTGTTCAAAGATAAACACCTATTAAGAACTCCTTTTATCCAATATGCTGCTTAACAGACAAGGTTATTAAACTGCAATTTATTCTGAGTCCTTTTTGGATAAAGCATTGTCTCCCTAAAGGCCTACATGTCTGACCTTCAATATTAACCCCCTCCAATCAAACTAATGTCCATAGAATCACAAAATATAGAGTTATTGGAGTAAGTACGTGCCTTATCTCAGTGGTCGATATTGTCTTTACATAATACCATCTTCAAGGATATAAATTGCCTTTCCCATTAATCAAATCCAAAAAGGACCACAAGTGGCAACTTGTTGATCCTTAAGCCTTTTGGTTATTCAGTTTACCAATATACCGGCAAATAAACCAAAACCACCACACAAATAGTAAGTCATAAATCTTTAAGGAACAAATTAATTTAGGGCACAGTTAGGGAGTCCTTGTCTTTAAAGAGAAGATAATTTTTTGGATGTTGCTATAAACAGTTTCATTTGTCTTTGCAGATCCAACATATCAGCAATAGGAAACGCCCACCAGCACAATAATTAAAATGAAGCGTCGCCATGTAGCCTGGACGCTTTGCAACTTTCTAGTATTAGTCAACTTATTAGTCGTGTCCGCCGTACCTGCCGCAAATACAAACTCCATAGCCAGCAATCCGAATATCAACAGTCTACCCAGCTCAAACAGCAACGACAACAGCAGCAGCAACACCAGCCCCAACAACAACAACAATAGCACTCAGAACATCAACAATAACAGCAACAATATAACAAACACTGCCCCCAGCCTTTTAGGCAAAGAGAAAACCTATGAAAAGTGCATGGGTCCCGGTGATCCGGGCACATGTAAACACTACTCCTACAAATGGCGTTTTGAGCCAACCACCAACGAGTGCACCACCTTCATTTGGGGCGGCTGCGACGGCAACAGCAAGAATCGCTTTGACACAGAAGCCCAGTGCTTGCACGATTGCATCGGAGCACCACGTAAGTTTTGCAATTTGTCATAATTCTCAGTCAGTGTTGTGTTGACTTTGTTTGTTTGGATTTCGCAGATACGTTGCCACCGTATTTGCTGCAGACCACAACAAAGGAGCCATCAACAACGGAGGTGGCTGTTGCCGGTGGAAAAGCGGCTATACCGGCTCGCAGGCATTATGATGATCCTTCGCATGTACCAGTGCCGTATGTATACCGTGGACCGGAATTGACTTTCGATGAAACGGGACACGAGAAGACGTTCTTCTTCGCCAAGAACAACACGTTCATCCAGATGGACGGCGACATTATCCAGACTTTTCAATTAAGGTAAGTTTGGTGTCGCATAAGAGATGTTGACGAGTGGGTTGGGTTGAAATTTTGTGAAGTGTTCTGCCATCAGTGTCTCTCACGTTGTTGTTTAGTATGGAAGGATGATGCATCGCTGGCCAAAGGCACAGGTTTAAGGGACAAAATTAAACAAAAGCTTGCTGGCTTTGGGCCCAAGCGAACAGAGGTGGCTTTGATTGAAAGCAAGCGAGCAAATGTGGATGATGCTGACGGATGGTAGGACAACATGTGTCACCTAGGAATAATTCTGTTGACATAGGAGAATTGAATTGGGTGGAAGGTGGGTTGGATTTATTCTTTTGCAAGGACACTCAACGTGACCAAGCAATGTAATTCTTTCTCGGATTCCTCTTGGAATCTGCTATATATATGTGTTTTCGGAATCTTGGTTTTGATTCTGGACTGAACATTTCTCGCAATCAGCTCGATTCTGGAGTGGATCAAAGAGGAATTAAGGTTCCTTTCGGTTTGTGGTGGAAAATTACAAATTACAGACAGGCATGAAGCTCTGCTGCTCTTACTGTGAGAGGAATAATGAGTAACGCCAGCGAGGGGTGGTAACACCGTAAACCTTTTCTACAGAATTATTACTTTTATGTATTACGAACTGACTTCATGTTGCCAGCAACTTCGGATAATAATCATAGATATAATTACACTGTCGAAAAGAAAGGAGGCTCCAAGTATATTCATGTATTTTCCAGAATGCGATGGTTCGAGGTTAATATTATTCATCAAGGACGCATTACAGGGTCAAAATAAAAATAATTATCACGCAAAAGTGTCTAGACAGAGTTGAATGCCTTGAATTCAAAATTGGATAACATTTGTAGCACGAAATTAATTATTCGGAATTTTGAGGATATGATAAGAAAACGTGAAGTAGTGTTTGCTTTCACAGCCATTGTTGAGTAATAACGTCTATTTATCTATCAACTACTTAATTTGGCAAGTGACTAAAATTTCTAGGTTTTAGAATACAAAATGTATTAAACTGATTACCTCTCAACAAAACTCCTTTGTTTTCACTAAACTATTCTCTCATTTTTCTTGCTCTACCTTTTTCAGATTGTGTCGCGAAATTTCCTTCCAATTTCGCACCCGTCTGCCGCACGGTCTGCTCGTCTATCACAATGTAAAAAATCCTGACGGAATCGATTTGGATCCTTACGCTTTGTATGTTATTGTTGAGAAAGGACAACTTAAAGTGGTACATGTCTTTGGAAAACATTCGACAAGTGTTACAGTCGGGGAGGGCCTGAATCGCGATGAATGGCACAGTGTAATGGTAAGTATACAATAGTCGAGTTTCGTTCGTTCAGAAGCTAAACAATGATGGAAAGAAAAATTGCAAGCTTTGAATTGAAATCCTCTTGATATCAAATGAGACTCAAGAGACAATAAAGACGAACAGTTCGCATTTTTCTTTCAATGCTGAGGTGGTGCTGGCACTACGCTGTATGGTGTTGCATTCTAGTGTTAACAGGATGACGCGCTTCTTTATCGCATAGTCATTGATGGGCTTTTGAGCGAAACAAAAGAAAAAATTAAACTTTAAACAATAGGGGAAACTAGGGTCTTAAGGGCGAGTTTAGATGTTTTACTGAATTTTTAATGAAAATGTCCTTCTGGCAAAATTTTTGTGCCAGATTATTCTTGAAAGGATCTAAGGTTCCCCTATTTTTTCTACATTCTACCGAGAAGGACAATTTTTTCTTCCTACAGCTCATTTTATCTTTTCATCAAAACCTAATCAATTTCTTTCTTTTCATTTCATTTCATTTCGTTTCTATGTGTTGTTCACAGGTCCGTATCGATGTGCATGGTGCAAGATTAATAGCTCGCGTTGACAATAGTCAGGAGGAAGTCTATCTGCAAGGACTGAATCACGACACCAACTATGGCGTCTCAACGAATCTACCCTCGGTTGTTCTCGTTGGCGGTAAGTTCTATCTGTCATTCTGTCTTTGCTATTTTTTTCCTTTTTTTCAGTTTGCATTGTGTGTTGATACGAATTTGATCCTTGGAATTTTTCTTTCTTGCAATATTTTTTTGTGTTATCCTGTTCTCATTTTTTGTATTTAATATTTGTCAACACAAGCAACATAATGACTTGGCATTTATCACTGTGACACTCAATTAAGGTTCGAATTTGAATGGCAACTTTGTTGCTTTCAGAAAATGGCAAAATTATGTCATCGACGAATGGAATTTCAATATTTTTCGTTAATCTTATCGAACCTTAAGAATTATTTGTTGTTTGGTTAAAAAGGGCACTAAAATTAATTTTTGAATATTCTTTATTAAGGAGAGCACACCTTTGAAAGATTCTACTTTCTATTTGGTTATCACTTTGAATTTTCTTCGGATAATTAACTGTTGCGAATTAATTTTTCTCCTCGAAATTCGAAATCCTGCATATGGAATTCTTAACAAATATGTTCGTTATATCAACGAATAAAATTGTGAGTTCCATAAACTGATTTATTGATTTTAAAAAAACGTTCATTGAATTAACGAATACGATCTTATTTAAAACGCAGAAAATTAAAGTTTTCACACTTCATCTACTGTTAATTGTTATGAAATTAAGAAATTCTATAAATTCATGTAGGTATTTTCCTCACAGCATCCCATTTTGGAGAAAATCTCTAATGTTTTGTTAAAAATAGCTCTAAAGATTAGTGCCTAATTTTTGAAACAAATAACCCAACAAGAAAAAGATTAAATTTTTGCCATTCGCACATGTTCGATGTGCACCACCAAAATTTATCTCCCAAAATGGCTTCGATATGAGATCACCACTAATTAATCATGTGTCCTCAACAGAATCGACTAAGATTTTTCATCCAAGCCACCATACAAAGCTTTGTCTGGACCCGAACACCCAACCATATAAAATTTGTTTTCAACACATCCTGTGTGTATCCTTTTCAATTTTTCACAATGCCTTTGTCCGAGAGCTCTCCAATTATTTAATGGAATATTTTCTCTTCTATTCTCTTTGCAATTCAACATATATATGCCGGCGGCGGCAATCCGTAAATTCAACCAAAAACGGACAAATAACTCAAAATGTACCTCGTGATTCTGCAAAACATTCTCCATATATTTTTTTGTTTATTTGGAATCTACGTATTCAACGTAAACGTATACGTTGCCATCACAACCAACAATACCATCATCATATGTCGTTTTTCATTGTTGCTGCAATGATACTGCCACCACGGTGCCACCATCATCATCATCACCGTCATCGTCGCCATCATCATCATCATCATTGCCATCCCAAAAGGATTATCCTCGGAAGAGAAGCTGCATGGTGTCAAGTATATTATCGAATCATTTGTTGGTTGCATTCGAAATGTTACCCTAAGCTCAGGAAAAGCTGCCTCCGATCTGCTACCAATCACCCCGTTGGTAGCCACAAAGCATGAAAACGTGAACGAGGGATGCTCCAATAAATGCCATTCGAGACAGAATTTGTGCTTCGTGGGATCGAGATGTATTAATCACTTCTATGGTATTTCATGCGACTGTTTCGGTACTCACTATGAGGGTGAACACTGTGATATCTATAGTAAGTATATATTTCTAACTACTTTAAGTTTTTGATTGTCTATCGATATTAAGGTGACCATATTTCTTTTAATCCTTAAGTTTAAAATCAAAATTTGTCAGAAGGTAAAAGGTAAAACTTTAGTTGTTTACATTTCTTCTGTTATAAATTTCTATTTTATTATAATTTTTTTTATTTTATAAAAATGGTCACCCTACTTTTACTCCCTATTTCCATTGCAATTTGTAAAAAAAAAGTTTAAGCCCATACAAAATCTATTCTACACGACAGCTAGAACGCAAAACTGTATCCCACTAGAGAAAGAGAGAAAGAGGCAGAAAATCCATGCGAATGTGCATGTGGAGGATATTATTATTTTAGTTTTAGAAAATTCGGAAATACGATTTTCGGATGCTTTTTTTTTCTATTTCCTTACTTTTGGGGGTAGATATTTTATTTGCAGATTGGATTCGGTGAAAGTGGGGTAGGTTTAAATAAGAAATACACTTTAACCGGGTGTGGTATATTGGTGATTAATGAAATGGGTTTATTCTTTGAACACACACATTCTTGAAGGTACACAGAATAAAAAAAAAATAAGAGAGTTATTTTGTGCAATGTGTATGCTTGTCTATAAGTGAGAATTTAATTAATTTTGGAAAGATTTGTGCATTAGCAGGTATTTTCAAATCAGGAAACTTAAGGGTAATGCAATTTCAGTATAGTTTTCTTGAGGCTTACTGTTCCATTTTCTCATTTGTTTTTTTTTTTTTTTTTGAGGAAATTACTATTTGTAATAGGTAGTCTTACATACCTAGTATTTTCATGTAAAATTATTAATTATTGGATTTTTTGTTTATTTTTAAAAGTCTTTCTCAAAATGATGAGCTTTTTATATGACACAATATTAACATCACAAACTATCATCGCTAGCAAAATAAATTGAAAAAAAATGGTACGTATACGCCACAGTAAACAAGCGATTTTTACTTGCAACTTATAGAATGTTATGGCAAGTATTGAATTCGTAAAAAACAAGTTGAGATTTTGATCAAATATGACATTACGATGATAGAGAAGTCGAAAAAAGTGGGTCTGGCGATTCCGTCTGTAAACGCACCTACAGCCTCAACCACTGGTCCGATTAACTTCAAAATTGAAAATTAAAGGTTTGAGCGAATTCACGTGGGTTTATTTTCTTTTTTTTTTTTTTATTTCTTTTTAAGATCAAAATTTAAAAGCACTATGTGCATTCTACACATGTATAAAGGACGTTGGGGTATGCGACCGCAAGTCATCCAATGGATGTACACAGCGATTGTCAGACCCATTCTCACCTATAGCTCTGTTGTATGGTGGAAAGCAGTAGACAAATCAAGCTATCTCAAGAATCTGAATAAGGTAGAGAGACTAGCCTGTATAGGAATAACAGGGGCTCAGAGATCCACACCACATGCTGGGTTGGAAATGATTTTGGATCTCCCGGCTCTGGATGAGTTCATAAGGTACACGGCAGCCAAAACCGAAATTCGTTTAAAAGAACTGAGTTTTTGGAAGCATAGCACTTATGGACATGGGTCAATCTTACAAAGAAATTACATGATTCCAAGACTAATGGAGACCACCGATTACAGTCCCCCCGGCTGGATTTTGACAGGAAATTTTCTAATATGGGAAGAGCCATAGTAGAAGGATGAAAAGGAAACTGGGTATATTTTATCGCTGAGTAAAAGGAACATTAAAATCCTGATAGGTGTACTAACGGGTCATTGCGCCATTGGCACAATGGCCAACAAGATAGCAGCTTTTGCACCCGATTTCTGTAGGAGCTGTCAGGATGAGGAGGAAATAAAAATCATTAAACACCTGCTCTGTGACTGTCCGAACCTCCATCCAACCGACTCGGTCATTTTGGGAACAGGTTTGTTGGAGAACTGGATGATCTAGCACAGGTCTCAATTACAAATATGAAGAAATTTATAGATAGCACAGGCTGGTTCGTTAACGAGCCGGTCTACGTTCATCGACAACTTTGAATAGCATCGATGCTAACCTTAATTTTTTAGGGGATCACAATGGAGCAATAGACCCCCGTGTATGCAACAGTCCACGCTGTGCACACCCATCATAATCTAACCTAACCTAACCTATGATCAAAATTTAGGGTAGCCACCATACACATTTTTTGGTCATAAGCCAAAGGTTTCAATTTTCTCAAAAACCGCTCCTAGAATTATTTTTAAACCTTAGTTTAAATTTTGTTTCGTTTTTTTTTTGCTCCAGAACGGTAACTCTCGTAGAACCGTTTTTGTTATAAGATTTTCTCGAAAAATAGTATTCCGATCAGCGTTTATATTTTTTGAGGAGTACGTATACATTGCCCACATAATATTTTGTTTTCAAAGAAATTTCAAAATTTTGTTTGGATTTTCAAAAAAATGTTTTTATACTTTTTTTTCAAAATTCTGTATCTCAAAAACGGACCAATATTGAAAAAAGAAATTCAAGTGTAAGACGAATATTAATACGTTCTTGAATACTGCATACCCATATTAATTTTAAGCCATTTTTGAAAAATTGTATACATAAATATTTATTAAAGAAAAACCGTTCCAAGGATTTTTTAAATTTGAAAAATCAACAGTTTCTTAATAAATTTTGTGGCATCAATTTTTTCGGATGAAATGGTTTTTTGAGGTACATATTTTTATTTATGAATTTTAATTACATGTTTTAATTTTTTAATTTTATTTCTTGAGTTAAGAATTGTAAAATTGTAATAGAAGAGCAAGCTATGACCCAGTCGTGCAAATATTGTTAATAAAAGGATAGCCTTGCAATATTGAGTAACCAAATAAAACGTAAGATTAGAGCTCAGATCTTTGTTTACCGATTGAATATACATTTTAAGATTCAACTGTGTAGTTTTTCGTAATGTTACTGCCGAAAATTCTATTGTTTACTCTGGTGTTCCACAGGGTAGCCAATTAGCACAAGTCTTATTTCTTATTTTTTTGATGTCATCTCAACTGTTCAGAGCCTTATAATGTTCTTATTTATTCTGATGACATTAAACTTCGTCAATGGAAAAACTTTATTTCAGAAATGGTTATCGAGACATGCAGACGTATTCAACTTTTATCATAAAACAAATGAGGATAAATTATAGTTAGGCCACTGTTGAACTGACAGACTGTAATTAATATTGAAAATTGTCGAGAAAATTGTTATTTCTCTCTACGAACACACTTAAAACAAAACACTTACAGTTGATTTTTTTATAGAATTTTTAAATCAGTCGCACTTTTGATTTTGACATCCATTTTTTTCCTAACACAGTTCGTTATTTGATAATATTTTGTGAGGAGTAAAAATTGTTTTCAACTCTAACTATGATTACTGTTCATCTTGAATAGCAATTCTCTTATTTTTTAATCGGGTAACCTTTTGGTTTTGGCTTTTGTCGCTGTTGCGATACTTAAACGGCAGTCGTTCAACTTGCGTTCCACACCAACCAATGACATTTGACGTTTTTAGAAATCGTTTCTGAAATATTTTTGCTGATACGCAGTAATGAAGACTCTCCTGTCATGGAAAATATATCTGCAGTAAATCTAGAAGATGTGAATCTGGAAAAAAAAACTTATTATATTAGAAACAGATTTCTAGAACGGATCGTTGCAAGCGATGGATATCGTTCTATCAATTCCATGAGAAGATTCATTTGCTACGGATTAGTATTTTGTAACCTTTATTAAGTGAAATATGCTTAAAAAAAAATATAAACAACAGTTGAACCAACATTTTTAGTTAATTTTGCAACAACTGTTGTTTTCAAATTTGTCATTGACAGAAATCAAGTTTTCGAATGAAACAGTGAAACGCCAATCACAATTTTCAAAAACTTACGTTCCACAAAAACCATAGCGTTACACTCAGAAAACGAAGTATTTGAAACTGACAATCGTCATTTAAGCCTTACGCCTATTACAATAAGGGTGATACACTATTTTAGCTATCCCGATTGCTAAACAAAATGTTTGCAAGAAAGGCAAAATTTTAACCTGTATCAGCCTAAGCAAGAATAAACTCAGGATAATAATTACTAAATTTCTCTCAGGTTATTGTAAATTAAAATGCACCTTAGGATTCTAGGCAGTTGTCTTGCACTTATCCACCAATGAGACCCCGGGTCCCTTAAACCCACCCTCCTAAACCAACACCCAAACCAAAAAACTCCCCTCCCCCCCTTCCCAAAAAAAAATCCTCATCGAAGCCACCAAATCGCCCGCGCCTCTTCGGTCACAACACACCAAAATACAACACGGCGTGACTTGAAATAATAAGGTTAAAAAAGTGCATGCCCAACCATCCCCCACCTTGTCCCCACTCCACCGCCACCCGAATAATGTCCATAAATAATCGAAAAAAAAGAAAGAAAAATAAAAATACTAACACCCCACCAAATTAAATAAAAACCATAAATCCGTTGTGAGTACTAATAGACTGAACAAAAGTAAGGCATCTAACTTGAACACGCACTTCATCAAACGACCCATATCATCACCCCAACCACCCACAACAAGATAAACCATCATACTGACTCTCCAAAAAGTTCCCAACCAGCCCAAACTAGCAAAAATAAAAACACCAAACCAACTCAACAATCGCAAAATCCCGTGATAATCGGGTAAGAATAGACACCATGAGTACCATTAAAATAAATATATTATAAAATATCCACCAAACCGGCACCGCTTTGTCTTCGACCCTCTTTCTCATTTTTATTAATGATCTCTTGTCTGTAATTTCTTATCTAATACATTTTTTCGCTGACGATAGTACCCCTAGTTTTCATATTTGTTCCCAGACTCACATCCTTCTTCTTCGGATGTGGAACTGTAACGGCTAAATATGATAAGCTCATTAAACTCTGACTTAAACATCATTTTGCAATGGGGGATTAAAAGCCGCGTGATGCTTAGTGCTTCGTAAACTCAATGCTGTCTTGTATCGTTGAAGCGAGTGCCACTCATGGACTGTAGCAAAGGATATACTTCCTTTGCCACAGCCCATGAGTGGCACTTGCGACTTGCATCACTGAAATCGAACATCTCGAGATTCTCGGTATAGGCATCACCGACCACCTCTTAAGGTTAAGGTTTCTAAAGACGCTGCAAGGGATTTTTTTCCCTTCTGATCTGGCTACCATCTATAAAACATTTATGCGTCCAAGGCTTGAGTACAATTCCCATCGCTTGGCTGGTGCTTCAGTGACGTATTTAAGTCTTTTGGACAGTATACAGAGCAGAGCATTTAAGATGATTAGTGACCATACCATCATTGAGGCATTTACGTCACTCGAACATCGACGTAATGTTTCGTGCCTCACCCTCTTCTACCGTTACTTCAACGGTATATGCTCTAGTGAAATAGCCAGTTGCATTCCTCCCCTTAAAATATATTCAACCGTAATACCCGCACCTCCAGGAATGCCCATCAGTTCAATGTGCCTGCTTAGAAATTCTTACTGATACTCCTTTCCCAATATAAAAGCTCATTGAATTGAAAAAAAAAATAAAAGCTGAAGAAAATATCACGTATACGCCACAGTGAACTAAGAATTCACGATAAGTGTGAAACAATGTTTTCATGTACATACATGCATGTGTACATTGATTTCATTTGTTTTACTTCGTCACTCTTGACATGACATGACAGTGACACACCTTAAAACGAAAAAAAAACTTGGTGCTTACTGCTAACCCTATTCACAGCAAACTCTTTCTATAGGAGTAAGAGGAGAGAGTTTCAGGACAATTTCCAAAAAATTAATCATCATATCGCTTACAAAAAAAAAACATGTTAAACACAATTATGTAGTGATTCGCCCTGTGGCATTGAACTGAACTCAATCACACCGGCATTCGTATCCATCCATCTACAAATAAAAACACACACCTACGGAGAATAACTCAATTTCCCACTATAATATCGACACAAAACCCCAAAGGGGTAATTATATTTTTATACTTCCCACTTCAATCCGAATCAATATCAGTCTGCATACTCATGTCCAACGCTTGTAACTTTATTTCCGTTGTCTGTCACCTGAATCCACTGTTCAATTTCATTACACAAAAAAAAAACAAAACCGACCAAAAACAAAAACAACCCAGTTGCAATCTGTAAATACAAAAACATACATTACGGCAACTCCCGCCATGCAACGTTGTTCATGTTCAATGATCATCCCTACCCTAAAGCTCAAGGCCAATCGAGTTGGAATATCCAGGACATTGTATTTATTTGAAAGCAAGTTAAATAAAATGACCGGTAATGAATTGTGGAAAATTATTTTCAATGTGTCAGTTGATTTTGACACACTTCGTGACATGACGTGTCGCTTCGCGTTTGTGGTTCACACAATGTTCGTTGGATAATCACACCTGGGTTTTGTCGATGCGATTACGTGGACTTGTCAAATGCTCGCCATTGTGTGCAGTTAATTACACTCTCAACCTTGGGTGACACCTCTGGCAGAGTGTAGAGAAGATGGGTACTTTTTGGAAATGCAGCATTAATGATTTTTCGAATTTTTCCGTCATTTCACATCAATCTTATGTTTTATTCAAAATTTCATCTTCAATTCCTGTTTAATTGCTTCCAGAGAAGAGGCCACCATAACTAGAACTTGAATTTCTCATTTGAATTTCAAAACTAATTTGTTTTGGTTGTATTAATTTGCATATCTCCCCAACAGCTGCAACAATAATGACCTTACGCGGTCCTAGTTATGTATCCTATCGCATCTATGATTGGAAGGATCGCGTCCATTCATCCACAACACGCATCAGTATGCTCTTTCGCACTCGTCATGATGATTCAGCTCTATTCTACGCCAGCGGCGAGGCCCTCAAACATCAATACATAGCCGCAGCACTGAGAAATAAATCAATACAAGTCGAAATGGATTTCGGTGATAATTTAGTATCAATTGTATTGCGAGACGAACTCACACGCAACTATTGGCATAATTTAACAATTTACCACAACCAGCGTACTGTGCAAATAATTTTGGACCAACAGATAAAAACGGTCGAAATACCTGCTAGTAAGAGTATGAATTTGTTGTTCGATCCGGAAATATATTTTGGTGGCGGACCGGATTTGCACAAGAAGAAGGGCTTGGCTTCGCATAACAATTTCGTTGGCAGTTTGAAATATGTCTACTATAATGATGTGTCGATTTTGTATGAATTGAAGAAGGGCAATCCGAAAGTTCATTATCATGGTAAGTGGGTGTAATGTAATATATAATAGGAAGCATTTACTTTGTATGTTCCTATTAAATTGAGAAAAAGTAATATTAAGCCTATATGGTTTAATAAAAGGTTATGCAATATGAAAAATAAACTTTCTAAGTTAATAAAAAAATTCGATCCTAGCTTACGCCCTCAATATATACGTTACCTGAAAAGATATGAGTCCGTAAAAAATCGGTTTATAAAAGCTATTTGCATTCCATTGAGAAAAATATTAAAAGTGATTCTCGGTCATTTTGGAAATTTGTTAATTCTAAACGCAAGTCATTTGGTATTCCTACCAGCATGAACTACCTCAATCATTCTTCGAGTGATGAGAATGTGATATGCGATATGTTTGCGTCTTATTTTCAATCAAATTTTGTTCTTGACTCTAGTTCACCCGGATATATCATTCGTAATTGTGAAAATATTGTTAATATGGGAAATCTTAGCTTGACAGTGAACCAAGTTTTACAACAGCTTTCATCTCTGAAGTCTGATTTTAAACTTTCTCCCGATAACTTTTGCTCAGCACTACTAAAAAGGTGTTCGCTTGGTCTTGCAATTCCACTGACTAGAATTTTCAACTTATCGCTTTCAACTGGAGGGTTTTTGGATGAATGAAAGCTTTCGACTTTAAGTCCAATATATAAATCAGGCTCAAAACAAGAGGTCAGTAATTACAGACCAATTTCAAAATTAAAACTGATTCCTAAAGTTTTTGAAGCGATTGTGAAAAAATGCGTTTATGACGAGGTTAGCTCGTCTATATCTGAGGATCAACATGGTTTCGTTAGTGGCAGATCGACGGTAACAAATCTAGCCTTGTTTGCAAATTTTTGCATTAAAGGTATTGAACGTGGAAGCCAGGTTGATGCCATATATACGGACTTCTCTAAGGCGTTCGATAGAGTTCAACATCACATTTTACTAAAAAAAATGAAATGTTTAGGGTTTCACTCTAGCCTCCTTAAGTGGTTTGAAAACTATTTGACAAATCGTAAACAAAATGTAAAAATTGGTTCAGTGGTATCAAAGGAGATAAGTAATTTTTCCGGTGTTCCTCAAGGAAGTCACCTAGGCCCTTTACTTTTTGTATTATTCATTAACGATCTTCCACCACGGATTCGAAATTCACAGTGTTTGCTTTTTGCCGATGACCTAAAGCTCTTTAGGTCAATTAAATGTGAAATGGATTGCTATATACTCCAAAACGATTTAAACGAAGTTGCTGCTTGGTGTGAAGAAAACCGCTTGTTCTTGAATATTGCTAAATGCAAATGCATTACATTTACAAGGTCACTCAATGCTTTTAATCACTCTTACGTTATTTCTGGGATTTCGCTTGAGTCAGTGCTTAGTCAAAAAGATCTTGTCGTGATTTTTGACTCTAAATTATCCTTTAATTTGCACTTAGACTATATCATTTCAAAAGCTAATAAGTTACTTGGATTTGTAATCAGGAACTCGAAACAGTTTTCGGACCCTTACATGATTAAATCCTTGTTTATTTCACTTATAAGATCAGTTCTAGAATATGCGTGCTGCATTTGGTGTCCATTTTATAGGGTAGGTGTAGATAGAATTGAATCGGTTCAGAAAAGAGCCACAAGGTACGCCTTACACAAACTTTATTGGGGCAATAACATGCCTAGTTACAATACTAGATGCCTATTAATTGACTTAAAGCCTCTTGAAACTAGAAGGAAGTTTTATTTTATAATGTTTGCCAGAGCTACTCTCTGTAATCGATTTAACTGTCCAAAACTTCTGTCTCTCTTTTATTTGTATGCTCCCTCAAGGCAGTTGAGAAAAAGGCAAGCATTTTTTTTCGTTCCACGTTCATTTACTAACTACGGCAGAAAAGAGCCACAAGGTACGCCTTACACAAACTTTATTGGGGCAATAACATGCCTAGTTACAATACTAGATGCCTATTAATTGACTTAAAGCCTCTTGAAACTAGAAGGAAGTTTTATTTTATAATGTTTGCCAGAGCTACTCTCTGTAATCGATTTAACTGTCCAAAACTTCTGTCTCTCTTTTATTTGTATGCTCCCTCAAGGCAGTTGAGAAAAAGGCAAGCATTTTTTTTCGTTCCACGTTCATTTACTAACTACGGTAGATCCGATTCTATTGCAAGATCTAGTTCTGAGTTCAATTCTGTTTGTCAAGATATTGACTTGTGTCTCAGCAGGCAAGTTTTTAAAACTACTGCAGGACAGTTAGTTTCTTAAAACATATTACAGTATGTGTTTAATGTTATATATTATTATGATAAGTTATTAAATTTGTAAAATCAATTGTTAAATTGTTAAGTCTAAGAGAGATAATGTACTCGATACATTGTAAATAAATAAATAAATAAATAAATATGAAGAATGGAGATTGGAAAGAATCTGTCTGATGTCTTTAGAAGTTGAATAACTTATAAGGGAATGCCTTTTTTTCAATCAAATGCAGGTGAATTCACAAATTATTTGTTAAAAGCTTTTATACGCTTTTTTGCAGAAACCATTCAGTTTTCAGAAGTCTGGTCTGAAAATAATTTAGAATAATCTTTATTTCTATTGAATATTCCCAATTCAATTCCCAATTATGTCAGCACCAGACAGATTTCCAGAAATCATCTTCCTGCTGATTCTGTCGTAACGAAGTCTGTTGTAAATGTTCTACCAAAAAAAATGCAGATCTTTAAGACAGAAAATCCTAAAACAGCATTATTTCAATATCTCTCTATTGATTCCCATTACATATTCCCCATACACACACTCGTCCAAAAATCCATAATATGCTTGCCGATTATACTAAATACAATTACAACATTTCCCAATAGGTATCCTCGAAGCCGAATTCCAGGAGAATGAAGTGCATGTCATCCCAATAACATATCCTTTTGCGACATCACACATTTGGTGGCCTATAAATCAAGCCGAAGAATTTAATATTAAATTCGATTTCCGAAGCAGAAGGACGGTTGCTGTCCTCGCATATAGCGACGTTACAACTTCAGCCGGAAATGGATTTTGGGAGGTAAGTTTTATAATGTTATGTTGAAGCTTCTTCTTATACTACTTTTGTGTGTGTGTTTTTACAAAATATGTGTCCTAAATCTATTTGTATAACTGTGAAACCTAGAGTTTTCGGATGCGATGTTCGTCGATGTAAGTCGTAAGTAATTTTTTTTTTCTTATTTTTGAAGCGATATGGCAAGAAATTGGTTTGAGGCTTGACAACGACGACAACTCTGCGACTCCAACTAGGACAAGGACGACATCACCGTCCCAAGTATATTTATTTCAATTTTCTCTAGAAGGGAAGGATATGTCGTCCGTTGTTTTTTTTTTTTTGCGATTTTATAACCCTGGGCTGCATGTCAGGATTTAGAAGACTAGCTGGAGGAAATTTCACAGATAACTTCTTATGTCTTGCCGAATGTGTTTGGGTGGGTTCGATGGCCATAATTTTATGGGACTAGTTTCCTTCAATATCCTGTTTGGATAGATGAGTGTGTATATGAACTACCGTCAGGCACTGTATGTCGCTGTAGAAACGGTTGAAAGTTTGAAATTTAGGGGTTTCCCTTTGAAGACCTCTCACACAGATCTATGTGCTCTGAAGTTTGTGTGTAGTTCTATTCATATAAATTTATTGGATAGGTATATGTGTGTACTATCAAGCAGGATGCAAAGTGGGCGAACGCCCCTGTTTAATATAAGCGTCGAACGTATTTGCTGAGCGAATTAAATTATTTAATCGGTTTCAATAAATCGAATACCAACCATTTTGCATCGCAAAATGAAGAACAACCCAGAACCACCTAAAAATTCAATTTGTGGGCTGGATCAAAAGGTTTTAGTTATGTCTTCGGGTTGGATACACGAGAGAATCAATTACTTTCTGAAGTGTACAAACGTGAGGGACGAAGTGATTAACTCGAAAGGTTTATGCTTTGATTTGATGGTAAATTGAGATGTTTTGATATTAATCTGAAAATTGAATTCTAACAAAATATCTCTTACGTTAACTTTTGTATAATAATAAAAGGAAAATGAATTAAACGTGATTTTCTGTTAACGCATCAAGTTTTGCTATCAGTTGAGAAGCAGTCGTCTTTCGAGTGGTATTCATTCGAATTCACGTAATTTTAAGTTTCTTTTCATTGAATTCTCGTCATTGTCATTCGAGTTCTTTTCATTTGAGTTCTCACCATCGTCATTCGAGTTCTTTTCATTCAAAGTCAAGTCATCGTCATTCGAGTTCATTTCATTTGAGTTCTCGCCATTTTCATTCGAGTTGTTTTCATTTGAATTCTCGTAATCTGCATTCGATTTCTCGTCATCGTCATTCGCGTCCTCGTCATAGTCATTCGAGTTATCGTCATGGTCATTCGAGTTCACGTCATCGTCATTAGCGTTGTCTTCATTCGAAATCTTGTCATCGTCATTCGAGTTCTTTTCATTTGAGTTCTCACCATCGTCATTCGAGTTCTATTCATTCGAATTCAAGTCATCGTCATTCGAGTTCATTTCATTTGAGTTCTCGCAATTTTCATTCGATTTGTTTTCATTTGAATTCTCGTAATATGCATTCGATTTCTTGTTATCGTCATTCGTGTCCTCGTCATAGTCATTCGAGTTTTCGTCATGGTCATTCGAGTTCACGTAATCGTCATTCGCGTTGTTTTCATTCGAAATATTGTCATCGTCATTCGAGTTCTTTTCATTTGGGTTCTCGTCATCGTCATACGAGTTCTTTTTATTCGAATCCTCGTCATCGTCATTCGAGTTCTTTTAATTTGAGTCCTCGTCATTCGAGCTAACGTCATCGCCTTTCGAGTTCTTTTCATTCGAATTCTCGTCTTCGTCATTCAATTTTTTTTTTTTTTTCATTCGAAATCTCATCATCGTCATTCAAATTCTTTTCATTCGAGTTCTCATCATCATCATTCGATTTCTCGTAATCGTCATTTGAGTTCTTTTCATTCGAAATCTCGTCATCGTCATTCGAGCTCCTTTCATTCGAATTCAAGTCAATATCATTCGAGTGAATTCTCGCAATCTGCGTTCGATTTCGATTTCTCGTCATCGTCATTTGAGTCCTCGTCATAGTTATTAGAGTTTTCGTCATGGTCATTCGAGTTCACGCAATGGTCATTCGAGTTGTTTTCATTCGAAATCTCGTCTTCGTCATTTGAGTTCTTTTCATTCGAAATCTCGTCATTGTCATTCGAGTTCTTTTTATTCGGGTTCTCGTCATCGTCATACGAGTTCCTTTCATTCGAATCCTCGTCATCGTCATTCGAGTTCTTTTAATTTGAGTCCCAGTTATTGTCATTCGAGCTAACGTCATCGCTGTTCGAGTTCTTTTCATTCGAATTCTTGTCTTCGTTATTCAAGTTCTTTGCATTCGAAATCTCGTCATCGTCATTCAAGTTTTTTCATTCGAGTTTTCATCATCATCATTCGATTTCTTGTGATCGTCATTCGAGTTCTTTTCATTCGAATTCTCGTCATCGTCATTCCATTTATTTCCTTTCGAGTTCTCGTCATCACCATTTGAGTTCTTTTCATTTAAATTCTCGCTATCGCCATTCAAGCTATCATCATCTTTATTCGAATTCTCGTTATCTGCATTCGCATTCTCGTCATCGAGTTCCTGTCATTCGAGTTCTCGTCACTCGAATTTTCGTCATTCATTTGAAGCAGCATAGATATAGAAGCAGTAGTAGTTGTAGGAGTAGTAGTGGTAGTAGTGGTAGTAGTGGTAGTAGTAGTAGTAGTAGTAGCAGTAGTAGCAGTAGAAGGTTGAGTTATCTTCAATTTGCCTAAATCGATATAATCGATTGGATCATTTGAATGCGCCAATCACTAACCACAATGTTGGTCAACTGGCTATCTCGGAAGAATTCGAAAGTGCGCATCCTGTCCTTGCTATTTTCCAAAAAGTTGGATGATATTATTCTTTATACTTAGGGGCCAAATCGCAATTGGAGGCGAAATTTGAGTTTAAAAACAAAAAACAGGGCACAAGTTCATAATTTTTCTTTGAACCTGCTCCACCTGCAACTCGGAATAATTTTAAATTGGAAGTAGTATTGAATTAATAACTTTGATCGAAATCTGTTTTTTGATAACACAACATACACAAAATGTAAACATCGAAAATGCATTAAACATATCTCAAAAATTGTTATTCCAAATAGAATTCTTATGAGTTTTAAATAAAATACAATACATTACATGCAACATCTAGTGGAAAACATTCATTGTTTCGGCAATACCTTTCCAGATGTACTAAAAACGAATAAGACAATTTTCCAAGAAATCCAACAATGTGCAACCTAATAACCAACCCAATTAACAACTCCGAATAATCTGAGATTCTGTTGAAAACTTCCAATCAATTGTATTCGAAAACCATTTTTACCTGACAGTCGGAGACCATGGACACAATTGAGTTCAGGAACATCTCTGCAAAATATAAATCCCTCAATTAACAAACCAAAAGTCTGAACACACATTACGTCTGTCCCAGTTGTAAGCTTCTCGTCGACCTAATAATTAAGAAAAATCAATGACCGGCCATATAATATTGAACTTCTGACTCTTTGTAATTGAATAAGCAACCTTACCCAGAATATATGGATATTATTATGTAAGCCGATGAAACAGTTGTCCTCCTACGGTTCGAGCAGTCAAAGTTATTGTCAATAAAATTACCAAAATGTCTCTGACTCTGGTCAACTTATAAATAAGCCTTTTATTAGTTGACAGTTGTCGTTTAGGACTAATGAATTGGCAAAAGGACATTATTACTGACCGACCGGCTGGCAACTTGCAGTCTGATTCCCATAATTTGAAATGAAACAACGTGGTCGGAATTCTTGATCACTATATAGGCCCAACACTTAACTTACCTGAAGGCATTATGAAGATTTTTGTTGGTCGTTGTAGTCGTCCTGTTGTATTCGTCGTCGGTCGGTTGGACTAATAATTTATTGCAAGTCATTAACTTTGCAACGAGACATTATTCCACTTTTAATTGATTGCTCTGAGGCAATGTGTTGATGTAATTTTTTGTTTCGTTAATGAGAACGCTATTTGAGCACTCATACACACACAGCACTTATTGAACTTTCTGAAAATAACCGGAACACAAATTTCATTTCCGTTTTCACGAGCAAAACACATATTTTCACTCTACTCTATGTCATACGAGAATGTATTATGAAAATCTTGGACGCGCTAAAATTTTAATTAATTCGCAATTTATGCTTTGGGGCATGGAAGAGTATTTTGATGAAGTTCTCTCTTTAAATTTTTATTTGGCAAAGTTTAAAGGGTTTCCAACCGACCTGTCCTCCTGCTTATCGCTTTCTCTCTGTCATTTCAATATTTATGCAGAGTTTTGATGATGAGAGGACGAGAATACATTTCATCAAACTCAATATATGATATCGTTGGTATTTTAAGTCTACATAGTTAGGTATTCAAATGGTATGCCATCAGTCTTTCACGTGAACTATCCATGTATAGCCAAAGAGGAAGTTGGGCTATTATCTTTTCATAGAGGTGTATGTACACTTTGGCTTGATGACAACCAAAACGGATTGTGTTGAGCTGTGAGGTATGCTAAACGATATTTTGCAAGCGAGCTATAGAATAATTGTTGTTCTCCTTTGCTGGTAGCGATGCTTTGTATTTAGATGTGCAAGTGCATATCCAATATATTCGAAATATATTATGGGTAAATATTTTAGTTAAGGATGAAATTATTATAAGGATAGAGCTTTTGGATTCAAGCAGATAATTTGGATTTTAGGTCTTAACTTTGGATATTAAAATTCATTAGTTTTGCATAATTGAGCTTGGAATGAATTCGTATGATGAAACTTCTGAAGGTGTGAATATTTCGAAATAGATTTGAGAAGCTTATTAATTATATTATCTTCTTAAAAGGTGTGACTAATCAGTTTAGGTAGCAGGTGTTCGAAATTTAAGAAACTTCTTCGTAATGAAATCAAAAATAGATCTCAGCACATAGTGGTCGGATGGAAATGAAATAAAGAAACTTGCAAAAGTTATTATGTTTTTCTTTTCAAATAATTTTGAGCTAACAAATACGGTTTGTCGTTTTAACTTGAGCGTAAAAAATGTTCATTCATCTCTAAAATCGAAAAATAGGAAAAAGTTTGATTCGTCATAAAGTGAGTAGAAAATTTTGCTCAATCAAATTAATTCAAGATTTAGTTTGAATATATTATTGGGTTTTAATTCGCTTTGTGTTTGAGATTAGTACGAGTTTTTGTCCTTCACAAAATGGGTTCGAATGCAAAAACACAATTTTTACGTTAGACCCCAATAACTCTGCTAAAAATTGACTCACAAGAAAACTAATGGCAGATTTGAAAAATGCATTAAGTTTTCTATACAAAATATGTGCACGACTGAGTCGTACGAACTTGCTCCTGTATTCGAAATTATAACTCAAAAACAATTAAAACTAAAAGCAATTTAAATTCAAATATTCACCTCAAAAATAAATTTCATTTGAACAAAATTTAAGATTTCTAAACAATTTTTTAATTTTTTTATTCTTTTTAAGTTCTTGGATCTGTTTTTTTTTTTAATTTATTTTGTATATGTAAAATTTGTCATAAAATTAAGTTGGGTATGCAGTATTCAAGAATATTTTTAAATAAATTCTATAAGAGAATTTGGATTTTTAATATTGGTCCTTTTTCGAGATACAGAATTTAAAAAAATAAGTTTATAAATATTTGTTTGAAAATACAAACAAATTTAAATTTTATTAGAACACAATGTATTATTTGGCCAATAGCAACATACATTCTTTCAGAAAAAAAGTACGCTGTTCGGACTTTTATTTATCGATACAATCTTATAACAAAGAAACGTTTCTACGAGGGGTACCGTTTTGGAGGAATACAAAAAATATATTTACATAAGATATTCAGTGTTCCTAAGTTAAAAAAAAAAAATAATCGAGTGCAAAACAAAGACTGCGGTACCATCCTTTAGAAAATAAAGAGGCGATACAACTCTAGAAGAGATAAGGCGTAAGCTACTTACTCTCATCAACAATTCTCAATTCTCACAACAAGTGCGTGTGAAGATTTGAGAGGGCCTTCAATTTAACGCCGATTCCGAACGCGAAAGTTTAGAAAGACTTTTTTCATGACAGATTCATACTCTTGGAACTTTTGTCAGTTCTTCGCAAGAGCAAGAGCAAGAGCAAGATGAAATAAAAACTATATGGGAACGAGTAGGACTCGAACCCACGCAAGACTAATATACTAATAATACATACAAAGCTGAAGAGTTTGTTTGTTTGAACGCGCTAATCTAAGGAACTACTGGTTCGAATTGTAAAATTCTTTTTTTGTTGGATAGTCCATTCATCGAGGAAGGCTTTAGGCTACTTTATATTAGGAGTGAAGAATCAGTGAAAAATGCGGCAAAAAATATTAATTTTTCTGCTTTTTTAAAGCGCTTATCTCAGGAACTGCTTAGTCAAATACTGTTGTGTTGAATAGTTCCATTTAATAAAAAAATCCTTAGGCTATATAACATTAAGCTGAGACCAAAAGGAGAAGGGAAAATGTGGAAAAAACAGCAAACAAATTGTTCATTTTTTTGTTTGTTTGAACGCGCTCATCTTAGGAACTGCATAATAAAATTGAACAGTTTTTTTTGTATTGAATAGTCCATTTATCAAGGAAGGGTTTAAGCTATACAACGTTACGCTGCGAATGATATGAGCAAAGCATCAGTGAAAAGTGTTGCTAAAACGGGGAAAAATATACATATTTGAAGGCTTTGAGTTAAGAAGAATTTCAACTTATAGAGAGCCGACTGTTTTTAAATAACTTCATAAGCGGTGGACGAAATTGCGGACAACTGCTAGTTCTGGATAAGACCAGAACACAGGAATTTTCGTCATCCAGTAAGCTATAATCACATACTTAAAATCACGTCTGTAGGTCATTTAGTTCACTCATGACTCACTCACATTTATGTCACTCACTCACTCATGATCTTCAAAATAGAACTAGTATTTCCCATAAAATAAGAGAGCTGAAATTTGGTACAGAGTTAGATTTTAATGGCCACATAATCGGAAAACTATAAAAACTAGGATAATCGAAGGTCTGGAGTACCTGGTGGCCCTGATTAGAAAACACAAGAGCCCAACCAAATTATTAGAGATCCCAGGCCTACGTGTACAGAGAACAGTTCCCAATCCGTGTGGCGTATGTTTAACAATTCACAAGAGCCAAGGTCTAAGTCTAAGAAATGCCCTCATGGACATTGACACCTCCATATTTTCTTGTATCTAGTCTTAAGTGGCACTTTCACGAGTAGCCAATCTTCATGGGGTGAACCTAATAAATGTTGAATTAAAGAGTATAAAAGCACAAGCTTTAGCGATCACCGCGCCGATCTTTCAGAAATTAAACCTCTAATTTTCAAGTTTGAAGTCAACCGGACCAGTGGTGTAGGTGCGTTTACAGAGAGACAGACGCAGACGGACGGAATTGCCGGACCCACTTTTTTCGAATTTTTTTGGCAAGATTGATTAATCTTTCTTTTTTATTTTGTCATACGGCGCACACTGGGGATTTTGCGGAAAAAAGTCTTAAACATAAAATTTTGAAAACAAAATTTGTGATAATATTTTCTGATTCTAGAATAAAATCTGCACCTAAATCAGAAAAAATTATTGAAATCGGACCATTGGTTTCGTTTTTATAGCCTTTTAAAGACATAACTTGTTAGTGGTATTGATTATATGGTAAAAAAGCACTAAGGCGAAAGTTTTTGTTTTTATTTTTTGGTTTCGCCCCAATATTTTTCTTTATTTTTTTCTTAACGAACTTTATTGTCTCAATATTAAACCGAAGAAAAAAATGATTTTTCAAATTTGGTTTTCATTGTATGATTATTTTAAGAAAGCACTAAAAAATTTGTAATTTTTTTTATATTTTTGGACATACAATTTTAGCTACATTTGCCTACAGTCAGAGACTAGTGTCATCTTAATCCTTTCAAGTTTATCTTTCGATAGGTACCAAATTTAGGTGCCACCAGGTGCCACTCTGTATTTTATTGCAGATGGAAAACTGCAATTAGTTACAAATAAACTATAAAAATGGTTATAATTTCAAAAAAAGTTTTGTTTGCGTTACAAAATCTATTTTAGTAAATTATTTTTGCATTTTTGACGAAAATATGGAAGTACATCAATAGTCAAACAATATTTTAAAAAAAATCCACTAAAAATTTGACCGGATGAACCGCCATTTTGTTTTTAATGAATTTAAGAAGCTGCTCATAGCTGGCTCAATTTTGACGATAGAGAAAAATCACCTTCGACAAAGTTGTAGAAAATTTAATTTCCTATAAAATTTGTGAAGACATTTTTTTCTTAAAACTTATCGTTTAAGAGCTATGGTACATCTTTGGCTAACAATCGCATTTTTTTTCTTAAAATCGACGAAAAGCTCTCTTATCTATGCTAATGCACTTGAATATAATACAAAATAAGTAAAAGAGAGTAGATTTGCCAAACAAAAAATTGTTGAATGTAATGTTTCATTTTTTTCAAATCTACTACAAAAATTTACTCATGATAATTTGACCTTGGCTCAAAGAAAATATGGTCCGTTTATCTTTTGCATACACATTTATTGAAATCTTTTGAAGTCAATAATTTGTGGAAAAGTGATTTTAAGATTTTCTTGATTAAAAATAATTATTCATACATAATGGAAAGTTTTACGATTTCATTTTCATACAAAGATTTAAGCAGTAAGCTAATAGAATGTGACACAGATGAAATAAAATTTCTTGGAAGATTAAAATCATCAAGTAAATGATATCCAAATTGAATGTGTTGTGGACCAAGTGTACAAACGTTCTTATTCTCAATTTAAGAAAAGGTGAGTGCAAAATAATTTTTTTAAACATTTTATGGAACTTGTAACATCTTCATGATACTGTTCTGTAGATCTTAAAAAAAGTAGGTACCAGGTACCCAGACAAATTTGGGGATTTTTGTATGGATACCGCCAAAAAGTATGTTGAGCTGTACCATTGGTACAATATGCCAGCCACTCTTCACAAAATTCTGATACATGGAAAAGAAATAGTGGAAAAATGTATTTTTCCTGTTGGAACATTGTCTGAAGAGGCTCAAGAATGTCGGAATAAGGACTATAAAAAATACCGACTTAGACATTCTCGGAAATGTAGCCGCATAGCAACGAATCAGGATGTTATGAACCGATTGATGGTGACATCTGACCCCTAAATCTCAAACCACTACCCTTTTTTTACCATGAAAAAGCATGATCAGTAAAGTGAAGAAGTTGTGGCTCTTCTATAAGACTAAAATTTCAATAAAATGCAATAAGTGTTTTTTTTTTGTATTTTTCCACTACACTTTCTTGTGTTTCATTTTATAATCTGTATTTGCGATGGCTAATATTATATTATAGTAATATATTACAGCATTTTTTAATTTTTTTATGGAATTTATTTAATTTTTTTATAATTCTGAGAAAAAAAATATTTTTTTTAAATAATAAGGGGCGTGGCAGTGGGCGGTAATTTATTATTTTGATTTCTTACATGCCAAGTTAGCATTCCTGAAAATTTCATCCAAATCCATCAAGTGGTTCATTTTTTATAGAATTTTTTCCGCACTCCCATACTAATTTCCCCAGTGTGCGGCGTAGTCGGTAGCAAGAAGTGGGTATTGGGTAGTGGGTAGCAATTACTGGTGTAGCGGGTAGCGTTCAGAAGTATTGAGTAACAGAAAGTGGGGTAGCTTTGTATAAGGGGATAGCATGTATAGGGTACGGGGTAGCGGGTAGTAAGAAGCGATTACCGGTTATGCGGGTAGCGTGTGTATGTATTGGCTAGTGAGTAGCAAGGAAGCGGGTAGTTGGGTAGCAAGTAACATGGTAACTGAGTATAACGGGATAGCGGGTAGACGGTAGTGGAGCAGTGGGTAGAGAGTAGCGGGTGGTTTTGAAGCGGGCTACAAAAGTATAGGTATTTTTGTTATATTGATTGTGACAGTACGAAGTCTGTCGGGTCAGCTAGTATTCTATATATCGCAAGTAAAACTTAAAAGATGTAGGCAATAATCTATGTAACCGCAGTGTTATTTCCATTATCTATTATCATTGTGCTCTTATTTATTCTTAAATGTACTCTCTATTCCAATTATGTATAAGCAAGCTTTTTATGATCGTATGATCAACTTTCATGTTATTTTATAATCTACCGTATTATTATATCGTATATCATGCACATGCAACAAAAGATCTCGATGTAACCTATATTAAGAAAGCTTTGAATAAAGACACTCGTTGTTAGACCTTTGATTGAAAAGGTGCGTTTTATGTTTTGCTCTTCCCTTACAAATCAGAAGTGGAATCTGTGACCTGGTCCAATTTTTTTACAAAACAGTTTTCTTAAAAACTTATATTTATGATTTATGTCTAACGTAATTTTCGGCCGTATTAAGTAAGAAAATATTATGTCTAGAATTCGCGCTGAGAAATTTGTGCAAGAGGCTACAGTTGCTTCTCTCAAAGAAAAATTAATTGATCTCGGGCTGAGTACAGAAGGTAATAAGCCCGTGTTGAAAATGAGACTTCAGGAACATCTCGACGGTTTGGATGACGAAACAATCGAGCTCGTTTTCCCTGTTCTTGAAAGCAATGATGATGGCGAGGATACATCTGGTGCCGATGTAGACGATCTCCAGCTCGAGATTAATCAGCTGCAGGAAAAAATACGCAAACAACAGGAAATTGTGAAGCTTAAAGAACAACTTGCAGCTCTTTGTACGACGAACGAAAGTTCTAGCACCACGTGTTCTTTAATGTCATACAAAGACATTGAAGACTCTGTTGCACCGTTTTCTGGCGATGACAATTTTTCCATTAAGCAATGGGTAAGATCTTTTGAAGAGGCTAAGGTTTTACACCGATGGGACGAGCAACAATCTTTCGTTTATGCGAGGCGAAGCCTGCAAGGCACTGCAAAATTATTTCTACGTTCATCTTGTGCCAAAACCTGGTTGGAGCTTAAATCAAGCCTACTCCAAGAATTTCATCGTGCAGTAACGTCCGCCGATGTCCACGACGCTCTAAGATGCCGAAGAAAGAAAAGAGACGAAAGCATTCACCAATATGTCCTGGCCATGCAGGAAATTGCGTTTCATGCAGACATTGAAGACGAGGACTTGATTCAATATATTATAAAAGGTATTCCTGATGCTTTTTGTAACAAGCAACTTCTCTTGACAGCAAGAAACATCGACGATTTGAAGCAAATGTTAAAAAAATATCAGAAAATGAGATCATACACACCTGACAACCCATCGACCTCTTTGACCTTGGCGACAACTTCGACAGCGAGCTCAGCGAGGCGTAGTGTCAACGATAAATGCTTCAACTGTAATGGATCCGGCCACATCGCAAGCAGCTGCCCAAAGCCACGTCGTGAAAGGGGTAGTTGCTATAAATGTGGCAAACAAGGTCATTTAGCACCCGCATGCAAATTCATCCCTCCAAGGCCCGAAGGTTCATCCGCAGTTCTTTTGGTACAGCAGCCCGATAATCCATCGGATCAAATCAACGACGATGAAAACGAAGTAATAAACAAAATATTAAACGACGATTTCATACTTTATGTTAAGTACACATTTTTAAATACATTTACTAATGTAATTTTTGAATTTCAAGCGAATACTGTGGTAGATACTGGAAGCCCTATTAGCTTCATTCAAGAACAATTCATTCCACCTTTCGTGATTCTGCCAACGAATGAAGACACAAATAATTACTTTGGAATCAATGAAGCAAAAATGTTAATTATCGGAAAAGTTAAATGTGATATTTATGTAAGTAAACGTTCTTATAGTTGCATGTTGCATGTAGTAAAAAATAAAACAATGACAAGCCATGTAGTCCTAGGTAGAGATTTTTTAAAGATAAGCAATATTAAATTATGTTATGACGATTCAACAATTCAATTAATAAGCTCAACTCAAGATGATCTGAAATTCAAATCTGAAGTTTTTAAACATTTAAATATTCCTAATACAATTAATGTAAATAATGATAATAGAAAAAATATGGAAACGTATTGTGAGAGTTTTTGCGATGACAATTTGGATTTATGCGAGGAAAATTTCACGAATGATATTTTAAACATAGATATTGCCTATGAAAAAAATGAATTTAATTTAACAATAAATCCAAATCTAACTCACGAAGAGAAACAGCGCGTGAATGAAATTTTTAAACAAGTAGAGTTAGACAAAAGCGTTCCTAATTCAAAATTTCCATTCGAAATGAAAATTAATCTTTCAAACACGAATACAAATTTTAATTGCTCTCCAAGGAGGCTTCCTTATATAAACACGGTTGAATTAAGAAAAATTTTGGATGATCTTCTAGAGCGTAAAATAATTCGAGAAAGTAGTTCTCCATTTGCGTCGCCTATCGTTTTAACCAAGAAAAAAAACGGAAGCTTCAGACTATGCGTTGACTATAGGCAACTTAACCGTGTAACGCAAAAGGACAACTACCCCCTTCCGCTTATTGAAGATCATTTAGACCGGCTAAAAGACAAAAGATATTTTTCATTACTCGACCTAAAACATGGTTTTCACCATGTAAAAATGGCCAATGATTCGGTTAAGCTTACATCGTTCGTTACACCTTTAGGCCAATTTGAATATTTGTATATGCCGTTTGGTCTCAAAAATGCGCCGGCCACGTTTCAGCGTTTCATAAATTCCATTTTTAAAAATTTAATAAGTGACGGTAAATTACTCGTATATATTGACGACCTTCTCGTAGCAACTGAAAGCAAAGAAGAACATTTTGCTATTCTGCAAGAAGTTGCAAGGCTCATCTCAGAATACAAATTGGAGTTGAGATACGATAAATGTCTCTTTATGTTCGAAACAATCACTTACCTTGGGTATGACGTCGACATCAATGGTATTAGACCGAATTCAAGCGGGCTAGCCGCTGTTCGAAATTTTCCGATCCCGAAAAACGTGAAGGAGCTTCACTCTTTCATTGGTTTGTGTTCCTATTTTAGAAAATTTATTCAGAATTTCTCAGTGATAGCGAAGCCCTTGTATGATTTACTAAAACAAAACGTAAAATTTCATTTCGATGAAAAAGAAATGGAGACTTTCGAGAACTTAAAAGTAAAACTCCTCTCAGCTCCAGTTCTCTCGATTTATTCTCCACAATCACAGACGGAGCTTCACTGCGACGCGAGCGCATTAGGGTTTGGCGCGATTCTAATGCAAAAACAATCTGATGAAAAGTTTCATCCCATTTTCTTTTTTTCAAAAAGAGCAACAGAAACAGAATCTCGATATCACTCTTTCGAACTAGAAACACTGGCAATAATATACGCATTGAGAAGATTTCGAACGTATTTAACGGGTATACATTTTAAAATCATTACTGATTGCAAGTCACTTACGCTTACGTTAAGCAAAAAACTAGTCAACCCTCGAATATCAAGATGGGCATTGGAGCTTCAAGAATTCGATTATCTGGTAGAACATCGTGAAGCTGGAAGAATGAATCATGTTGACGCTTTAAGTAGGTGCCATAACGTACTTCTTATTCAACCTGATTCACTTGAAAATGCACTCGCTTGTGCTCAAAATAAAGATGAAGACATCCAAAATATAATCAAAACTCTAGAGCTGAGTCAACATCCGCATTATGAGATGATCAACGGTCTTATATACCGTAAATGCAATGGTAATGTCGCATTTTATGTACCGAAAGCAATGGAAAATACTGTCATTCAAAGCCATCATGATGGGCTTTGTCATGTAGGAGCCGATAAGGTTTTTGAATATCTTAGAAAGACATACTGGTTCCCATCAATGAAGGCTAAGATACAAAATTATATAAAATCGTGTTTAAAGTGCATTTATTTTTCAGTCCCTTCAGGAAAAAAAGAAGGCCAACTACACAACATTCCAAAGGGTAATACACCCTTTGAAACGATTCACGTTGACCATTATGGGCCGTTACCATCTGGCATAAGAAATTTAAAAAGACATATTTTCCTCGTAGTTGATGGCTTTACGAAATTCACTAAATTATACGCAGTGAAAACAACAAACTCTAAAGAAGCCATACAGAATTTACAAAACTATTTTTCAAACTACAGCCGGCCAAGTAGACTTATCTCAGATAGAGGTTCCTGTTTTACGTCTGAAGAATTTGCACTTTTTTGCAAAAGCTTTGACGTCATGCACATTAAAGTAGCCACGCACTCCCCACAGTCCAACGGCCAAGTTGAAAGAATAAACAGACTTTTGACTGCTATGCTTTCTAAAGAATCTGAACTTGAGCCAGCTGAATGGACAAAATACCTGAGCAAAATAGAATTCGCGATCAATAACACCATTAACAAAAGCACAGGGACCTGTCCAAGTGTATTGTTGTTTGGCATTTTACAAAAAGGTGAAGTTTATGACAAAGTTCGAGAGTACCTCGAATATCACTTTCAAAAAAGTCCAGTTGATTTTTCAGTTGTGAGGGAAAACGCTAGTTCAAACATAACACGAAGCCAAGAACTAAACAAAATTCAATATGACAAGCACCATAAGAAACCACATATTTACAAAGTTGGCGATTATATCGTAGTTAAAAATATAGTTACAACTGCCGGTGTAAACAAAAAACTTTTGCCGAAATTTAAAGGCCCTTATGTTATATCCGAGGTCTTGCCAAATGATAGGTACCGAATTAAAGATCCGGAAAATTTACAAATTTCTCGGATTCGCTATGAAGGTATTTCAAGCCCTGAAAATATGAAACCTTACCTGATGAGCAAATAAAAAAAAAAAAAAAAACAGGAAAATTTGATCTAGGACCGCATTTACTGTTTTGTATAGTCTCTCGTTTTAAAATTATCTTATTTGATTTTATCATCCGAAATGTCATCTCGCACAATCATTTTATTAGAGAATTTATTATACTATTTGAAATCGAGTCGATTTAAAGTCAGATATGGCCGAAATGTAGGCAATAATCTATGTAACCGCAGTGTTATTTCCATTATCTATTATCATTGTGCTCTTATTTATTCTTAAATGTACCCTCTATTCCAATTATGTATAAGCAAGCTTTTTATGATCGTATGATCAACTTTCATGTTATTTTATAATCTACCGTATTATTATATCGTATATCATGCACATGCAACAAAAGATCTCGATGTAACCTATATTAAGAAAGCTTTGAATAAAGACACTCGTTGTTAGACCTTTGATTGAAAAGGTGCGTTTTATGTTTTGCTCTTCCCTTACAAAGAACAATAAAAATATTGTTTTTTTTCAATGTTTTCTATCGATATAAAAAAATGCTCAAAAAATACATTTTCAACTTTATCATAAAGGTTGGCGTTATTTTTAGTTTTTGACCATACAAATAATTTGAATTTTGATATATTAAAGCTCACAAAATTTGTTTAAATTAGTAAAACTATCGCATCGATACGATTTACCGTTTCTCTGTTCTGATCAATCAAACCTACAACTCAGTTTTATTTTTTTCAATAAGTCAATCTCGTCTTCTTTTACGTACACACATTTTGTATAGCTATTTACCCTTCCCCCCCCCCTCCCTACTTGTCAACAAAAGTTGGAATACAAGTATACGTAAGTATAAGTAAACAGTTAAACCATTTTTGAAGCAAACGAGACTTTGAATGTTGTTTTATAAACTGTGCTGACACTTCCGATGTTTTTATATGTCGTATACCTACCCAATTTTTATTCTGTGGATTAAGTACCTATTACGAGATTATAAAAATAATATTTCACGGTAAAAAAAAAACAAAAATATCATTAAACTGATTTCAGAAACTGCTTCAAGTTGAACCTCGAAGTTTTTAAATGCAATTTGAATAATAATTTCAGAACACTCGAAACTTTACCACTTCTCTTCACCCCAGAGACACAAAAATAAAAAAACCCAAAAAAAAAGAAGTGCGCACTCAAAACAAAAGACTAAAACTTCCTAAGCATTTAAGTTGCAAAAGTGATGTCTTAATTGAGCAAACTTAATGCAGTTATGTTGAGCCTTTTCAATTATAACTAACAACTGTCCGTCTGCCCGTGCAGTAGAATATCCTTTTCAAGAAAATTCGGTTTCCGTTCGCCTCTAAAAACTTTTGGATCTCAACATAATGAATGCAAATGGTAAGCAATTTGCCTTCATTAAATAGCTTGCTTGCAGCAACAAGTGAATCTACACTATAAAATCTCGGTCTTCGGTCGGAGGTCATTTCTATGGCGGGCCCCTCCAAAACAATATAAACTATTCCATTCTTACTTCCTAAGAACAAAAAAAACAATAAGAAAAAACAAAAAAAACGAAAATCCCCTTAACAACAGGAGCTTACACAATTCCAGGACACCCATTTATAATGAATAAAACTTTTCACTATGAAACCTCTTTGATTCGAAAACAATCTCTCCTACAAAACAACGCCAACTCCAGCATCCGTTTCTTTATAGACCTCCATCTACCCCTCCCGCCGTTTTCAGAATTCCCGGTATAACCAACATCCGGCTCCCAGACGCTGTTCCGCCCACATCCGTGTCTTGGGTTTGAAATTAATTTCTCCCTTTTATTCATTTCGAGTCTTTAAAGGAAAATAATTTCCACCCCTACGTTCATAATAATGCAGTCTGGCTCTGAATGTACTCGTTACACCGTTACACCTCCTTCCAATTCTTAGTAACGTTTTTTTTTTTTTAATTCACATAAATATACTAACTCTGTTCACACTTTAAAGGAGAGGAGGTTTTGCAAGGACGACGACTCCCAAGAAACAACGTGACCGTAAATACAACGATTGCAAAAAGCCACCACTCGACGATTTGCAAAGTGAACCACTTATTTGTGTCTTACCAGATGCCGCCACTGATGTGGCGCGTTCCATTCGTTACGCGTCTCGCGCCCCGCACACCAATATTGCTTTGGTGTAAGCATCATAGTGAACTTATATCTTCGAAGTTTTTGCTTTTCACAAAGTCTTATCTTCGAGCTGATGGGTTTTTTTTTTTTTTGTCTGCTGTGCTACAATACTGTTTGTCAGAATGCGAGAGGAACGACGAGCGTGTGAACTTTTGAAATTTCTAAGGGATTCCGGTGTATTATGTGTTGTAGTGTAGGTACAGAAAAGGAGGCGTAGTTTTGTTTTCAAAATTTCAAGCGAAAGATGAAGTGAATCCCTGGAAATGTGATATACTCGTTTTTGAATGGTTTCAGTGAAGTGTGTTCAAGGAAGGAGTGAATAGTTAGTCCCATGATGCTTGGTGAGATAGAGGGGTTTTAGATTTTGAATGTACAGTTAATTAGGCGCACAAAACGGTGCTTTCACGTTTCTGAATTTCAATGGATCCATAAGTTTGCACGGTTAGGAAGAAAAACGAAGAAAATAGGGTTGACGTTTTTCTGAAGTGGTGTCATTGAATTGTGAGTGGGATAAGAGATGTGATTTTGGCGGATTTTGGAGCAAAGTTGAATGAACCGTTTTTATAGAAATGTGTATAATTTTTTAAGGAAGAATTGAATTGATTCCCTGCTGTACTTTCGCGAAGATTGGCAATGACGAATTGATATGATTTAAACATTTACCACTTCATGAATCATATATGAACATACCAGTATTTTTTTATTGTAACGTGGTTTTAAGAATCCAGTGTTTTTTTTATTCAAAATTTATGACCTATAATATATACATTGTGAATTACATATGATTCATAGTATGAATCATATATGATTCATATAAAGAATCTAATATGATTCATGTTGTTAAAAATACGTGATTTATGAATGGTTAAGAGTTTAGTTATGTATCAAATGTGATTCATAGCGCTTCAAGGTAGTTTCTCAATTTCTAAAACGGTTTTGTATTGTGTTTGATGAAATTATAAGCAGTTAATGTGTTCATATAAGAATAATTCTTATAAAATACGAATGTTTAAAGCAGTTCGTCTTTAAACCGAGAAGATAAACACCTGAAAAACTGTTTTTTAAGTAATTTAATGTTTGAAAATTTTCCCAAAAAAGATATTCCTAAGATCCCATAAACAATTGAAAGCCAAAAGACAGCCTATCTCCTCAAAATGGTCGTCTATTCTTTAAAAGACTTAATTCGCCTTCAATCACTTTTATAAATTACCAGTTGATTCACCATTCTGCCACTGACTTTAAACACAATTTAAATATGACCAAACTTTTTTTTTTTAATTCATCTAACCCCATTTGCTTCTTAACTCGAACGACTTTCAAACAATCTCACAACAAATCCTTTTTCTTCATGCAAATCCGTTCAACCCATCCATCTATTAATTGGCAGCTGAGAAAAGATTTGACTCAGCTCCAAACTTAACTCGATAATAATTAGCTAAACGGCTAAACGAGTTTGGCTATGGCTCTGGACTTTTATCTTCATCCAAGGCGCACATAATCCCTCTTCGTCTTGCTATATCCTGTAGCACCAACAAAATTCCATTAAATCTCTTTAAGAGAATAAGAAACAAGTTGGAACAAAGTTGGAAACACGCTTTTAAAACAATGAAGAATGAATGAAAAAAGAACGAAACCGAACAAAGTCGCGTAAGGAAGACTCCGTCAACGTTGGTGATAATGATAATGATTATGAAGATGATGACGATGATGCAATCGCTAAAGAAATGAAAACACCTTCTGCCTTGTCAGAAGCCCCAACAATAAATGGCTTCCAATTTGTTTTTCCAAAGCTGTGACTTCCAGGACGCCAGCTAGCAACATTTTTTTCCACCTTCCTTTTGATATAAATTTATCAGCTTGTATCTAATTAAACGGCAAAACAAAACAAAAAAAATCTTATCTGAAACAATTTGTATGTAAAAGAAGGAGAGATAGCGTGATGGGGACAAGGAGTGAGCTTAGTGTCGTCCACGACGACGCCAAACGGACTTGAATATAATATTTAGGTGGCTCCTTATTGAAGAAGAATCTAGTCACAAGACCACAACAACAATCGCCTTCAAGACAAGGAATCATCCGGATTATTGGCCAAGCAGGCGGTTAGGGGAGGCTTAAAAACAGCGGCAACAAGCAGTTGAATTAATTATCGCGACATTCACCGAGTGTGTGTTGCTGAAGGGTTTTGTTGGATACATGGATATACAATTGTATAAACATGTCTTAATAGAATTACTGTCCTCCCAATAACCTTTCGAGTGGCCCGACATATCGGCCTCGGGTCGGGCCTGTTAATTTAATTTGACATGATTTTTCACTCACAACCCAACAACCACAGCCATCCACAAGACGACTGACGACTATCTGACATCAAAGACGTCAACAGTGCGCGCGGCGCAAAAGCGGAAACAAAAACAAAAGGACGACTAATGTCAAAGTGAGAGATATGTTATTTAGTGCGTCCTTGCTGGAGGGCAGATGTTACTCGTGTGATTTGCCATATCTTTAGTTCTAATTCAATGACAACTGATTGATTAGATTTGTTAAATACGGTTGACTGAGTTTCCTTGTGTCTCTTGCCTTTAGTCCTTGGAAGTTTGTCGTATACAAGCTATGGTTATATATCCTTGAGGGTTTTTACAAATCCAAATCAGAATGAAAGAGTATCTATATTAGTCCAGGAATTACGTGTTTCAGAGATTTACATACGGAATTAGCTACGCAGCAGTGTTGAGCTTTATTTGTGTTGGGTTTCTAGCTGGGGGAAGCTTTGAAATTAACAAGGAGAAAAAGGATACATAATCAAATGAATTATACGCTCTCCTTCTCTGACCTTAGTCTTAGTGAATCATATGGTGATGTTTATTTATTGCATTTTCGGTTGAGTTCTTTAGCAAGTCACACCTAATATTGAGTGAGTGATGGGCCTTTGATAAGATGGCAAAGATTGAACGAAACTAATTTAGAGACCAAAGAGCACAAATTTGGTGTCAAGGTTGTTCTTGTGAAATAATTCATTCGAAGGGATTTGCACGGTTTTACCGGAGGTCCGGAGCTGCTATATTGAAGGCTTTCTAAATTGGGGTTAGGACATGTTTGACCTTTGAAGAAGCAAAGTCTGTTGTATTAACCCTTATCCAAGGATAAGTTATATTTTTTATTGGAATTAACGAAAATCTTAATATCGGAATGAAAAGAAGATTATTTTGGCCGAATTTCAAACTATAACTTTGTATTTTATGGAAAAAAGCATCTGGAACTGACTTATTTGGATTTTAAGCGAAAACAATTGCTTCTATGGAATTATTTGAACGAAGAATTATATTGCTTGGTTCTTCATGATTCTCTGGATTTCGTGTTTCATAACATTTCTGTTTTGGAAGGGGAAGGTACTAGATTTTAATCTAAATAATTCTGATAGTTTTGAGTAACAAGAAGGAGTACATTGTCTTAAAAAAAAAGGTAGGATTTTCTTGCGAAAAATGGCATTCGGTCAAAAGTACTGCGGGAAAGCAGTTTGCAGTCAAATGGCTTGCGAGATTTCGGTAAGAATGGGTGGGGTTTTCTTACAGGTCAAATCAAAAGCAAATAGTTCTGGAAAGTACGTATTTAAAAATGAAACCAAAACATGAAACACACTAATCTCGAAAAGTAATCACTTCCAAACAAACGAACATTAGCACTATTTTGAATAAAGCCAAACCTGTGACATTTGTAAAACCAATTCACCACACCTGTATGATGTATGTATGTAAAGACTGAAAAAGCTTTTAAATTGAGAATATTTAAACGAACAAAAAAACATTATTTCAATTCTGAAAACCTTCACCTTTCTATTTTTAATCATTTTTTGTTTATTTTTCGTTTCATATTGCCGTGCCGCCATCGACAAATCTCTTTTCACGCCGAAATCATTTTCTAAATTACAAATTTTTATCAACGTGTAACCAAAATCAACCACAACAAACACAAACATAAAATCCACTGCCGATAAACCGTGTCCGAACTCGCAAAAACTCTTGCAAATCCACACAATCAATTCGAATCTCAATTACCTAAACCGGATGTTTAAACAAAAATATCAAATGCCACAAAACAACAACAAAAAACATGGATTTGTTGTTGTCACTTCGATAATGACAATATCCAAATCAATTTAATGAAACCGACCGCGACCTTTTGAACCTACACACTCTACCACACCACCGTGTCACCGATATACGTTTAACCCCAAAACAACTTCATATACACATACAGATCCGGCTAACCACGGATAAATTGAGTTTTGATTTAGTGCCAGATGTTGCTAGTGATATACCCGAGTCAACGGCAATTAAAATCAAGCCCGCCTCATGGCATTCAGTCGAACTTGACTATCGAGCTGGAGAGATTAAATTCACGGTGGATTATAGGCATACACAAACACACAAATACAATATGACATTCGATATCGGGGACAAGGTAATAATCGGCAGTAGTCTGAAGTCGGCTGCATCCGGTTTGGTTGGCTGCATCCGGGACATTGAAATCAACGGTCATCTGATTGAACCGCGAACCGTGATAAAGACAGAACGAGTTGTAGGCGAAGTAGCTGTCGATAACTGCAATTACATTGATCCGTGTAAGAGGCCGAATACGTGCGAGCACGGTGGCAAGTGTTTTGTGAGAGATAACCAGGTGACGTGCGATTGCAAGGATACTGGTTATATTGGTAAGAATTGTCATTTTACCAAGTACCGGAAGACGTGCGAGGAATTGGCGTTGCTAAGCTATACCAAGTCGGACGTTTATCTTATTGATATCGATGGGAATGGGGTCTTTCCGCCGGCACATGTGAAATGTGATTTTCAGAGTTTGGAGAATGCAACGAAGACGATTGTGGAACATAATCTGCCGAGTCAGATTGATGTGAGGTCGGCGAAAGATATTGATTTTAGTTATAATATCCGTTATAGGGAGTTTTCGCCGGAAATGCTGCAGGAACTTATATCGCATTCGTTGTATTGTACGCAATACATTAAATATGATTGCTTCAAGGCACCGCTGGAGCTGCATTCGGCAACGTGGTTCACTTCATCGAGCAATAACAGCACGGTGGATTTCCTTGGCAATGTCAAGAGGTGAGTTAAGATTTTGAGAATTTTACTTTTTTTTAAATTTAAGGACAGGCAACAAAATTACCAAATTTAATTTTTGTTTGAATCCAGACCTTCAACAAATTGAAAATGCAAAACAAAAATATATTTTTCTTACTGGCTGACCCGACTATCGTCGTTTTGTTAAAACGAATAAACTCTCACAAACAACGAGTGTTAGCAACTTACTTAAAAAATTTCGTTCTCAACATACATATTAGTTTTGAATTCATGAATATTTTTTGAATTTTGTAGAAGTAACGGTAAAGCAGATGCTACCTGTACCTTCACTGAGGAAGGTAGAAGAAAGTCACAGCACGGCAATCTTTTTCTTCAGTAAGCAATGCTGTTTTAGTCTGTATCTTGCTTGTCTCGATGTCAATGTAACGACAAAAAACTACGTTATTGAAATCTCAAGTAATTGTTACAAATGTAAGGTAAGCAATTACTTTATTTACCTTCATGTTACGCTTTATGTTACTGTCGTTACTGCGTATGATACTCATTTAAACATTTGAAAAGTGACCATTAAGTAGGCCTGTAACGGTAACGAAAGGTAACCAACCGTACTATTCGTTACTTTTATCTGAAGCAGGTACATATTACAAAAATGTTGTTGCTTATTTCTTTCGTTTCATTCTTTTTTTAGACATATATTTTTGGTTTTAACGAACTGTTTTTTTAAACAAATATAGGTATCCAATCAAAATTGTAAAACATATGAAGAATTCTCCTTCTTCCTCGGTCCCTACGCTCGTTGACAATGACACTCCAGTTGTTAGCTCGCTCGCTAAAGCGAACCTTTTTGCTAGGCAGTTCGCCACCAACTCTTCGCTGCCAGAGAGTGTCATGACTCCTCCAGTTCTTGAGCGCGTCAATGATTCCATGGGACAAATCTTATTCCGCACTCGTGCTGTGGCGAGAGTACTAAAGGATCTCAACATACATAAATCCGCTGGTCCGGATGCTATCTCCGCTATTGTTCTGAAGAGGTGTTCTTCCACGCTGGCAAAACCCTTGCGTAAGCTTTTTCATCTTTCCTATTCTTCTGGGCTCGTTCCGAGCAGTTGGAAAACAGCATTTGTCCAGCCTATTCCAAAAAGGCGAATCTTCTTCTCCCTCCAATTATCGTCCGATTGCACTTACGTCCCTTCTTTCTAAGGTCATGGAAACGCTGATAAAATATCAGCTCAAGAAATATCTCGAAGACCGAAAGATTCTTAATGACCGGCAGAACGGCAGCAACAGGTCCACTGGTGATTTGATGGTTTAACTCACCGAACAGTGGAACAAATCTTTACATCGTTTTGGAGAAAGTAAGATTGTTGCACTTGATATTTCAAAGGCATTTGATAAAGTCTGGCATCTTGCTCTTTTATGGAAAATGCGTGCCTTCGGTATCGACGAATCCCTTCTTCGTTGGATTAGAAACTTTCTTTCGAATCGCTCAATACAAGTTGTATTGAACGGATTCAAGTCTGAAACCCACAATATAAATGCTGGTGTGCCCCAGGGCTCCGTTTTGTCTCCGACCCTCTTTCTCATTTTTATTAATGATCTCTTGTCTGTAACTTCTAATCCAATTCATTGTTTCGCCGAGCTTAGCTTTTCATATTCGTTCTCAGACTCACATCCCTCCTCTTCGGATGTGGAACTGTAACGGCTAAATATGATAAGCTCATTAAACTCTGACTCAAAAAGCATTGTACAATAGGGAATAAAAAATCGCGTAGGGTTTAATGCTTCGAAAACTCAATGCTGTCTTGTATCGTTGAAGCGAGACATACCCCCCTTGCCACTGTCCATGAGTGGCACTTGCATCAATGAGACCGAACATCTCGAGATTATCGGTATGTGCATCACTGACCAACTCTTGTGGACCGAGCACATACGCGATGTCGCCAAAAATGCCGCAAGATGTTTGGGTTTCTTAAGACGGTGCAAGAAATTTTTCTCCCCGCCTGATCTGGCTATTATCTATAAGACTTATATCCGTGGAAAGCTTGAGTACAATTCTCATCTGTGGGCTGGTGCTCCAGCTGCATACTTAAGCCTCTTGGACGGTATACAAAAAAGAGCTGTTAAAATGATTGGTGATAGAGACATAACCAACTCATTCACATCGTTAGACTACCGTCGTAATGTTTCGTGTCTCTCTCTGTTCTATCGTTACTTTTACGTATGTGCTCTTGTGAATTAGCCAGTTGCATTCCTCCCCTTAAACAATTCGCCCGTAATACTCGCGCTTCAAGGAATGCCCATCAACTTACCCTCGAGCCCAATTTCGGACGTACCTTTAAGTATAGAGAATCGTTCTTTAGCCGTACTACGCGAATGTGGAACTCCCTTCCACACTCTGTCTTTCCAAATTATTGCAATGTTCAGGAATTTAAAACCAATGTACACCGGCACCTCCTTTCCTACCCCTTTCCTCCTTCCTAATGCACTCACCGTGTCTCTGGCATCAAAAGGGTACATAAAACCCCTTGAGTGTGTGCTTTATTATTTCGAAGCCATTTGCACATCTATCAATAGAAACTAATAATAAAAAACTTTTCGACACTTGTTGCAAAAAAATACAGGTTCGCTCAAGACCTAATGTAACTAAGCATGTTTGAGCTGAGAATACAAAAATGCTGAAAGCAAAATCCGGATACTGAGAAATATCAAAACGATACCCAATTCTGAGGAAAAACAAAAAATAAATTACAATATCCAGTACCTACCCAAACAGTCGAGTTGAGCAAATATTCTAAAAGCAATTACATACCATTTTCAATTTAGCTTTTTCGTTGCGCTGACTACAGCGAGTAAAACTTTCCAATTCAAAGGCAATTAGAAATTAAGAAAAATCCAAACATGCTACGAAAAACTAAATTTTTTGCCAACGCCTGCGAGAAAATGGTCTTTACATTTTTAAATTCACTCTCTCCTTCTCTCACTGGACTCATTTCATTAGGGTTCTCTCGTATTCAATGCAAATATTTCTGTTTAATTAAAAACGGAAACTTCCAAAAGTTCTGTGGCAACTTTTCGAAAATTAATTTTCGGGTTTTCGGCCACTCAAACACACATCCCAATCTCCATATGAGTACAAGGCCAAAATTAACCCATCTAGTTTCGTTAGGAATATCAGTTTGTATTATACTGAAAAAGACAGTTAGTCCGTTTCGTCAATTTATCTGTTCCATACACACAAGTGAGTATGGTTTGCTGAATTACATATGCAATTATAATTAATTTTGCAGATTAAATCGTAAATATTTAAGTACCTAATTTCGTGCGGAGCACTATAGTTGGGCATATCATTGAGTCGACAGAAGTTGATACCGACCATTGTCAAATTGGTTCGTGTGTCGGCCATCGTCATAAACCTTAGTGTTCCAAGATTGAGCACTTTTACCATATGTAAAGTCATTGTCCTGATTCCTCAGGGGCTTAGAAATGTGACGCGACTCGATATACCACCCACCGGCCGGACGTTTCATCGTGCGATAGATGACAATATTATGGGATGCAATGTATGCAAACTTAATAGGAAATGCCTATCAATTTCCCTGAGCTGAGATTAATTACACAATATGTCATGATAAATCTCGGACAAGATCACAACAGAAGAGTGTCGTTTGTCCACAAGAAGAGTCATCAAAATACCCCAGGATATCTTGGCTGGGATTATATGCGTTCTCCATGGAATGGGCTTTTTAGGGTTATATGGCGAACTGCGAAGGCGAAACCTAAGAGAAGTTGCCATCAATTATGTTGACAAGTTGATTGATTCTTGGGTTAGGACGGGCTTTGTTCGAATACAATTAAAACAAGACTATTTCGATGTTTAAGTGTGGCGGTTGTTGTGTTAACTTTAAGATGACAACATTATCAACTCGAGCGTGGTAAGGTAACACGACAAAAGAGATTAGTCCAAATGCTCCCACTTTTAGTTGCGTTTGCATCTTAGAAAACATGCCAGTATCAGTGTTGATCTAATCCCTGTTGAATATGAGAACAGACATTATTGGAATATCTTGTAGTGAAGTATTCGTCGATTTGTTTCATTTCATGCGTGTAGGTGTAACATTAATTTGCAAAAAATGATGTTGAGATAGAAAAAGAGAAAGAGAACACAATTTTCATTCACAGGGAAGTGAATATTGATACCTTGATGTTTTTATCGTATTGTAATATTCGGCTTGGTCCGATAATTAAAACTTATTCACTTTTCAAATAAAACACAAATTCACTTTTTACAAATCACTCACAAACTTATTTATTCAACACTTTCAATTATTACTTTCAAACACAGTGTCTTTACTTTATAGCAGTTCACATTCAATTTATTGAAAGCTTCGACACCAAGCGGGTATTTATATAACTCAAATAGGTTCGAGAAATTACTAGGTTTTTGTAGGCGCTGAAACTTCTCGATGCTTAACGAAGTTCTCCTCTTTACCACTAGAGTGTAGGGAAAACTCTAAAGAGTGTATACACAATCAAGTATAGAGATATAGAGAGGCGGAGTTACTAAGTGTGTACACATTACAATAGATTGACATACAGAGATATAGACAGGTAGGGATATAAAGTGTATACATATTACAGTATTATTGTTTATTTTATTCTTAAGCTTAAGGATTCCCGAAAATTTAAATAAGCATTAAAATATTCTTCACACGGATACAAATCTATCGATTATTGTCTTCTTGTTTTCATTCGTCTTGTTTTCATTCTTCTGTCAAGGTCGTTGTGAATAAGATAAGGCTCACCTCGTAAGAGAATCGTCGGATTTTGTATCTTTCTGTGTTGTTAAAGAATATTTGTTGGCTTTTCCCCTTGTCTTTGACCAACTCAATGGATCAAAGAATAAACTTAGTCTATTCAAATTCAGACTCCTGTTCACAGTCAACCCGTGAAATGATCGGTTGACTAATTGCCCCTGATTATGCATTTTCCACGAGGGCAATAATCTTTTGGAAAAAAAATTAGATCGGATGAAGCCCCGGTCGGTTGGAAACACATTTTTAAAAAATATATATTCCCAAGGTAAAAATAAGTATACAGCCTTATATATGCAAGCTCTTCAAATAAAAATAAATAGAGTGGCGCGACAGCCAAGAAGAGCCAAGGCCTAAGTGGCTTATTCTCATCAACAATTCTCCAGGTGCGTATGAAGAATTGAGGGGACCTACAATTTAACGCCGATTCCGAACGGCAAAGTTGAGAAGCACTTTTTCATGACAGATGATACTCTTGGAAGTTTTGTCAGTTCTTCGCAAGAGGCAGTGTCCGTGAAAGATGAAATAAAAACTATGGGCACGAGTAGGACTCGAACCCACAACGTTCGGCTTAGCAGCCAACGCACCTTTTTTTTCAAACTTCATTTTTTTATTCATTTAAACTTAAATCTACTTACATGCTAGACAAAAATGTGAAACTATCCTAATTAAATCTACTAATTCCAGAAAAATTGCGGTTTAATCATCTTAAGCTCCTAGCAAGTAGAACCCTTCACCGACAGGTGGCCGCGGCCCCCAGGCATAATAAAAAAAATTCAGGTCAGTTTTCAGTGGTTATCAATGAACAAAATGATTAATCCAGGGAAAATCAAATACTTTCCTACTTTATTGGGGCCTCATAAAATTCTAATTACAGAATTCTAATTACAGAAAGAAAGGTTAATGTTTCATAGTAAATTAATAAAACTAAAAGTCGAGATAGGTTAAAATAAAAACAAAGATTTTCTTAGAAAAAAGTGGTCCTGGTCTTTTTTTTATTTCTCAAAAACGAAAAGACATTTTTGCATTTGGTTTTCTGTTTTCGACTAAAAATTAACAATGGCATTGAATTTTTAAAACAAACTTAGTACTTAACTACATAAAATTTTGAAAAAACTTGGTTCAAAAATGATTTTTTTGTTTTTTTTTTTTTTTGGAAAATTTTGAGTTTGAGAATTAATATTTTTTCTGGCTTTTCAAAAAGGTACAACACGCCGTTGTAAACGAAGCCGTTGATTTTTAATATTTTTTTTTATAAAATAAGTCAATTTTTCAGAAAATTGCCCCTCCTGGCTAAACGGGGGGGAATAGACCCCACTCTCCCATACGATTTATTTCTTGTCTCAGCTCAACCTACACGCTCTAGCTTTTTGGCACAACGCTCGTGAATCACCCTGTATAACTTACTGGCCCCAATCGGGCGCTCTAAGCAATTCATTGTTCTTAAAACTAATGCCTTTCGCCCTACGAACTAAGTTTATTTAGGTTTATTTCAATTTATTTATTCAATAAATATCAATGCGGTCCTGTTCGGACACAGCCCTATTGAACCGAAGCAGCTCCGCTCCATCACGAGCGAGGATACCTCGTTCATAATAGAGGAGTCGCCGGTCTACAGTTTTACGCCTGACGTGGTACAAAATCGGTACTGCCAATCTATCCTGTATCATGCCGCACTGGTCTAAATAGAGGAATGTCTCTGGTGGAATGAAGCCGCTCAAGCGTGCATTCTCAAAGTAGTTCTCGTTCGGATAGAACGGCCCGAAAATCAAATTGTTGGTCGAAGTCATAGCTCCCGCAATATCACGAAATTGTCAATTCTGTTGATCCGAGCCCCTTTGTATAGAATCTCGTTTGAATAATAATGCAGATAAGAAGATTCCGGTGTCCGATACCAACCGAGACAGCGCCGAAGACACTGCCTCTCGAACACCCGAAACTTCTCCATTTGGGAAGGGGCAATGTTGAACCACACTGGACAACCATAAACGATCATTGGCCGTATGAAGGCCATGTAGCAAATTACCTTCACTCTGGGGTCAAACCGACTGCTGTAAAACAGCCGTTTTACCAGAGTAAAGGCTCCTCTGGCCTTAGTCAGAGCAGCATCTATATGTCTGTCGAAATACAGATACTGGTCCAACCAGATACCGAGGTACTTCACTACACTACTCGTCAATGCCTGTCCGTGAGGATCAACAATGAACATCTTGCGCCAATTCTTACACGTATCTCGCGAGGCCTTAGCCAACGGAGTCCGGAACAAAATTGTCTCCGACTTTTGGACATTTATTTTCAGTGTCCAGTTGTCGCAGTATCGCTGAATCTTCTCGAAGTCACGCTGCAAGAGAATTCTAATAACTTCAACCTTTCGAGCCGTTCTGTGCGCAATCAGGTCGTCGGCATACGCAATTGCGTTAGTTAAGCTACCTATAAGATCGCTGGTGTAAATGCTGAAGAGGATCGGCGAATTCACCGCTCCCTGTTGAAGACAATTTTTTGGCGTCGGTAGAAGTTACATTGCCACTTTTGACAACAAACTTTCTACCGTTGAGCATATCATAAAGCATATACAACAATGGTTTACTGATGCCTAGTCTTTTGAGTTTTAGGTACAAACCTTCTAACCATACGGTGTCGAAGGCCTTCTCTAAATCTACCAGAACAGCACCCGTGCATTGTTTCTTGGACTTGTTCCATTGGACGTCAGAAACGAGCTTAGACGCGGCATGAATACTGTCATGTCCTGTCTTGAACCTGAACTGATTATCCGGAATTATTGTGTTGTCCGCAGCCCACTTAGTCAGAGCTCTATTGATGATCTTTTCGAAGACCTTACTGATACTTGGAAGAAGACTTATCGACCGAAGATTAGACGGCAGCCAACGCACCTAACCACTAAGCTATACGGACACTACAAGCAAGCTCTTCAAGCTTTTCCTTTTGATCACGATGTGCGAAGCAGACACTAATCTTCGATTCCGAAAACATCTCCTCTTAGTTCTTATACATTTTTCGACCGGTGCTGAGTGTGAATTATACACGCAAGCGTTCATTTTTTTTATAGTTGTATTCGATATTTTCGATTGTTGCGTTGCCTTTTTTCGGTGTCTCGGTAGTTTCCAGGAGAATATCGTCGTAGGATATTTATCTGGAGGGCGGTTGCCTATTTTATACTTTTTTGGTTTTAATCGCGGACTTGCTTCTGAATTTACTGTACGTTACGCACTCTTTTTTCTCTTTGCCAAATCATGTTGAGAAAAGCGCTGTCCTGTCCCAGCATTATTTGGAATCAATTTAGATTTAAGTTGAAAATTGTACATATTCCCTAGTCGCAAGAAAATCATTTTCTTGGTTAAGGAATATTTTTTGATTCGTCTGTAAATTCGATTACCTCGAAATTTCCAAAATCGAATATGGATGTATTTGCCAACCTAGAAAAGTAATTTTTACTGTTTGTAGTCCTTTTTTTAAACTTCTTAAAAATGTTTAACGTAAAAATATTAAAGAACACAAAATTGCTAAGACATTTGAATACAAAATATTCCAATTTCTGTTCATGTAATTTATTGAATGATTTTCCCTGTTTAGTCAAAAAACAAATGTCCCTGCCTACGGCTGCAATTTAAATGTTCAGATTTATTTCATTTGTCTCGAATTCCAAATGTTATATTTTCCTTTTATTTATTTTGTTTGTTGTTAAATTTTCTTTTTGGATTCTCTCATATACAAAACGAATATTTTGTATTTTCAGAGGAGCATGTCCTTGTTCTGACAACAAAACATGTGTGGACCCAAATCAATCATGCAATTGTGATGTGAAAGAAAACAAATGGCATTCAGACGAAGGATACTACAACGAACCGCACAGTTTAGGAATAACAAATATGTTCTTCCGGCAACAAAAGGATTTAGATGAAGAGGCGCAAGGACGAATAACATTGGGTCCATTAGAATGTGTTGAAACAAGTAAGTTCTCTATTTTTTGGTTTTCGAAACTGTTCTCAATTGGATAAGAAACTGTGTGAGATGCGTTAACCTATATTTGAACTCATGAGATACCATGATTTTTTTTACATTGAAAGAGCAATTTTGAAATAGGTCATATAGAAAGCACGTTCTCGTTTTGTCAAACTTAAACAGATACTTTCTAAATCAGAATTTATCTAAGACATGTTCCATGTCAGGAATTTAAAGGGATGGCTCTTCAAAATTGAATAGTTTATTGATTGAGCAAAATCAGGAAGTGATGCGTTGTGTTTGAGTTTAAATCACTGCACAATAAGTTCAAACTAATTTTACAACAATCAAGGAAAACAGTTTGTTTGACATTTAAAATATTTAACATTTTTTTGATAAGTTCTTTCCATCAGAAAAATTATATAAAAACCCGAAAACTCACTTACACACATTCTTGGCTTTCTCCCACAGATACCCAAAAGTATGTAGTCACCTTCACAACATCACAATCCTACATTGAAGTGCCTGGCTGGCGTAAAGGTGACATCGCCTTCTCATTCCGTACCACAGGTGAGAAGGCAATCCTTCTCTTCCAACCACCAATACGTCCATCCTATCCGTCATTTGTGGTTGCCCTGACCGGTGACTACCAGCTTACGTTTAACTTTACCCTGAGTACGGGTGAGTCGCGAACATTGGTTATAGACTCAGTGAGGAAATTCAACAGCGGCGAATGGCACAAAATATGGATTGACTATAATGAGTATCATGTACGGTTCATGATTAATACTGATTACAAGATGGTCGATTTGTTGCCGGAGCAGGAGTTTGGTCCTTTCGAGGGTAGTATGTTCATTGGAGGAGCCACTGGGTGAGTGAAAAGTTTGGTAATTTCTGTTGTTGTTGGTCTTGGAGAGAAATGCTGTTTCAGGTAGGGGAATGTGGGGCTCAAAATTGAAAACAAAAAAAATAAGAAAACAAACGACAAGTTTTTTTTTCTTTTTTGTTCGTTATACGGCAACTTGCTTCCATAAGACTCGTATAATTATTGTATTGGGAAGACGTAGAGAAACCTTATAGAAGCTATAGCTTCCATTTAATTTCCTTAAACGGTTTTAGTTAAACTTTTCAATTTCATTGTTTGTAAAAAAGTAAACCTTTTCAAAGAGTAAAATTTGTTCTTTCATAAAATTTGTGAATTTTTTGCTATAAGACTGATGAAGAAAAAATTTTAAATGTCATTGTTTTTAGCCAATAATTCTGCAATTAGGAAGCTTACATCCTTCTTGTTAATAATAAATAATACCCATTCGATCCCACTATCCCCTAAGAGACGTATCCAGTAAAGTTTACTGTAGCCACAAAAGTTTGCCCGATCTGTTTGGAGTTGGAAATGTTTATTCTTCCTCAAGAGAACTCCTGAGTTCTGACTGTCGTTGTTTGAGTAAATGCTGATGGTTACACGGCATGTCCTTGGGGCGAGATGGAAAAGAATACTTTTCTACCTATATGTATGTTTGGTTGAAGCAACTGAAGGAAGCCATTTGCGGATGTGATTGATGGTTTGATTGGTTTTCCTTTAACACAGGCCGTTACTAAAGCTGATGCTGTAGCTATGTCCTTGTCCACGAACGCAAGTTGGATTGGTGCGGTTTAACTATACAAACTTTGATATACGAGCATCCATCTTAGTTGGGTTCGTCTATTTGTCATTAATGCCAGCGGCTGTGTCTCTAATTATCATTGACCAAAAGACCATTTGTTTGAACACTCCGAACTCATAGTGAAACAACAAACAAGCTACCGCAATCGACCCACTGACTGACAGCGACGGCAAGTGATTTAACTTTAGAATTTCAAGATAAGCCATGCTGCATTGTCATTTTTAGACTAATTTACTTTTAGCAACTTTGGAAAGAGACAAAATGAAAAATTATAATAAAAAATAATATTTGAAGTGGAAAATATGAATTTGAAATGAAAATTTCCGTCGATGATACTTTTTCATCTTTAATGTCTTCATTTGCACTCAAAAGACAAAAGACAAAAGGCAGGTGGGAGAATTGACACAAGAAGCATTTATGAAACGGAAATTTGAATATTTCATCTTCATATCCTTCTTTGCAATGCGATTTGGAATATTTGACGGATAGAGGTTTGATTGCCATAGTTTGGTCACTGAAGACAAATTAATTTTTGGGACTTGGCTTACATTTCTCTTATAAACAAATAGAATTTTTACAAACAATTTAAAGGCTTACTTACTTACTTAAGGTGGCGCTACAGTCCGTTGTGGACTTGGGCCTCAATCAACAGGCTCCGCCAGCTAGCTCGATCCTTAGCTAGTCGTCTCCAGTTTTGCACTCCGAGTTGATTGAGGTCCTCTTCCACTTGAGTGCGCCACCTGAGTCGCGTTCTTCCTCTCCTCCTACGTCCCTCGGGAATAGTGTCGAAGGCTTTCCGGGCCGGAGCATTGGTGTCCATTCGCTCTAAATGACCGAGCCATCTGAGTCCTGGACCTTGACCCTTCTGGCTAGGTCCATGTCGTTGTACAACCCGTAAAGTTCGCTGTTGTATCTTCTTCGCCATTCCCCTTCAATGCACACGGGCCAAAGATGACCCGAAGAACTTTCCTCTCGAAACAGCCTAAGGCACTTTCATCCGATTTTGTCAGGGTCCATGCTTCTGCACCATACAGCAGGACTGGGATGATGAGTGTGTTGTACAGTTTTAACCTTAGTTGCTCGAGAGAGGGCTTTTCCACTCAATTGCTTTCTAAGCCCAAAGAAACAGCGATTAGCAAGAGTTATTCTTCGTCTGATCTCGGCGCTGGTGTTATTGCCCGTGTTTATAGCGGAGCCTAGGTAGACAAACTCCTCTACTACCTCGAAGTTATACGCGTCTATTGTGACGTTCTGCCCGAGCCGTCGGTGTTGGGTGTCCTTCCTCGAAGACAGCATATACTTCGTTTTTCCCTCATTTACCGCTAAACCCATTTTTGCCGCTTCTGTCTCAATTCTCACAAAGGCGCCATTGACATCACGCTGTGTTCTTCCCATTATATCAATATCATCGGCGTACGCGAGAAGTTGAACAGATTTTTGGAAGATAGTGCCTCTGGTGTTGACGTTGGAGTTCTGCACTATCTTCTCAAGAACGATGTTAAAGAAATCGCATGACAGTGCATCGCCTTGTCTGAATCCTTTTTTGACGTCGAAAGATTCCGTGAGCTCGTTGCCAACCTTGATGGAGCAGCGTGAGTTCTCCATCGTCATTTTGCACAAGCGAACGAGCTTGGCAGGGACGCCAAAACTAGACATAGCTTTGTACAGTTCGTCTCTGTAGATGCTGTCATACGCGGCCTTAAAATCGATGAAAAGGTGGTGGGTATCGATTTGGAGTTCATAGGTCTTTTCCAGGATCTGCCGCAACGTGAAAATTTGGTCGATGGTTGACTTTCCTGGCCTGAAGCCACATTGATAAGGACCAATCAGATTGTTGACGAAAGGCTTCAGACGTTCACATATTACGGCAGAGAGGATCTTGTAGGCGATGTTTAGTAGACTTATTCCTCTATAGTTGGCGCAGTTTAGAGGATCTCCCTTTTTCAGGATCGGGCAAACAATGCTGAGGTTCCATTCATCGGGCATGCATTCCTCTGACCATATCTTACAGATGATTTGGTGCATGCTCCTATCTAGCTCGTCGCCTGCTGCTTTGAACAACTCAGCAGCTAGTCCATCTGCTCCAGCGGCTTTGTTGGATTTCAGCCGTGATATTGCGGTTTTCACTTCTTCTAGGTCGGGTTCACGGAATTGTTGGCTATCATCGTGTCCGATGAAAGGCTCCTGTCTGACGGCGGTATTTTGTTCGTCGTCGCCGTTATACAATCTACAGAAGTGGTCTTTCCAAATCCCCAGCATTGACTGCGATTCTACTATGATGTTCCCTTGTTTATCTCTGCAGGCATCAGTTCTTGCTCGATGACCTTGAGCCAGCTGTTTAACCTTTCGGTAAAACCTCCGAACTTCATTCCTGCTGTTGGCTCTCTCAACATCCTCGATCTGACGCTTCTCATGCTCTCTCTTTTTCCTCCTGAGAAGCCGGCGTTCCTCTCTCCTCTTTTGCTCGTAGAGCTCACGAGCAGCTCTTGTCCTTCTATGCAGCGCCGCTTTGTATGCCTCCTGCTTGGCTGCATGGCCTGCCTGCATTCTTCATCAAACCAGGGGTTTCGTTTTGGTGGCTGTGTGAAACCCAGCACATTAGAGGCGGCATCTCTAACTGCTCTTTGGCAATGTTGCCACTGGTCTTCGATACTTGATGCTGGCGGCATAGAATGATCTGGCGATCTCTTGCGATTGTAGCCGTCCGACGTCGAATTTTCTTGCAGCATTTCCTTGTTTTGGCCATTGTCGGGATATTCGTAGCACTACCTTGGCTACGACGAGGTAGTGGTCCGAGTCGATGTTAGCTCCTCGGAAAGTTCGAACATCTAAAAATGCTGGACAAGGCTTCCGTCGAGCAAAGTGATCAATCTGGTTGACGGTGATGATAGGAATCTCCATGTACCTTATGGATGTTGAGATGAGGAACCAGGGCTTGACCACAACATTTCGCCCGCAGCAAAATCGATCAGCTGAATCGTACGATGTGGTGTCGTGCAGGCTGTGCTTCAGGCTAGAAATAAAAATAAAACTGAAAATTGACAAAAAAAAAAAATTAAAAATGTTGATTAAAAAAAATTGATATTTTAAAATAAAAATATAAAAATTAAAAACTAAAAATTGAAAATTAAGACTTTAAAATTCAAAACTAAAAACAAAACATTAGAAATAAGAAATGATTAGTGAAACTATAAAAATTTTAAATATAAAATTTTAAAACTTATAAAATCAAGTTATACATTGTTTAGAAAGAGAACAGGGATATATCAACGTAGTACGCGCTCACACGACTTCGTCTGGGAAGTGTTAATTTTTAAATAGTTGTCATCTATTTGTACCTTAAACCCACACAAACGCGTTAAAGCACGTATCTATGAATACATATCGTCCAGACTCTATCTCTATGCGGAAATCCCTTGAAATGTCGAGTCCTGCCTAAATATCTCATTTATTGAACTCGCATCATGCCCTTGATTGAAATTTCATTCTCCCCGGACACTGTGACGTATACGTAACAAAAATAGAGTAAACAAAAATAATATAAAAGTCATGTTCACCACCATACGAACGAAAAATAAATCTCAGTGAGTCCGATCCGCCATATGTGGCATGTGGTGACGGCGACCAACAACGGCGGACCCCAACAGCATGGCATCACCACCAGCCACACGTCACAGACGTGGCATATGCGACCAATATTGCAGCTGCAGCATAACTTCGGAGCATTCACATAGAGATAGAGAGCATGGTGCGCATACATTCACTCAACCAAGCTGATCGTAATTACATTATTTTATCCTTAAAAAGGACTTTCAATAATAATTACATCGCTGAATGCATTTGAGGTTTGGGCTTACACGCGAAAACACCGTTCTGCAAACTGAAAACTGAATGAGCGCTTAATTGCTTGTGAGGGCATTAAATAAATTTTTAATAGCTTCGCACTTTTCATGTTTACATCCCTAATAGGATTTTCTATAGTTGTGTATAAACACACACCGTATCGGTCGGCCTTCGTGTTTGGGCCAGTGAATATGTGTCGAGCATATTGTGTGTATATACCCGGCTGGCTGTCCGCTGTGGAGTCTAGTCTGATGTGTTTGTTCAAAAAGTTGAAAGGACAATTCGGTTGGTGCGGTGATGTGTGGAATTTTGTTGTTGGACTAGTATTAAGTTTTTCAGTGCAATATATAATTTAGTTTCACATATGTTTCGTTTCGAAGAATTTTTTTTTTAAATTCAGCTTTTTCGCTGTTGGAAGTTTGGAATAAATTGCACGGATTTTTATATTGCTTTTCGATGGATCTACTAGTTCAGGACTCTGAATCAGCAGATCTCAGAAAATGAATGACCAGTAAACTGGTGATTTTATTGTTCCATACGCACGTTCTCTCTGACGATTTCCCTGTTCGTTTATATAACTCAATTCTGTTTTACTTTGATATACCGTTTTTATTATTTTTATTCTTTTTTCCTTATTCCTTTTTTTAACTTGTAAATTGGTATTAAACAGTAAAGAGCTTTCTCGTTGTGGATGTCTGCTGTCCACTTTTTACTTTATAGTTTGCCATTTGAATTTTAAATGTTTAGCTGCTTAAGTTTATTTCGCAGTAAACAGGATTAGAAAAGGTGTTTGTGTTGGGATTTTATTCATGTCGCATAGCCGGTTGTTGAGAAGGATAAGCAGGTAATCTAATGAATTGTTTATTTTTGCTTGGTTAGGAGTTATTGTTTATTTTCTGAAATTTGAAAAGTTTTCGGAAATTTTAAGTACGGAAAAGTACCTTTCTAAGTATTTAAAACACTCCTTAAAAACAGAAAACAAAAAGAATGATTTATGGTTACCATCGGGTTTTTCAAAGGACTTGACAACATTGAATTTAATTTGTGAACGCACCCTTCAACTAATCATCGAACTGTCATTGTCAGTTAACTCTACATTTTCACTGGTGGTAAGGTCCACGAATAAGCAACGTCTGCAGATCATAGAAATGTTAGCTTAATATGTAAAGAATGTTACAATTTCACGAAATATTAAGTCTGAAACAAAAAATAAAATTTACATCAAAACACATACCAGAGTTATTGCCCAATTTAAGCCAATCTATACAAAAACATAAATCTCCTGGAGATGGTTTGTCTTCCAAAATATTTTGTCTTATCTGCTACAAAGTTCATGCCAGTGCAGATACTCCAGACAACCCCAGACAAACTTTCCACCAGCCTATCACAAAGTCCACGCTGTGTGTGTTATTTAAGAAACCCCATAGACCCAAAACACCCTTGTGATTGGAGGCAGTAGCCGTATTTATCATTTTGCATCATCATGACCAGGAAAAAAAATAAAGAATTCCTTTGAATAAGCGTATAAGGGCCATCCATGGGCAAGGACACCTAATGTATTTCCCATTGCCAAAGTGATTAATGATACATTCCCATTGCTTGCTTTTTGATTTATTATTTGCTTTGGCAAATTGTTTACACAACAATGACATTGAAATTGTTTTGGATAAATATTTTTTTTGTACCCAGAGTTCGTCCTGTTATCTGTTGTGGTTGATATCATTGTTTTTTCTCAGTTTTGTTATTTGTATTTGGGATTAGCAAGGAGACAATGAGTTTTGAGTCTTATATATTCGTTTTGGGTTAATGTGTGTGTGATGGTTGTTTTATCTTGGGGTTTCGTTTTGTTCGTAGACAGAAAGGAAATTTGGTCTTTTCTGATGGGACCGAGTTCAAAATGTATATCTGACTTGGGGAGGCTTTATTTGTTATTCATTGATCTTAACAGTGACTTTCAAGAGTGATAAAGCAGTTTGTTTTTGATTGTCAGCGTTTAAATCTTTATGATGGCCTTTGTGTAAGTTTATCTTTTATTGTTCGCCCTATGCTATAAAATCAAGAATAGGAAACTGAGTATTTTTGTGGTGATTGGTCAAACTCGTCACTTCTCTTTAAATTGCAACCAATTTCGGTTTGATTTTTTCTTATTTCATTCCAGACAAATATTTTCAGAAATTCAGTTCACTTGCAAAAGTTCATTCCATTAAGCTCCAAATCGACCGAGTAAAGGCCTTTCAAACATTGTATGTTGATAACTTTTTGGGATGAACGCCCAAGAATTGAACCCTGTGGTACTCTAGAGAATTCATTTAATATTTCTTTCTTCTTTACTGATTTTGATTCCCAACTGACACAGGCGTCGATGTAAAGAGAAATGGCCAAAGAACTCAACCCTGTGGTTTTCCAGCTATTTCATGTAATTCACTGATCTTGAAGCTGCCCGTGGCGTAGTGGTATGTGCGTGAGCTTCTACACAGAACGCCAAGGTTTGAATCCTGCTCGTGCCCAAAAAGTTTTAATTTCATCTTTCATAGGTATTGCTTCTTCCGAAGAACTGACAACACTTCCAAGAGTATCATCTGTCATGAAAAAAGTGCTTTTTAGCTTTGCCGTTCGGAATCGACGTTAAATTGTAAGCCACTTAGGTCTTGGCTTTTCAAAAGTTGTCGCGTCACTCAATTTATTTTTAATTCGCTGATCTTGATTCCTTACTGACAAAGACAACAATGTAAAGAGAAACGACATAAGATTTCAGCCCTGTCATTCTCCAAATATTTCATTTAATATTTTTTGTACTTAACTGATATTGATTTCCAACTAACAAAAGCGTCGATTTAAAAAGGAACGGCCCAAAAATTCAACCCTGTGGTTCTCCAGCTTTTTCTGTTATGAGTTGTGCTTTACTGATCTTGATTCCTACCTTACAAAGGCGTTGGTGCATAGAGAAGCGGCCAAAAAATTCAACCCTGCGGTTCTCGAGCATACTCACAACTGCCAAAGAGGTCAATGTAAAGCAAGCGGCCCAAGAATTCAGCCCCCCTGCAGTTCTCGACCTATTACCCCCATAGTCAACAAAATATATGCTAAGGAAGTGTTAGAATTTGAATTACATATTTCTATTTGCTCTTATTGGATGCATTAAATATTAACGTCTCACCCTCTGTTATCAGAGGTAGGGTCGTTCAATTATTTGTTGACGTTGACAGGACGCCTTAAGTCATACTTTAAAAAATTTAAAACTTAATCTGCTTAAATTTAAGTTACATCACCAATTTCCCTGCAAAAAAAAATTATAAAAACGTTCCTTACCCACCGTTTTCGTATTCGATAGACAATCTGATCACAAGAGTATTTTTTACCCACAAAAAAATAGGTTTAAGAGCTTTCAAACGAAAAACCCATTACAGTATTTGAAATTATCATTCTGTCTCTCTCATTCAAATTCCGCCATTTTCTACAACAAAAAATACAACTCCATTACAAAAAACAAATTAAATTGGATAACGTTATGCAACTTAACTGAATAAGTGCTTCACATTCTTACACCAAAACTCTCTTGCATATCCTTAATGTGCTTAATATGTAACGACACGATACTTCATGGATTTTTTTTAGCAACGTCATCTTGAAAAATAAGCAGTAACCTACCTCAATGCAACATATCTCTGCAAACGTGTAACAACTTCAATTTTTTTAACATTCATTGCAAATTTTAAGTTTCTGATTTATTTTTTTCTTTAATTTTCTTGTCATTTCATATCCAACAAACTTCAAACCTCAAAATGAAAACACAAAAAAAAACCAAAACGAAAATGTCAACGACAACGACATCTACCAAAAAAAAAAAACAACAACGATGCAAAAACATACCAACCAACATACATGCACACAGAGATCTGCTAAAGAAGTTGATAGTAAAGCAAGGACTTATAGGATGCTTCCGTGGTTTGGTAGTTAACGGTGAAATACTTGACATCTACAGCTATATGTCAGTGCATCTGTCAGAGATAATAAAAGACTGTAAGCCATCATGCGTTCCTTCACCATGCAAAAATAATGCCGAATGCAAAGAACTGTGGAGTTCTTTCGAGTGTGTCTGTAGTAATCCATGGGCTCACCTCGGTAAATTCTGTGAAACAAGTAAGATGGATTTTATCCTTTTGACAGCAATTAAATTGAAATTTATATCCATGTCTATGTATGTGTGTGTGTATTTTGTAGACATCAACGAAAAGGCATTGACATTCATCACTCGCGAATCATTCCTCAAACGCAACTTTCTCAGTACGAATGCTTCAGTGGAAGACAAACGGGTTATTCTCAAGAATATCCTTAGCCAGGATATTCTCATTAATTTACGTACTTACGACAAACACTCACTCGTTCTTTATGCCAACGATCATTTCAACAATTTTGTGCACCTCTTTATCAGCGATGGCAAGAAAATTGTTTTTCTCTATAATTACGGCGACGAGATAGTCAACCTTACCGTCGTCGATGAGAGTGTCAGCAGTCTGAATAGCATTCAAGTGGCGATAATTAGAAGTGCAGAAAAGACAGTGATGCATGTCAATGAGCGCAATGTGACAGTCGACAAGGGAACATTACTCCTTGATAAATATGCCAATAAACCATGGATAAATCCAGAAAAAGGTAATGTGAGTTTGGTCATTTGCTTGTCGAGATGGTCCTTTAATTTACTATTCAAATTCTATATGGGATATCCTTAACATTTGTTTGATGTATGTATATTTGTAGAAGTGCTATCACCACATCGTCCACCAGCTCCCCCAACTGATTACTTTCAATTCAACATTGGTGGTTATGATCCGGCAAATTTGCTAAGGACAAACACAGAGTTCCCAGAGCTGCAAGGATACATAGGATGTGTGAGGGGATTGAAAATCGGAGAGAATTTAATCGACTTGGCTGAGCTGAACGAAAGAAACATTGCACAGAGTGAGTTTTGGGGGTTTTAGTTGAACCGAAAAAGGGAATTTAATAGTAAAAAAAAAAAATACATTTAAAAACCTTTCAAGCTGCTAGAGCACTCTTATTCAATTCTGTTGGCCATTGAAGGACTAGAGACGCTTTTTGAATCTTTGAATATTTGTTTGTCTCTGAGAGTTTTTCTATCATTTTTATTTCACTCGGAATTTTCATTTAACCCTAATTACTAGTTTTTGCCAAGCAGAAGTACTGCTTCAAATAGATTAACAGAAATTTATTGGTTCGCAAATCTGATTTTGCGAAAAGTCAAGACACATTTTTCAAGTTAATCTGCACTTTTTAAAGAATTCATTAATCCCAATTATTTTCAAAAACTTTGAAGAGCTTGCAAAACCTAAATTAGTGATTCGCAAATATTTGCAAAAGCTTAAACCTAACTTAAAACTATTCAAGCATGAAATACGTGGTTAGAAATCAATTTCTTGTGAGTCAAGTTGCCTTTTGGCACTTCGTAAACATTTACATTTTTCAAAATTTGTACTTAAGTTTGCGAAATTTCGCAAAATTTCAAGAACGTTTCATAAACAAAATATAGTTATTAAAGTCACTAACACATTATCTGCAAATTTCGCAATTTTTTGCGAAAGGTTAAAATTATGCTACGAATATGAGCACAATTATTTGCAAATGCTTGCAAAACCGAACTTGTTGAAATATCACCTTCACATTATTTACGAAGCCTTCAAACATCCTAAAAACTAAATGAGCACAACATTTACGAGCCTCAAATCCCAATCTTTGCTTATTTTGTGTTGTCTTCATGTTTTGCAAAATAATCGCGAATCAAAGTCTTTACTTGCGAAGTGGCAGCGTGTTGTAAACACTTTAAGAAAATAATAACTTTCGCTTTCCATTAACATTTTAAACTATTCATATTTAACTTTAGCACTCGAAGGCGTCCTGCCCAGCTGCCAAATCAAATGCGATGCGGAGCCCTGCAAAAATAACGGTTCCTGTAAGGAAAATTTCGCCAAACAAGAATCCACCTGCGACTGTGAACACACCAGCTTCCTCGGTGAATTTTGCATGGAAGAGAAAGGCGCCGATTTCAGTGGTGAATCGACGTTGCAACGCAAATTCGAACTCACCGGCAAAGTCAACTATGTCAAACTCCAATTGGCCTTCTCCAGTGCCGATTTGAAACGTGCCAATCGGGTGATGCTGCTCCTCCAAACAAACAACGAACGTAGTTATTACTTGATGGTGGCCATCGACACCGAAGGCTATTTACTGTTCGAAGAAGACCGCGAAGATGGCTCATCTGTGGGAGCGCATATTAAACGGACATTCCTTAAAGGTGCCCGCCATTCGATTTACTATCAACGAAACGGCACCGAAGCGTCGCTCTTAATCGATCGTGAACAGGTGCCATTGGCACCAATTGAAATTCGACCTCTGACGCAGAATGTCATCGATTCTGGTGCTAATCGAGTGCAAATTGGCGGAATCAACACGACCGATTCAAGATTTGCTGTCTTCAAAAGCTACAGTGGCTGTTTGTCAAGTAAGTTAGATTGCGGATTAATTTTCGATTTCTATCGTCTTCTTCTTTTTTTTTTTGTCATTTTGTTTTGCATCCGCATCGCGTCATTTTTAAATTACGAGGACGATCTAGGTAGCGAAGGAGCAGTGGAGAGCAAGCGAGACGAGTTGAAGTTTTTTTTTCTATTTTTATTCGCATAAATTTCCACCATCGGTGCTATTAATCCTTAACGGTTCATAGAGCTTCTGACAAGGGTTCGAACAAATTTTGTTCCGCATACCCGTGAAATCGATCCACAGAAAGTTGAAAAAAATAAATATCTGAGTTTTATAAGGACCCATCGAGAGTCAAGGATGAAGATAAAGAATATTGGCTGTAGGACGTTACCTTTTTCTTCAATATTGGCTGGAACCCTGCAAAAAGGATTCTCACAGATTTTCTTATTTCTTTTTTTTTTGTCTTCATCGAAGACGTTCGGCAAAATAAGAAGAAGAAGAAGGACATTCGTTTCCCATCGTCACCGTTTCACATTTTGTCTCTCTAGTTATTCTTTCGCAAGGGATATAGAATGTAATATTTATTAGTATCCTTTTAAGGAGCTCTTAATATCTGCTCGTTGGGGCGAGTAAAAAGCTATACGCTTGACTGCGAGAGCTATTTCGGTCGAAATTATTTATTGGCAAAATAAGTTGAACAAAATGAACAGCGCGTGAATTCTGGTCGTCATTGTTGGTAGGTTATTTATGATAATTCCCATTTCAGGACATTCGGAGAAAAGGCAAAAAAAATGTCTGTGTGCTTAAGTTAAAATCCAAGGTCACCTGTTGGAAAGATATCATAGACCGTGCATCGATATTGTTATCCCTTTTCACCTGAACATAAGGTTAATTGAATGCGGCATCATTACTTTGTTTATTGTGGAGTCAATCATTCTGGTCCTTCGAGCCGGATATTGATTTGTTTCTTTTTCATGGAGGCACATTTAAGTTGAAAAAATATACTCGGCTGTCTAACCTTCTAATTTAGGGACAAGAAAAGTACGAAAGACAAGAAGAAGGACGATATGGAAGAATGAAAACGAAAACGACGATATTAATGAATGCGTAGCGTGAGGTAATTAAAAATTCAAACTCAACAAGAAGACAAGAAGATAAAGCTTCCAGCGCTGAAGAAATGACTTTGCCAGGGAATAAATTACATTTTTTTTTTTTATTGTTGTTTTTAAGTACAAAGGACTTTTTAATATGTTTTGGCATGGGTTATAATGAAAAATCGATAGAAGCGAAAAGAAAAAGTGAAACTGTGTACACAATTTAATGGCAGGTTAAGGTGTTTTTGCTTTCTTTTAATGATGGAAGTATAAAAGGGTCGTGATGGAGCGACTCAGGGGGTTAATAATGTCATTAACCATTAGAGCATTGATATGCTTTTCATTTGAGAGGAGTCCTTAAAGAGTTGTTAAAAAAGTAAGAAGTTGGAAAACAATTTACAAACAAGAGTGTTTAATTGGTTTTCTAAGAATTGCTGGTACTTATTTTTAACCCGATTAGAGCGTCACAAGATGAAAAGGCTAGATTGTAAAAATAAACTTGAAGATCTCTTTGAAACCTTTAACTTCCTTATGCATAAGAACTTTTTGTTAAATGAAGAAATGGCATCCCTTGGGTGAGGTTAAGTAAGAGCAGTAAGTTATTTTTATTTTTTTACTCTCTTTTAGACATTTACATCCAAGTCAATAACTACATTATGAAACCACTTGAGGAGTACATGCTCTTTACAAAATCCGGAGCCGATAACATCACTGTTATAAATTCCCTAGGCGTACGCAGTGCTCAATGCGCCGCCCAGTTTGAGAACATTCCAGAACCAAGACCTCAAGAACCAATTCAAAATATTACAACAGTAAGATGCCAACAGAAAATGATTGGCGGCGTTTAAATGTCAATTTTTGTTTTTTGTTTTTTTTTTTTTTTTTGGATAGGGTTCGGATCATAATTGGTCTGACGATCCACCAACCCGAGTGCCGTATATTGCCAAGCACATCGATATCTCAACCAAAGAAGAACAAACCCAAGTCGTCTTCATAACCTTAATAGCACTTTTTGTAATCATTGTCGTTTGTTGCCTGCTCGAAGTCTATCGAAGTCACCTTGAATACAAAAAACGCATTGAACGAGAAACTGATGAGGATATTATTTGGTCCAAAGAACAAGCAACAAAAATGCAACAATCCCCCGGCAATCAAACAAAAACTTTTAATTACAAGCCGGTAGGTTATTGCCAGCATTATTATTATTATTTTTGTTTTGAATGAATTTACCTTGCCATCCATTTGAAGCTTCCACAAACAGAGCGGAAGGGTTCAACGGGAGCTCCATTAGTTGGAATTTTGAAAAACGGATCTACCGGAGGGCAGCAAAAATCAACAGAAAACACAAACGGTACAGTGCCGCGCGAACAAGAACCTACAGTCAGTAAACCTGATAAAATAATTGAAGAAGTCGATGAAGACGTTGATGAACAGGAAGACAAAAAAACAACAGGAAATGAGAACAAGTCAATCGGTGATGGCAATGACGGCGAAGCGGATAAGCAAACAACAGACCAAACTGACGAAGTGAAAAAAGACGAAAAACCAAAGGGTCCACTGATACCAGGGGTAAGGGGTACGTCTTTAAAAAAACTTTCTGATAAGTTAAAAATCTCTAATGAACGAATTTACTTATGAATTTTTTTACGATACCCTGTATTTTGTTTATATAGAAAGTCAATTGATGGACGTTGAACTGAAGTGGGATCCACTGCCTGAGAATTCAAACGAAGAACCACTTTTGGATGGTAGTTTGGGGAATTCCCTGGACGACAACGATTCAGATTTGGATACGAGTGAACCAACAGCATCGTCGAAAATATCTTCTCAGAACCCGGTAAGCAATAGTTTTCAAAGTTTAGCTCCAAAATGCTCGATTAGTGAATTAGATCTATTGCTCCTTAACTTTGATTAGAGTTTTGTGAAATTAACCTCTAACATTTATTGCTCGAATACAAGTTGACTCGAATTTTTGTTTTCTTTTTATTTTCCCTGTGTTTGTATGTTTTTATTTATTATATTTCTCTTAATTTTTCCATTAACAAAAACTTGAATTTTGCACGTCTTGCAGTCTTTTTAAACTGAAATTATGATAAAATTGTAAATTTAACAAAAAAAAAAAATTGACTGAATGACAATTTGCTTCAATCTACCTCTTAGTTTTGTTGTATTTAATTCTTCAATGCATCAATTCTTTTTTGTTGTTGTATGTCTTGTAAAATATTTACTAAATGTGTAAGCAAAAATTTTGTTTTAATTTTGTTTGAATAGTATAAATAAATTTTTAAAAATGTGTTTCATTACCTCTTTGTGTTGTTTTGTCTTAAATGTACCAAATTAGAAATGTGACATTATCAGAGATCAGATTTGCTATCTGAAATATACAAGAAACTATAATTTGTGAGATTTCGCAAAATTACTTTTTTTATTTGAGTTTCTCAATGTGATTTGTAGTACTAGTATTGCTTCCGAGTAATACACAATAAAAACGATGAAAAGTTTGGTCTGGGAACTGTACACAAATTATATCCTGTCAAATATCTAAAAATTTGTAAATAATAATGAAAATAAATCGAAATTGTTTCATTAAAACTCCAATTTTATTGAAAAAGTACGTCCTCTTAGTACATTTCTTACAGAGAGGGTGACTTTTAAAATAACAAATAATCAAACATGTAGAAGTATGCTATGCTTTGATGAATTAATCCAAAAAGTAGGCTATAAAATATTTCATGACAAAAGTATGCTTTATGAAAATATTTTCATCAGTTGAAGATTATGCTTTGAAATTATGTCATTAACTTGAAATTAATTGGAAAGTATAAAATAATTCATCGTTATAAACTTATTTTTTTGAAAATATGATTGCTTTTAATTATCTTCAAATCGGTTCAGTAGTTTTGAATTATTGGTATAATATTGCAAGTGGATATATTTTTGAGAATTTAATATTTTAAAATGGAAATGTTTTGCTAACAAGATAGGCAGTACATTTCTTTCTGTATAGTGGACTTAACCTTAATTGATGTTATCACGGGAAGGCTTTCCCATTTGCTCATTTTTCACACGACAGTTGGATCTGGTATTTAGGTTAGATTAAGTGGCTGTCTATATAATGTAGAATCACTTAGACCCAAGGGTCCATTGTTATACCACCTGTTTCACTTAAGTGCCCCACCTGAGTCACGGTCTTCCTCTACTTCTTCATCCCTACTAATGTCGAAGGCTTTCGGTTCGGAGCATTGGTGTCCGCTGTAAATGACCGAGCTTTCTGAGTCGTTGGACCTTGACCCCTCTGGCTAGGTCCGTGTCGTTGTACAACCCGTAAAGTTCACTGTCGAATTTTCGCCTCCATCCCCCTTCAATGCATACGGCTATAGATGAACTTTAATCCAATTTTCTCAGTGTCCATGCTTCGGCACCATACAGCAGGACAGCGCTAATGAGGGTATTAAATAGTTTTTACCTTAGTTGATCGAGAGAGGGCCTTACCACTCAATTGCTTTCTGAACCAAAAGAAACAGCGATTAGCAAGAATTATTCCTCGTCTGATCTCGGCGCTTTTGTTATTTCCCGGGTTAATAGCGAAGCCTAGATAGATTAACGCCTCTAATACATCGAATTTACTTGCTTCTATTGTGACATTCTGTCCGAGCCGGCCGTCGGTGTTGTGAATCCTTTCTCGATGTAGCCTATACTTCGTTTTGCCCTCATTTACCGCTGAACCCATTTTAGCCGCTTCTGTCCCAATTCTCTCAAAGCCGCCATTGACATCACGCCGTATTCTTCCCATTATGTGAATATCATTGGCGTAAGCGAGAACTTGAACGGACTTTTATAGGATAGTGCCTCTGTTGTTAACAGGGGAGTTTTGCACTATCCTCTCAAGCACTATTGTAAAGAAATCTTATGACAGTGCATGGCTTGTCTGATTCCTTTTTTGACATCATTTTGCACAAGCGAACGAGCTTGGCAGGAATGCCAAAACTAAAAATAGTTTTATATACAGTTCGTTTCTGTAGATGTTGTCTTATGCGGCCTTAAAAAATGATGGGGATCAATCTGGAATTCATAATTTTTTTCCGGGGTATGCCGCAAACGCAAAGTGAAAATTTAGTCGATGGTTGACTTTCCTGCTGCTTGGCAGTTAAACCATCTGCTTCACCGGCTTTGTTGTGTTTTAGCCTTGGAATCACCGATTTCACTTCGTCTAGGCCGGATTCAAGAAATTGTTGGCGTCGATCGCCTTTTACTCCTGCAACAGAATTTTTGGGAAATCCTGGGGACCAAACCGTAAAATCAATAGATGGATGAATTCGGCAATAATTAGACCAATACTAGAATCTGCAGGTAAGAATTCCTTGAGACTTAGTCAGACTAAAGTCTGGAAAAACAGTTCATGCACAGGACATGCTCAGATCCTTCATAAAGTTATGGGTGATAGTATTACGATAGAATATAAAATACATGAACTTGATTTACACAAACCATTCCAGGCTACCGTTCCAAGCTGAGAGAAATGGATAGATAAAATACCACACTTCAGTGAGTCGACAATAGCTATCTATACTGATGGCTGTAAGAAGGATATTGGTGTATCTAAGGGCAGGCTTCTATTTTGAATCTCTAAAGTTAACGGACTCGCTTAGGCTTCCAGACCACAGTAGTGTCTTCAAAGCGGAGGTATATGCAGTGACAACAGCTGCTAAATAGGTTTTAATGATGACGATACCAAGGGCTGATGTAACCTTTTATATTGATAGCCAATCGGCAATAAAAGCGATTACTGCAACTGAGGTTAAATCAAAGCTTGTTTCATGCTGCCGCGAAGATCTTAAGCTCTTGGCGCACAGCATAACATTCAACTGTGCTGGGTCCCAGGCCACAGCGGTATCAAAGGCAACGAAAGCCGATGAATAAACAAAATTAAGATCACCGCTTAAATTAAGCCAGGATCAGGTAGTCCAGCACCCCACCCTTTTTTTAAGCAGGAAATATCAAAACGAATAACTGTTAAGGCCGATATAAGAACGAACCTTCTTGACACTTGCGGACATCACTTCAATCTCTTGCAAGCTAATTACCGGACATAATATGTTAGGATAAATAAATAAATAAATAGAGTGGCGCGATAGCTCTTGAAGAACGAAGGCCTATGTGACTTACTCTCATCAACTATTCTCTGGATGCGTTTGAAGAATTGAGCGGCCTAAAATTTAACGCTGATTCCAAATGGTAAAGCTGAGAAGAACTTTTTCACGATAGATTGATACTCTTGGAAGTTTTGCCAGTTCTTCGCAAGCGGCAGTAGTGCCCATGAAAGATGAAATAAAAGCTTTATGGTCTCAAACCCACGATGTTCTGCTTAGCAGCCAACTCACCTAACCGCTAAGCCACTGGCTGTAAGCAAATCACAAGAAAATGATGAGAATCAAATCGGATGATCTATTCAGAGGATGCGGTGACGAAGAGGTGCATGAAGACACTTCGCATGAAGAAATTTGTCGGCAATTATTTCTTCGGGGACTTAGAAGAACTCTCTAGTACTCCAGTTACTAACATTTTGAACTTCATCAATGCCTCAAAATGGCTTGATTAACTGAACACATGGGTTTCTATTAGCTTGAGCAGCAATACTCACGGGTATCACAATGGATCTGTATCGATCTAAGTGTAGCGGTAATGACATCAACTGTCAGCCCCTCAACCTAACCTATTGTTTTTGTTCTTCAGTACATACATACCTACATACACATATTGCCAAAAAGGTGACTTTAATATATTTATTGCTTTAAGAAAAAAAAATAAAGACCACACGCTTAAGAAAAAACTTAAACATCTTAGAATTCATGATGTTGAACTTTTCTTATACCCAAAAATAAGCACTGCAAATCGTTTATTTTTATTTTTCCCATCCAACTCGTCTTGTTGCATTTTTCTCTCAAACATCAAACATGCAATATCAAACTAATGAAATCTCGTTTCTTATTAAAAAATGCTCTCTGTGAACCAAACACTTTTTTTCCGTCACACAAAACTCAACACTATTCTTTAAGAAAAATGGGAGCAAAATTCCTTTCAAATTTCCTTTTGAAATTCACCGTCATAATGAGATCTTAATTTGAAATCTGTTTTTCTTTTTTTGTTTCCATAGTGTGAACTTTAAGTGAAAGAATCCTTTTTTTTATAAATTTAAACATGCATTTAAGGAAACAGTCGTGTCTCTCATAAAGGATTTTTTTATCTGAATGTTTAATAATTCTTTGAAATCATTGACAATTCAGACATTCTGCTGTTTCTAGACCACACCTTAAACCGATTCAAAATTTATTATTATAAGGAACTCTATCTTTATTAAAAATAATCATTTATGTATAAGATTTAGAGAGACATGGCTGTCAAAACTTTCCTCATTTAAAATAGCAAGAGCAACGCAACACCAACAACGATCTAATGAGGCTAAAGTGTGGGAATCCATGTGCGGTATAAAATGGCAATGTGGTTAAAGTGAATACCTTTCACATCATTTCAAAGAGTTTGACTCTTTTTGTGTAATTCAAAAACAACTTTCCAGAGTTACAAACGCCATATCATTTAAGGAAACAAAAATTACTTACGGCAAGTTTATTAATTTGTTGCGGCAAAAAAGGGCTAATGCAGCGTATGTATGCGAGCATGTAGTATAATGACTGAGTGTTATTTTTTGTTTATTTAAAATGCTAATTATAATGATTTGAATCGAATTCATCCCCGGATTTGAGGGATGATTTTAAATTCAACGGAAACGGATATGACGATGAGGAATTATGCTTTGTAGGGAGGTGTTCAAAAAGTGTTTTAGGTGTTTTTTTAAAGTTGATTATTCCTTTTGGGAGTGAATTTTAATTTAAATTGATGCTGCAGGGTACTTTCTGATTTCCTTTTTTCTATTTTGTTGCGTCGTCATGCAGAAAACATTTTCAAAGTCTTATTTTTTTTTTTCTGTAATTTAATTAACAACGAAAGCCTTCAACTGCAAGAAATCTTTTCAAACTTGGAATTTATTATTGCCTGAAAACTTTAATAATAATTTTCCTTCGGTAGAAGTTCAAGGCCAAACGCAGAAACAAGCATGAAGCATGCTTTATAACAGAACAATCAAATTGCATGAAAGTCAAACAAAGCATGTTAAATAGACAAAACAATTTAGTACTTAAAACTCATTCTAATTCCTTTCAATCCAGCAAAGAATCCAAGTCAAATTTGCCGATAGCCAGCCGGCTCGTCAGCGAAGCCGACAAGTATCCTGGGGACCACCACCAGTAGCCCAAGACAATGTCAATCAATTGCCTTATAAAATCGACGAACACGGCGACGATGTGGAAACCGAGGACGATCAAAAGTCAGACGATACTGAACCCGACACAACAACGACATTGCTAAATGGAAGAAGACGTTCGCAAGATACTATACCAAAAACAAATGGCCACTGTAGTCCGACATTGTTTAGCATAGCATCTGGTTAGTTTTGTACGACTTTTAATCGTCAAAAATGAATGACGATTGTATATAATTTTGTGATATAAAAAAAAAGACAACTGTACGTGTATTTTGCTTTAAAAAAAAATAAATTTAAATGAAAAGTTTCGTATGAGAAGAGAGACAAAGTTCATTTTGCAGTCCAAAAAAGTAACATAAGTTAAACTGACACATTTGTGTGCTCTACATCCGAAAAATTGTGTTCAAACTTATGCTCTGCATCATTTATTTAATTAAAACGAAACGACGAAATGCGAAAACATTTTAAAATTAAATTTTGCCAAACGTGCTCATTTTTAAAGAGCAACACAATTTTAGAATGTCATTTTTGACTATTCGTGTTATCTCATCTCCCTCCTTAAAAATTGAAGAAGAAAAACTGTCTGAGAAGAAACTAAATTAAATGCAACAAATTAAAATCCATGTCAAGAGTGTTTACTTTAGTATGTGTTCTCACACGTGAACTAGCAAAGGCTGCTCTCCGTGTGTGAGCTCTCTTTCCTGGCACAGCCTACATTTCAACAACAACTTAACCTCCATAAGTACATAAAATGTATGCCCTCTGTTTTTCTCTAAATGCATGTTAGGTTAACAAGTTAAAGGAAAGTTGAGGACGAGAAAAGAACACAAGAGAAAACTACAATATACGCGAAAGAACTTAGTCCTAGAAACATTATAAAATCCGACAATATCCTTTTGTAGAACATAACCTCTAAATTTCAAACGAAAACTATTGCATTCTTTTCGAGTTGTATACGAGGAGGTATATATGAGTTGTTAAGGTGCAGTCAAGCTATGCACTTCCTTCCATTAGTGCGAGCACACACAAACATATGTAATTGTTGAATGCAACAAAAACAATTTTATGCACCAGCAGCAGAAAGAAGAACAGAGTTTAGTTGACGATGTTGATGATGGCTGCAAACGCATGATATGCATGGTGGTAGGGATATGTGTCAAACCTCGGCTTGCATATGTTTTACTGTATGCCAACCTTCAAGGACATAACCAACAAAACACCCATCATTGTTGGCGCGGTGAAGAGCACTCGTTATGTTATGGGAGCTTTTATAAAAGTTAATGCATGCATTTATTGTTTATGAAGTGATGCCTACTTTAACTTCTGAGGATTTTAAATAAAAACACACACTCACACAGTCACAGGCAAAATTTGCTGACGAACAAGTTGTGTGTTTAAACAAATAGGTAAATGCAAGTAGTTTTTTTGTTACTACAGATCCTTGCTTGTTGTCATGGGTCGATAGAGTAAATGTACAAACCTTCGTACGTATGAAAAAGGATTTCGTCAACATTTTATCAAAGTCCTTGAAAAGCATTAAAGAAAAATGTTTAAAGTGAACTTGGGGAAAAATATTTTATTATTGGGTTTTTATCTTTCGTTTTGTTCATTTCCAGGTGAAACGATATCATTTTATGAATCAAGGACATGTGCTAAGCCCTGGGCAGTATATCATTTTCTACCTTTTAAAGGGTTCAATTTTTACTCAATTTAAAATTTTAACATTTGTTTTGAGAGGGATGACAATAACTTATTCCGTTTCTAAAAAAAACTTTGACATCAGCAGGAATGAGGTTGGTTTAGCATGGGAATTCGGAGCAAGAAAGAAATGGCAATATGTTGGAGTGTGAAAGAGGAGAGGTAAAATAAAATTTTGAATTGCTCTGCTCGTTTTTTGCGGTTAAGAGATTAAATTCATTTTTGAAAAAATTGTGTAGAGTGTATCGGAATTTGTATGAAGCGATCAAAGCACTACGTTAGAGTGAGAGAGTCAACAGTACAATTCCCAATTATGTTCCTTTTTTTCGTCGAGTATGTGTGAGATATATCTTCCTACATACCTACTTTTTGGTTTCAATGATAAGCATATCCAATGGCAACATTTTGTGTTCCAAACACATCTCTTGCTCAAACATAGTGCTGCTAAACCAACCGCATTCCTACTGACATCGCCAAGGCCATTGATGTGATAACACGATTTGAGATATTGGTGCGCAAAGATAGATGGTGGAATGAGTTTTATGGTATGGTACACGGTTGCTAAACCAAAGGTTGTCCAAATTCATGCCTCCAACTTCATTTTCAAAAATGTCTCTCTAAAATTTACACCTAGATACATTGTATTCTCGACTGAAATCGTTGACGAAAAAAGGAAATTCTGACAAGCAACACAATAAAATATAATTTCAATATTTCAAGGTCATGAAAAAAAGCCAGCAACCAACATTCAATTAAGAAAATAAACTTCAAATAGAAACATTCAATGATGTCCTTGAACACCACTCCATTTTTGTTTGCTTATCCCAACACCAAAGCCCCAAGTAACAAGTGATTCTTAACCTAGATTTGCAAAAGCATTAATATGAATCATTCAACAGCCATTAACAGACCCATTCAGCTATTCAGCATTCTGTCAAAATGGTAAAATCATTCACTTACTCTAATTGCCATGGGTGTGAGTGCGGACCGATGGCAGCAATTTAACATTTTTTATTTTTTTATGAACTATATACCAACCCTCCTTCGCCCTAGATTTCATTTGTTTTCTTTCTTCTTCATTTTTTTTGTAATTCAAAAAAAAATAAATGTTTTTTCTAAGCACCAGAGAGTGTCACTTTAAAGTTCAAGTTTGACATTTCCTGTCCCCATTTTGAGATACAATGAAAAAAAAGAGAAAATATCGCCCCTCTCGACCTATTACAACAAACAACAGTTATTGTATAGCTTTCTAAACGGCAAAAAGCGCGCCAAACGTCAATCCAAAAGCAAACACTATGTTATATGAAAGATGAGAGGGAAAATAGCACACAAGCCTCGGCTTTTGTATGGAAAAACTTTCAATTTTCAAACATTTGGCTTGGTCTATAGAAATTTATATAGCATAGAAGTCTCATACCACCATAATCATTGGCCTCTTATTTTCTGCAGCTCTCTAGACCGAGCCAACATCTATATTACGGTTCGTCACTCAAAGCGGCAACAGGCTGGAGAGAGAGCATTTAATGTTACAACACTCAACAGATTGGCACTTGAAGGACTCATATTTACACAAAAGTTAATGGCTTTTAAGTTGTGAACACAATTTTTTTTCTTTCTTTCTTTCATTTGTTTTTATTTAATTTTTTTCTCTCTGTTATTTCCGCTGTTTCTTTGTGCGTGAATAGTGCAGACTGAAGATCATAAATGGCTTTTTGGTGTGTGAGTTTTTTTTTTTATTTAATGGACATCACGGGCAAGTGAGTTTTTTCTGCATTTCCTGTCAAGTGTTACATGAGGTTAAATATTTATTATAACAACAAATTTTTACATGCATTGTCCGTCATGAATACTTAATTGAAATATACTCGAAATTTGAGAGAGCTGTAAGAGGTTTGATGGTGGACTCATTCTTGGTGTTTCAACGTTTTGGAGAGAGCTCAAGAACAAGAGCATGCCCTCTCATTATTTAATATAACATGACTTGTCTCGGAAACACTCCATTAAAGAAAATCACCAGAAAAATATTTTGCTATTATGCAAGGTGCAGGATGTTTCGTAATACAAAAAAAAACGTATATGAGATTTTTATAGAAATATTGTTTATTACTGTGTGATTTACATTCTTGAGGTGCGGTTACAAAATGAATCTCTGGGGCTTTGGACGAATTTTCAATCTCAAAACTACAATTATGGCTTCTGCTGAGTTAATAAAACCCTCGGGACAGTGACGAATTCGCTCAAGAACACCCTGTCGTTGTTTGCTTTTGGTTTTCCTGAACTTTTTTATATTTGTTTAGTTCGTTTACACACAAATGAACAATAAAACCTCAGAATGGAGCTTAGGTTCATATACGACACGGTGTAACGTAAGGCTCTACCCCCTTGGTTGATGGTTGAAAGGATTTTGTTTGCTTGCCATGAACCATGATATATACTATGAACACCACCCTTTCAATGTTGGAGAAGCGCAATAAAAACAACTTAAGGTACAATCACGATAAATTTACACGTTAGTATGAAATGTGGTTATCCAAGGGGACTTATTTGCTGTTAGAAGTTTATGCTTGGTAGAGGCTGAGTCCTGAGAGTTGTAGATGGCTCAAGGAAAGTGTACACCCAAAAAAACAAAACAAGACAACGTAAAGAAAAACTATTTGAGTTGTTGTTTGTGCTTGGTTCAAGCTTTTATTTTATAAAAACTTGAACATAGGTACAAAAATTTCAATCTCAAGATTTGGGTCAGTTCAAATTCTCGAAAAAAGGAGCCTTGAACTACCGTCAATCTTGTAATCCATCTGCTCTACAGCCTTAATCAACTATCGAAAAATAAAATTTCGTTTATAAAAATTCAACTCGAAATTACTCCAAATTTTTGATTGAAAAAAAAGCCAGTATTCTAATTTTTTTCTTTGTAATTTTCTTTAGTCCATCAACACTTTTTTTTACCCTTATTATGCCAAAGACACAGTGAGTGCTTTAGGAAGGAGGAAAGGGGTTGGAAAGGAGGTGCCGGTGAACATTGGTCTTAAATTCCTAAACATTATACAATGATTTGGAAAGGCAGAATGTGGAAGGGAGTTCCACATCCGCGAAGTACGGCTAAAGAACGATTCTCTATACTTGAGAGTACGTCCGAAGTTGGGCCCCAGAGTAAATTGATGGCATAAATATGGTAACCTTCCTTTAATAAAGATTGACAATTGAGGTCTTGATAGATATATGAAATTACAAAATAGGTCCGAAGAGTAATATTTTGTTCCAAATGCCAAGTTTTGACATTGAAAAAAAGCCATCATTTTTGACATTTGTTTGGAAACTTTCGAACATCTTAATAAATAACGGAGACAAAGCTACTAATGGCTGAAACACAAACATACTTTCGCACGCTAATACAATGAAGCTTCGCTTTCACGTTTCGTACGTAATGTGACTGCAAACAGAACCTCTATTTCAAATATGTTGAACATTTGCTTTGTCTGACAGCTCAACAGCTGTAAAAAAAAGTCAACAAACAAAATTCATTGTTTTTGGAGGGATGGAGGAAGAAATGTCATACAAAGCAAAATCGAAGAGGCGCCGATAAAGCGTGATTGTGTTACAGCAATGAATGCGAGACTAGTGTACTAAGAATACGAAGTTACGCAAACATAAGCGTTCCCATATAAAGGATCAACAACTTTTTCTCTCAGCGTATCTTCATTTGATTCGTGCTTTGTTTTGGTAAAAGCTCATATGCCTCCTTCCACCAAATGCCAACACAACAAACACTCTCCAAACGAGCTTCGTCTTAATTGGAAACATAACAGAATTATTCGCCGACATCACAGCACAATAGCAAAGCTAGTTAAAACCAAAAGGAAAAAAATAGAAATCGAATTTATGAATGTAAATAAAAGTTACCTTGCTATGCTTCAGCAAAATCGACTTAGGCCCAGCATATGGGAATTATTGCAAGACGTGAAAATTCTGTACAATTCTGACCTTGGTTATTATGAGGCTTATATTTTGGGGCAAATTAAAAGCAATCTTTTAATAGATCTGTTACATTTAAGATTTTATTGTTGGCAACTTAAGCTCTGAGTTATTAGTTCTGGCTATTAGAGGCCGTTGTTTTGATCATAATCTCTTAAGATTTAGTACTTACATTGTTTACCGACGTCAAGCACGTTTGAGATGGAAGAGCTAGGGAACAGGAAGTTCGTTATATCGGTTTTAAGATGGCCATTAACATTATTACAAGTATGTTTGAGTTTTTGATTTGTACAGCCAGATACATATCACTGTTTTCTTTTTTATGTAAGTGGGTATTATGTGTAACTAATCTTGTTTTCATTTCAAAATTATCGTTGAGCTTTTTTCAGATGTACGTCCTGCTCTCTAAGATTCCATTTTGTATTGTTCCTGCCACAGTAAAACCTGCTTATATCCAGCCAATATAGTGTTTGTGAAAAATTAATGTGTTTTTCATCTATGCCGTTTTTTCCTTTTTTATCGTTTTTTATTTTTGCTTAGCAATCCTAAGAGCAATAATAATGAATTTTTAAAACAAAAATCATAATTCCTGATATAACCGCTAAAACTGTGTGATCACAGGATAGCAACAACAAACATCCAGATACAAAACCCCCCAACAATTTTCCGCTGCCAAAATCTGAAGGAACTGCTCCATTGTACTCAACATCCACCGAAGACCTATCAACACTCGACGGCTCCTTGAGTCCACTCAGTGACTCTCAAACCCAAGTACTTGCACCAAAGGATTCGACTAGCATTCAAATATCGAATATTGATATATCGCCGTTTGTCACAAAACCAAATCCGAAAACAGCAGCAGCGCCAGTTTTTATCGATGAATCTCGTCGGCAATTTGTGAATCCTATTAGTTATATTGGTGGACCTCGATTGGAGCCGAGGAATCGAAATAGCATCGAATCGGTTCTATCGTTAGATTAGAAGAAGAGCAATAAGCTAGTAAATCGGGTCTATCCGTCCTTAAAAAGATCAAGTGTATTTGGTTGAAAATTGTATGTTTTCAGTAATTTAATTAATGTTGTTGCATTTTAGTTGTTAGTTGAACAATAAATCCTTTTTGAATATTTAATAATAAACACTTCGAAATATTGCGATTTTGTCTTAGTGTTGATATTTATAAAAAAAAATTGCGGACATCTTACAACAGTAAGTATTACGATACGTTACGATGAACCCGCTTCTTGGTTGCTTTGAATTACATTTTCCTTCCATAAAAAAAAACAATTTCGTTTGTTGAATATTGCTTACAGCTATTAGCTGTCAATCAGTCAGATAGAGAAAACTTTTAGCATATGGGTTGAATCATAAAAACGCTCTAGCTTCTGCTTCACCTGACATTTACGAGTTCAGGCATAGGAATTCAATGCATGCTATTACAAAGAGCATAAACTTCTCAGAAAGAAAAGAGGGAGCATGAGAACCACGCGATCGAGGAGATAGAGGGATGTCAAACCGGAACGAGGTTCGAAAGTTATACAAAAAAGTGAAACAAACCTCCAGGGCTTATACACCCCGAACCGAAACCTGTAGAGACCATCTTCATGGGAACATCGTAATTGAACCACAGTCAGTGCTGAGGATAAGGAAAGATCACTTTTCCAAGCTAATTTCCACTAATTCCACCCACCCGATATTGACGAAATGAATATAGCGATATCTTAACTGCAGTCGAGCAGCTGGAGTAGACGGGCTAGCTGCCGAACTGTTCAAAGCTGATGGAGATGATTTGGTTAGGAGCATGCACCAATGAATGGAACCTCAGCATCATATGCCCGATCCTCAAGAAAGGAGATCCCTTACAGAGGTATAAGTCTCCTTAACATCGCCTATAAGATCTTTTCTGCCGTGCTGTGTGAACGTTTGAAGCCCTTCATCAACAACCTTATAGGTCCTTATCAGTGTGGCTTCAGACCCGGAAAGTCCACCATCGATCAAATATTCAGTATACAGCAGATCTTGGAGAAGACCCAGGAACTTCAAATCGATACCTACCATCTTTTCATCGATTTCAAGGCCGCGTATGACAGCGTCTATAGAGACCAATTATACGGAGCAATGTCTATTTTTGGCATCCGAGAAAAACTCGCTCGTCTGTGTAAGATGACAATGGAAAACTCACGCTGTTAAATCATGGTCGGAAAAAAACGGACGCATTTGATGTCAAAAAAGGTTTTAGACAAGGCGATGCGTTGTCATGCGATTTCTTCAACATCATTCTTGAAAAGATTGTGCAAAGCTCCAACGTCAACACCAGAGGCACAATCATTCAAAAGTCCGTCCAGCTACTAGGATACGCAGACGACATTGACATAATTGGAAGAACACAGCGTGATGTCAGTGGAGCGTTTGTGAGTCTTGAGACGGAGGCCAGGAAGATGGGTCTAGCGTTAACGAGGGCAAGACCAAGTTAATGCTGTCGACAAGAAAGGACTACCAACATCGACGTCTTGGAGCAAACGTCAACATAGACAGATTTAACTTCGAGGTAGTTAAGGACTTTGTCTACCTGGGATCCGCTATCAACTCAGACAACAACACCAGCGCTGAAATCAAACGAAGAATCACTCTTGCCAATCGCTGCTTCTTTGGACTTAGAAGGCAATTGAGTAGTAAAGTCCTCTCCCGAGCAACTAAAGTGACACTCTACAAAACCCTCATCATCCCGGTCCTCATGTATGGTGCAGAGACATGGACTATGACAACATCTGATGAAAACGCTTTGGGCTGCTTTGAGAGAAAAATTCTTCGAGTGATTTTTGGTCCTGTCTGCGTTAATGGAGAATGGAGACGAAGATTCAACCAAGAACTGTACGAGCTGTACAGCGACACTGACCTAGCCAGAAAAGTTAAGGTCCAACGACTTAGATGGTTGGGTCATGTTGAGCGAATGGAAAATAATGCTCCGGCTCGTAGAGTCTTCGAATCCAACCCGGAAGGACGTCGCAGAAGAGGAAGACCGCGACTCAGGTGGAGCACACAGGTGGTAGAGGACCTGAACCAACTTGGCGTGCGAAAATGGAGACAACTAGCTAGAACCGAACTGGCTGAAGAAGTTTGTTGGGTGAGGCCCTGGTCCGACCTGGACTGTAGCACCACCATAAGTAAAGAAAGTAAGTAAATAAATAGAGTGGCGCAACAGCTCTTGAAGAGCCAAGGCCAAAACAATTCTCTAGAAGCGTGTGAAGAATTGAGGAATTGAGGTTCGATTCCGAACGGCAAAGTTGAGAAGCACTTTTTCATGACAGATTGATACTGTTGGAAGTTTTGTCAGTTCTTCGCAAGAGGCAGTGCCCGTGAAAGATGAAATAAAAACTATATAGGCACGAGTAGGACTCGAACCCACCAGCCAACGCACCTAACTACTTAGTCATTACAACTGTACGAAAATCAATTGATAGAGACAGATGTGCATTGGGTTTTGAAATTGTAAGCCTACGGCGACACACGTAGAAAAAACCAGTATTGTTTATATAATAAACTCATGATTTTTAATAAAGAAATTGCAAAATTATGAAATTTAAAAACCATAGTATTATAAAATTGAAATGTTTAGACCAAAATTGCATTGTTTTCTGTTTCTGTCTCCAATACCGGTTACCGCTTCCCTGTTTAACTGAATGTTACTTCCGTCCGAAAAAAGAAATCTGAGTTATTCTTTATTACGGATTCAAGGAAATGCACGGGGAATTATTGGTCTTATAATCGAAATAAGTATATTAGTTTTAAATGAATGCTCTTAAAATGCATGTCATTAAAACATTTAACAACCATCTTCAACATTAAAACTTAAATAACAAACCTTTTATTTCCTGAGTGCTCAAGGATCCTGGAAACTGAACTTTATCAAAAAATGCACTTGGCAAACAAAAAAAACATATAAAACAAACAAAACAAGATATTTATTTTCTCATCAAAAAAATTAGTGCCCCAGCAATAATTCTTAGTGTATAGATAGCAAGGAACTTCAAACTCACTCCTTTATTTCAAAATGCCATAAAACTCACTCATCCAAATAGAAAGCAACATAATTAGAACTTGAAAATATAATATGAGCACACATATATGTATACTTTTCAGGAACGTCGTTGTTAAACCCAGAACTAAGACCCAAACGTTTAAGTATCACCGATAAAAATCTTTATTCACTCATTCAACACGCTCCCTGCATATTTTTCACCTTTGTAGGTATCCATGTATTCCAACAAACCCCCAAAATCATCCTCGTTCAAGTTATGCAATTCCCTTTGTAGAGGACAAGGAACACACATGCGATAAGAGGATAGAGAGAATGCTGAGTGTTTTGCAAAATCATGGATCCAACGTTCCGCAACCTGCTCTTAATGCTGTCAAATGTACGAGTACCTCTTATATACCTGCATGATGGTCTTCAAAGCACCATTACGTTCAACTATAAGACAATCTTAAGCTTCTCCCTTGACACTCTCATCTCTTTGTCCTCTTATTGTATGTAATAT